>OY998155.1:2004093-3204093 GCA_963921925.1 Sphagnum tenellum
GGGTGTTTCTGGAATTACTTCAAATCCAGCCACCTTCTTAATTACCTCTCGGAGGAGAAATTACCAGCAGAACCGGTAGGGCAGGGGGGCAGGGCGGGCAGGGGCAGGGGCAGGGCAGGGCGGCCAAATAGGGCAAGGGGGCAGGGGGCCAGGGTGGGGGCAAGGCAGGGCGGCCAGACATGGCAAGGCAGGGGGCAGGGCAGGGCAAGGGCCAAATAAAGAGTAAAAGATAACAAAGTGCCCATGGCTGAAGGCCATTGTGAAGTCCCCCGTGGGTGCCTGTAACCTTCGGCCACTGTTTTTTATTTTTTCTTATTTTTTACTCTTTATTTTTTACTGCCCTGGACGCCCTGCCCTGCCTTGCCCCACCCTTACCTTGCCCTGCCCTGCCCCTACCCTGCCTTGCCCCTGCCCTGCCTTGTTTCGAATTTTCCTTTTGCTGCCAAGGATAGGAGGAGGAAGTTACACAAAGAACGGGCAGTGTTTGTTTTTTAGGAGGAAGTTATTCCCTCGTTTCTTGAGACCTGAAACGAAAAGGTATGGGTTTTTTTGGGATATGGGTTTCAGGACCTGGACGGGCAAACAGACAGACACACTGAAGCTTTTGTTGCCAAGGACACGAGGAGGAAGTTATTCCCTCATTTCTTGAAACCTGAAACGAAAAGGTATGGGTTTTTTTTGGGATATGGGTTTCAAGACCTGGACAAACAGACGGACACACTGTAACTTTAACCCTAAAATGAGCTCTCGTGTCTAGATCGGATTGCAGAGACAGAAGGTTCTGCCGAAGGCCATTGTGAAGTTTTGTAAGTTTTATTTTTTCTTATCTTTTACTCTTTATTTGACCCCTGCCCTGCCCGCCCTTCCCTACCCCCTTCCCTGCCCCCTGCCCGCCCTTCCCTGCCCCCTTCCCTGCCCCCTGCCCACCCTGCCCTGTCCTACCCCCCTGCCCCTACCCCTACCATAGAAAATGTAGCACGCCGCCACCGGTGCCCCATAATATCTGATGGGGGATTTTTTGTTTTTACTACTTACTTATTACTGCCGTTTGGTAAAGTTACCCACTAGCTTTTGCAGCAGTAAAAACCCAGTTTGATAAGGTACTTACTTATTACTACCGTTTGGTAAAGTTACCCGCTACCTTTTACAGGAGTAAAAACCCAGTTTGATAGGGTACCTATTTAATTCACCAGCAGAACCGAATCTGCCATAGAAAATGCAGAGGTCGGTTTTGCCGGCGGATTAAAACGCGGAACTGTCCGATTGTCTAGGCCGGTTTCGCCGGCGAAATAAAACGCGGAACTATCGCGTCAGACGGACAGACGCACAGACTAAGTGATTTAATATATAAGATTTGGCTACAAGGCAAACAAAGAAGTAGAAAATCTAATAATTGTATTACATGTTGGTGAACCCCTAGAACCACATTAGATCATAATTTAATTTTCAAATTTTTATAATGTTTTCAGTAACCTATTTCAAAACATAATTTTCTAGCCTATCAATAAATCAATCCATCTATTTTTTGTTGCCATTTAAATACAATGGTCCCATTGAGTAAAAAGCATGCTAGAATCCTTTCTTATTGGCAATTTAGTTGCTTAATAAGTGGAACTTGCCAAGTGCTTGAATTTGGAAAAAATAGTAATTACCCTAAATTATAAAAAAATGTCATAGGGAATTTGGAAAACTCACATAGAAAGAACCAATCAAACTTTTGAATACAGGTAAAAGATGCATGTTGGCCAAATGCGAAGGTTTTGGAAAGAATTCTTCCATTGAGTTAAATTTGCACCTAAGAAGTTGTTTGCATTTTTGAAGTTGTGTATGGGCAAGTCTACTTAAAACTAACATTTTGGCATGTTTCCACAACAAGAATGGAAATTGTTAACCAAATACTTGAATGGATGTAATTTGAACAAAAGTTGATTAAGACCGAATGTAAAGAGTTCAAGCCATGGCCAAGGCTTGTGTGGACCAAAATAGAATCTTGGACACGTTTGGAATGGGAGGTAGGTGGTATTTGTGAAACTCGACTCTTGAAGCCCAGCTTATGTTATAGGCTTTCCTCAAGATATTTTGGACCTTTTAGGATCATCAATTTAACTTGCAAATGGATGGAAGATTCATAATATTTTCCATGTGAATCTTCTAAGGGCATTTGTACATGATTGGGACATGATCCCAACCAACTTCTCTTTAGACTGTCAAAAGCTATGCTAGAATGAAATATTATGACCAACCAATTTTATTTTTTGAGGATTTAAATAAGAAACATGTCTGCACACTCATATATGAAGCATTTGGTATAGTGATAAATATATTCCTTTCAAGATGCCATGTCAGGAACTAAGGATGAACTTCAATATTGCTTGTGTGAATTACATGGAAGTGCAAATCACCTCATCTCTAGAATTGGGTTGGGAATGTTTGTAGTGGATTTGGTGTTGTTTGAGAAGCTATGAAGTTTGTTATCCAATTCCTAAACTATGCCCATGACTTACAAACTTTATATTCGTGTTCCAATGATCTTTGATGTTGTAGTAATGGAGAAAAGTGTTTTTGGCTAGGTTAAGTTCTCATGATTTGGTCACTTGTTCTTTTCATCTTGTCATCATGATTTCTTCTAGGATCTCCAAACGGTCCCCAACTTTTTGGATGTCTCCATCTTCTCCCATGGTTCCTTTCTTCTCTCCCAATCCAATTTGAGTGTTTTTGGCCATAACCTTCGAAGTTTGTGAAATTGGATGCAAGTGAACCTTTCCTTTCAACAAACAAGCCTTTTTATTGTCTCTCCATCTAGGTTGATATGAAATTGCTCCATGATGAGTCTAGATCCTCTATTTCTTCAAAGTTGGCCATATTATTTATAGTAGTGAAAGTCTTCGCCATGATGTTGTATTGTTTTGGCAAAGAATCTAGAAATTGTATAGAAACAAGTGTAACACTTATCAAATAACTTTGAAGTCTATCCCCTATAACTAGCTTATAGTCTTTTCAATCTCAGTGAATTAGTTGTGTATACTATTATTTTCTCTTTTCTTCATCGGAATTTTTTTCACAAGAGCACAATTTTTCTTGAATCACCCTTCCCTTCATATTTTTCATTCAAGTATTACCAATACTCATGAGAATTGGTGAAATTTCTGATGAGAGGGGTGTTGTCATCCTTGATGAACGAAGTGATTGTGTTAACAGTTTTCAGTCTAGTCACCTTCTTTTCTTCTATCACAATATTATCTAAAGTCATGTTTAATGTTGCCAAGATTCTCTTTTTTGAAGCAGATTCACCATCTTGAACAACCAGATTCCTCAAACGGCGCAACACCCTTCAATTCATCAGATTTTGACATATTAACATTTATATTCCTCAAAAAAAATCTATAACTTTCATTAAGAAATTAGATGATTTTGAACTGCGCAGTATGTCTAAGGTCAAAGCATCTTCCATCTCTCTTCTTTGATTAGCAATTGCAAATCTTCATGATTTTGGGTGGGAGATGATTATAGGATTGAGAGTTGAATCCCACATCAATCATGTGATGGCATCAATCATCCTCAAGATCCAACACTTTACTAAATGACCAAACTTGCTGGTTTGTTAAATGTAGTTAGATGCATGACTTAGCAACTACCTATCCAAGAAAGCACTCAGGCTAAAACTCCTGAAATACCTAGTGCCCAAACATGCTCGTATTAAAATGGAATTTAGGCTAAAGCAATAGTATCTGAATCAAGCACACAATCAAGCCAGAAACGAACTGATAGAAGTGGCCATGAGGATTCAATTAATGTATCAACAAAATGGTGTTGAAGTATGAGGTCAGATAACAGTGTAAAAAGTTCCCTAAAATTTGCAGCTCGGGGAAACAAAAGACCTGTACAGCAAATGAGCTAAACATAAACATCTATCTTACAGCCAACAAAATTGTCACCCCAATTTCTTGTCACAATCCGGGGGCCTATGGTCCATGAGTGACCAAGAGCAAAAGTCACCACTGCCAATGCACTCTTACCCCAAAGTATGTGGTTTTGGGAAAAGGACATTTAGTGATGGGCATGTTTTGATCAGGCCCATCTACATATAACTACCACCTCAGCCTTGGAAGAAAAAGTTGAAAGTGTAAAAATCAAACTCTTCTCAAGCATGGGTAAGAAATCACAAATCTACATCTAGCACAGGCACTAATGAGGATGGAAGCTATCACTTAAAGCCTCAATCATTAATTTTTTTCTAACCCATTCCTTGCCCCTTTTGTTGTTTTTCAGTCATCTCTTTGAAAATGCCATTCTTTCTGCCTAATAACAACCGTGTGCAAACCATAATCCAAGCTTTGACCTGCTGAGGACAACAGCAGGGATGTTGTTGGAGACAAACCAAGAAAATAGATACCTTAGATAAACTCAGTGTATCTTGCAGCATGGTTTCACTTGAATGCTTTTCGTCTTCATATAATCTCCCTTGATCTCATTGGCAATCTCTAGATATCCCTGCTTGCTTAGCCTGTTTCTGACATGAATCTGCCAGGAGTTTTGCCTCTTTTGACATTCTTCTGGTCCACATAGTCCTGCTCTTTTGCCCTTTTTTCTTCTTTGTCTTGTGTTTTTGCTTGAGGTTACCAAGCTTCAAACAGATGGACGGAGCCAGAAGGGGTTAAAGCTTTCTGGTTCTGAGAGTGATGCCGCATGGGGCTTGGACACATCTGTTTCTGCTTGCAGCATCAATTTACTACTCTCCACTGTACATGGCATATTGACTGGCAAATTTGCCTCTCCAGCAGCTATTGGTGGATGTTTATCCTCAGACACGCTGGGGAGGATGGGTTTGCACAGATGAGTATTGCACAGATGAGTTTGCAGAGGAGATGCACATTGAGTACGCATTGATGAGTGGCCTCTAAGCTTTTTCATGGCATCAGCGATCCATTGGGAGGTTTTGACCTGCAGACACAGTGCAGCACATTAGCCACCAAACATACAGAGAATAACAATACTAAAATGCTCAAACATCTTAGAGCAAGAGGCAGCTGAAATCAGACAACCAAATGCACTTAAATCAATTGACAGCATTAGAGCAACTCCACCAGTGGACTCTACAGCAAATTTTGGATGATGAAAAGTCAAAACATGCCAGTTTGGCTCAGCAAAATGGTTTTGGCCCAGCATTTTTGCCCAGGATGCTGAGGCTGGCAAAAGGCACTGCAAAGCCTAACACCTACTGTTGATTGGCTAGATTGTTTGATTGGGCCACATGGGTTGCTATTAGTAGTCTCCCACCTTTTGCAGTCCCAGTTTCAGTTTTATGGGTGACGTTGGGAAAAAGTAAATAATTAACCTTGGAAGTGAGAAATATTGTTGCAGCACCACATACTGCACATGGGTGGAGCTGCTCTTAAAACTTCCCCAGAATTCACAGAAAAAGAGAAGGACTCTAGGAGACACGATCTACATCATTCTTGCAAATTTATGCTACAAGCAGGCTAATAAGTATGAGTGCCCACCACATTGTGTGTATGTATGTACCTGCCGATTGTATCGTGTGGTTGCCACCACCACTTTAGTTTTGTAAGCCTTATCCTCTTCTTGCTTCTGCACTGTGCTTTCCTTCTCAGGATGTCTGTAAACAGCATCAAGTATATCCTATTATGAGCAGGAATGCAAAATGTCAAATGGGTCATAGTGCAACTGGTCTTAAGCACTTGTCCACATAACATGTGTACTGTCTCAATGCCATGATGAGTCAATGATTACTTGTGATTGCATCTCTTCTGTGGCTGCATCTCAGATGTGTCCACAGTGTGTCCTTAATTGTGGAAAGAAGTGAAGCAAGACTAGAGGCAGTGCAGTGCAGTACCTGTCTTCTTGGAATCCGCTATGCTGATGATGCTGGAGCAGTTCAACTTCTGAGCCATCATCCTGTTTATTACATTGAGGGCAAGTCTCCAGGACATCAGAACCAAGCTTACTACTGAATTCCTTATCACTATCTATCACCTGTTCAAGGACCCGCTGTACATGCTCATCCATTAGTGAGTCTACCAGTTCCCTCATAGTCACAGCTTCTGTAATTTGGGGAGAATCGAAATTTGCAGTGGAGGATTGCGCAACCTGTTGATCATGTTCATCTCCTACAGATGATGACTCCACAATTATATCACTTTGAATGGGGAAGGTTTCTGGATTTTCTGTTTCTTGCACCTCATCAGACACCTTCCCAGTTGTGACAAACTGCAGTACTCCAACATGGGCACTCAATGTGCTTCTTTGTGTAACCCTTGCACCCCTTGATAAACCTCCTTTCAAGCTGGCAAGTTGTTGACTTTCCTTGAAGCGACACATCTTAGTTTTCTTATCTGTGCATACAACAACCCACTTGGTTATCATCACTGACCAAAACTTCAGCACTGGCTGGGGGAGCCTGACTGCCTGCAGCCAAAGTGGTTCTATTGCAAAAAAATCCAACCTATCAAGTTTGCTGCAGTCCAAAATAGCTCGAACCCTCCCTTGAATATGGCCTTTACATCGAACCAAATTTTGAGACTATTTCAGGCTACAAATCTGCTGCTACATTGATTGAGTTGGAAACTGGGTGATCCTGAGGACTCTGCAGTGATGTTATCAGTGACAGCGGCACTTGAATTGCCCCTAATGCTCAAGCCTGCAACACTTGTCCAATGCTTTAGTTCTATACATTGTCATTCACTCAGCAGCGCACGTACACTGACACTTCACTGAAGAAAATGTGCAGCCTGGCAGACATAGTTCTTTGCATTAAATAGCAGCAGATAATATGAGGATAGACACACACAGACCTGCAACAGGTTGCAACCTTGCCAATGACTTATGCAATAGAGATGTTCCTGGGAATGCCATCAGGTTCAACTCTATAAGTGTCTGTTTTGGAAATGTATCCATAGGCTGAAACCCAAATGCCCCTATCCAGGTCTCCAGCAATTCAGGAACTGCTGGTAGCACCAATGTCTCCACACCCAGTGTTTGCAACATCTGCAAGACATTCAGATAGCAATTCTGTCATTTAAGGCACAAATAATATCAAAGACAGAAGTGAGATCTCTACTGGAGGTCTCTTCATCTTGGATTGGTTGTCAAGAAAGTGTGCATACTGATATGTCCCAAAGGAGTCGGTGGGAATCAGGGACCAGATAGAAAAAACAAAGCAAGTACCTACCCGCTCAATGGCATGCATGAGACGGCGACACATGCCCTGCCGCCGATATTGAAACCGAGTACCAATCAAGGGCATCTCTGCCAATACAGCTCCATGGACCCTGCAAATGCAACAGCATGTACACATAAGAGCAGCTACACCCATTCTCAGTATGTGGCCCTGCAACAGTATCTCTCACATCCAAGATTAGTTTGTTACTTTTTCCCAACTGCACCCATAAAACTGAAACTGGGACTGCAAAAGGTGGGAGACTACTAATAGCAACCCACCTGGAGCAATCAAACCATCTAGCCAATCAACAGCAGGTGTTAGGCTTTGCTGTGCCTTTTGCCAGCCTCAGCCCCATGTGCAAAAATGCTGGGTCAAAAGAAATTTGCTTAGCCAAACCGGCATGTTTTGACTTTTCTTCATCCAAAATTTACTGTACAATGCACCAGTAGAGTTACTCTAAGGGACCTCATTACCTAGGCCCTTCAAGGGCAAACCCAAATCACAGTTTTTGGTTTCACAAAAATGAAGGCAAGGAAGGAGAGAAAGAACTACCTTATTGCTGCCACTGATATAAGCTCATCGCCCTTCTCCAGAATCACGGTGTAGAATCCATGGTAGTTCAGCCGATTTACATCTGACCTGTTTGAGAAAAATATGCATATTCAGCTGTTATACACCAGATGGTGAGTTTTCCAGAGGAGGATAACTAGGACCCACAAGCAAGCAAAAAGACTACTAGATTTCAGAGCATAAGTCACAAGTGCTCTCAATGGGTGTCCACGAATACAAGTGCAGCTTACAGCAAGACATGATTTGCACTCACCCACGATTGTAGAGAGCATGGGCAATTACATCTACTTTGGTGCGTGGGTCAATCATGGGCCTGAAGCATTCTTGCATCACACTTAGAGCAATAGACAATTTGATGTTCTGTTCAGCCAGGAGCTCCTTGTCAACTTTCATCAGCTTTGGATCCGGTGGGTCTTCATCTTGGGATCGTAGCAATGTCCATGAGAATCCCTTCCCCAGACTGTTATTGGTGCCAACCAGTCCTCGCAAGCCCCTGTAGATCTGCAAATCCTCACCATGTTTGTTAATCTTATATTGTCACTTGAATCCATTTCAGATTTGCAGCTCACCCCTGTACTACTCAAAATGCTCAAACAAATGACCTGAGCTCACATTTCTGCTGTCCAACCAAGTGCAAATCTACCCTACTGTACCAGCTATCTGCTTTTACCAATCTCAGGCTCTATTCTAGTCTGGTGGCTTTTTTTCTTTCCTTGCTACATTCATGTATTCTTGAAGGTAAGCTACATATACCCTTCGCACCACACTAAAGAAGTCACTCTCCATTTTGCAGCTAGGTCCAATTGTAGTCTCACTTGCATGGTTCCAGAGCTTCAAAAAGTCTTATGTAAATACTACCCCTAAAACACAACCAAAGTTCCTAAAGTAGACACTATCTTCCTCAGTGCCCAAAAGACCTGAACTAAGGAAAAGGAAAATGTAGGACCCAAATGCTTACCCTCTCACATGAACTGCCACAGAACCAGCTGTCCTGTGGGTATTGCTCCATTTTTGGCATGCCTCTCATATTCAAGCACTTCACATGGACTGAAAAACACAGGCCCCCCAGCAGCAACTGCATTACTTATGTACTCAGATTACTGCCTGGTTCGATACAACAGAAGACATCAGCTACCATGCAAAAAAGATATGTTACACATGGGGAAATCATCACAATTTGACGGCTGCCATTGGAAGGTGGATCTAATGGCAGTGGTTATGAATGGTTAGCTTTGATCACAGGATCAGGGTTCTGCCAGAGCCAATTGTCTTCTGTAGGGCTAAGGTAATCGAACTCTCAAATAATCTCCCCCTTCATGAAGCCAGCACAGTCACAGCTATAGTCAATCACAAATTCAAGCTTGAAAGAAGCAAGTCACTAAAGGAAGGTGCATTCAAGACACAGTATGCCAAGCAAGACTCAGCTGAATTTATCAGGGACAATTCTAAGCTGCACTCACATTCACGCTCACACTGGTCACAAAATAGCACCGACATCTCATGAAAGGTATCGTGACTCCCATTGAACTGGTTGTGCCCACAAATGGCACAGCGGCAGTTGGGACAGTACCAATCCTCTTCAGGTACAACCTACAACATCAAACAGATGATATCAGTTCATCCAAGAGATGCCAAACACTACCATCACAAACATTACTCATCCATCACAGTAATATCAAACATGTCAGAGGCTTCAAATTGATGAATGCAAGAATCATGTTGGATATTCATCTGTTCAGTGAAAAGCTGGCTGGCTGGCAAGGATTTCACAGCCTCAAGGTGGCAAAGAAAAGAGAGCCTTGAAGAAACTGTAGACATGGTGACAACAAGGGAAAGTAGACAGTCTTCTTGTTAAAATGCTTGAGTACTAGTTTTGACATGGTGATCAATCTCAAAAGGGAAGGAAGAGTATGCATTCTCACTGTCAATTCCATGCACTTCAGATGAAATGTTGATGGACAATTATCACAGCAGATGAGCATCCCACCATCACCACAAACACCACATGTGTCATCATTTACATCCGAAGGAATTTCCTTCACAATCTGTGAGTTGCCTCGTCTACTATTATGATTCTGTCTGTGAAAAGAACTTGTCCTGACAGATGAAATTTGCTTCTTGAGTGCTTCCATTTGTAATACAGCAATGGACCTGCCGTCTTCCACAAAAATGTTTGCACAAGGACGATGCAATCTGCTGCCACAATGTATCTCAAATGTGGAAAGGGTGACAACATTGTTACAACACCCACACAAAACTCCTTCAGTCGTCACCCACCCACCAACTCCAAGCTCTTTCCTGCGGTGCATGTAATGTAGCTTTTGGTCCTTTTGCAATAACCCTGCATCTATCAACCATGAAAGCGTGTTTTTCCTAGTACAAAAGTTATTCTTCCCCAAGTCAGATCCTGAGACTGGGTGGCACTGGTCTTCATCAGGCTGTGACAGGAGAACTTCCATGCGACAACCTTCTCGAACTCCCTTCTTCTTCTTGCACCTTCTTTCATGAATAGGAGAAACCTGGCATACACCCAAGTTCCTCACACATGGTTCCTTGTAGGATGGCAAATGTGATGGCAACATTGTGGATTCTTCACAAGCAGACCTCCATCTATTTCTCTTACTTCTGCGCTCTGTGATCTCCAGATTGAAGCAGTTACTGTGATGATTATTGAATGCTCGTTTCCTGCAACTCTTCCTTTCTCCTCCTGTCATTGAAAAAATCCCAGTGCTGCCCCTCCTACTCTCAATAAGACTAAATCCTGCATGTAGACCAGACTCTCGTTTCACAAGACGTTTACATTGCCTATTTCTAAGCAGCATTGCATTTTGTATGTTTTCAGACCGCATTCCAAGTTCTTGAGGAGTCATCTCAGACTTGCCATTCATAACCCTAAGCTTCCTGATTTGAGCCCGGTGCTCAATCAAAACCATTTCTAAAGTTTCATCATCAGCAGCAGCTTCTTCTTCTTCTTCTTCTTCTTCTTCCTTTTCCTCTTCTTCTTTTGCTTTGGCATGCATAGAGCAGGCTTGCTCAGACATGGATTCATCTTGTTCAAAACAAGTCTGTGGCATGTTCATCATCATCATTACCCCTTTCACAGACTGAGTTGCTGCCTCCAAGGTTTCCTCCAGCCTCCTGTTTTCAGGATCCAAAACTTGGCACTGTTCCAGGCTTTTCACTGACATTGCGATTGCCATGTCTTCCAGACATTGGGCTTGTCCTTCTTCAATCACAGGAGTTTTCTTCCCAACTTTTTCCAAAACCCCATCTGATTTCAGGGCTCCAGGATTTTCCTCCTCAATGGCTGAGTCTGGTACCAGAGATGGATCTTCTTCTTCTTCTTCTTCTTCCTCCTCTTCATGATTGCTTTTCCCATGGCAGAAGGGCATTGTTGGCTCCTCACCCCAGCCTGTGGTGATCACCTTGGATGTTGTTTCTATGGTCCCTTCTGCTGCCGCTGCTGCTGCTGCTTGCAAAAATGCCATCTGGCTGCTGCCATCTTGCTCGTTTAGCAGAGAATCACCTGCAACAATTGCAACTATTTCCTCTCTTGCAGATTCTGAAAGTCCCTTCAAAAGATTTGATATACAGTATGTGGGTGAAGAAGGAGGAGAGTCCTCCACAGTAGGTGCCATTCTTCCTTCAGGGCTAGTCTGTTTCCTTTTCAGTTTCTGGGCTGCTGCTGCTGCTAGTTGGACGCCATTCCTGCTGCATTGTTTTTCCCCTAGTACCATCTTTTTCTTCGTGGAGAGCACCATGTCTTCTTCTTTTGTGAAACCATTGAAGAATGGGAGTAACTTGTAGTCAAAATTCTCCGACTTCGACTGTTCATTGAAGGCACTGGACCAGGGATGATGATCTTCTTCTTGTTGTTGTAGTAGTTCTGGGACGAGTTTGGTGCGGCCTTTGAAACTCCAATTCCCTGTGTCTTCGTCCCATTCCTGACGCAGTCGCAAATCCTTGATCAAGCACATCTCCAGCCCTCCCTCATCCGGGAAGTAGACCATGGCTTGTGCCCCAGCTCTGTCGGACACGATATCCTCCAATAGAATACCCTCCCACCAAGCATCCTTCCAGAACGCATCTACCCATAGCCCCTTCCTCCAGCTCGCCTTTCCAACGCTAGAGAGGAGCGGCGGCCGGGGTCTCAAAAAGATCCGCTGCTGCTGCTGCTTCCTGCTGTTTGACGACGACGACGACTTGCCGAATTGCCGAGACGACGATCCAGGACGCAGCAGCCCGTCTACGCCTCTTCCCACAGGTATGGTCTCCTTCAGTTTCTGGCCGCTATCGTAATCGCTCACAAGCTCATCGTACTCCACTACTCTCTTCCCCGACTTCACTGCCGTCACTACCGCTGGATGCCATGATCCTCGCAGCCCCATTTCCATCATGCGCACCTACATCATGACCACAACACAAAACCACCGACGATGATGATTCCCACAAAAAACAAAAGCAATCTCTCTGTCTCTCCTCCTCTCAGCCCAAGGTTCTTCTTCTTGATTGATTGATTGATTGATTGATTGATTGATTTCCAAACAATCGTTCTTTCCAAGCTTGAAACCTTCTATCCCCCCATGGATCCATCCCCTACCAACGCGTGATGACACACACAAAAGAAAGAAAAGAACAAACTTCGCGGCTGGCAACACACCAGATTGCTGCAGACACAAGTCTTGTTACTTACCTCAACGAGCGCACCTTCCTCAAGCTTCTTCTCCCCATCGCCGAAATAGTCCGTCACCCCCATTTGGTCATACGAAAAAGAAATCCCACCTCGGGTTGAATCCTTTCTTCTTCCTGAATCCACGTTCTTCTTCTCCTCCTCCTCCTCCTCCTCTTCTTACCACCAGGCTGGTCACCATCTCCACACTAACTGTAAAATCCCACCTCCAACAAAAAGAAAAAAACGACGACGACCGAAGTTGCGCACCGTTTTCTTGATCCCGAAAGAGCCTTACTCCTTCAGTCACCCCCAAAACAGACACAAAAAAGCTTCGTCAACGCCCTCCAGCCATTGACCACAATACAAGCACTTACGCCATCGCAAACACATTCCAATCACACCAATCCTTGGAACCATGACGTCATAATCCCAGAGGACAAGGAAGCTCAACGAAATCCCAGCAGAGGGAGGCAGTCAAAACGGATCACAGCACCCAAAATCACCACATTACAAAACAAAAAAGCCTTGATGCTGTCCTCCTCCTCCTCCTCCTCCTCCTCGTCTTCCGCGCATCAGCACAGGAGCAGTAGAGGCAGGAAAACCCTGGTGTGTTTCTGGATGAGCAGAAGACGACGACGTCATTCGTCTGCCGTCCGGGGAAGCTCTAAGCCCGACGACTGAATCCAGCAGGCACCGGAAGGAAGAGGAACAGGAAGAGCAGCAACAACAGCAGCAGCTGGGCAAACCACCAGCAACAACAACACCAACCAAGGATGAGATCCGTGGATGTGGCTTGGGGGCACCTCTGTGGATGGAGATCGTGGCTTCGTCTTCCACCCTCCACGCCCACTGCGCTTGTCTTCCTTTTCCTTTGTATTTTCTTCATCTTCTTCCTTTGCACCTTTGTTTTTTAGGACCACTCTTGAATTTTGTTTGTTCTTTCTTTCTTTCTTTCTTTGCTTTGCTTTGATTTGATTTGTTTTGTTTTGTTTTCTCCCCCCAAAAGCAAAACATCGTTAAGTTAGCAACTAACTTACTAGTACCTACCTACCTACCTAAAAGCCCTACCTCCCTCCCTCCCTCCTTGCTTGCTTGCTTGCTTCTCAGACATTTTTCCCTTTACATACCAAATTTACCCCAAGTCAGTTCCCTTCTTATGAAACCCCCCCACCCGTTTTGCCCCTTCCCAACTTTACAAGTGGTAGGGGGGCGTCAAATCCTGCCAAGTGTCGGTATAAGATTAGGTCAACAAGTGAAGCAATAGCAAATTTACGACCATAATTTGTGATGAATCAGAATCAGTTGTTTTCTATTATAAGTAGGAAAGGGGGTTTTTTGGTCAACCCAGTCAGTAGTACAGTACCTACCTTTTTTTTCTTTTGTTGTTGTCATTTGTTTGATTTTTTTGGTTGGTTTTGGGAATTTGCAAGTCAGGAGGAGGAGGAGGAATCAGGAGGATTTCACAAACCCCAAATGTTTCATTTCTAGTTTCACATTTTTCTAAGCTCATGTTGTTTGTTTGTTTGTTTGTTGTTGTTTTTGTCAGAAGTGGTGTTTTCTTGTTTTTTTTTTTTAATCAATTTTTTGGCCTTCATATTGTGTTTAGATTCATTATAGAGTATATACCTAGTAGCTTCAGGGATTTTGGCCCCCTAGGTAATAAATAGCCTGGTCTACTTTTATGTGAGGTTTTTTTAAAAGATGATCATTTTGGCTTGTGTTGAGACTTCAGATTAGTTATAAATAGAGTTATAATATCTTGAAGGATTTTGGTTTCTTTTAGAGGTTTAGAATTTTTTGAAGATGAATTAATTTATTTTTTTGCATGGTGAAATATATTTGAGTTTCCATAATTCTTCTTTTGCCTTAAGATACTTTTTTAATGTAATTGGCAAGGCCACAGTGTACGTGACACACCCCTTGTCTATGTAGCGCAGTCAGTAGATTTCGCCAAATTTCAAGCTGAAAAATATGATTTTGACCTATACAAAGGATTTTTTGTGGAAAAAATGGCCCAAATTCCCCAGATTTCAAAGAAACAAAATCCAAATTGCTAGGTTTTTACCATAGCTTCCACTAGGTATGATAATCTTGGCCGTTTTTTGGCCTTTTTTTTTTTTGAATAAAAATTCCTTGGTAGGTCAAAATCATATTTTTCAGGTCGAAATTTGGCAAAAATTCGTGAGTAAGCCTTTAGACAATCATACATAAGATGATTTAGCCAAATTTGGCTCTTAAAAACACAAAAATAAAAACACTTACTTCAAGCTTCCTTCTATATTTTTGGCTGCCAACAAGAAACTGAGATAGAATCTGGAGGTTTTTCTTAACAATTTATTTCATTTCAAAATTTGGCTATGAGAAATTTTGCCGAGGAAAAATAAATAAAAACTATGGATTTTCACATTTTTCAGAAAAACCACTAACTAAGAAGAAAACCCACTGGTGGGCGGTGTTGAGAGTTCACATACCCTTTGGAGGGTGATTCGGAGCTCAAGGCCACAAGAGGGACGACCTTGGGTAGTAAATACCTACTTTGCTCCTTTTGTTCTTGCAACTTTGGTCTTGTAATAACCCCAGTGTAGTTGGCCAGTTCTTATTTTTCAAGAGAACCTCTAGTCCATAAATTCCAACCTTTTCTCTTTTTTTTAAATTTGAAAGAACCTCTGGTTTCAGTTAAAGGATTTTTTTTAATTTGATAGAATCAAGTTTGGTCTGATTCCGGACCCATTTCTTCGCATATCAAGAAATGGGTTTTTTTCTAATTTCGAGGTGGGTTCAGTTTCAAACCGGATCACATACCTACTCATATAGTGCAAAACTGATTTTATTCTTAATTTTGTTTGCTTCAGATTACGAGTATTGTACCCACCAGGACGACTTCTTTATTTGGTTTTGACTAACCTGAACCTAACCCTCCAAACCAAACCAGGTACCTGCCCAAGTTACACTAATAATAACCCCAAGTCTTGTGTAAAATAATTTTGTTGGCCTTGCCTACCAAGGCCCTTAAGGATATTGTGTTTAGATTCATTATAGAGTATAGTAGCTTAATGGATTTTGGCCCCCTAGGTAATAAATAATAGGTTTTTTTTAATTTAATATGAAGATTTTTATTAAACATGATATTTTGGCTTGTGTTGAAACTTAAGATTAGTTAGAGAGGTATAATATCTTGAAGGGTTTTGGTTTCTTTTAGAGGATTTTTTGAAGATTATAATTTTTGCATGGTAAAATATATTTGAGTTTCCATAATTCTTCTTCTTTTGCCTTAAGATAATTACTTTTTAATGTTAAATGGCAAGGCCACAGTAGTTAGTGTGTGACACAGCCCTTGTTTGTCCATTTTTATTCTTGTTTCCAATTGGGGCAGTAAGGCTAGTAGTCAAATCCTGCCACTGCTTCTTCAAGCTTGGTACGTCAGGATGGTATTATTAATATGAAGAATGTGAACTGTGTTCATCTCCCAGTTAGAACTTAACACAATGTTGCTGCTTGCCTAGGGAGAACTAGTAGGGTAATATAACACAACTTATTGCTTGCTTGATAGCCTACTAGAAAAGGAAGCAATTCCATCACTCGTGTTTGAAGTGACTTGAATGATTTCACCAAAGACATGGGAGTTATGACTTGTGAGTCCTTTGGGGGGAGGGAAGGGAAGGGGAGGATTTACACCCCCACTAAATGACAAAAAGTACACAAGGCATCATGGGCCCAAATCTTTATCACTTATGTTGTTGTTATGGACAATACAATCAAAACACATCTATTAAAATACAAGTTGCTATTGGTTACACTTGAGAGTCTAGATATAGAGATCAAAAGCATGTACCTATCCCTATTTTAAGGGTTTTTTTTTTTAAATAAATTTTAGTGAATCTCATATTTTGTGTCTGCTTTGTTTTATTGAGTGCACTTTTCAACCAAAAAATACCCTTTTTTTTCTTGGGGGTAAAGCTTAACCTTACATCAGGTTGGCAACATAATAATAAGCAAGCCATTGATCAAACCCTGGCAAGCTCCCAACAAAGAGGGGAAAGGAAGAAGAAACAAAGAGAGAGAATCCAATCCAAACCCAAGTCGGAGCCACAAGAGCAAAACCCAAACATGGTCATTACACAAGGGGCACAGGAACAAAAATATGCACACATTATGACAAAAGAGTACCCCAACACATGTCCCAACTGAAATCTTCAAAACTGGTTGGGGGGGGTATCATTCTGGGTGTTCAGAACTCACTCCTCTTTACTACACTCTCTTCAGGTAAGAACAGAACAGAAAGTAGTTGCTGAATTAAACTCATGCTTGATCATGATGTGCTGTCCCTAATATTCAATCATGAAATTGATGTCTCACATTTGTTGGAGAATCTGGCCAACTTTTCTCTTGCCATTTCTCTCTCGTCTTGGTTCTTTATATAGATGGCTTCCCTATTCTAATGAGGAGTCATGGAGAAGGACAACTATGTGTTCCAGTGTTGTACGGGTATTGATTTTTACGAAAACATATGGTCCCGGGTATTATATATATATTATAACTTTGATTACTCTTTCAGGTAAGGTTCTGAAAACAAAAAAAAATTAGTACTTCAAAGCCTCCCGAGTATGGTTCAATTTAATTTTTCCCAACTCATGTCAATTATCAAATATAGAGTTTACAGTTGTTGAAATGGATGTGGTTCCAAGTATGGTTAGAATTTAGGGTTATGATTTTTAAAAGTTTTCATTTGATTTAAATTGACATGGATTCCATCGTCTAGCTTTCCTATGCATCACAGATTGTCACAAAACTTTCAAAAAGACAACAAAAATATGTGCATAAGGTAATATGTTTATAAGCCAAAAAAGATATAAAATTTCCAATCTATAACTCAAAGTTTTGGCATCTTATGATCATCCCTAAAAATAACTATTTGTTCAAGGTTTAGTTGAATCCACCTTTAGCTTTGCAAAAACAATTCTCAAAAAAGACTTTTGGGCACAATATACCATGCACAAACAGTAAACCCAAACAACAGACTCACATAAACAACCAAAACACACCCAAAAAAAATTTTAAACTCACAAAACATGAACTCAAGAATCACAAAAAGCACAAAAAATTGACTTGTAGCACACAAACTAAGCAAATTTCAAAATTGACTTGTAGTAGATAGAATAGACTAAATAGACAATAAATAGAAATGTTTAGAATGAAAATATGACAAAATGGATAGAAATGGACAAAAAAAGGACACAATAGGCATAATAGATATACAAGGATATACAAGGATAGAAAATGGACATAATGGATAAAAATGAACAAAATGGACAAAATTAACAATTAACTTGTAATAAACCCAAAAAAAAATCAAACTTATGGAGAGCGGCACAAAAACAAATTTGAAACTTTCAAAAACTCAAACTTGCACATGCATATGACAAAGTAGCACACACACACACACACATTGATCAATGTTTGCCACAATTCATTGTAAAATTAAAAACAACAAAACAAACAAAAAACTTGAAAATGACATCACATCCACAACATAATGGCAAAAAAAAAACACAACAAAATTTAGCCCAACCATGTTTTAAAACTATCAAAGTTTTTCATAAACATGCCCATGTCATCATTGGGTCATCATTGAAAATGTTTTCCAATGCAAATAGTTTGCCAAGGTTGAATGTTGAAGTTGTAACACCAAAAATTATATGCACCTTTATCCTAATTACAAACCCACCATCAAAACAAATTTTCCAAAAAAAATGCACATGAAATAAGAAAAATAAATGAATAGGATTACCTTTAAGAAAATCAAAAGTTTAAATCAAGGTCCTCTTCAAATTGGCTCAATCTTCAATGAACTTTTTTTTTTTTCAACTATAATAAAATTTGAAGTAAGAGAATTAGTCATTGTCATAGGTTTGCAAGCTCCATCACAACCAATTCAAGCATTGTCAAGCAAGTTTTTTATCACAAAAATGAAGCAATCCATAATCCCCGATTGTGATTGTCAAAGGTTTGTGTTGACAACAAGTACAACATTAAAGATTCACTCAATCTTAATTCGTGACCTCACAATGCCAAGCACCTAATGAGCCAAAAAAAAAAACATGTAAAAATTGCATTTCATGTTGTGCCCACCAAATTAAAGGGTTATTGTGATTTGTTGATCACACAAGTAACCATCGAAATAATGTAGTTCATTTTTTGAAATGGAAATGATTACATCATCAAGCAATATAACTTGCCCCAAAAAATAATCTTTCTCTTCAATTGTCATTGGCTTTGTTGGTTCCTTGGTACGGTTTAAACGATTATTCACATGTAATAAACAAATACACACAATTTTAACATTGCATTCTACAACAATTTCACAAAGCCCATGAATACATTTCATTTTCCTTTTAACAAAGGTTGAACATGATCATTAGTATGTTGTGGGCCTTAGAATGATTATAAGCCATTGAAGAGGCTAAGAATGGCATCAATGTCCTCACAACTTGCGCCATCATTCTTCGATTAGATTCATACAATTTTGAATCAAAATCACTAAAAATTAGTGATTGATTCAAAACTTCATTGTTGGCCACACCAACTTTCATAGCAATGCACAAAGTGAAAGCAGAATAAGAGCATCTAACAACAACCAATACCATCAAGTTTGGTTTAAAACACACTATTTAACAACATGAAAGAATGTATGAAAATTGTTTACCAGGTCATGGCCCAAGTTTGGCCACTAGCATTCTAGAAGTCAAATGTAGAGCCTATTGCCATCCATAACATATGAAGATTGGATTTTGATATTCAAGAGATTCTTGAAACAAAATATTTTTTGCAACAAATCATGTCTTCATAGGAATTTTGGGCATCCTTGCTAGTAGCCTTGCAATGATACAAACATTTCTCCATTGTTGCCTCTTGTTCCTTGATTTATTGGTCTAAATCATATTTTTTTGCAATGATGATTGATCTAAGCCTTCAAACTAACTTCTTAAAAACCCTAACAAACTTTGGCATCACTACTGGCATACTAAACTACCTTTGACATTGCATGGCCAAAATGATCCTACAAATGGGGCAAGTAATTGAAGGGGACAACAAGAAACTATGGACTTCAAGGCATTGGTCAATGTGTTCAAATTCAAACCTTCATCTTTAACATAAGCAATGGTTTTATCAACCAAATTAAATGAGTGAAATAGAATTTTCACCTCATTTTCCATGGCTACATTACTTATATTTTGCGTTTCAATAACCCCAACAATCACATGGGTGGGATCCCAATAATTGTTGATAAAAGTAACAACCATATCAAACTTGTTGTAACCAACATTTAACATCCGAAGATCAAAAAAGATTGTGCATGTAATACAAGAAATAAGAGTTGGGAAAACATATTTCTCCCTAGTTTGTCATAATATTCACTAATGTGTTTAGATGTAGGTTCAAGCCCAAATTATATTATGTTAAAATTCTAACCATGCTAAAAATTTGAAAAGTTTTAACTCGGTGTGAATGGTGAATTTTTCTTTTAGAAGTGGCCTAAATGGTGCATATGTGCTTAAGCTAGAGACTTAAGTGGCTATAATCACATGCCTAATTATTTTTAAACTAACTATATATTTTTAGAAAACAACAACATTTGGTGCATTTTCCCCTTGAAGGATTTTATATTTGGATATTATTAGTTACATTATGTGTGTGAATAATGGTTTTTTCAAAATTTTCAAAATTCCAAATTTAGGCTTTTGTAGAAAAATTTGTAAATTGCTTTGGTGAGTGTTGGAAAATAGAAATGGCAAAACTCGATGGTCAACTCCTTGAGCTAGTGGCTACATTTGCTTGAATTGCAAGTTACAACTTGGATTAGATAAAGTATTAAGCACAAGTGATTTCTAGAAGTCTAAAATTCAAGACAATAATTAAAACCGCATGAACAATGCATTAATTTTTTTTTTGACAAACCCTCGTCCTTGAAAACATTACACCAAACTTCCCAATGGCAATGCATGACCTTCACTTGCCTAGAAGCCGCACGTTAATTCTATCGATACAAAGAAAATCAAATGGGAAGGAAGGAAACATAAACCCAAAGGTCAAACTAGTCATCATCATGGAAGATGGGGGTCATTTGTAGCAAGATTCAATGTACACTTATCAATTGAGACTTCACTCTTGTCAAACCAACATAGAGAACTAGTACTATGTAATACCCACACTTTAGTACTAAGTTGTAACATAATGGTGACCATGATTTCTAGAGTCCATATACAAAAAAAATTCATTATATAAAAAAATATCAAATACATTAAATCTTGATGCAACAACAAAGCATTTACATGCATTAGAAGATGAATCAAGCATGCCCAACTTTTACAATGCAATGAAAATTAAGGTTGATGTGCATCAAAATTCATGATGGATCACACCATAAAGTAATCATGATGCTTCAAAAACCTAAAGCTCTCCATTAGTGAACCATTGAGCATCAATATATAATATTCATCTAAAGTCCATAATGCTAGCCAAAGACCCTTTTTTTGCTTCATCCTCAATCGAGGTTGTGATGGCATTATCATAAAAAAAATATCAACATCATAAAAAAAGTTGTGCAAACATACATACCACCAAATCCAAATGTTCATCAAACATGTTTTGAATTCTCCTCTTCATGAGCGGTTAAGAAAGTTCTCTTATCTTTCACAAATCCTATAATTGAACCACAACCATGCTTCAAAAACCTAAAGCTCTCCATTAGTGAACCATTGAGCATCAATATATAATATTCATCTAAAGTCCATAATGCTAGCCAAAAACCCTTTTTTTGCTTCATCCTCAATCGAGGTTGTGATGGCATTATCATAAAAAGAATATCAACATCATAAAAAAAGTTGTGCAAACATACATACCATCAAATCCAAATGTTCATCAAACATGTTTTGAATTCTCCTCTTCATGAACGTTTAAGAAAGTTCTCTTATCTTTCACAAATCCTATAATTGAACCACAACCAATTTTGCCACTTCTCTGAATTTACTAAGTCAAGCACATAATAGCACATATGAAAACATAGTAAGGGAGACTATTTAGACTCTCACATTCATAGTTATTTTGAATTGAAAATGAATTAAAAATTTAAAGCCACATATTCAGCATTAATATTGTCATTTAAAAAATGATCCATGTTGAAATAAACTTAATTGGAAATCATATTTAAAAATATGGATGAATTTTTTTTAATGGTGGACTCATACTAGACTTTTAAATGAAAAAATTGTGTTTTTCACACAAATAGAATGAAAAATGTGAACTCAAAAAATGTGTCATGCTAATACAAAAATTAAAATTAAAAAATAGTTTGCCATAAAACTAAGAGCAAGATGCATTAAAACTTTCCCAATACAAGACATTGTAATTTTTATAAATATTAAATGATATTTTTTATCATTTTTTATCATATATAGTTCATTTCACGCTAAAAGATCCAAGCTTTCACATGGATTCCTAGACCAATCACATATCTAGTGGTATTTATAAGGTGGTTTACCAATATATTTGACCAAAAACATAGGGGATAATCATAGGACTTATAGTTTGATAATTATTATAAGTTAATGAATTTTAATTAGTGTAATATGTGGAATACTCAAAACATCAAAAGTGAACCACCCAACCATTTTTTACCTTGCATTGGACAAATTGTTTTTTTTCAAAATTTGAATAGTGCATAGAGATTTAGGGGCTAACCATAGCCCATTGACCATTTGACATCATTATGATCTTGAAAAAGGATCATTGCATGTCCAAGATATTCACATCAAGACTCAAGTACTAAAGGGATCCATGTTTGGGTGGATCCAAGTTTCCTAAGTTAATAGTATAAAACCTTTTCAAAACAACTACATAGTTGCAAGTTAAGGTGGATTAATTTCTGCACATACAACCCACCTACACATTTGGGTGTTGGCAAGCTAAAGTAGACAAAAAAAAAGAAGTCCACCAAAATCCAAGTTTTAAATGAAAGAACTTTTTAATATTAACACAAGAAAGTAGATTCAAAATATTTTAAAGTAGAAATATGAAAAAGCATGTCATTGCATTTAGTTATAGTAAGTTACATATAAAATTTGAATAACTTTAGTATCATAAAAGTAGATTAAAAATAATGTTTGGAAATTTTTGGAAAAATGCATTTACTTACATGAAATGTCAATCTTAGAAAATGAGTTGTAAGTATATGAAATATGGATTTTTAAAACATTTAAATTTAATGAAGACCTAAAAGATAATTATGTATTGTATAATTATGAATGTTATAATCATAATAATAATATTTTCATCATATTAGTCATTGTATAAAATAATATTTTTACTTTTAAGAATAAAAAAAAACTTGTAATATTTTTTGAGACAAAGTAATGAATTGTTTACTTTACCTTGCTTTCACCCATTTTGTTAACATACATAAATACCAATAAGTGGGGATCCGATAAAAATTATTCAAATAAAAACTTTGGGGGGTTGGGCGGCGGGGGGGGGGGGGGGGGGGGGAGAAAATATGGTAAAAAGTCCATAACTATTTTTTGGTTCAAATTTTATCTAGCAAAGTCTTTTGATCTAAGTTTTTTCCTTTAATGTATCATATAACAAGTTCTTATATGATGTTTAGAATGAAAATGATAAACAAAATCGGTGTTATACAAAAGTGCAAGATGTGATAAGAATCCATATGTTTTTGCTTCAAAAATCCATTTTATTATGTTTGTTGTATATTTATTGCATATAACTATTATGTATGTGTTTTTATTCAAGTTGACATTCTAAAACCACTTGAAAAAATGTCACGTGCTTTTACCAAATGTTGAAATTACAACTCAATAAATTTTATGCAAATTGCAAAAACTACAATGCAATGCAAAAAGTGATCCACCCTGGCTTGCAACTACCCAACCATATGAACAAGGAAGATCACCTCACCCAAGGATTTAACTAATATTGTAAACCCCATGACTAAAACATTCATCATATCTTACATGTATGAAATCATTCATAATCAATTCATAATTGCCTTTAGCTATTGCTTTTAAAACATTACGTTTGAAGATCATTGATGATATTCTAAAATTGTAAAATGCAAATCACCTAGGCCTAGGCACATAAAACATTGCTTAAAAACAACAATTTACATGCATTATAATCTAAACTCAAGTTTTCCAAACTTGAATTTAGATTTAGTGCCCATTCATGAACCACTACACCTAATGTCCCTTTCAACAAGTTTCAATAATGTTGAACATATTGTTCATGTAATCAATTTGAAGGTCATTGTACCCATAATATAATACATCAATCTGGCCTAATTTTATAACAAAAATGAAATCACATGTACAAAAAATTTCCATGATTAGAAGAAGTTGATAAGTTTATTCAACCTTCAAGCATGGGCATGACACAAGAAAGTCCCAACTTTATTTCGATGTTGCAAAAAAATCCAAGTTATGGGTAGCTTGTGTGATTATGTTGGCATTTTAAGCATTTTCAACGCAAGCTAATTTGTCTTCACCCAAACCTCTTTTAGTTAGGAGAAGCATTGAAATATAACATTTTTTGATGTTTTTAGGGATGTGTTAACCCCTTGCTTTCTAGTGTCCATGATGTTGGTCAATTCAATAAACTTTTGAATTTTTTTCAATTGTGAAAGAAATACACATACAAGTTATACAACACATCCATTCAATCTTCCCAACAATACCCAACTTACAAAAAAATGATTACTATATTGATGTTGTAGTTCATACACTATACACCAATCATGAATGGTGTATTCTGATCTTTTAAATATATTTCACATAGGTAATTTAACATTCTGAAATATAGTCACCCCATTAACTCCAAATGTTAACAATTTGAATGCAATTGATTCATAACTCAAATCATTTAAGAACACAATGGCATCCA
The DNA here is from genome assembly GCA_963921925.1 of Sphagnum tenellum. Lineage (NCBI taxonomy): Eukaryota > Viridiplantae > Streptophyta > Sphagnopsida > Sphagnales > Sphagnaceae > Sphagnum > Sphagnum tenellum. The sequence goes on from OY998155.1 coordinate 2,028,465, forward strand.
TTAGAATTCACCTCAAATTATTTGAACCCCATCAACAACTTGTTGCAAGGAAAACAACAAAGGAACCCGTTACTAATTTTCAACCTCACATTTGACTAGATGCACCTTGCCATCTACATCTACATCCACCATCAACTCAACTCGTGGAATTTCTGCACTTTAAGCATCATGTACATTCATTTTTTTTTATATCCATTCCTCTTATTCTCTTTGGTAGGAATCCAAAGATCCACTTCACAACAAGGTTCAAATTTCAAACAAGGGATTGAGTTTGGGGTTTGCTGTTAGAGAATTTTGCACCAATTGATTCATTTTGAAGAAATAATCAACAAAACTTGAAGCTTTGGGGAGGCATCACAAGCACCATGTCTACTGATGTTGGCTAAAAAAAAGAAATATAAATAGAAAAACAAAACAGAAAAATGCAATAGATGTATAAAAATCTCTCTTCAACTAAAACCAAACAATGGTGTGTATTATGAACCTTAAACCTTTTGATCACAAATCATGATTCATTATCCACACATAAAAGCAAAAGAAACAAATGAAATTGAAGTTCAAACTTCATTGAAAGCAAAAGTGTGTTGTGCATTATGAAATGAAAACCTTTTGAAGTTAGATCACAATTCACACCCCACATAACTCCAACTAATATATATATAATTAAAAACCTTGAATTAAAAAAAACCATAAGTTGGAGAATACTTCAAGTGCAAATTTTGTTACTACATGGCAAGAAAATTAAGTGTTTGTAATATGAACAAAAGTTAAGATTGTAGCCCCCTGCCCCCATCACAAAGCTTCAAAGCATTTAACACACATGAATATGAAATTAAGAATTGTGATTTGAAGGTCATAGGTTTCAAGGTGGAAGGTGCTACAAAAAAAACATACACACACACACAAACAACACATTGCAATTTGCTACCACTTACAAGTGCAAAGCAAAAATTAGGGTTAAAAAATCAAATTTGAATTTTATGAATGAAGTTCACATTACAAATTGTTGTTGATCATGATCACCATTTCACATTGCTAAACATTTTGACTTCACTACTCTAAAAATTGAATCAATGAGTTAAAATTACACATTAATATTGAATGTGTTAAATACCCAATGGTCCATATTATGAGTTTGGATTTTAACATTAACATCACAACTACAAAAATACAAGTGCAATCACACTAACACGTATTATAACAAGTGTAAAAAATGTTTGGTTTATGAATTTTTGTGTCAAAAATTTATACCATAATACCTTTTGAGGTTTGTTGGTAATTAAGTTGTTTCTTAGTGTAGGATTTTTTAGACTAATTTTTTTAATAAATTGCCTATTTCAAATGTCAAGATTTTGGGAATGCTCCATTTTTTTATGGCACATTAATTTTCTACCACATAATCTAACTTCCTTATCCTTTGTGATGATTAGGGTTTGGAGGTTGTAAATGTAATGTCAAGATTGCATTAGGTAGGTGTGTGCAACATTCAAATCAAAGAAAGGTTTTAAAGAAGAGTCACAAATGAAAAAAAAAAGCCATAGAGGTAGAGCTTAAGAAAAGATTTATGGAGGTCTAAATGGATCCTCAAAAAAAAGTTGGAAATGTAGATTTGTTAGGTGGAAATAGTTAAATCCATTTTTGAAATTTAAGGTGAAAATTAGAGTAGGTGACCTTGAATCAAAATTGACAACCTTGTGGGAACGTTTAAAAGAAGAATAACAATGTTATGCATACACATCAAGGGAGAGCAAAATACAAAAGGTGGAAACCTAAAAGTTTCTTGCATCAAGTTAATCCACCATTGTAGTGCAAATAACCAATAATTGGTATCTTTATCTTATAATTTGGTGGAACATAATCTCTCCCCACTTTTGCAAAAACAAACAATTAAAAATGTTGTATAAGGTCCCATTTTGTTATTTGCTCAAAGTTTATTCTCCAAACTCCATATTTTTACTACTAGAATCTTATAAATTATTACTATTTGTTACCAAGTGAATTTTGAAAAATAAAATATTTTTTGTATTATAATTTTTTTGAAATGTTGTTTGTTTGTGTCATCTTTAAAGTTACTTTTTCAAAGTGTAACTAACTGATTCCTTTGCCCTACCCACCTAGACATTTATATCATGAAAAGAGGGCCCAATTTTTTTTAAATGTTACAAAAATGTTGTCACATTAGAACCTTTTTGAAAACTTTTGGGATTTTTTACTATCCATGTTTCACCATCAACATGGATTTGCAAAGTCAATGGCATATATTAATATTTCTCAATATATATGATGGTTTGATCTATCATGCTTTGGATTATGAACTTTTTCAATGATTAATGCGTATAGGAATAAAAACACATGTTATAATTAAGAATTACATTCAAGGTCCTACCTTTATTTTGTCTTGGGTGCTACACCTTAAAAAAATTGGACCCAAGGAAAATTAACTAATAAAGGTCTTCTCATGCCCATTTTACCCATATTAAAATATCAAAATAATGATTTGGTGCCTTTTTCAAGCCTAACAATTTGTGCAACCTAATATCTTTCCCCTACCCACCTACATGAGCATGAAAAACAATAATTTTAACATCTAAGATTAATGATGATGAATTATGAGAACCAAATGGGCTTTGAAATAACCTTCCCCTTAAAGGCAAGGACATTACATTCATGATATTAATGTTGTAGGTTTATACTATAAAACACATAACAAAATTGTTTAATATATCATTGAACATGTGTAACAATTTGGAATAATGATTATAGAAGACTCAAAAAGCCATTCTAAAACATCATGATTTCATTGTGATTTCATTTTTTGAAGGACTTGAAATGCATTAAAAACAACATGGTCATGAACAATATTTGTTTGTACACCTTTTCATATTGATATAATGTGATTTTTTGGTCACAGTTGTTTTTGGTCAATTATAAAAACCATGGATTTTTGTACCATCATTTTTGTAACCAATCCCAATTTGTCACATCTCCTAATAAACAATCTCATTGTTTTTAAAGTATTCACCTTAAATAACAAATATGGTTATTTATAATGTGTTTACACCCATTTGACAATTTTAATTAATTTGGTGCATAAATAATGATGGTGACTAAAATTCCTTTTATAAGTGACAATAACCAGTGACAAACGATGTAACAATTGATGTGTTCTCTATAAAGTCAAAAAGGAATGTGTATTACATCACAAATTTAGCATGTAATGAATTAATAATGAAATTCATGCAAAGTTCATTCATTCATAAGTTCATATATTTTACACAAAAATATCATGTGTTGAAAACACATTTGACACATGGATAAATGTGTTGACAAATGAAATGCGAACTTATGAATGAATGAATGTATGTTACATGAATTTCACATCTTCCTATGAATTTGTGCATCAAATGTGTTTTCAATGCATGATTTTAATGCATGAAATGTACAATTTATGAATGAATGATATTTGCACAATTTCCATTACAAAGTTGTGAAATGCTAAGTTTGTGATGTAATGTATTAACAATATTGGATGATGGGATGGCACCATGATTCAATTGTTAAGTTGCTTGTAACCTTGCCATGTGTGGTGATGGGGTTGGGAAATTATATTTGGCAAAAAAATAACTTATTTGTAACCTTTCAATAATTTTACTTTAAAACCCAATTTTAGGCAAATGGTAGGACTAACTTCCATTTAAAATTTTCTAATAAAAAAACATCAATGGTGAAGGTTGTCCTCATGGAACAAGTAAGTTACAATTGTTTAATACACAAACTAATGTTTTTTACCCAACTCAATTCATTTCACACAATTTGATGCACCTCTAGGTTTATCAAATGGTATTGTGGGTAATTTAGAAGCCTATTGACTTTTAATTTTATAATGGATTACAATTCAAGGTGTATTCCCTAGTTCTTATATTCAAAAGGGGCATTGGAGCTCCAACATGAAACGAAGAGACACGATTCTAAATTGGATTTATTATCATGTCAAACTACACAAACTAAGAAAAGAAAGTGAATTAGTGTAGTTTGTACCAAAATGGTGCATGGATGAACCATAATCAATTCACATGGATTCACAAATTTTGTTCCTTAAATATATTTTGCAATTCCTTGCAAAGGATACGTTAGGGTGGCATTTTTCTTGATATTCCCAAACAAGAGTCTTGAAACTATTAAGTTATGAGTCATACCACTTTTAGGGTTTATAATTATATTCTTTCAACTTTGATTGGATAACTTTGAAAATGGTAGCCCTTGAAAAGAAATCCAAAAATTTATGTGACTCCCAAATTGGAATTGATTTGACCTTATTTTGGGTAGTTAAGTGGTTGGGAATCATTTTGGCAATTTCACTTTAACCAACCATTCAATGGCCATATTACTTATGCAAGTTAGATTTTAGACTTGGGATTATGACCTTGTTTTAAACATCGCTTCTTCAAGACCATTGTAATGGTCCAAAAAATACCCAATTTCGATTATAAGATTTGACTTCACAACCTTTGATTCAAAATTTTGAAACACCTCACCAAGATTCCCACCTCCCAAAATTGGGAATTGATTTAAGAAAGTTAGGATTCATCTTTTACATTAGATCCCACACTGAAGTGGAAATAATATATTTGAATCCTAAGACACCCTCCCAACTTGCTTCCCTTGTCATGCTCTAGCTTTACTTGCGAGCTTAAGGCTAAGGTCATGACACACAATTTTCCAAACAAAAAGCCCAAATCACCAAAATTACCTTTGTTTAAACTTCTGATATATAATTTCAACTTAAACATCCTAATTTTAAACAATAGTAGTGTGATTTATTCATAAGGGAAAAAAAAAAAAAACAACTCCCAAGGCTTTAATTGTAATCATCACCATTGTTTATAACTTTTCAATGTGATTTGAAGTTTAGTAATGAAACCATGTAAACAATCGATGTCAATTTTTTTTGCCCTTGATTACTATTTTGTTATGCATGACAATAACCTTAGGAATCCTTCTTGGGTATTTCCCATGCATTTTTATTTTCACAATATAAAATACAGTTCCATTAATCTTGTTCTTAGCCTTGAAATCACCTACATCGTCACATGTGATCAATTTGTAAAAGTTTTCCTAATCCAAAACCAAAATATTTATTTTACATAAGTCTTCTCATTTAACCCTAATGAATGTATTATTTCCAAAAATTCACAATGAAAGCTTTAAGCTTATGCTTGGCATGGGTTTCTTTTGTTGTTGAGATTGTGTTTCACATTTTTTGATAATTAGATGCAATTAGCATATGAGCTCCACCTTTTCCACCAATTGTTCTCACATTTTTAAAACTTTGAGATCTTTTTCTAACTTTAGTCTGAACTCAAGTTAAGTTTGTTGTAAATTTATATTGTAAGGGATCATCCCATCAATATGGTGTTTAATGAGAACTTGGTGGTAGAGTGCATTTTGCATTAGTATTCAAACAATACACTAACCAATTGAACCTCCATGTTTTGCCATATTTTGAAACCCTTGCCATAACCAAAATCACATAGTTGACACTTCTAATCATCCATTCAACTATTCCATTACATCTAAGCTATTGAGCCATAATAGAGGATTAGTAATCATCACACTTTGTTTCAAATTTCACTACATTCATTATCATTGTCAATGAATAACAAACATAGGAACTCAAAACATGCAAATGATAATGTTTGTTAGAAACTCTACTATAAGTAGCATTACATAACCTTACACATTACTTTCGTCTTTACCACTAAATAGAGCGGTTGGTGGCCCATTAACACATATGTGTTCTCTATAGAAATTTCAAACAATTATTATATGATATTTAATGTTATTCAGTAGAATATTCACATACATCTATGTTTTTCAACTCTTTTATTTCATTTTTCATATCATGAATTCTTTTCACAAACTAGCATCTTTCACAAACTTTGAATTTTTTTTTCACATGGCACATCCTATTATTCCCAAAAATTGTTTACATGCCTTGGTTGGTGTACATTATTCACATGGACATCCAACATAATTTAATGTATCTTTTATTTATTAGGTATAGTTAATTTTTGAAGATTGTGACTTTCACCTTGTCAACAATAATTCAAATTTCCTCCCAATTTTTACATGAATTTGAAGCTATAAATTTTTCATGTTGTCCCTTACAATAATGTCAAGCATCAATGATCCTTTCAAAAATCAACATTGTTATAAAATCCTATTCTATATCTTATTTTTCATCATTAAAAGAATTTAAAAGTTTAATTATACTTGGCTTATCCATTGCAAATGTTATGGGTTAGTTCCCATTATTAATGTTGGATGCAATGTCCATAGTTTAACTTTTCTTCAACAACCAATTAATTGAAAATTTGGAATTTCCATGTAAGTAGTCCTTTCCAATGCAGTTGTGGAAAACATATCCAATAGCCCATGTTTAATTTACCAATTATAAGTTTCTTAAAATTTGGATATTTTCATAAGGTAACCTAGGTCTATCCTAGGCTAATATAAGCTAACGTGGGCCTATTTAGGTTGGTCTACCTAAGCTAATCTATGATGGCTTTCATTAAACCACATGCCAATTCTTTGAATTTATTGCTATGAGTTGTGTAATCATAATTGGAATTATATAGTTGTCTATGTGATTATAATCATATAAACTATAGTAACTAGTGTGCATAAACAATTACATGACTAAGTTTGGATTTTAGGGAGACTTTAGTCACAAATTGTTCTAATCATAAAAACTATGTCTTGGCATAATGTCTTACATTTATTTTTACATGATCATAAGATAAGTCCCCCATCTTTGGTGGATCAATCCAAAACATTTTTTCAAAATTTGGACTATTGAATACAAAACTTTCACTAGAAATAATAAATTAATATTTCAAAGACTTTCAATAAATGATTTTGTTCACACAAAATAATGTTATATTATCTCAAATGAAACAAAAATGTTTTCATTCATGGACACATTGTACAAAGTTTCAATAATAACTTAATAAATTTAAGAATGTCCACACATTAGTCATAATTCATGGAATAAAATCTCTTGGATGAAAGCACACTGGGAGGGGGGGGGGGGGGGGGGGAAGCAAGGTTGTTATCACATTATATTATATTCAAGGTACACCATGTTTGAACTTCAACCATACCATTATTATGAAATATTTTCACAATGTTCTTACACATTTTGGTAGGTCACAAATATATTATTTTAATCATTTAATATTAATAAAAAATAATGATTTCCTTTGACAATTGCATTATTTGGCTATTGAACTACCTTATTCTGAGTATAATTTATGAAAATCTCTTTTAATATTGGGTTGGTGGAAGTTGAAAGTTGAATAATTTGAAAAATAGTATTTGTGACTACATTTTTTGGCCACTATAGTGTGCTTTCACCCTATAGTCTTTATGAAATTTGTAGTTTATACTAAACATTACAATTCCATATGATTGGAATAGCTTTGTGAGTTAGTCAACATTTTGATAATTATCATATCACAAATGGGTGTTTTTTAAAACAATGTTCAAAATGTGTTTGATTAGGATGTTTTAAGTTTTTATTGTATATTTTTTAAAAGAACATTTGAATGCCATATCAATGTGACCAATTATACATCATTAATATCATTTAAAAATGGCATTTTAACATGTAGGATTTTAAATTGTCATTCCCATCATGATTTTTTAGATAGTAACTACTTTTATTCATTAAGTCTTTAAAATCACAATTCACATTAATGTCTTTCCAATACTCTAAAGATCATGTCATTCAGGGGTGTTTTAATACCCCAAATTTGACATTCTAAACATTGTAATTCTAGCGCTTAAAGTGGGAATTCACCTTGAGAGTGTTGGGGTGGTTCCCTTTATTTTCACACACCCACTTGGTATGAAAGTGTGTTTCACTTTGTTGGGCACACATTGCGTTTTGGACTTGCACTTGATCACACTTAGAAGGATACTTTTGACTTGTTTCCATTTCAAGAAATGATTTCTTCATCAATATCAAAAGTTGTTTGCACACCCAAAAACTAAATCACAAGATTTTTACAACATATCTTCAAAGTTTGAAAGATTTTGAAAATCTAAGCTATGGATATTGACATCATTAACAAATATCTTCATGATCCATTTTGATTGTTTTAAAAAAATCGCCTTCATAATTTTAGAAAGTATACTTATGGCATTTTTAATGCCCAAAATCATCATTGTTCCATGAAAAACTAATTGTTGCATACAATCACCATCTTCTCAACATTTCATCACATTGTTCGTATGAATTGTTAGATGTCTCTAATTGATTCAAAACATCGGTGATATATATGCGGCAACCAATATGAATGAAATATTTGTTTTCTTTATTAATTGTTTGACCTATAGTCTTCACATTGTCCACTAGTACATCATAATTTTGTGGTGATGGGATCAATGTTTTCTCTTCATTCTTTTGATGCTGCAAAAGTGGAAAACATTTCATGAAACAACATGTTTTTTCCAAGGTTAATTTTAAATTGTTTTTGGCAAAATGGTAAACAATTGCTACCAAAACGATAGTCAATGGGGTTTGCTTTTATGTTTTGTCAAATTTTCAAATCCTTGTGATAAAAGGTGGAGGTATCATTAATACAAAGGTCTTTTTTTTGGATAAAATGGCCCAATTTACCACATTACGGGGGAAAAAATTCTAAAGTTGTCTTTTAAAAAATAGGCTCAAAGATACTACCAAAATATATGAGTAATCTTAAGTTTTTTCCTAATGTCCCTTTTGACCTACAACTAAATTTGGTTGAAAATTAAATATGAAAATAAAAATGTTTTATTTTCTAGAATGAAACATAAAAAATGATGATTTTACTGTTTCTCTTTTCTAACTTATAGTGGTTGAAACCTTGCAAAATCACTTCATTTTCAAGTTTTTCTTCTTTAATTTCACATTTTTGGGGAAGAAATTACTAATTAAAAAAATTGGTTGATCGGAACTTATGTACATATTCAAATTTGTCATTTTATATATTTCCTTCTTCTTCATGGGTTCAATTTGTTTTTTCCTTTTCACTTTCGCTCAAAAGGAAATCCAACTTTTAGGGTTGGTTATTAGTAGGCAGATGGATAGATAGATAATAAATGGGCAAGTTGTAATTAGATAAGTAGATAGACAAAGTAGTATGCCCACAATATAGTTTACATTTCAAACAATTTTAAACATAGACATAAAAAAGTGGATAAAACCTTTTGTGGTATAAATATAAAACCATCCAAACTTACATTAAGTTTGTGGTAAGTTAAATGCAAAATTTGAAAATTAATTGTAAATAACAAGTTGTTTTGAAACAAATTGGTTAATATGGTGTTTTAAATGATTTTTTACATTAAAAGGTTGATACATTATGAATATAATATGCACAATTTGAGAGAAAATAAGTATTTCATAAGTTTGTATTAACTCAAGGATTTTAAAAATCAATATTTGATTTACTTTGGTTTACTTGCAACAAATTTTGTAAAACCTAGACATCTTTGCAAATAGAGTTTTATTTTTGAAATCTACTTAAATGCATATTAAAGATGTAGTTCTTCAATTCTATTGTTATAATTAAAAATATTATCCTTATATTAATCCTTGAATAAAATAATATTTTCAATTTCAATACATCAAAACTTTATATATGGTTACTTTAATTTTTTGTGACAAAGGAGTAGTAATTGCTTATTTTACTTATGAATATCTGGTGCATTGGTTAAGAACTTGGTATTTCATAATGGAGGTGATCAAGGGTTCAAATCCTTTTCCTTGCAACATATCTACATGCCTAAGGGGTTAAGTAAGGTAGGTCACCTATACACTAAACTAGGCCAAACATTTGTTTAAATTCACTAGGTAGGGTAAGGTAAGTAAAGGCCATGTGTCATGTCCGATCATATGTCTAGTCATGTTTATAGTCATTTGTTAATCATAAAGACATTCATGGCATTTACAACTACAACCATGTCTGTGAATGGATGGTAATGAAATGAGTTTGAATTGACTATATAACAACTAATCATATGTAGTCACTAGTGGCACATACGAATGCAAATGTAATCACAGATGTAATCATGAAAGATGTGTTTTGGAACAATGCCTATTAATTCTATATATATATATATATAATACACATTTTGCAACTCTTCAACCACCTTTCTTTGCTTTGCAACTTTTCCCATTATTTCTTATCTATGTTTTTGCATGTATTCTTTGTTCCATCAATAATCAACCGATAATACAACTATAATACAAATGAATATCAACACCATGCCATTTGCAAATTTGGTTCAATCCATGTTCAACATCCACCATACTTCCAACTGTCACCAACAAGTTGAATACAAAAAAATGTCATTAGAAGGGATGCAAACAAGTTCACTAGGAATTCCACTAGGTTTTGGGCGAAATTGAGATAATATATCAATAAATAAGAGATTAATAAATTGATTATGCCCTTTGTAAACATAGACTATTTGTTATAAACATAATGATGGTTGATGTGAACATAATGATTTCACTAACACCTGGTCAAATAGGAAATTTTCACATGGTACTGGATTAATGTAATATTTAAATATTTAATGTTGTTATTATTATTATTTTCTTAAAATCATATAGACCATATACAATCGACATATGGCCTACATATAATTCTTGGTATCAAGATTTGAACCTTGGTCTCTTTGGAGTCAATTCATTATTTTTGTCAACTAACTAACATTTGACATTGTGATTAAAAGTGTAAATATTACACACACAACAATTACATTAATTATTTTACAAATCAGACTTTCACACATATATTTTTATTTCGTATTACTTTCAAATAAAACAAACGAGAATTCATTCTTGAAGTTTTTTCAAAGGTTTACACATGTATAATAAATAAATACACAAAATTCCAAACCATTTGAAGGGCAAAACATTTGAATGTTTTTATTTAGCAACAATGGACATAAAATATTATTTTGTGAAAAAATATGTTTTGATAAGTTGCTACCTTTGTTTATGAAAATAAGTATATGGTTAACATAAATAATATATAGAAATAATCATTTATTCTAACTAATATAATAATAACAATACTATTTCATATTAAATCATAAATCATATATATATATATATATATATGGTTGTATATTGGTTATTTGATATTAATTATTAAATGTATAATTTATATCATACATTACATATATAATAAAATGTATAAGAATCATATAAATATAAAAATATTATACATAATTGCAATGCAATATGTGAATTAGTGACAAGTTATAAAATTTTATCCAAGATCTTAAGAATTATTTGAATCATCAATGTCTATCAATCCTTTAACTAATTATTAACAAATTCTATTTGTAGTTGCAAGGTTTGGTTTTCATAGTTTTTTCTCATTTTGACCTTCTTCATAATGTTAAGTCTTGAAATTACAAAATTCAGTGGTTTTTTATTTTATTTCTTCTTTGAGTGATCTTTAGTAAATTTCCTAAAGATTTGAAATCTCAAGGTATTATCAAAATGTCCTACATGTGATAAGAAAATGTCCCTCATATCAAGTGAAACAAGATCTTGCATTGAAATGCACTTCTACTTCCTTGTAGGCATCCTTGGGCTATCATTTACAGCAATCAATCCTTCTCCAAATCTTTTTATCATCCCTCCGACAAGTAATCTTATTTTCAATATGAATTGGTACACTTTTGTTTGTGACTAGATTTTGGAAAGACGTCATGCTTAGTTCCACACTATTTATTAATCGTTTTAAGGTGAAATTCCTTCTCCTATTCCTCATCTTTAGCTTTGTTTACTCAAAATTGAATCACTCAACAACTTCATCTTCAAGATGATCAGCCCAACAATTCAACTCCCTTTATCCAATGACCAACCAAGGAGCACCTACAACATGCTCATTTGGTACACACCTTTAGTGCCAACTTGTGACAATGACCCAAGTTGCCCTTGCCAACATGCGAGGCCACATCAAGCTCAAGGTAAATGAATGCAAAATGCCAATCCACACAACACAAAATTGTCATTGATTACAAACACAAGACACACAAGACAAGGAAGAAGGGCCAAAAGTTCTTCCCCAAAAAACAAATTCTAGCCAGATGGAAACATATATCCCCACCCTCTTTCATTTCATCACATGTTTTCTATCCACATATCTAATTGTAAACCTTGTAACTTTGAAAACTTAAAAAAAACTCGATCAAAAACTTTTGTTTCCTAAATGGGTGCTACTTACTTATTCTTTTTAGGGTCACCATTTTAGTAGGTAATTTTTAAGTGAATGGGAACTCACCAAAGACCAGTTTTGAGTTTTGTTGTTGTGTACCAAAAGCCAAAACAATCAAGCATCTTGGAATGCAATTATTATACATATAGGAATTGTTGTACTTCTCTTTTTCTAGTTATGTGTGCTTTTGATGAGAATGCGATTTGATTCCTCCTCCAGGAATATGGACTATGAGACATGACCACTTTTGATGATTGCATTCCATGCATTCAGTATCCAGCACAATTCATTTTTGTGAGTGTGGAGGTCCTGGAAATCCATAATAGTTTTACACCTTTTGGTGCCATTTTCCAAGAATGCTCGCTGATCATGAAATTTACAACGGAATGTTGATAAAGTCTTTACTTAGCTATATATCAGTTTGGAAGAATGCAATTTGCAAGAAAGTTCAACACTTTGCAACTAGCATAGTTCATCTTCAACAAGTTAACTTCTTGTCATTCCTTGCTGCTACTGTTGTGCTCTTACAGTTGATATCAAATTCAGTGATAATTTGCATAGTTTTGTAAAAGTTCTGATTTTGCCATGTTCTTGAACCTTGCTAGATCTCAGATTTTGGGGATTTTAGCATTCCCTAGATTCGGTGATACCTACCAGAGTTTCTATGGGTAGTAATGTCTTGTCAGTGTATTAGAAACAGGGTATATTGGGTGGTGGGTGTATATACATAATATGGATTGATCATTGGGTATTGATAGAATTACAACTATTTGAATTGAATTCTATAACAACAAGCACTTGTGATTTGCATCCATTTGTTTTGGACTTTCTTCTAAATCCAACTGTTTGATGCTGATGGCCAAATTTGATCTAGGTGCCAATACCATGGGGGAGGTTGCAAGATGTCTTGGTTGAAGAAATGATCATATATTTATTTGCTCATTCCTATGCCTAGATCTGAATACCAAAGTGATCACTCCTTGAACTCACACACTTTTGTTGCACTTTGCTTTGTTCAATCCTGTGAGGGACTAAATGAGCAAGCACTGTTGACAACTCTTGGCGCTTGCTTGATCAACTTATACTTTGTGTGCGGTGACCACTACAATGTATATATGGATATCAGTGAATATAAGACCAAATCAACTTCACAGAAAACAAAATTCTGCAACAACCAGTTGATGTCCCAACCCATTGTTACTGTTCTCTTACACTAACAATTCTGAGTTTTAAACTTGATGTACATTACGTACACACCCAAGGCTAGACATTGCATCTGGAGAACTTGAGACAACTAGTTGGGGAAGAATCTCCAAAGGTCACATGTTGTTCACTAGTAAAAAGGAAGTGGTTTTGAAGTGTACCCATCAAGTTATGTGGTGGCCTATCTAGACTTCCAGCTTTCATTCCACAAGTATTTGCAAAACAGTCAAAGGTACACACACACATGCGGGCTCTTTTTCCTTATTCATTTTGGCCTCTTCTCTTCAGAAGCTTGCAATCCTCTTTGCAATAAGGAGGAGGAGGGGGGAGGGTGGGGAAAAACAAAAAGAGTTGTAGTACGCTTCATTGGTTGGTTGATTGAGTACATGACAGATGAGAAAAAGCTTATGTGCAATGCTCATCTTTGAAAGCATAACGCAAAAGTAGGAAACACGAATTGACAGATAAGATCAATACATTGATTTGTTGGTCACCCATCACTGAGGCTGAAGACTGAAAAGCCCCCAAGTCCTCATTTGGGACCATTAGTTTCAATTCCCACAACAGAGCACTTTACACAAAGTATTGGGAAGAGGTTTGCCATACATGAAAAGGGCTACAATTTGTGGATATTAGGAATTGGAATTCATTACACTAGTGTGCATTCCAATAGTGTGGAAATCAAACATATTTCAATGCCTTCAAGTTTCAAATAGGAGGATTCAAAAATCTGAATTTTGTAATATCATTTTTCATACCTATTTGAAAAAAATTGTCCATTTTTGAGACTTCCCATGATCATCATGCATGCATGTATAGTAGTAAGTTGGCAATTTTTTTTAGACTTGTTTTATGAACACACCACACAAGAGATTCATACACATGGCAAAAATTATCCTCAAAATTGGTCATTTCTCTTGCACACATTGCACCCTTAAATCCGCACTTGGTTGCATGAATTGTCTATGAATTAAGGGCCATCTATCCACTCTTGAAAGGGTACATTTGTAATGATTTTGATATGTGGGTACTCACTATGTGTCCTCTAGTGGCCACTTTGGCCCTGGGGAATGATAGCAAACTGGGCTACTTGTGGAAAATTTGGCCCACATGTTGTTGCTTTAGGTGTGGGTGTTCCCAGAATTTCATCTTGACCAATTTGCCCATATCTATGGCCAGGCCATGATGATCAACAACATTATTATCATCACTTTTTCAATGCTCCAAAGTGTAGGAGGATCAATTTCATCAAGAGATACTATTTTAAACATGTTCTCAAAAGTTTTTACTAGCACAATTTGTCCATTGTCTTGTTTTTATTGACTTACACAAGGTGTGGAAAAGGTGTTTTTATCGACTTACACAAGGTGTGGACAAGGTGTTTTTATTGACTCCAATTTGGTTGTTTGAATGTAGCTTGATGATTTTGGGTTCGTTTGCAAGTCAAGAGCTTCTCTTGGTTGTGGAACTTGTGATTCTTCACGTCATCACCTCACAATTTGCTCCTCTCAAACTTGATTTACTTGATTGTATATGTTTTCACTCAATATTTTTTTTGTTCAATCACAAAGTTCAAACTCTTGAACGGGCTTAACTATTTCAACTATGTTATTTCTTGAGCTTGACACTTTTGAGCTTCTGCTCCCTCATTCAATCTATTTGCTCTTTTACTCTCTCAAATCGCATCATGCACATATTGTGATTTCTATCAACTAGTTGTAGGTGCATCCAACAATTTTTTTCAATTTTGTGCCCCCATTTGTTGGTTTGTTTCTTCAAATTTAGTTTTGTAAAATAACAATGTTTTACATAACTCCATTCGAAACCCTCAACCCTTTTTCTCTTTTATTTTCTCTATTCTTCTATCCACAAGTTGACAATTTAGCAATAAATACAGAATATATAACTAAGGGTTGCTGTGGTTTTAGAACTTCCTACTACATAGGATCCACCCCCTCGGGAAGATGCTCTGATTATCTACTAGTCAATATACTAGCCAGATACCTATATTGTTGGCATCATTCATAGCAAAATCTTGGTGACCCATTTATCAGTTGACCCACTCCACTCCACAATGCACATTATAAGTTCTCTCCCACGTTCCCCCATTTTTTCACTCATGGGATCTGCTTCCATGATCGATCCTGAATACATGTATGCATTTGGGCATACTCCCTTTTGGCCTCCCTACTTACATTGAGATGTGCTTCCCTCTCACCCCACCTCTTCTTCAGAGTGTGACAGGAAAGGAAAGAAGATGCAGCAGCAACATATACATACGTATATATATATATATATATATATATAGATGTGCTTGTGCAAATGCACAAAAGGTGCTCATTGCAATGACCTTTCTGACCATGATTGAGAGGATGAGCCATGAAATAACAAGTAAGTTTGTTAACCTACATACATGTTGGCCTTTATCTTTATCTTCAACTCAACCTAGCATCTTCCATGTATGTAAGTAAGTTATGCCATTGAAGTCCGGAAGCTTGAATTCCACTCTAGTTTACTGCAGCAACAACTACCTACTAAGAGCATCTCCAGCGGTGAGCATTGTTGCTGTGCCTTTTACACGCCACTACAAAGTGTACAATTATGCTGAGCCAAAACCATTTTCATGAACCAAACAGCCGGATTTAAACTTTTCTTCATCTAATTTTACTAATCAGGATCACATGCTGAATACCACTGGAGATGCTCTAACAACCTGAGAGCATCTGTATGGATTAACATGAAAATTTGGACAATATAAAGTGTGAGTTTATTTATATGCTACCACCTGAGCTAATCGTAAAAACCTAGCATTTTTTCCTAGTGTACTTGGAGAGTGCCTTACCTGGTGCAAAAAACCAATGGACTTTACTAAAAACTCTAATGCCCATGGAGACGGGCTTTCAGCTTTTTTGAATGTTCTTCCCGTGATACCCAGTGGGTATCTAGCAGGTATTATGATATTTTTATATTAAAGACAACAATTTATAGGCCATGTAATGCCCTTGGGTTTAGGCTTTACTAGATTTGGGCCTGCACTTGGCTCTACACCATCAGACCTTGTTCTGGCACACATGATGGCATGCCAATTGAAAGGAGTCATTTTCATGTACTGGCCCCTTGTGGAGATTATTATATCATGTGTATGTATATTTACAGGTCCAAAATCCATAGATCCAAACCCAATTTCAAGCCATTTCAAAGTTATATTTCATTCAAAATAATGCATACAAGCCATTGTAGTGCTACCACCATTGGTGGAGATGCTCTTCCAGTGGATAATTTATAGGCCCGAACTTGGTTTTAGGGTTCTTCAGTTTGGGCCTCTAAATGTGCCGAGTGTACATACAGTGCCCTCCACAAAGGTCGGTACAAGTAAATAACTGTTTTTGATTGACCAATCATAATAATTGGTCCAGGTGGTGACATTAGAATAGTCTCTCACTTTACATTGTTCATTTTTTTCATGTTTATGGGCTCAAATCCTCTTTTTGGCTATTGTTCAATGGTTTCATTTGTTCTCATGTTTTCAACTCCACCTAAACCCTAAACCCTAACAATGAGCACTAGACTCATCTTCACTTGGTGCATGCATGTCTTTTGAATCACAAGAATTCCTAGATTTTGGAACCTGCCCAATTATGGATTTCTTATTCTTTTGGGCATCTCCGTCTCTCTCTAGTCCCAAAAGGAGCACATGCCAAGACAAAAAGGAAAGGGAAAAAAAAAGGGTTATTGTTTAGAGCTGTTGAGCGAAAGCTTAATTGTTGGTGGACAGAAGTTGGTTGGCATGGGTTGGAGTTGATCAACCAATAGAGGGTATTGAGGGCAACCCAAGAATTTTTTCAATTGTAGTAACATCAAAAAAATTCAATCTTCACTAGTTGAGTTCAACTTTGAACACCTGCCCCCCCAAATTTTTTTTAAAAAAAGTCTTCCCCACTTTGTCACAACTACATTTCAATTCACAACACTGAAAGTACTATAGAAAAATGTCACCCTAAGATTTGGTGAACTTCCCAAGCAAAAGTTGAGAGGCAAGGAGTAAACCCTCCAATGTTTGCAAAGGACAAGAGGTCAACCAATCATGGGTTGCCACCTGGGCTTTTGGAAACCAGAAATTCTTCAATTGGGTTGTGAACCTGTATTATTCATAAGGTATGTTGAGAAGAAAACAAACATAAAATGGATGAATGAAAAACTGGACAATAAGTTATTAAAAGGGTCTAACCAATGTTCATCTGATATTGAAAACTACCTGATTATGAACAACCCAGGTCCAGTTATCAGATAACCTGCCTACCGGTTGCAATTATGAACAATGCCCCAAAGAAAACCTGCCCGGCCTGGTATTAGGATTTATGATACCCGTGCACACCCAGTTGGCAGGGTATCACTTTAACAAAACATCAATACCCTCTGTAGGCTCATATAGGACCTCTTGCACTCACCAAAGATAATATATATTTTCATCCTCAGCCTTTTTTCATCCATTTAGGTTTTCACTATTCATTTGTTGCCCTAAACCATGAGTCCTTTGTCTATCTCTCATCTCTCCACTCTCACTTCAACTTTTGGCAATGGCCTTTCACTTTCTATTAGGATGGATTCTTGAAGCACAAGTCTATTGTCCATCTTTCATCTCTCCACTCTTGCTTTGTCTTCTGGCAATAGCCTTTCGTTTTCTATTAGATGGATTCCTTCAAGCACAAGTCCATTGTGTTTGTCTCTCATCTATCCACTCTCACTTTGGCTTCTCATTATGGCCTTTTGCTTTATGTCAAGACATATTTGTTCAAGGCTTTACATCTTCAATAGTTGCTTGCAATTGTTAATGTGATTTTATGATTCTGTTCCATACTACTACAAGCATAGATTGAATTCTTGAAAGGATGAATTAGACTTGAATATAAACAAGCTATGGGGGTGCATGATTTAGCTTCAATGCATTCTCCTCCCAACTGCCAACAATCAAACTAGTTTATGTACAATTTATTGGTAACTCATAAATTCATTACGGATAGATGCACTTGGGGGTTTTCAATTTCTTGTTTCTTATGAAGCTTGGAGTTAAATGCCATAATTTTGTTGCTTGAAGACCTAAAATTGGTTTTCTATTTCTATTGTTTGAAATCCAAAATGCTTATGCAATTTTTTTCACAATGTGTTTACCAAAAGGGAATCTCTTTGTGTATTTGAAGTTTTCATGAATCTTGAGTCTTGAAATGCCAAAACCTTCTTGTTTTTGAGTCACAAACCTTGTTGCTTTTCAAACTTGTATTTTATGCTTGGAAACCAAAACCCTATTTTTGCATTAAACTTTCAATATGAGGGGCTTGATTCTTCAAATGATAGCTTTCAAAACCAAATTGTTGAATTTTTTTGAGTGAACTTGACCTATTGCACCAAAAAGCCATAGTCACCCACTTTCTTTGCTTCTATTTGTAATTAACAAGTTCTTAATAAATTTTGGAGTTTTAATTTTTCTTTTCACAAAATCAAAGTGCAAATGACAAAGATTGAAACATTCAATTTAAATGAGGACTTGTAACAATATTATGATAATGTTAATGATTTGGAAATGGGGAACTTAGCTAAGGTTTTAGGGTTAATGGTTGGTTTAATTTCAATGCCAAATAGACCATTTGCTTTTTAAAACATTGTAAGTTTAAGTGACTTGGATTTGGAAACAAAAATTACATGAGAGGTATTGAAAATTCAAATGATCTTGAGTAAGAAGGCATGAATTTCTTGTTGTATGTTGATTCTCCCTTAGTGTGATAGATGCCAACATTAGACACCATCTTCCAATGGATGAAATTGATCCATAATTCCTAATTAAATCACAGCTAATTTTTAGTTAAGTCCTAATTAACTTTTAATTAACTCATGGTTAAATCCAAATTATGTTTCAGTTAACTCCTAGTTAACTCTTAATTAAGTCCTAGTTAAGTCATAATTAACTCCCAATTAAGTCATAATTAATTTTTAATCAATTTTTAGTTCATTATTAGTTAAGTCCTAATTAACTTTTAGTTAACTCCTAGTTAAGTTCGAGTTAACTTTCAATTAAATTTTAGTAAACTCATAGTTTATTCTCAAATAAGAAGGTTTTCAAGAAACTTCCTTACATGATGCACACATAGAAACCTTTTTCAAAGCTTCCTTGAATTAACTCCCCAAAAGGGCATAAATAGGAATATGAACCTTCATTTCTTTTAGTTTGTTCAACATTAATTTTAGGCATGATCTTGCACCATAGCCTTGTCATGTTTTTCTCATGTTCATGTTTGCATATGTTAACATAATAAAAATCCATTTTCATGTTTGTTTTGCGCATCTCATGTTCTTGTTCTTAGTTCATTTGTTCATATTTTGAATCACATAATCTTGTTTTGATCCTTGTTTGGAAATAAACCTTTCCTTTAGCATTTGTTCTCATGGTTTTTTGTGTCTTTCACTCTTAACATTTTTATGTGTTGAATGATCGTAATAAACCAAATCTTGTTAAACTTCAAAAAATGTGTTGTGTGATATACCATTTTGTTTCCCAAACTTATAGTTCCAACACTAGCACCAAGAAAAGGAAAGGAAAGATTTCATATAACTAACAAGATGGGCTTACTTCTATGAATAAACATTATTTTATTGAACATCCAACCACTTGGCATAAGTGGAAAAATGTTAATTCATTTTTTTCTATAAATGAATAATGTTAAATTTAAAAAAAAAAGGTCTAATGTTGGTTATGGAATCATCATATATTAGTTTGGAAGTGCTAATCCTTATAAGAAGGATGATGCATAACAAAAAAAATTCATGGAAAACTTGCTATTGTTTGTTGTTAAAGCTTACATGCCTATTTTTATTACAAGAAGTTAGTGGTTGAAGAGTTTGGTCATGCTTTAAAACCCCCAAGTTGTGTTTCCAAATAGGAAGCAGATGGTTCAACATGACATCCTTTTATTGGTGACCAAAACCATTAAACAATAAAATTATCCATAAAGTTAGGAAAAGATGGCACGAGGACCCCTTGTTTGGTCACATAGGGGATGAAAATTTTAAAAATAAGAAAAATAAATACATTGGGCTTCAATGGGGCATGAAACTCAATTTAGAAAACAAATTTGGTGTAAAATTGAATTTGCCCTAGGGTAGATGCAAGTTATGGTGGCTCACTTTTGTGATGAAACATTGTTTTTTCCTTGGGTACCCTTTTTTCAAATGCATATGGTGATTAATATATCCTTAAATTTATTAATTGGGACTTGGATCTAGACTAGTAATTTCATTATGAAAATACGTGTGTGATTATTTATTGATAAAAAATTCATTTGTTAGTAGTAATGAACTTTTGAAGTTGAAAAGTATGGATGGTAGTTTGATTAGAACATGACAAAATATAAAAATATATATTGATTCACATTCCAAATTTGTTATTGGGACTCAATATGTAATGTAATACAAGATGATAAACTCATATGAAGAATCTAATTTTTGGAAACTTTAATCTTTTAATAGCTAGGGACTTTTGAATGGTTTAAATTTGACCATATTTTCATAAGTTCATATGAGTTGCAATCTTTGTTTTTTTTCTCAAAAAGATTGTCCCAAAATCATATTTTTTGAAAGTTTTAGATGGGGTATCAGTTTTATGGACTTTTTGAGTTTTCCTTTTAGGACATTAGCTACATTAAATACAAGTTTTCACATAGATTTGGGAAGGTTTATAGGTGATTGAACATGTATTACTCAAATATTAAAAGAATAATAATTTTAAAAATAACAACCATGTCCATTTGAATCATTTAAAAAAATCTTGTATGGATTTATAGGGAATGTAAAAACTACTAAAAATGAGCCACTTGATTGTGCATCTATCCCCTATTCTTTCTTTTCCTGGACGTTTTCAACTAATTACTGCTACCATTATGTGTATTGTAGCTATAAATATTTTTGAACCTCATGCATTTAATCTTGAATCTCAATCTTTCATACCCATATTTAATAAATTTTCATAACTTTGTAGACAATAGCCAAGAAGGGATAAAACATTAAATGAGGGGTGCAACTCATGCCTAGTAGGGCATGACTTTATGGATAATTTTGTTGTGAGGGTTGTTTAAAGACACACAATTTGCAAGTTCTTTGTTGATGCCATCTAAAAAAACATAAAACACTAGCAATTTTTTTTTAATGTATTCACACAACACATTTGTTCTTGTGATTATTATTATAAATTCATGATGGCCAAGTACCTTGCCATGTTATAGTATGGGACTTTTTGAAATGATTGATACAACTAAAGTTGCATGGTAGTGCAAATCAAGAATTTTTTTCCATCTTATAATCTATTGGACAAACTAATTTACCTATTTCAAGGATCAAGGTTGCAATCTATCCACCCTTGCATGAGTTTTTAGTTCAATGGTCAAATGTGCTCCTTTAGCATTTACAATTCTTTGACAAGTGTCATGCTTTGGCCATGTCTTCAACAAAGAATGCCAATATGCTTACAATGATACCAATGTTTGTGTTGGTTTTTGGGAGGTTAGTTGAAGGCCACACATTCTACCTTGCATAAAACAATAACATGGACTAAGAAGTTTGGTGAAGGACATAATGAATGTCAAAAGGCATGCCTTGATGTTGGGATCTCCCATCAAAAAATGAAAACACTGATGAAGACCAAGTTTGTTAACAAGGTGATTATTTTCCAAAAAACCTTGGAATATTGGGATACCATCAATCTTTATTATGGGAGGCAAGAAACTCAAGATTTACAAGGTCATGTGCTAGATGCACACACATGGGCAATTTGCAAAATGGTTGTTAAACCTATGCTTCAAATTGTGAAACAATGTACCCTCAATTAAATTCAAGGATACTGGTTACTTTTTTATACCCTAAATGTTACACTTTCAATAAATTTGTAAATGCAAAATGCAATTGAACAATCTAATATTACCTCCATCAATTTTGTGAGGGGGAATTTTGAGTTCAAATTAATTGGGGGCATTGTGTGTGTGTGTGTGTGTATGATGACAAAATTCCAAGTATTATTGGTTCCATTTTTGGCATTTGCATCTACTTTCAGTGCTAGCAACGTTCACAATATGTTGGTGCTAATCTTGGACCCACATTTCAAATCCATTGATGCAATGAAGGTAGTTGTAGGAAGAGCAAATATGATACAAATGGTGGTAGAATACGATACCAAGACTTTGATGCCATTATTGGTGGCTACATTTCAATTTTTAAATCCTAGCATTAATGGCCTCACCAAACTTGCACTAGTTGATGACAATGAGATTCGATTTTTTGGGCAATGACTTAAGATGAAGCTATTTTGTAAAGGTTGAAGAAAAATGAATTGTGTTTATCCTTTCATCTACATGTGAAGCTTGAAGATTTTATATTGCCCTTGATAACTTGGTGAAAGTCCCATTAAACACAATTTCCACACATTCTTTTGTGGCCCACCAAATTTTCAAGATTCTTAGGTCCTAGATCAAAATTGAGAGAATTTTCATCATTGTTGGAGTGTTGATAAGCTTGCAATGTTATAGGCTAGGAGTTCACAATTTGGAAAAGCTCATAATGATTATGAAAAATTGGTCAATTCATGTAAAAACAAATTGCATATGAAAAGGGCATTCCATCAAAATGATTTTTTTTATGGAAAAGGTGGGTATCATTGATGAGAATGATAAAATATTGGATGTTCATGGGTATTTCAATGTTGACCATGAGCTCGAATGATGAATATTCATGTTGATAAACATTCTACTCTAGCTTTTGAAAAGGAATAACTTGCCATGAATAAGATTATTGAGGTGTTAGCTTCAATGGTTATATATAATGATCATATAAGTTATCAATTTCTAATGATGCATGGGACCATATCCTTTTTTTCCACTTCTTATTAAGTTGGTAAAATGTCCAATGTCACATCCACATTTGTTTCAACTTATTGTTTTTACACCTTATTTCTAAGTTTTGACTTTTAATAATCAACATCTTACGATTTATGCATATAGAAAATAAAAAGACCTTTTGTAGATCAAAGCCTAATATTGCCATCTAATATTAATAGTATTGGTTAAGTGCAAGTGTTTAGAAATCTTATGTATACATTACAAAGTTGCTAAAGTTGAAAAAAACCGTTATTGTGTTTGTTGTGGAGGTCCAATGGTTGTTCACATTTTGTGTTGCAATGAATGTTTTTTTTGTGCCATTGGCTTCTAGTGTGCCAATTTGGGTTACAACTAATTATAATAAGACTTTGTTGAGTGTGAATAGGATGAAAAAATAAGATTGGTAAAAAAATTCTTTAAAAATAAAAAATAAAAAAGCTATTTAATAACCAAACTAAACATTAAACTAAGGGTTTTTAATAAGATCTTGCAAAAATTGGCCCTTATGAATATTAGATGATTCTTACCCCAAAAATAAAATAAAAATTATTATATTTATTCATTGGTCATTCTAACAAGTTGAGATTAGGCTAGTTTTTAAAATTTTGAAAATAATTAGTCTAATTGATATTTTTAAAAATCAATATTTCACCAACATTGGTCCTAACCCAATGAAAAATAATTAATTAAATCAAACAAAGCACAAACACCAAAATGTTAGGCAAGGATTTACAAAGGAAACAAAACCAAGGTGAAACTTGTTTCACCACCAAAATTAGTGGTGAAACTACTTTCACTTCAAATATATTATAAAACAAGGTTTGGCATTGAAATGAACATTTTTGTGTGTTTTTGTTTTTAAAGAGAAGTTCAAATGTTGCAAAGAGAATTAGGCAAATGAATGAGGAAGGAGCAATTTAAGGAAAAGGGTGCAACTTCAATTTCATAGGGCAAAGCTTTCTTGTGTGGAAGAAATTTGGGTAGAAGGTGATGGAAAATTTTAAAAATTGTGAAAATTGAACTTGTGGTGGAAAGAATTTGTGATTTGTTAGTTTTTTTTCTTGTTCCTTGGAAATTGTGATGGAGATAAGTGGGAGAAAGAGATAATTTTCTTGTTTTCATCTCTTGTTTCTTAAAATTGCGATTTTTTGTTTTCATGTATTGCAAAGAAGTAGGAGAAGGACAATGATGGAGAAAAGCTTGACTTTTATTTTCATGCAATGGCAAGAAGCCAAAGCAAGGGGGTGGAATGGAGAAGGGGACTTTAACTTAGGTTGGCATGATGGTCTTTTTTTTGGGTTCATCCCTTGTTTCACACCCAACCTAGGGATCTTAAAGATGATAAGAAATTAGACATGAGGCAAAAATAGGGGGTATAAACACTCATTTAAACAAAACATGACTTTAAGGATAACTTTAATAGTAACCATGAACAATAAGTTAGACATGCTTAAAGGCATGGGATTGCAAGGATGCCATTGGGGTAGAGTCAACCCAAGTGCCACTTTTATACTTATTATAGTAAAAAATTAGAAACTTATTTCCTTAAGAAAATATAGTAAGTAAAAGGAAAGGGACTTTATGAACCCTTAAAATCGTGTAGATTGTTGGCAAATCAATTTGAGAAAAAAATTATATTTTAAATTTATATCAATAGATGTACATCAACATGGAATGTTTTAATTTCAAAGGTGGCAATCATTATGGTATAGTTTGTTTCATTTCAATATCTCATGGGTGGTGATCATGACAATCACTTTCCTTGGCATGACCAACCTTTCAAATGACCATACCACACATAGATGGTTAATAGAAAGGAAAATCAAGTTGTGTATGTTTGATTGTGAAAATGTCTGCCAAAATATGAACCCATTTATTAGATATGATAATTTCAATCTAAATCTCTCAATGTCTAATGATAAGAAATTTAAATGTGTGTATTTTCAATGTGGACACAATAGATAGAAACATTTTTTAAAGAACAAATAATTGTTGGAATTGATAAAATTCTTACAAACACAAAAGTAGACCTATCGCAAAAAACTATTAAAAGTTCAAAGCATTGTTTTTAACATAAAATTCATCAATACCCAAGTCAAGAAACAAATAACATATGCATGTTGTTTTTAATGCATCATCAAGATGTGCTATTTGCAACATAATGTTATTCTATTTTAAATAGGCACTTATAACAAACAAGGAAATTGTTCATCATTTGAAGATTTTCAAAAAAATAATATTTGATGTTCTTGTGAACATAATATTACACAATGTTTGACATTGCTTTAAAGTCTTAAAGCAACACTTGCATGTTTGAAAATTCATTTAAAATTTTATTTTATTTACCTTGCAAGTGATATAGTTCAATGGTATGACACTTGTTTTGAAGCACGAAGGTCCCCGGTTCAAACCCACTAGTGAGCAAATCAAACTTTTGTCATGTCCTTTACCATTGGGCCTGACTTGGGGGTATTGCCAATAACTTATCAATTGGGTATACTATTTCATTCCCAAATAAAACATTTTTGGGGGCCATTAAGGCATTATTTTAAACAAGTTGTATTTTAAGGAAAGTATTTCTACAAGTGAATACCCACAAATAGCAAGGAAAAATAAATTTCAATACATTGTTGTTGTACCTCAATTGAATTTAAAATAAGAACTTTTCATTTTTTTTAAATTTCAATATTTTGACAAATTTATTGGCAAATAATTTAAGACTCATCATCAACCAAATCAACCTTTTTCTTATTGGTGAAAAAGTAATGTTTTGTCTAGAATGAATTACATCATTTTTTGGGGTTTGAATTAACTTCCTTTTACCATTTGATTGGATAGAACAACCAAAGAGCTTCATAGGTTGCCCATGTTGTTGTCATGTCCCTTAAATCAACTCTTATGTACATAATATTTTCACCAAATGGTCATGTCTTGCCCATGTGATTACCTTGTCATGAACTTGCTTTCTCTCATTTCAACTACTCATGTTATGCTTCATTTTCAATTACCCAAAAATAGAAGGCCATGTTTGTTTAATATTTTTGAGTGATTATTATGACCAATTGTAATTAATCTTTAACTTGATGGTGATAATTTTCTTTAATTGCTACCATTCATTGGCTCCAAACTTCAAAGGGCTAGATTTACAAATTGAATTAAAAAAATCTGAATTTTTCTTTTCATTTGTGAAACTTATACTTGAAGTTGGTGGAACTTCATGCTTTTGAACTAGATTTGAGAAAACATATTTGACTTCTACCAAGTTTGTCCCTTCCTTATTTTATGTGTTTCCACCTTGTGAGTTAAAAAAAAAAGAAAATTTAATACTAGTTTGATATTTCTTCTAAATTGTGTTGCCATTTTTATTTGACTGAAAATATTAATGCTTCAACTATTGTTCTTTCTTAACAAACCACCTTTGTCACATTTTAAAAAAGCAAAAAATACAATTGTATGGAGTGCAATATTTTTTCCATTGAACATGTCAACCATGGAATATTGTTTTCAAACAACATTATAGTCATTGACTAAAGTCTACTATTCATAAGTGGGTTGACTTTTACTAAGATTGAAAATTGTTTGAAAATTCAAGTCATTCTATGTTCTAGGTTCATTCCTATTCAATCCAAATGACCATATTTTTGTACTAAAGACAAAGTTATGTCCTATGTTCTACCATACATACTAGTTACCATGATACATTGGGCAATGACACTGAATTCAACCAACCCCCAACCAACAAGTGTAATTTAATTCAATACCCTAAAATATACTAACTTGGAACAAATAATTTGCAAATATACTAAGAATAATCAACATGTAAAATTGTCACTAATTAAACACAAAACCAAAAAAACATTAACATATATTCACAACTATGACCATATCCCCAAACCTTTTTCTGAAAGAAAGAAATCAATTAATGGATTGGTGTTGAAATAAAAAACATTTACACCTTCTATGTATCACTTGGATGGGCATTTACTTGATGTGATATGTGACAAACATGACATACAATAACATATGCATATGCATATGTCAAGCCTACATGGTTTGGGCTCATTATATTTTTGAAAAAGATAAAACCCTTCAAGCATGAACACAAGCATGTTTATTGATGACCATGTTTGTAACCATCAATGTAAATACATAAAGACATCATGAATCAAACCAACAATAAACATTTGCTTAAATCACAAATGTAAATTGAAGGAAAGTCTACAATTCCATACCACATAAAAATATTCTATTTGTCTTCACAACAAAAATTAAATTGAGATCTAGATACATATCAAGTAATCTTCATGATGAAAATATGGAAATCAAGTTTAATTTATATATTCCTAGATATGAAATGACACATGACTCACAAGTCCTATTTATGTAAAGATGATGAAATAATAGCCTCAAGGGGGCACCACCTAGCTTCGTATGAGGAAAAACCATCTCCAATATGTTCATGACTTGTGTTAGAGATAAAAAGTGTTACAATCTTTATTTGGGCTTACAAATAAATTTCAGGAAAGACGAAAAAAAAATTGTTCTTCTTACAATGAAGTCAAGCTAAAGGCTTGATAAGGAATGATTAATTCAAACACCAGTGAGAGACATAATGCGAACCCAAGAGAATGAAACATGCACTTAGACAAAATCTGAGTGTTTTGGTTGTCAAGGAGATGAATTTCTATAACTCCCAATATGAATTGGGACTCTTCAAAAGTCGTTTATGTTCAAAGTAAGGTTTGAGGGATCAAACTTTGCATAAATTGAATGCATTTGTATCGTTCAAAATATATCAATGTGAGTTACAATAAAATTGCTTTGTTTCAATACCAAAAAAAAAGTTTTAAAAAATAATAATGAAAGTTAGAAAAGCTAAAATAAAAGTTGCCAAAATGATTCATGACCATTCAAAGGGTGATTTGGAGGACCAAATCATGTTCAATTCACTTGAGCTTGATACAATTTCAAAAAGATATTTTCACAGGTTATATAAGATAGTGTCCTTGCAAGTTCAAAAGAAGTGCGTTTCTTGGAAGTTTTGAACCTTTAAAAGTGCAAGACAACAAAATAACAACTTTAGAGGTGTGACCATAGTCAAATGAACCCAAAAAGAAGAAGAAGATCCTAGTAGAAATTAAAAACAATTGAAAATATGTTTATGTATTGCCATTTCAAAATCATGATAATCATGTCTAGTTGTGTCAAATGATTACTATGAATGTTGGGGAACTTGAATTAAATATTAATTTAATTCAATTTTAGATTTTGGTTTGAATTAAAGACTTTTGAAAGGGTGCAAGAAAGCTAAAATAGACAGTTGGATTACTTTGTCAACATAAATGAAAAGTAGTCAAAAAAAAGAAAAAAGCTTGACAACCCTTTGACATACTAAACTTTTAAAAAATAATTATTTCAATTATGAATATAAACACGTTTTTTTAGCTTTATGACAATGATATTCAATAAGCGCTTGTTTAGTTTGCATTTAAGAAGAATATAAAAAGTGCAAGTAGATGATGTTTGGTGTTACAAAATGGGTTACAATAGATGCAAACTTAGATAAAATGTTGAAATTATTTATTTTTTAATTAATGGAGGCCTAAAAGATATTTATGTATTTTTAACTTTTGCCTATTTTCTAATGCATAAGTTGCTTTGAAAATCATAAATTGACTAGTTTGTTTTGTACTTACTTGTTCTTACTTTTATTATACGAAAGTTTTTTAAATTTGATATTGAACAAATTATTTTTTGGTTCAATGAAATAATAAAACAAATAATGTTGAGTTACATATAGCTCCTACATTGAATTGTGCACTTGAACAATGATAGGCAGGAGCTTTATAGGATGATGAAAAAATATTTAAATTTTGTGCCATGAAATGGAATATCTAATGTTTTGGATGGGCTCAAGGATATGCATGGCTAATAGTAGCTAGTGGTAGGCTTCGGAAGCCACATGGCTCTAATTTTCCTATCCTTGAATTCCATATCTATTACTTGATTGTTAATGGGTTTCCATAGCCTCCTTTGTGGCTTGTTATTAAGTTTAAACATCACAACTTACATACCATTTTGGTCCGTTACCTCGCTATTTCTCATAGCTAACAATGTTTTGAGGTTAAAAGCTAACACACCTATGGTATAAGGACATGTGATACCTTCTTTCTTGCCCTTGCAATGCCCCCTTCAAGTTTCTCAAGCCAAGTTGGTAGTTTTTTTTCAAAGTGTGGGGGAACATCTAACAATTCAAACTTCTAAATTTTGTAATTTGCCCATGCTACAAAACTAAAAATGTGGTGGGGGGAAGGGGGGGGGGGGGGGTGAGTTCATACAAGGTGTCCAAAATGCAACAAGGGCTGAAAACAAATCCCATACATTTGTGGATTTTCTTGGCCCAAAAAAAATAGTTGAATTTCTATGATTTTGTGTAAAAGTACATTGGATGGCCAACTTTGATCATCCATTTCTCCTTCTTGTCAACTCATTTTCCACAATTGTTTTTCGACATCATTCATATAGACACTTTCTATCTACCCTATCTAGAATTTTTACCATCATGACAAAATAGGATGATCACATCTTACCCTGCAAAAAGAAGAAAATAGAAGGAAAAAAAATGAAGAAGAAGCAGGAAGGAAGGAAGGAGTAAAGATGAAGGAAAAAGGAAGCAAGAAAAATAGGTTTAAAAAAAAGTTTTTCAGTTTTTAAATTTAAATTTATTTTAAAAAAGAAGAAGGCAGCAGCAGATTGTCAGTTCTTCAGGTTGTCAGATGATCACCATCAGCCTGGATTACCTTCCACCCCAGCACTAGCCACCAGAGTTCTAGTTCCTTCATCAACAACCCATTTTACCTACATGCTTAGGTACCCATCTAGCCAATATAGGATTTTTAGGTGTTTTGTGGGCTCAAACTTGAGATCATTAACCCTATTTGCTTAGTCTTCCAAATCTTTTCTTTCTCAAGGGCATTTGGTGTGCTTGTGTGTGTGTGCACTACTGTGTGTTTTGTGTTGTTGGACTTGCTCTTGTCCATCACTTATCTATCTAAAGAAGTATGGACCTCTTACCCTTTCTCTCTCTTTGGTATAGTTATTACTACTGGGAGCATTATCTGTGCTTTGTTGTAAACACAAAATAGATAGTTGGAGAAGCTGCAGATTTTGGTCAAGGTCTAGTCTGCTGCTGAGCTGAGCTGTTGTTGTTTTGCAGATAATAGTCTCTTGCTCTATAAGGAAGGTTTTAATGAAATGTGCTTTTATCAGCTAGCTGGGTAGATAGGTTTTGTCAGTCTGCCTGTTTGCTGAGTTAATGATTGTGTAATGTGTTTCTAAACTTCCTATGAGATTTTTGGAGTTGACAAAAGTCTATTTGTGTGCAACCCATTATTTCCATTCTACAAATAGTCAAGCTCACCATAAGCTGCTTTTTTACTTTTGATGAGTAGTAGTAGTTGTAGTAGTAGTAATCATTGACTTAAGAGATTTGGGTCAAGGTCTGGTTTGCATTTTTTTTCCAGGTACCTACTTATTTCTATTTGGGGTTTGTTAAGATCCAGCTCAACTAGTTTCATTTGCTGTATATTTGTAAAAAGAAAAGAATTAGGGTTTCTGATACTGTTTTGGTGTTCTCTCTTTTGATTTGGCAACAACAGTAGGTGCTATTTAGAGGTACAAGATCGCATGATGTTACAGTAGTAGGTAGAACCTCTAAATGATACTGTTGTTGCAACTGGAATCTGATCTGGATTCGTCTCTCCAGCTTCTAGCGTTTGAAGATTTGTTATTTGCTGATATTTGGGCATTTTTTGCATTTCTTATCAGAGTTCTACCAGTAGTGAGTGCAAGGCCAAGACTAAAAAGACAAATTTTGAGGAACAAAATCTCTGAAAGTGGTTTTGATACCTATATATCTGGAGCAATGCATGTCAGGGATCTGTTGGGAGGTCTTGTGTTGTTTCTGCTCCTTGCAGGTAAACCCTAACTTGGTTCCACCATTTTGGAAAATCCAGTGATCACTTGAGGATAATTTTCTACATTAGTTTGTTCACATCTTAATGTTGGGACTGAACACATGAAAACAAACTAGGTGGCTCATGGCTTGATGCTCCTCCATCTGCTGCTGCTGCTGATGATGATGACTATTAAGCTGGTTGTGAGACTGTGTGCAGAAGCAAGCAGGAATTGGTCATGGATTGCCCAATTGAGCAGAGTCCAAAATCAAGAGGTAAACAAATTGTTAAAGACTCTTGAATCTTCACCAAAATTCCAGAGACTGCTGGTCTCTGAGTTCAAGTGAATAACCTAATTAAGTTTTTTTGTTACTGCATTTTATATGAAATTCTGGTCCTTCATAGCTATTGCTTCTCATTGCCAACAGGAGCCATTTGTTCATTGCAGATTGCAGAATCACGGAGTGTAGAAGAAGTTCAGGCACTTATTCCACCATGTAAGTCTCATGCACACAGCTACTTTGTATACCAAAAAAATTGCCACAGTTGGTACCCACCAGATTGAATGAGAATTTATTAATTCATTTGAGGGCAATATTTGAGTTTGTGAATGTTTGTTATGTTTTCTTCCAGTATGTCAATCTGCAGAGCCGGTGTGCAAGGAGGGTTTCACAGTGACATGCAAAACTGGCAATCACTCTGGGTGTGACTGCAATTACATTCATTTATGCCATCCACATGTTTCGGAATGCTTTCAGACCAATGTCAGTCACACCAAGTCTTGTGGCTTTTGATGGCTTG
Organism: Sphagnum tenellum; assembly: GCA_963921925.1. Taxonomy (NCBI): domain Eukaryota; kingdom Viridiplantae; phylum Streptophyta; class Sphagnopsida; order Sphagnales; family Sphagnaceae; genus Sphagnum; species Sphagnum tenellum. Next base: position 2,060,622 of record OY998155.1, read on the forward strand.
CTCCAATGATGGAATTCTCGGGTGAGAGACAACTCTTTCTTTTTTCTTTTTTTTCCTACACTGCATTGTTTAGAAACTATTGTCTTCTCTTCATGATTCTTTTGAAGATGGGCAAAAGCAGATCATGATGAGTGATAATTGGAACGATCTGGCGCTAGCTGAAATTTTGATGTCTTAACTTTTTTTTGGGATCCTTGGTGATTTCTGGAACAATCTATATCTTGTATGCCTAAGTGTGGCAGCAAAATGGGGTTTCCTTGAAACTCAAATAGATGAGGTGTGCAGTGAACATGGTTAAAAATAGACTTGTGACAGAGGATTGATTTTATGTGCACCTCTCAGCATGTAGCAGTTGAACCATGTATATTTTTATGTTTTGGGTGGTGATGTGTTTTAGCTGTAAATTTGTATTTTTGATCTCTGATGCATCATAATGAGCATTATGGGTTTTCTTTGCTCAAATTGGGTAGTCTTTCTGTGGATGGTTGATGAGCTGACAAGTTTTTTCAGCTAGAAGAGCAAACTGTAAACTGTTATGGCTTTTGAACATTTTGTGGGTGGTTACAATTTTTAGCTGATTGAGGCTTTGATTGCACCAATCAATTTTGACAATGTGAGCAAGCATTACCAAACCGGTATTAACAATTTGTGAAACATGTCTAAGAATGTGAACATATACATCAACATGAATGTGATGTTTAGTTATTAGAGATTGATCTTTGTCAAAAGTGGTCAATTGCTTGGTATGGTGGTGACAAATACTTAATGATGAATATATTGCCTGTTGGTACAGTTGTAGCAACTCCAAACAAAGAGAGCAATGTGAGCTCTCCCATGATGAATATATTGGTGGTTGGTTCACATGTTGCCAACTTCCAGCAAAGAGACAGCAATGTGAACTTTCACTTGTTACATTGTCATTGATTTTATGTTTTGCTTTTATTGACTCATGTCAAAAACATATTTCAAGCCTATCCAGCTAAAAGGGTCAGCTATACCAAATTTCCTCAACCTACAAGTTGTGGCCGATGTGCTGAGACAAGTGCTAGAAGCATGATCAGATAGCATTGGGCTTGGAGGAATGCAATCAACCAACATGTGTGACCAAATATGCACTTGTTTTGTCGCCTTCAAGCTATGCCAAAGAATCAGATTGTGGGTGTTTGGTGTTTGGAATATTTTTGTAAAGCTTCTTTCTCCTGTAGTTACTAGTTTATATCGCAGTTAATGTTGATCAATTCAATGGGTACAAAGTACAAAGGTTTAGGGTTCTTCTTTTGCAAGGAATAAGTATAATGAACATCATGCACTACCAAGTTCACAACACAACATGGGTTAGCCAAAATGGGTTATTTGTTTGCAAATCCCAAATCCTCTTCATTAGCCATATCTTAAAGGACAACCATGCGACAGGGATCCACTTTTCAAAGCTGTAGTGAGTTTCACATTCTCCACCAATGAAAGATCTAACATGTTCAAGATGCCCCATTCTGTGGTCTTCCAAGTCAGGATCTTCAGGTGGAGGAGGGCATGTTCAAAGTTCGTACTGATTTCAAAAGCTGCCTTGACCTACAAGCTTGGCTACCTGTTAACAAATCATCAATGGTTTCAGTGGGGATCAATTTGAAGAGGTTTGAATTTGATCCTGCAAAACCTCCATCAGATGCACTTAATAACATGTTATTGAGCATGGCATCCTTCAATTGGCATGCGTTGTTTTTGGATTCATGTTGAACTCATGTGGACGTTTTATGGAACTTGGCTATGACACAAATAGTTCGGGCTTGCTGTAAGCTGAATGAGGGTTTACGTAGAAAAAACCATGGTGACATCTTGTGGGGTTTTGTTAGGGGGATCTCAAAGTGTCTGAGCTTTTTAAAGGCTTTGCTAGTATGCAATAGAGGATGAAGGACATGAAGGTGATCCCTATAGTTTCAATAAAGAGAAAATTGTTGGAAATTCAGTTCATTTTCTTCTCCCCAAAGAACCCAAATTTCTTTCTTTGAACAAGGTGGGTTGCTTCTTAAATCAAATATAATGCTTGATTTTATGCTGATTGTTTACTAGGTAGAAAGTGAAGGACTGGATTGAATTGCAAAACATGGATCGAGATGCACTAGAGATATAATATGGACCAAGCCAGCACACATCGAAGTGCTTCTTGAGAGTGTGAAACTTGACAAATCACCTCTCAATTGAGTACACAAGTGGCAAGCAATTGTTCAAATTGAAATTGAGTTATCAATTGAGTTTGCACCTGAAGATGAATCCAGATTTCAATGTGAAGTTTGGTGTAATGAGGGTTGTTAAGTGAGAATTATTTATGATTCAAGTTTTTAGTAACAAGAGCATTGTCTTATTGTGTTTCATATTAATTAGTTGGGCATGCCTCACAAGTCCAACTTCTTTTTTCCCAATTTGCCAATTTGATTGGCCCTTTGCAAAAAAAAAGTTCAAATTGCAAAGGACTCCCCAAAATAGAAGATTCTATGGAAAGCTGAGGTGCCTTCCCCTTTGGCCCACCTATAAAGGTGAGAAGGTGGCTTTTCAAATGGTTGAAAATAGTATTACTTCATAAATTCATATTTTTATGGTCATCTCCCCAGAGTTTGAGTATATTGGAATTTGCAACTCTAATCTATTGCATATTTTGTAATTGTTATAATAATGGTTCATTTTGAAAACCTATAATTAAAAAAAATTATCATTAATCCATTTTGTCGAATTATGCATTACTATTTTCACTTGAACTTCAACACCATTTGTCATAAACTTCTAAATTCAAAATCGTAGACTAAATATATGACAAGTTGGGACAAGAAATGCTTTGAATGCCAAATAAATACTTTGTCAATTAATCTATTGAGGTGATTTGGATTTTTAATAAATTCTAAAAATCAACTCCAATAGTTTTTGGGTTAATAGGGTGATCAAATTCGGATTAAATTTTTTTGAGAATATGTGGCTATTTAGGTATTAGCCAAATGGGACATGCAATTAGGGTCTTCTAGCTTTTTGTCTTTTAAATGCAAAACACATGATACAAAATACCAATATAATTGTTGGGAAATAACAATTTACTCATGTTTTTTTGGTTGTTGTTGTCATCTAAACAACAATGTTGCATTTACTGTGCTTTGTGATAAATGCAACATTGAAGCATGATAAACATCAATGTGCTTGCGAAATGCAAAGTTCATAAGGGGATGTTTAACGTCTTACAATGAGCATGTCTTTGAGAGCAAATTGTCACAAAATTCTCATGTTGTTTGTTTTGTCTTTGAGAGAAAATTGTTGCATTTGTTTTGTCTTTTCAACTGCCATGTTGAAAAATGGATTCCTAGTCTATTGTTGGTGTTTTTTAATTTATTTGTTTTTGTCTTTTCATGCTTTCCAATGTGTCCCAATTCTTTTTTGTTCTCAATTGTCACCTCTCAAACTCTCAACATACAGGAACAAAAGTTTTATTGGCAATTGAAGTTCACTTGTTGCATATGATTGTAATGGGTTTGGATGGGTCATGGGTTTCAGGCTTTTTCCTAGGTGGGACTGGCCTTCATTTTTTGTGCAAAATTTCACATTGTTGTCAAATATATATATATCTATATAGATAAGCACAAATTCAATGAATTTTTGAAAACAAATAATCCAAATTGATTTTTTTTAAAAATCTTTAGAAATTGTCACATTTCTATACATGGGTTCAAAAGTAGGGTACCCAAAACTATGTAATGATGTTTTTTTGTTTTTCCTTTTCATATTTTGTTAATAGCCAAATCCAACTAAATAGGCTTCTGACTACCATGGTAAAAACTAAAAACCCCCAAAACACATTTTTACAAATATCCCGTGATTAGACTAAATCAGGGTGTATGAGTCCATAGCTATTGTTTTTTGGGCTTTGGTGCGGGTGCCAGTTCACCCTGGCTCTGGATTTCTAAAAGTCGTCCTTGAAAATTTTTAGTGTATTTTGAGAATACGTTAATAAAGCAAAATTTTCCCGAATAATAATTTTAGGAAGCTAATAAGTGGGCCAGCTTGTGTATGGTAGAATAATATATGCCCATACAAAGGGCATTTCAAAATTTTCAATTCTATCCATATTGGGGCTGCTTTCATTGTGCAATCTGGGCCGTGCTGAAAAAAAATTGATGGTTGCACTTTTACACCTCGCAATGCCCTTGGAGCATGGCATTCTCCAAGTAAGAGGCCTTGTCAAGAAGGGGGCACTTAGTTTAGAAATGCCCCATTTCTAGGGCACTAGCTTAATCACCAACACTAATCATGGGATCCTTTAGGGTTAAGATAAGGGTATATTGATCATTATTTATGTTGTTGTTGTTTCCCCTTCTCAAGATACGAGGCTTTGCTTAAATGGTTAAGGCTTTTGGGGGCAATCCTTGTGTGGGTTTGTGTTTGGTTTGCTCACTTTCAATGTTCCTTTAGAAAGATATGTTCAAACATGAGTGAGAATGAATTCAAACTCTTCAACTCAACTAGCTGCGAATTTTGTAAATGGTGGTGAATTTATTTTGGCCCCTGGAATTATTATTATTTTTGGATATACCTACTAACCTTCACTCTACAAACATCCTGTCTAAACCTTGGGAAAGTGTTGTAAGCACAATTTCTTTTAATGCAACGGTAGGGATGAATGTTGAGTGAATCAAGACATAAACCATACTTGTGCCACCATTTTCACATAAAGTTACTTTCAAGAAATGAAAATCAACAAGTTGAAAATTTCAAACTTAGGTAGATTAACTAAGTTTCATACCATAATACCATGGGAAGTTCAACATTTATCATAATATTTTTAGGAATTTTGAAGTTTTCAGGAATTTCTTTTTTCAAGAAGCCATAATTTGTGAAGGAAAATATAGAATATTTTACAATATTTTAGAATATTTTGGAATATTTTTAGATTTCAACATGGAATTTTCAATATAAAACAATTGTTCCACATTGAAATGTTGAACTTGTCATGGCACTATGATATACTAAGATTGGGAAAAAAATAAAAATAAAGATAGGAAATTTAAGAATTTGAAACTTAGAACTTGGGAAATTTTGAATCCAAAATTCCTATTAAGGTTGAACCCAAACAATTTGGCCATACATTTTAAAAAGGTATTAATTGGAATGCCCAGTTATGTAAGAGCAACTCCAGCCATATTTCTTATTTGGGCCTCTAGCAAAATAAAAATATCCTTGGATAGTATCGCTAAAATGTCATAACCTCATTTTATTAGACCCTTCAATTATATATAATTCATTAGAATTTACTAGTGACAAAAAAATCTTCAAGTTGTGTAAATTTTGAAATTTTAATGAGATAAAAAAAAGAAAGTAATAATGTTTACTTTCCTTGAACTTTTTGGTCAAGAACACAAGTTTGCAATATGTTTTTTTTTTTTTTTTTTTTGAGATATAATTTCCAAGTACCTTTGATGGTATTTTACTTAATTAATTCATTAGATATAATTTAATTATGAATTTTCAAAGTTTAAGACTGTGATTTTGAAAAGGGCCATTGCAATTAGGAAAATACATTTGTAACAATCCACATTTTTCTTACTCCAATGAAAATTTTAAATCATATACTTTGGCATGCAATAGGGCAATGGATAAACCTAAGAAAATAAATTTGTGACTATAAAACATTTAAGCAAAAAATGTTAGGAATATTATTTGAGCAGTTTTATTAGTTTGATCATTCCCTAGAATGATTCCTAGTGGTACCACCCAAAGATACTTTTGAACAATATTTATAAAATCCAATAGTTACTTATTTCCCATCCCCAACCATGAACATAAAAAAGGGGACAAAGGGGCAAAAAATTCCAACTTTCAATTTGTGCTTCCAACTTAAAACTCACAATGTTGAAAACATTTTGAAATCCATACTACATCAATGCACAAACCTAACTTTTGATCCTTGAACACTCATTACAAAGTCATATATTTGATTAACCTTTAGAATTTAAGCCTTTTTCTACACCCAATTTACCTCTCTTTGAAACTTTAGTCTAAATCTAGTCTAATCTAAACATCCATGAATCAGATTCCAACACCCACTTTTGAATTCAAAGTTTACAATTTACACACTCAAAAATGTTCGACAAAACTTTGCTAGTTGTTGCAACCATGAAATAATGTCATTGATGCAATACTAATTGTTCATTAACATGTGACACACTTAGAATTACGTTGTGATACGATCAAACCCATCAAAGAACGATTTTGCCCATTATGACAACAAAGTTTAGGATCAATAAAATGCAAAAGAGTCCTTCCACTTTCATTTTTTAGTAGTGAGTATTCCAATAATTTGCATATAAATGATATGCAATACTTCAATTGGAAATATGCATCGAAATTTTAATTTTTGCCATAAACAATTTATATCCATGATGGAAACTTTGGGAACATTTCACACTAACAACTCACAACCATGATGAATTTAAATTGATGATTAGGCTCCCAACCATAGTTACAAAGAAACATGTTTCTTACTTTAAGAACTATAACAATTTGGAAATGGAAGTTATAATTTAAATAACATTTAAAAGGAGAAAGGCCTTAAAAGAGAAAAGTGCAAATTTCATTGATCATCAAATATTCTCCAAAACTATTTTCTTCAACTCTTTTCTTCTTATTTAGTTTCATTGTTTTCAATTTTGTTGAATGTCATTGTATAACATTTAAAACACCACCTTTGAGAAACCCCAAGTTGAAACTCAATTGTACATGTACCTTCCCATGTAAAATAGCCTCCCAAGTGTCTCCATAGACACTTGTGAATGTTGAAATTTGTTTTATCACCACTTGCTAGCTTTGAATTTTGAGGTTAATTTTTATTTTTGTGTGTTCTAAGTACCCAACTACTTTGGTGTTTTGTTACTTAGGAATTATAGATTTTTGTGCTTCAAATTTTAGGATGTTTTAAAAAAACAAAAAGATAAAATCTCTTGTGTTTTCAAAATGTAATAAATTTCGAGATTCTTAAGGACTATTTCAAGATTAAAAAAAAGGTTTTCCAAGAGCTTTGGGAAATTTCTAGTTTTTTTTCTTGGTTTAATTTGAACACAAACCTTTGATTTTAGTTTTACTTCTTTATTTATTTCTTTAATACATATAAGCTTCAATGCATTGTGTAGTTCTTAGATTGGTTCTTCAAATTTGTAAAACCTTTGGTTTCAGTGTTTTCCAAAAGAATTTAAGGTTAATCAAGTTTACAATTTGGTGCAATTCAATTTACACATGATCCCTAATATTATATTGCATACTATTATTTTTATTTAATGAATTGAAAATTGTTGAATGCCTTAATTTGTAGGACTTTTTTTGCCTTAAATAAAACCTATATTTCATTATTTAAATACCTTGGACCTAATTTAAAAAGAAAACTAGCCCATTGTTTAGGGTCTCATTTCATTTCTTTCTCATGTGCGTTGCATAGTTTGAATCAAGTTCCAAATCTTGTAAATTTGTGACCTAAGAATTATATCGATAACTACTAGAGATTTGGCCTAGTATGCTAAACCAACCAACATTGGATTTTCTTAAAAGCAATTCAAAGGCTTTCAATAGAACATAATTTAGCTTTTAAGAACTATTCAAGAGGAGATTATTTAGAAGTTTTGAGAATCTTTTCAAGAATTTTCAAGACTTAAAATGTTTTCATAAAGCTTTTGAGAGGAAAATATTTCAAATTTTAAAATTGTTTCTAAGAATGTTTAAGGAACTTTCCTTTCTAACTTTTAAGGACTTTTTTTAAGGACTTTTGATTTTTGGTAGGTCATGTGAAATAAAGCCAGTTTTTCAATTAATGTTTGTCATTTCTTATGATTTGATTGAACTTTAATTTTTGGTCGTATCATTTTCAAACATTTCTAAACATTGCTAAAATTCTATCACCATGTGTTTAAAGACCACCTTGGTAACTATGCTCTTAATCCATAGCACCTAACATAGATTTCTTTCTTTTATATGGTGTTCCCCAAGTTTTTAGTTAGGTTTTGAATGGTTGTTTTTTTGTACAACAATAACAAATTAGTAGAACTAGGACGATGAAAAGGTTAAAACACTACTAATGTACTTAGTCCAACTAAGCATTTGGCATTGTGATATGTGATACATGTTATATCCAACCCAAATTTGACAAAAAAGTTATGGTTTATTATGAATTATATTCCATTAACTTTAAAGGTAGGAACATAATGTTCATGGGTGCCCCTCAAAAGGGAAAAAGTTGATCCCTCAGTTCAAATTTTATTCCACCATCAAACATCTAATTATAACCAAACAATCTTTAAACAAATTCATTGCTTATTTAAAACAAGGGACACATCGACCAAATTGATCTTGTTCCATGCTAAAATTAACTCTTCATATTTTTTGTCTCAATTATGAATATTGTAATAAAAGCATTGCATTATGAAAAAAAAAAATAGAATCACACCCTACTAACATCTTTAATCCTTAATTAACATTTGACCAAAATAATCCGAATACAAAAGTCGGACCAACCTTGACAAATGCACCCAAAAGTCATGGATTCTGTTGGAATTTTAAAAATTCAACTAAATAGAGTTGTAGAGAACCTCAAGCTGAACCTTTCGAGTTAAGAAAAAAAAGGATTTGGTTGGGAAATTGAAAATTGGCATTGTTGAAAGTTTAGTGTTTTTAGTTTTGGACAACTTTTTAAATTACATGTTTTTGAAGGGGTTTAGGGTTTACAACTAATACCAACTCACTTGAATCAATCAAAGTATGAAGCTAATCATGTGTTTATTAGACCAATTGGGTGCTTCTCTAAAAACCCCTAAATCCTGTTTAAGGACCTTATTTTGGGGCTAGGAGACCTTGCCACTACAATCCTTTTTGAGGAGGTGTAGGTGCTTGGGACCTTGCCACTATGGCCATAGTGGCCAGATCATATGTCGATGATGCGTTTTACCCTAAACCAATCCTAAACCCAAGGCGTTTTATTTTAAACCCTAGACCTACATTTTTCAACTCGAGGTTCTGTCGGTTTTTTAACTTGGGTTTCAACTAGGTTCCGTACCGGGTTTTCCACCTAGGTTTGGTACCAAGTTTTTAGACCGGGTTTTCAATTGGGTTTCATATAGAGTCTTAATCCTGGGTTTCAACCAGGCTTTATACTGGGTTTTCAACTTGGCTTGGGTTGAAAACAAGTTTTATATTGGGTGTTCAACCCGGCTTCAACCTGGGTTTTCCACCCAAGTTTTGACCAATGTTGGGTGGTTTTCACTTTTATTGAGAACCTGCTGGTTCCAGTACTTACATTATGTTATGAAAACCTGATTGACTCTCATATATTTGTATATATTTTGGGCTGGTGAGAACCCACCAGGTTTTCAGGATTTTTTTTTCTCCAAATTCTCCTGGTCCTCAAATAGGGCAGTTCTTGCATATATGATAATAGTTGGTTCTCTTGACCGCTTCTCATAATCTGGTTGTTTACTTTTTGAAATTAATATTTAATTTAATAATTATTTAATTCCTTTATTATTTAAAATATTTTTTTAACTTAAAAAATTACTTAAAAATACATGGAAATTTGGAAAACAATTATTCAAATTTTATAACTCCACAACTTTGTCCCTTTCAAAAGCTCCTTCAAACTCTTCTTCTAAATAAGAACACTCTCCATAAAATTTGTCAAACTAGAAGGGGATTTACAACCTATCCTAGGATCATTGACCCAATTTTTGCTTACAAAAATCAATTTATCCAAATTTTCTGATTGTAAACAACATTTCCTAAGACTAGTAAGAATTTTAGCTAATGAAAATATTTTTTTTGTCTCAATTTGAGATCCAACTATTTCTAAGATTTTTTTAGCACAAAAACATATTGTAGGAAACATGTTTTCATGCTTTTCCCACCACTATTGTGGACGTTTGCTGTCTTTAACATCCACTTGATAACGCCTAAAAATCAGAAGCTTTCTATTGACCAATTCCATTGTTGGTTCACTGGTGCTAGTTGTCATCTTAAAGATATCCAAATTCTTATCCTTTTCAACCCTTTCATCAACAACACCCTTTTCAGATTCAACCAATGGATGTAAATGATAATAACATTTCAGAAGCATAAAAAATAAATTTTTTGTCATATTTTTCAACAATTGCTTTATTTTGTTCAAGACCAATAAATGAGGACACAAGACGAAGAGTTTTAAATCTAGGGTCCAACATTAAAGAAAACATATTATGCGCCTTCTTTTCCTCATCTTTTTTAAAAAAGGAAAGAAAAGAATCCAAAACTTGAATAACTTCCTTTTGTATGTTGGAGGCCAAACATGACAACTCATAAGCAACATTTCCATTTTCTTCCATTAAGTTGTCAAAGGTTGTAGAATCCATTTCATCTCTAAATTTTAGATTCATGGATATGATAGAATTTAGTGCATCATTTAACAACCAATGACCCCTAGATTGGGTCAAAATACAAGGAGACACAACAGGGCCAAGAGAGTCAACAATGATGCAACCAATGTTCCATGTCAAAGGAGGTGGTACTCTTGCACTTATTTCGTAGAATTCGGCCTACTGTAACATAATATAATTGCTTCTTTGAACTACAAAGCTTCTTGGAAAAGGATAACTTTGTTGGTAAATTTGCAATAGCAAAGAAAATGTTAGATTATGCATAATAGTAGTTGAAAAAAAGTGAAGAAAATGTTATGCAAAAAAAATATTGACAAAAAATGTTAACACAAAAAAGTCTACAAAACTAAAAATTTACCTTGTCCTAATTGGAATATTTAATTTCTGAAGGGGAAGCCTTGAATTTGCACATGCCTTTTCCCATTCTTGCCTACCCTTTCTAGATTTTTTTGGCCAAGTTATGCATTTCTACAAATTTGCTTGAACAAATTTGATTAACACATATCATAAGTCTTTGCAAACTTTTCTTCTTTTGTAACATATTGACAATGCATGCCCCAAACAAATGCCCTAAAAACTTTCTTCTAAACCCAACATATCACGTCTTACAATTGATTTTAGAGTTGTAGTCATAGTGTTTGAATTAGATCCTTCATCCTTGACATAAGTAATTATTACTTCCCTCAATGCATAATTGTCCAACAATTTTGTCAACTTTTTAACCAAAGTTGGTTTGCTAGTGTTTGTTGGCTCAAAAAGACCAAGGGTAATATGCTTTGGGTACTAATCATTTCCTAAAAAAAATCACCAATGCAAAAATATCATGTTTAGCTTTTGACATTCACAAATCAAAGCTTGCATTTATAGAATGCCATTCTATTAAAGTTGGTAAAACATATAATTGTTTGGTTTTTTCCATTAATTTGGGTAGTTATTCATTAGAAAATTGTTTTTCTAGGAAGGAAAAACAATTTAGGACACAAATGCATACTAAATCTTTTTAACCAACTACTTTCAACAAATTGTAAAGGAAAATGATTTTTGACAATTAAAAGAGTTAAATCTTTTAGAAATTATTTTTGCTATACATCATCTTTCTTAAAAGGTTCTTTTATAACAAAAAAACTAGATATGGAATTAGAAGAAACATTGGATCTCTTTTTGGAAGGTTGTCTTTCATCTTCCCTTAAATGACAATTAATTTCTTTTTCAAACTTTAAAAAAGTATTAGGATGATATGAATTGATTTGTTTCCTCAATGCCATTATGCCATTAGATGAATTATATATGATTAATCCTTTCCTAGTTTGTGTTTTTGGATTTACATTCAATATTGGATTATTGTGACAAAGAATACTCCACATAGTTTGAGGAGTTGTTGCATTAACTTTTTTGTTATCATTAACACAATAAAATGCCCAACACAATGTGCTTATACTATTTCCTTTCCAAAATGTTATTTGAGCATATAACTTCTTTTCATTCATTTCTAAATTTCTATTTCGTTTTGTTTGAAGATTGACCATTTCTTTAAGTTCTACCGACATTTCATCTTATATTCTTACTTCAATCATAAACACATCACATGTATTTTTGTTTTTCGAAGATGTTCCATTATTATTTAAATTTTTGATTAAAAAATAATTTAGTTTGTGATTAACAATAATTGCCTTGATGAGCAGTGAAAAAAAAGAAAAAAAAATGTATGAGATGATAACTAAAATTTAAAGACAAGAAACTAACATTTACAAAAATATATATATATGTTATTTATCAAATACCAAAAACATTTACAAACAATTACAAAATGTAATCTATCTTTTAAGATTTTAGAAAAATAAGATATGAGTATTTCATTGAAAATTTTTAGGGATTAGGGATTATAAAGTTGGAAAATTTATAGGTTTTTTAGGTGAAAAAAAAGTATAATTTTTGTTTAAATTAAAAAAATCCTGCCAAAAAAAACCCAAAGCACATTAATTAAAAATAACTACATAACCGAAAAAAAACAAAAAACATTTTAAATAAAAACGAAAAAAGAAAAAAACAAAGTTCCAACTATGAAAAAAATAAAATAAAATAAAAACATGCAATGTAATTTACCTTTGGTGCTTGAGTTGGTGTCAAAGCTCAAAGCTCTAACCTGCACATGGTAAGGGTAGGGGGGAATCACCATATTAACCAAGCAAAACAAAGGAGCAACAATGCGAAAGGAGCAACAATGAAATCATGAAAATGGCAACAAATACTAGGTATTTGAGAAAAATAGTGTGGGAGGAGTGACTATGGGAAAGGTGTTGCATCATGAGAAGAGAAGCTATAGTTGTAGCTTAAGAGGGGCAATGCACAACGAGTAGCGCATGAGTTGTAACGCATAAGGAACATACGTGAAGAACAACATGGGAGCTGTAATGTGCAAGGAGTGATGCGAAAGAAGTAGTGTGACAGGAGCAATATTGGAAGAACATTGTGAAAATAGTGATGTGGGAGGAGCAACACGAGAGGAATTGCATGGGAGGAGCAATGCACAAACTATAATATGAAAGGAACAACGCAAAGAACAACAACATAAAAAGAGTGGCAAAGCGAAAGGAGTAGCAACATGCGAGGATTAACATTGTTAGAGGAGTGGCAAGATGTGAAGAATAGTAGCACAATAATAACGGCAACACATCAAGAACAATGTGAAGAACAACACTAAAAGAACAATGCGATAGGAACAACAAAAAGAACAACACCATGAGCAGAAGTGTAAGAGGAATGTGAAAAAAAAAAACTAAAATTTAAAAGAGGTTCTAAAGGGATGTAACACAAAGCAAGAATAACAATCAATCAAACACAAATGAACATACCTACAACATTGGAAAAATAAAATAATTTGTGACCAAAAATGAAGCATGGGTTTCATTTTATACACATTTTTTATCCCGAACCCCAAATAGTGCCTTTGCTTCCTTAAGCAGTGGCGGCTGTTTAGGAACCCTAAGCCTTAAACTATCAAAAATAGTATGCAAGTTTTTTTTGGGAACTTGTTTGGTTCTCCAAAATAAAAAATAAAGAGAATTCACAACCAGTTTTCATTCATGTGAAAACCGGAGATTAGTTCTCCATTTGGTTTTCATAATCAACCATGTTAATTGGTTTTCATTATGAAAACCGGGTTGAGAACTGGGTCAAGATTTGAAAATCACCCAACACTAGTTTTGATTCATTTTTCAACCCCAATTTTCAACCTAGGCTTCAACCCTGGTTTCAATTAGGTTTTTTATTGAGTTTCAATTTGGTTTTATGTTAGGTCTTTGCCTCGGGTTTCAACTTGGGTTTCATCTTAGTTTAATATGGGGTTTTCAACCTAGGTTTCCACCCCTATCTTATGTCGAATCTTCACCTAGGTTTCAACCTAGTTTTCAATTGGGGTTTCAACTGGGTTTTATATGTGGTCTTAAACCTAGGTTTCAACCAAATTTTATTCTTGGTCTTATCCCAAGTTTGATCCTAATTTTATAATAAGTTTTAAATTCGACTTGCAATCAGGTTGAACATTGGGTTTTAAATGTGGGTTTCCTTTGAGTTTCATATCGGGTCTTAAACCTAGGTTTCAATTTGACTTTCAACCAAGTTTAACATTGGGTCTTAAACCTGCATCTCCTCTGGGTTTCATATCAAGTCTTAAACCCATGTTTTAATTCAATTTTCAATTGAGTTTAAAACTAGGTCTTAAACCTGGGTTCCCTCTAGGTTTCATATGGGTTTTAAACCTAGGTTTCAATTGGGTTTTCAATCTAGGTTTTAACTGGGTTTTGTTCTAGGATTTCAACCCAAGTTTCAATCGGGGTTCCAATTGGGTTTTATGTTGAGTTTTCAACTTGGGTTATTTTTTTACTAATTTTCTATTTTGACAAAAAATTTGCAACTTGACAAAAAACATTTGAGAAAAAAACACAAAAAATTGTAATTTCTTTGATTTTTTTGGTGTTGTAGAATAAAAATAATTGACTGGTCATTTTTAGTTGAAAGAACTTATGGAAAATTGATCTAATTGTATTGGGTACATTGATTTTTTTTTTTTGAATTTCAAATATTGCATTGTTGACTACTATCCCATAAAAAATGTTTACCATTAAATGGTTGCATGAAAAGGGGATTGAAAACAACACAAGAATCTTATGACAATATTAAATTATTTTTTTAATTTACAAGCTTTGACCAAAAAATTCTTGCGTAAAACAAACATTAATTGGGAACGAGGAAAAAAATTTATAATCCCTTTCATAAATTTCACTTTAATAATTGAAAAAAAATATTTAATTTAATTTTTATTGGGATGTTTCAAGAACTTCTTTTTGGAGCTTGTGAAATTGTAAATTTTTCAAATAGTAAAATTATTTTTGCATTTTTTTCAAAATCAAAATGTTTTCACAATTTTGTGAAATAAATAAATACTCAAATAAGAACTTTTTTATCTCACTAGTGTGAATTTTTTGTTTTTTGAAAGAGAAGATATATTTTGTGCTACAATTTTTCCATTGGTTAAACTCAAACATTAGTGAATGTCACCAATATTTTAGACATACCCTTCCATTAACGCATTAAAACTTGATCCAATTTATCTTTCTTATTTGCATATTTTTCTGTGAAGTATCATTTTGTCTCCTAGCCTTGGGGAGACTTTACCATAAGCCCTCTCCTAATATTTATTTCTTTTATTTTTGTAAAAGAAAAGTTCATGATGGTGTTTCCAATGCTTTTGCATCATAAATACATCCACTTAGTGATAATGCCTAAATGATATGATACACATATATTTTTATAAGATCATGTACACATAATATCATGATACATATACACATTTATTTGAATAATTCGGGTTTAAAATATGTCATGTGATATGATTTATGTTCATGTGTATATATCATGATATGTATACATCTACACATTTGTATATTGAAAATATATGATACAATGTCATATATATTCATATGTTTAACCATGTGCATATGTTTGCATTGTATATATACATTTATGTGCATGTGTATGGGATGATGATTTTCATTTGTAATGGTTAATTTTATTGTTGTAGGTTTCATAAAAAGAAATCCTAAAAATGTTATTCAAACCAACAAAATTATATGGCATCAACAAGCAAAATATCACAAGTTTCAAACATTTCAATACACATGTTTACTACATTCTTATCATATTAAACAAAAAATCCCAAAGTAATACAAAACATTTCAATATATATACATAAAAAACATTATTAAAATTTTTGAAAAAGAAATTTCCAATGAAAATAATTAATCATCAAAATTTAGTTTCTTACGAATTTGATATTATTAAAAATGCATATAATCAAGAACAAAAACTTTGCTATCACATCATAAATATTACAACCCCGTGACTGAGCAAAAAATCCAATTATCAAATGATGCATTATTATAAGTCAAAATTTGAGATTTTATATTCATATGCAAGTAAACAAACTTGCCCATTGATGATGAATGGTAACATTCAAATTTTTGTATAATGGTGTTTCAATTAAATCTCATCAAGTGACCATCACCATATTTGGATGAACATTTTTTAACATATAATTAGTAGGGTGATTTGTATTCAAAATGTCATTTAAAGAACACGTTTATTTTTGCACCATCATGTGGTAAATGTAGTAATATTGATCAAATTTGAATCACATTTGCAAGGACATTAATAACATTACCTGTCATGGCCTAGGATATTTTGGGATACTTTTGGCAATATCATGGCCTAGGATATTTTGGGATATTTTTGGCAATATCACGGCCTAGGATATTTTGGGACTAGTATGGTTCAGGGTTATAAAAGGAAATACTCTGGGGAACAACTCTTCAGCAGATCAACACCAGTTGATGGATCAATAAAACTTGTCTTGTCTTGTAATTCTCCACTTGTTTGTAGTCGGTCCATAATAGTTTGATCTGCTCCTTCTTCTTGTTTGTTTGTTTTGTTGTTTCAGTAAGTAGCTAGAAGTATCTTGGAGTGAAACATGGAGAGGTTATAGAAGACTATAGGTTGCTTCTATTCTCAAAGTTTCAAAAGAAAAGGATATGTTTTGTGAGAGTTATGAGCTTTTGAAAACTCTGTGCCAGATCTGGTTTTTTGGTCATATCTCCTTTGTTTAAGCTTTTTTGAGTCTGGAGCTTTGCAATGTTGTAGAAGACTATAGGTTGCTTCTATTCTCAAAGTTTCAAAAGAAAAAGATACGTTTTGTGAGAGTTATGAGCTTTTGAAAACTCTGTGCCAGATTTGGTTTTTTGATCATATTTCCTTTATTTAAGTTTTTTTGGATCTGCAGCTTTGCGATCTTATAGATCATATAAGAATATATGTGTGAGAAAATTTCATGTCATTTGGATTTGTATTGAGAGAGATCCAAGCATCTGAAGTTTCAGTCTCAATTTTGAAGTCAGTTTCTTTTGAGAGTGATACCTCTTTCTGGTCATCATTAATAGGGCTGAAATTTTGAGAAAAGGTAGTAGACATAGTTGCTCATGTTTCACCAAAATTTTAGAGTGATCCAAGGTCATATGTGAGCAGTGTAGCTTTGCAAAGTTGCTATGACAGAAGTTTGTTTTGAGAAGACATCAAAGCAAAAGTTTTGAAGTGGAGCAAATACAACTTTGGAAATCTTGAAGGAAGGAGTTTGAAGATTGGGAAGTGCAAATCCATTATCAAGACCTTCGTACAAAAGTGTGAGAACTACCACCATGGACAATTCAGAATCAAACATCGATCTCACTCAAATTCTCGCTGCCCTTCAACACCTTCAACAAGAAAATGCCGTGCTTAGAGACTCGGTGACCCGCCTACAGAATCAGCCACCACCTCCTGCCCCAATACCTCCTGCTCTTGCAATGGTCGCCTTAGAGCCCTAGATCAGTCTGCCTGAAAAGTTTGATGAAACGCGCCTCAAATTTCGAGGCTTTGTCAGCCAGGTACGCGTAATCATGCAACTACACCCCTGTCGTTATTTTGATGACACCACTCATGTAGGATTCGTTGGAACCCAATTCATTGGGACAGCTGCAGCATGGTTTGCTCCCATCCTGGAAACATCATCCCTTCTCCTACAAGATTTCAACGCCTTTATGGCGGAATTTGAAACAATGTTTGGAGACAGTGACAAGGCCAGGACTTCAGCCAACAAACTGCATCGCCTCTAGCAAGGGACACGTTCGGCCATTGTCTACGCCTCATAATTCAGGGAGCTTGCCTTCAACGTCAATTGGGGAGAAGTTGCCTTGATTGATCAGTTTCACTGTGGGTTTCGTGATGAAGTTCAAGATCTTTTGTTGACACTTGCAGACCCTTCTTCCTTCAGTGAAGCCATCACCCAGGCAATTCGGTGCAATAATCGTTTGTTCGAACGTCGTCAGGAAAAAAAAGTCACCTCCAACGCCCAACTTTGGAACAATCGGCCTACTACGCTCCCTTTAGTTCCCCAAACAACACCAGTTGCCCGACCTGCCTCTTTTGGACCTGCCCCGATGCAGATTGATGCAGCTAAGTTTAAACCTTTGACAGAAGCCGAAAAACTTCGCCGAAAGACAAATAACCTGTGTCTTTATTGTGGCAACCCAGGGCACATAGCTCACCAGTGCCCTCAAAAGCTTGTCAAACTTCAAGTACAAGCTGTGGAAACTCCCCAAGAGTTGGAAAACAAAAACATCCAGTCATATTAGGAGCCGTGCGACTAGATCTCACCCAACACCACCTTTGCAAAAGCTCCTGTTCTACTGTTGGCCCCAGTCCCAGTTTCACTCAATATGTGGACATCATTTGTATTCCAGAAGACATACCACAAGTGTCAGCATTGGTGGACTCTGATGCCACCTCTTCTTTCATCGACCAAACATTTGTCGCCCAAAACAACATCCCTGTGGTCAAGAAGTCAACCCTTGTTCCGGTAGAGGTTATTGATGGGAGAACCATTGCTTCTGGTGCACTCACACACGAGACAACCCTTCTAGAACTCTGTATCGGCAAGCACACGGAAAAGATTGTTCTCAACATCATCTCCACCCCTCACCATCCTATCATCCTTAGTCTGCCTTGGCTAGAAGCGCACAATCCTATCATTGATTGGCGATCTAGAACCCTCACCTTCAGCGCACAAATGGTGCACCTCTAAAGAACCCCACGCTCAGAAAAACATTTTTCTCGTCTTGCCAAGAACCTTGTGGTCAAGAACCCAAAGAGGGTCGGAACCAATTCTAGTTTTCTCAAGTCTGTTATGTCAAATCCTGCAATCAAGAACCCCCCGGTGGTCAAAACTAAACCTTGTTCTGTCATGAATCTTGTCAAGAATCCTGCCCAGAAAACCAACTGTCCAGATCTTCGTTGATGGAGCTGGAAATTTCTATCGGGCTGCTAAGAATCTTCAAGTCTTCACCATCCATGTCAACCCAGCCAACAACAAAAACCCCTAATTAGAACCAACACCCGTCAAACTTCTCGAAAAGTACAAGGTTTTTGTTGATGTTTTTGAAAAGATTAATGCTGATCAGTTCCCTGCCCATAGTCCATATGACTGCCCGATTGATCTAGAATAAGGACACTCACCACCCTTTGGTCCTATCTATGGTCTGTCGGAACCGGAACTCCAAGCCTTGCGTGATTACCTTACTGAAAACCTTGCCAAGGGGTTTGTTCAGCATTCCAAGTCTCCAGCCGGTGCCCCAATTCTGTTTGTCAAGCAGAAGGATAGTTCCCTTCGACTTTGTGTGGATTATCGTGGACTCAACAAGATAACCAAAAAGAATTGATATCCTTTGCCCTTGATTCTAGGCCTCCTAGATCGGCTACATACCGAGAAGATCTTCACTAAGCTTGACCTCCGTGGAGCCTACAACTTACTCAGGATTTGTCCCAGTGATGAATGGAAAACGACTTTCCGCACACGTTACGGCCATTTCGAATACACGGTCATGCCCTTCGGCCTCACCAATGCACCCGCAGGCTTTCAGCATCTGATGAATGATATCTTCCGGAAGTACATGGGCGAATTTGTCGTGGTCTATTTGGATGACATTTTGATCTTTTCCAAGGATCAGGAAACCCACAACAAATATGTACGATTGGTGTTTGCGACATTCAGAGAGCATGGCTTATACGCCAAGATGGAAAAATGTGAATTCGACAAATCTTCAGTGGCGTTCCTCGGCTATGTGATATCTCCAGATGGCATTTTCATGGACAAGTCAAAGGTTAAGACCATCCAATGTTGGGCTATTCCATCCTCGGTCAAGGACGTTCAACGCTTGGGTTTGCCAACTTCTATCGTTGGTTTATCAAAGGCTACTCCAAGATCACAACACCGTTAACAACCCTGACTTGCAAAGACAAGCCCTTTTCGTGGAAACCAACGGCCCATGCTGCTTTTGATATTCTCAAGATGACATTCACCTCTACACCCATCCTGATACATTTCGATCTTGCCAAACCATTCATTGTGGAAATGGACGTTTCAGATTTTGCCTTGGGAGCTATTCTATCTCAATTTGGAATAGATGGGTTGTTGCATCTAGTTGCTTTCTATTCACGGAAGCTAACCAGTGCCGAAATCAACTACCAAGTCTACGATAAGGAACTCCTGGCAATCATCACTGCATTCAAGCAGTGGAGACCGTATCTTGTTGGAGCTCAACATCGAGTACAAGTTCTGACAGATCACAAGAATTTCCTTTATTTCACAACTACTCGGACCTTGAATCATCGCCAGGCACGCTGGTCTATCTTCCTAGCTGTTTTCGACTTTGAGATTCAGTATGAACCCGGCACTCAGCAAGGGAAAGCTGACGCACTATCTCGTCGTTCAGAATATGAACTTCGAGCGGGGGATGAGGCCTACGGCCAGCAGAACCAGACTTTACTCAACCCCGAGCAATTTCGAGTTGCAACAACAATCAGCACCTTCCTAGACTCATACCTTGTCACGGACATCAAGATGGCAACTGAGGAAGACACCTGGGCTACCAACATCAAGAAGGAACTCTAGGAACGACCAAGGAACCCAAATCGTGATGATTTGGATCAGTTTGAGCAGTAAGACGAACTTCTCCTTCGAAGTAACCTGATTTATGTACCCAAAGGACTTATACGCCTAAAAATCCTAAGAGAATGCCACGACAACACCCTGGCGGGTCACTTTCGAATGGCACGGACTCACGAACTAGTGTTAAGGAATTATTGGTGGCCCAAAATAAACAAGCTGCTACGGGAGTATGTCAAGCCTTATGATACATGTGCTCGATCCAAGGCTCCGAAGCATCGCCCGTTTGGACTCTTACAGCCCTTGCCAATTCCTAGCCGACCTTGGGGATCTATTGCAATGGATTTCATCACGGACCTCCCTATTGTTAGAGCCAAGAATTCAATACTGGTTGTGGTCGATTGACTCACCAAAATCGCCCATTTCACCCCTTGTTCCAAATCAATCACGGCAGAAGAGACAACTCAGTTAATTCTAGATGGTATCGTTTGATTGCATGGACTCCCCGAGGAAATTGTGTCTGACAGAGGTCTTCAGTTTGCATCCAAGTTCTGGCGTCGCTTATTCGAGCTTCGTGGAATGACATTCGGCTATCTTCAGCTTTCCACCTTGAGACAGATGGACAAACCAAACGGACAAACCAGACACTCGAACAATACCTTCGCTGCACTGTGAACTACCAACAGGACGACTGGCTGGACCTACTATCTCAAGCAGAATTTGCTTATAACAACACAACGCATGCATCGACCGGGATCAGTCCATTTTTTGCCAACTACGGTTTTCATCCCAGGTTCAGCCTTGAAATTCCTGGGGATTCCGTAAACCCTTCGACTGAAGAAAGGGCCATGAAGCTTGGACAGGTTCAATAGAACCTTATGGCAGAACTCAAGCTAACACAGGAGTGGCAAAAGAAGCAAGCAGACCGCCGACGCAAAGACCATCCAAACTTCAAGGTTGGAGACAAGGTTTGGCTTCTCAGAAAAAACATTGCTACCACTCGCCAATGTGCCAAGTTGGATTACAAACGCCTTGGACCTTTCAAAATCGCCAAATTGGTTGGTCTAGTGGCTTGCCAGTTGGAGCTTCCACCCCAGTTCAAAGTCCACAATGTTTTCCATGTTCCCTTGCTTGAGCCCTATCATGAAAACCGGATCCCAGAATGTCATCGAAAACCCCCAGTTCCAGTCAAAATTGAAGGCCAAGAAGAGTTTGAAGTTCAGGAGGTCTTGGACTCCAAGACGATTCGTGGAAAGCTCCTGTACCTTGTCTTTCGGTGAGGTTATCCTCCTTCTGAAGCTACTTGGGAGCCTGCTAAAAACCTAGTTCATGCCCAAGACTTAGTTAATCGGTTTCACCAACAATATTTTAACAAACCGGCGCCATCTGGAAGATGTCGCTTAAGGAGAGGATAATGTCATGGCCTAGGATATTTTGGGATACTTTTGGCAATATCATGGCCTAGGATATTTTGGGACTAGTATGGTTCAGGGTTAGAAAATGAGATAGTCTGGGGAACAACTCCTCAGCAGATCAACACTAGTTGATGGATCAATAAAACTTGTTTTGTCTTGTAATTCCCCACTTGTTTGTAGCCTGTCCATAACATTACCATGCATCTTATATTTCCCATACCTTTGTGATTTATAAATTTGAGCAAAAATAAAACATGGTGAAATAAAACATTATTCTAATTATGTTAATTTTTGGACTGATGGAATGATTTTGTTTTAAAAACATTTATTTGGTGTTTGATATAATGGTGGTTTATTTTCACTAATATTATGTAAACAACTTGTACATATTTATGATGTTGAACTAGGTTCTATTTGAATTTGAAAGTAAATAGAAAATTGCCTTGACAATTGATTTGAAAAAGATTCAAGTTATTTTGAAAAACATAACCTTTTACAACTAAAACATGGAATTATAGGAAAATCTCGGAATTCTTTTATAAAAGTCAATGCATATTGAATTATGTGTATTTTCCTTTATGTTATCATTATGTTCTATTTTATTTGATTAAACATCACGTTCCATAAAAATTGTTGTGTGAGAATTAGTTTTTAAATTTCCTTTAAAATGCATTAACCATATGATGATTGAAATTTGTTATTTATGAAAGATTCTTGTGATATCTATATATTTCATGTGATTCATAATTTGTGATCTAGTTTTTCTGATATTTGGAAAACATGTTAATGAATTTAGATGTTTTTACATAATAAATCAGATTTGATCAAACCTTCAATAATTCAAAAATATTATTGTCATAAAGTTCCTAATCAAAACAATAAATTTTAAAATTTTAAAATATTTAATAATAATAATAATAATAATACAAATAAATTATATATATATATATATATTTGTGTTACATTAGGTTGATCAACAATTAAATAGGAATGTTCCATTTGAATTTTTGGGATTTAAAAAAACTTTGGTAAAAGATTTGAATTGATTAAATGAAATTTCATTGATAAAAACATTTGTGTTGTTTTTCAAAAAATTTATACGTATTGAAAAAGATTCTTAATATCTTTAAGTAATATTTTTATTACAAAAAATGTTGAATAATGAAACAACATACTCCAATGGTGAATCTCAATTATCTTTCAATATGTCCATTAATGTAGAATCAAAATTTCAATTCCAATAAAAATGCATAGCTAGTTGCCATAATTGAATAGGAGGTTGTTGCACCACTAATTTCGAAAGATATGGAAAATCATTTGAATTTATGATAACTTTGGGATCATTAATTTGATAAGTAAGCAAAAACTTAGATAGACCATTAACATATTGAATTAGTTCAAAATGTTGAAAACTATATGTTATATGTAAGGGGGTAGATTGAAAATCCATGCCACATCAAGACATAATGTGTTTTGAATAAATCACAATCAAAGGAGCCACCCAAGTGAGTGGACACTTTTTAAAATCGTATTTTTACATGTTTGAAAGGATCACAAAGAAAACATAATAGTTTGGATTGTCATAAATTTTTTTGGAATATTTTTCATTAATTGCAAAGCTTACATGCTCAAAATTTGACACAAATTTTCTACCAAATGTGCATTATTCCTTGTAAAATTGAAGAGGATTTTAACATTCATGATTAGAAGGGCGAAAAAACTTGAATTGATGAAAGTTGTTTTGAAACCATTTGAGCATGTTTGGTTCAATAGTGCTTTTGACCTTGAAAACTATGGATTTTGAAAGTGTGGCTTCAACAAAATTTGTTCATGAAAGTATGAATGCATAATATATATGATATAAAATCAATTTTTAATCAAAATGTATTTGTATCTAAAATGCAATGCTAAATGGGCTATCCAAAATACAAAATTTTCAGTGTAAACCAATATAGGAATTACATGTGTCATGTGAATACCTTAGAAAATGACTTTTACCTTGGCACCTTAGCTCGTTTGACCATGATTTCACACTTTTGATAGTTTATTTCAAATGTAACTGCCTTTGTAAGTATTTAGCTATCAAAAATATTATAATGAAACCTCCCCATAAACTTCCCATATTAACATTTAACACCATTTTGTTACATATTGATGTTCATTTGTGACCATGCCTTGATGCAAATCAAAGAAAAAACTTCGATGTAATTTTGACATTGTTGGGTTTTTTTTGTAGTAAAAAATAAACATTGATTTATATGTGCCATGTTGTTTTTCCTCAATTTTAGAAATTATTCAATAAATAAGATATAAAATATAAAATAAATTGCCTATTTCATATTTGTATGTTGAAACTAAATGAAGGCCATGTATGAATGTAATACATGCTCAAATGATGAATTAACAAAATATAATAAAGGTGTTTCCATTATTATGAACTTCAATTTAAGGATTTATCTATATAAACAAAAGCATGGTTCTCCAATCAAAAAAGATAAAATCAGTGATACATTCAAAACTATTTACAATTTTTTTGGGAAAGTTCAATACATTGTAAAACTATTTATATTGGAAAAAACTTTAGATGGAAAAATTACTTGAATTGAAAAATTGCTTACATTGAAAAATTGTTTATATTGAAAAATCATTTGCATTGAAAAAATTACTTTCAATAAAATAGTTGTTTGCATTAGAAAACTACTTGCATTAAAAAATTGCTTGCATTAAAAAAAAAACACAATAAAAGACTACTTGCATTGAAAAACTGCTTTAATTAAAAAACTCATTTCATTAAAATATATTTTAACACACAAAAATATTGCATTTGAGATTATTTTGGGCATTCAATGTGAATTGATGTATGGGAAATTTTTTCTTTCATGTAGAATAATTTTTTTTATAAAAATGATTATATAATAAGGATTGTTTAAACCAAAATTTTGATGTAAGGAGTTCTCCACATATATAAAATATTCATATATTGAAAATATCTATAAGAAGATCATATAAAAACTATTAACAACTTTAATATTTAAAAAAACAAATTAAATTAGCTTCAATTCATTAAAATGAAACTTGTGTTTCACACTACATTGAACATAATTATTACGAATAATTCCCAAAAGAACAACTAAACCCTGACTCTTCAAACTAATTTCCACTTATGTGATAAATGGGTGGGTACTACACTTGTTTCAAAATTAAGATCAATCTTGAATGTGATGAAATAAAATAATGTATAAGCCAACTTGCCAACTTGCACATCAATTAACAATTAACATTATAAACTTGTTTTGACATAGAATGTTTTTTGAAAATAACCTAAAGGAAATTGTGTACATACAATCATCATAATTTTAGGTGTAAATTAAACCATTTGTGAGTAAATATACTCTCCCAAATTGTAAAGTCGACAAGAAGGGCAACGTTGACAATCTCGAAATAGGGTGGATTGATTTTTCTTGTCCAAACTATGAGTAGATTACCGTCTACACAATTGATGTGATGGTTCCATTCGCAGGTGTAGTTAAATATGACATTAAAGTTATCTGTAAAATCACCCTCTCTTTCACCCCATATCCCCTCTGCTTTCACCCCTTATTCCCTTTTCAGTGGTATCCGCAAAGTAAGAATTTTTTATTAAATCTCATTATGAAATGCTGAAACTCAGCATTTAATGCACAGGGTTCGAGAATAATTATAATACTTGTACAAGTAAGAGCAGTGAAAATATATGTAGCAACAGTGGAGGCGCTCGGGGAAATGGAAAGAGGGTAAAACTCAGTTTACACCAAAATTGGTGCAGAAAACTAGTTTGGGTCCCAGTTATTTCGTTTTGTAAACTTTCATTCCCAGTTATGATGTCGAAAATGGCTGCTCTCGCCCCTAATCGCCTGACTTTACGGATAACTTTATCGTGTCGGAAATATGATGTGTAACCTAAAGCCTTAGGGCAGGGACAATCTAAGGGGTCTAAGGTGAGACCATAGCCAAGTCAGGCCTTGCATTTTGGGAGTATCCCTCACCTGTGAAGCATGAGGTGAAGGTTGTCGTGAGGTGAAGATTGTCGTGAAGCTATACATAAGAAGATTGCAAGGTGTAGGAGGGGTGACTTCTTAACACTTACTATTTAAGAGTGAGAGTGGGGCTTACATCTATAAGTAGGTATAATTTACTTCCCACTTTTAAGGAGTAGGAATTGATATTATTTTAGTAGGTGAACTAGTCTATAAACAAAATGATTAAATAAGCAAAGATTAAAGTGTTATATATCAAAGTCCATTTTGTCCACTTCTATCCATCAATTATTTTTAAAAATCAAATGAGCCCAAACACTGAATAGGTGGGGCAAAAATGGTGACCAAGTTGTTTGGGAAGAGAAATTTCATGCAGCCAATGGGAAGGTGGTCCAAGCATGCACTCAAGGTGCCTTGCTTTTTTTCCTTTTATGTTTTTGGGGGGGGGGGGGGGGAGTTTTTTTTCATTTTTCCCCGCTTCCCAATGTGTTCGCACTATGTTCCTTTCAAGTTCCCAATGGGTTCCCAATATTTTCCCTAACATTTTCTCCATACCTCTTCACTTTTATCCCATATGCCTTGGAAAATGGTGTCCTCCTTTCACCTATATACAGGGTGAATACTGGGGAGATACTGTACAGTTCAAAATAGAGGAATTCTGTTTTGGGGAGTGTCCGTTGTTTATTTTATTTGGAGTGACGGGCCAATCAAATTGGCACGTCGCCGGAAAAAAAAGAAGTAAAGCACTTGGGAGGCACCTCATCTAATTAATAGGAGAGGTGACTATTTCCCCAAATTTATTTCCCTGCCATTAGCCTAAGCCAAAAAAGGTAACTAACAGTTTTGGAAATAGAAATGGCATGCAGCCAATGGGAAGGTGCAGCATCCACTCAGGCGCCCCAGCTTTTTAATTTGATTTTAAATGTTTAGGTTTGGGGTTTTGGATTATTCAATTCAATATAAGGTTTTAATTTTAAAGTTTGGGTTACAATTTGGGGTTTATAGGGTTTTAGAATAAGGATTTAGGGTTTGGGTTTTGGTCATAAGTTTGCATTGGGGTTTTTGTTTTAGGGTTTTGGTAAGGGTTTTAGTTTTGAACTTTGGATTAAGGTTTTAGTTTCAAAGTTTGGGTTACAGTTTAAGTTTAAATTTTGGATTAAGGTCTTAATTTTAGGGTTTGGGTATTTAATTTTGGATTACAATTTAGATTAGGTTTTAGGGTTAGGGTTAGGGTTTTTTTTTTTTTGTTTCTAAACTTTGAATTCAAGTTTGAATTTTAGGGTTTGGGTTTGGATTATAGTCTTAATTTTAAGGTTTTAA
Source organism: Sphagnum tenellum (assembly GCA_963921925.1). NCBI lineage: Eukaryota > Viridiplantae > Streptophyta > Sphagnopsida > Sphagnales > Sphagnaceae > Sphagnum > Sphagnum tenellum. The sequence goes on from OY998155.1 coordinate 2,087,821, forward strand.
TTTTAGATTTTGGATCAAAATTTGAATTAAGGTTTTAATTTTAGGGTTTGGGTTAGGGTTTACTTTAGGTTTTAATTTTAAGGTTTGGTTAGGGTTTAATTTTAGATTTTAGATTAAGGTTCGGGTCAAGATTTTTTTTATTAAACACAAAAATTGATAATTTTTTAAAATGAAACTGGTCAAATAATGCCATTTGTGATGATAACATTTTCATTACATCTTGCATCAATGATGTAATTAGGGATGAAATGATTCACTTTACATGAGAAACTTGTGTTCGGCACCACCATATCTTAGTTCTAGGGTTACATTGGGTTTATTGATGGCACACTCGTCAGGATCCACAAATCTTAGAACAATGTTGCACACAAAACCTAGGTACGTGGGTCTTACCTATTTCACCCTCCTGGTCCCTGGTCTGTGGTCATGAAAGTGAACTGGCCCGTGGTTAGAAAAGTGACCATGGTGATTAGAGTTTGCAAAGTTATCCTGTGGGTCCAGTCTTTTAGTGACTTTATGGATGAGAGGGACAGTCGTGAGAGGCTGAAACCCAGTATTACTTTATGGATACTTTATTGGCCCAGAATTTTGGCACAGTTTGAGAGCGAACATTCCGGAGGCTTCACCAATCCTGAATTACCGCATCAAGGACGTGGACACCATTTCTTTATAAGAGTAGATTTTGTGTGAAAAGAAGAATACAAAATTCAAAATTCAAAATGAAATGCTTTTGAAGGCTTTCAATCCTCAAAATGTGAAAAAAGAAAAAGTTTAAATTGTCAGATTTCTATATTTAGTTTCCAATGTGTAGCCAAAAGTTATATAAAGAGATAATTGATAAAAGATTTGTAGTTCATATCTTGTTTATAGCCAGATTTGGTTAAATCTTTTTGAGAATGATTGTTGGCTTTGCTACATCTTTTGTAGAAAAAGTCATTGGTAGAATAATATGTCCTCTTTTTCTACAAAAAGTCATTACAGCCCCAGTGTAATGTAGCAAAGGTGCGGTCGTGCTGAACATCCAGAAGAGGATTACAGCAATTATGGCTACAAACAAAAAAAAGAAAGCTTTAAGAAAGACTGGCCAAGAAAGTGGCCTTCACAACTTGAAAAGCTCATTTAGAAAACACACAAGAGAAGTTTTGGATCGCACCAACTTGCAAATACTGCCATAATGTGATGATGAATGGATTGCACCAACTTCCGAATATGGCCATAATGTGATGAGGAATGGATTGCACCAACTTCCGAATACTGCCATAATGTGATGATGAAACTGTGCCACCCATAAACTTGATTGGATGCCAGACAGGGTTTCTTTTAATGATTTCGTGATGTAAGCCAAAGTCACGAGCATCCAGAAAATAATTTAGCTAAATTTAGCTACAATAATGGATATGAAAGTAAAAGAAAACAGAAGCCTTCTATATTTTTGACTACCTTGTGGAAGTTATGATAAGACTCTGACGATTTGGAATTTTTAAAATTCGAAATCTGAGTAATTTGAGACATTTTCAGCATGGAAAATCCTTTGTAGAGGTCGAAATCATATTTTTCAGGTCCAAGTTTAGTGGCAGTTCACCAGCTAAAGAAAACACTGACCGCATTATTGACGATTTTTTCAAAAAACAAAAAACAAAAAAACCTTTGTACGTGGCTTTATAGAGAGCGCCAGCAGGGGAGGCTGTTATTGCAGGGGAGGGTTTTTACAGGCTTGGAGTTTTATGGGGGGTTTACCTTCCCATTTTTTGGTTGATATGCTTCAAGCCACTAGTGGAGGTTTCTGTACTTCAGGTGATATGTTTCAAGCCTTTCTTTAGTTGACATGCTTCAAGCCACTAGTGGAGGTTTCTGTACTTCAGGTGATATGTTTCAAGCCTTTCTTTAGTTGATATGCTTCAAGCCACTAGTGGAGGTTTCTGTACATACTTAGTGATTCCCCTACCTCCTTGTGGACCACCTCTTTTGGGCTGTTTGCTTCCCTAGCGTTTAAATCCCACCCATCGATCGAGCTCTGTCCGATGCCTTGTCTTCTTGCACATGTTTTTCAGCCCTGCACGCTTGCTCCTTGTTTCTTTTTCAATCCCTTTCCTCCTTGTGGCCCACCCCTTTTGGACTGTTTGCTTGCCTGGACTTTAAATACCTCCCATCAAACCCTCTCCTGACCCCTGTTTTCCTTGTCTTCTTGCAAATGTTTTCCGGCCCTGCATGCTTGCCCCTTGTTTCTTTTTCACTCCCTTTCTTGGGCAAGACACTAAATACTCTCCCATCGAGCTCTGTCCAGGGCCTGTTTTTCGGCCCTGCATGGTTGTGCATAAAAACCATGCGGCATGGTTGTACATGTTCTTTTTATTCTGCCAAAGAACTTACCAATGTTCTTTTAATTGAAGAAAACTACGTTGTGTTTTGGTTCATCATAGGATTCGAACATGCACCTTGCCGGTACAGAACGTGCTACGGACCACTGGCATAGCTCTAGGCACTGAGGAGCGCGTGTTTGCTTTTTGATCTGATTAACTTTTACAGTCAAAAACTCAAACCCTGCAGCAGAACAACACGGTTCTCTGCAGGGCTGCGCTGTCTCGATTGGGGGGGGTGGGGTATTTAGCGTCTCGCCTTTCTTCTTCTTGGGTGCTTTCTTTTCATAAAGTTTGCCAGGGTTTCATCTTTGTATGGATCGCAGCTCCAAAATTCTTTTGGCGTTTTGCCTAATTAAATTTCACCCCAAAAAACACCGAACGTTGCTCCCAAATTTCCTCTGACTCACAAAAATCCTCGAGTAGCAGTCCAAAACATGAATCAATAATTCTTTCAACGCATCATTTTCCAGGGAAAGAATTATAAGCTCTCGAATCCCATTTATTCCACGTACAGGTTCTTTGAGATCATTCTGCTTGGAAACAGTACGAAGACCTTGCACTCTAATATTGCTCCACCAGGGTGCGCGGCGGAAGCTTGCCAACCGATCAAGCCTATTCTGTTAAAGGCAAGTCTTTCGTCAACTTGTTTGCAGATTGCACAAACTTGTGTCTTGTGGGGCTTAACGCCAGCTTGCAAACGAATTCCTCATTAGATAAAAACATGACGGTTTGGACGTGGATTTAACACTGATATTTGATCGATTAACATGTTCTGTTTTCGTGAGGATATTGCTTCAGAAGGGTCGAAGGAGCTGCAAAACCATCATGACAGATCACGAGGATTCCAACCATGTCAAGGCCGGAGCACATCTGGTGGCCTTCCCTCTTCCTGCTGGAGGTCACCACGCTCGCTTTGTTCCTTTCATAAAGTTATTGGCAAGGAACGGACTTACCATCACCGTCATCACCACAACTAATTACCTCGCCAGAATGCAACAAGCACTAGCTGTGGAAAAAAAAAGCTTGGAAGTCTACCGACGTAATATTCGAGTCGTTGGTGTCGACTTTCCTCCTGAGTATTCAGAGATCAAGTCTGATAATTTTCTAACTCTAATTCGAGCTACTGAAAACCTGAAAGATCCGGTCAGACACGTGATGAAGGAATTGATGAGGTATGGTAGAACCAATGGTATTGATGAATCCTCATATTCTCATCTTCGGCTCCGGCCTCCAGTATGCTTCATCTCCGATTTTTATTTACCCTGGACCCAGGTAAACTAGCAGCATGATGTGGTTGGTTCATATTTATTTGTTTAATCTTGCACAAACTTCAAGAACTTGTAATATGATACTAGAAAAACTCGGGGGTGCATGCAGTATGTAGCAGACGAATTCAATCTCCCGAGATATGTTTTCTACCCATCAACACATTTATTATCGCTAGTATTTAGTCTTCGGGAGTTCGACGCACAGGGTCGCCTCCCTCCGAAAGATGGAAGGCCCTTTACGATTCCAGGTTTCCCCCCCATTCCGCCCTCCGATCTGCCCAAAACTCTGCTCCAGTACAGGAATGAAAAGCTCCTGGATGAAGGCGAACGCTCACGGGAAGCAACTGGGGTGCTTGTGAATACTGCGTATGAGCTGGAATCTTCGAGCATCGACGGGTTACAGGAGATGCTCCGTAAAGAGTTTGAAGGAAATGAGGTTCTAGCTCCATTTCTTCCCAATCAGAAAATGTCCAATTTGTAGTAAGTTCAATTCATTGCAGGTCAATTTTTGGCTGATAATAGCAAATAACAGTTATTTTGGGTTGTGATTTCAGACTGGACATGCGCCCAAAATACTGACAATTGGGCCTTTAGTGTATGAAAATTTCCGACTTTCCGGAGGTGATGATCAACCTCTTCGAGAAAGAGTACAGCAAGCTGCAGAAGACGACAACGTCGAGTGCCTCCACTGGTTAACCGAACGACCGGAAGCGTCTGTCTTATACATATGTCTTGGAACAATGTCCACGTTCCCAATGCAACAAATAGGTGAATTTGCTGCAGGGCTTGAAGCTAGTGGGGTGCATTTCCTTTGGGTTTTGAAGGTTCCATCCAGTGAGGAGTCAACAGCATCCTACATTGCAACATTCCTTCCTGAAGGTTTCGTGGAAAGAACCAAGGACAGAGGTTTGATTTATACATCTTGGGCCCCTCAATTACGAATCCTTGCAAACCCGGCCATTGGAGGACATCTAACACAGTGTGGATGGAATTCAATCACGGAGAGTATTGCCATGGGAGTGCCGATGATTGGATGGCCACTTTGGGCTGATCACATGCTCAATCGCACACTATGTGTTGACGTCTTAGACATAGCACTGTCAGTTCCCAACACCTCTGACGATGCAAACTTTTCTGAATCGTCCGCCCTTGTTGGACGTGAGGAGATTGAAAGCGTTATCCGATTGTTGATGGAAGACACAAGGGGTCAAGTTATCAAGAAGAAAATTGAAGAAATCAGTAAGATTGTAGAAATGGCAACAAGACCAGAAGGATCGTCATGGAAAAACTTACTCCATTTCGTGGAAGAGGTTAATTCCCTAAGCTTAACAAACAAATAATGTGGTCAGGGTTGACAAGGCTGGGAATGGGTTGGCACAAGATGCACAACCATATGAAATCCTTTCATCACATCTCTATCCTTCTCTTCACCCTTCTAAAACAAATCTAGCACAAAGGATAGGGGTATCCATAAATAATCAATTGTCTTGCAAATTTGGATGTATTTCTTTCTTTCTTTCTTTTTGCTCATAAATCCATGCCATTTCTTTCTTCTGTGAGGCTGATCCTACTCATGAAATTCACTAGTTGCAACAGTGAAAATACAGGTTTGGTGATTTGAACCACCAGTAGAACACCTTTTCAAAACCTTTCCAAAATAGAACAATCCATATCACACTTTCCATTTGTGTTTCCCTTAAAATCCTCTCACACACTTTCCATTTCGAGTTGTTGATATCACACTACCATTTGCTGACATCATATGTTGAAAATAATGAGATCTTGCAACATTAAAAGGTATTCCACATGAGCAAACTCCAGCCCAATTTGTTTTCCGGTCCCTTACCTACCTCATATCACTGGGCCTTCTGAAATCCGTCTCTAAGGTACAGTTTCTTGATTTCATCTTTTCGTTTCTCTTTTCATCACTTTTTCTTTACTCCTCTTCAACGAAGATGGCCGCATGCAGCCTGTCAGTGTCGTCTTTGTGCCTCAGAAGATCCGCTCCATTGTCATAACAGCACATTGAGGTGTCTCAGGAGATCCGCTCCTAGGTTTCAATACAACTAGTGTGGCCTGTGCCGTTGGCCCAAGTGTTACCACGTCCTCAACTAATTTTTCCTTCCAAAACCTGGTTTTTTGGAATTTATTTGAATTTTTTCAGTGGCAGAAACCACTTTAAAATCAATATCTCCCACATTCTGAATCCAAAACTTACCACGTAAATTCCATTAAATCCTGCTCATCAAGATCTTTCCAACAACGCCCAAGGAACATTCCAATTCCTCAGCAATTTTCAGTTATGATTCAATTTAATTTTCAGTGAGGAAATCATTCAATATTCAAAAACTTTTGCACCACAAGTCCAAACTTCATGGAACCAAGCCCATGCACCCCTCCTTGTTGAGAGCTTTCCAACGACACCAAGAACACAATCTAAAGCATCCCGGTGTGGTGGATCTCATAATTATAAAACAAAACAAAACAAACTACCTTCCTTCATAGATAGATAATGATGTAAAGGGTAAAAGAGCCAAAAGATGGCAGAAAGAGGGAGAAGAAAAATTGAACTGGATTTCATGTAGGAGAAGGTTTCGTAACTGGTCCCTTCCAGATTTTCAGCCCCTGCCCTCAGCCTACCAACATCGCGATGAGACCTCAAATCTGGAAAATACTGAGGCATACTTTCCTGCAACTCCATAATTGGGCAAAGGTACCTAGAATTCCAACAGGAAAAAAAATGAAACCCAAAAATAATAATAATAATAAATCCAAATTCAATCTAGTACACCACACTATGGTCACCACATTTTCAATTGCCACATTTTTTGCCACCACAGTTTTGGTTGCCAACTTTTCAATTGTCACAAATTTTTGTTGCCGAATTTTCAATCATCACATTTTTCATCATTAACAACTATTTTGCGTCGACATTCTCTCAGGCCACCAACATGATTAGTTGCCGGACAATGACCTTGTCAGTGATGGACAACAAAGGTTTACCAAGGTTTCATCGCAACACTTGGATTGTCCCAGTGTTTTCATGTAATTTTTGTGGTTGTTTCAAAAAATGTATAATATAGTATGAGTACAAATAAGTCCCCGCAATCGAAAACAAAGGGTGTGTCACACTATGGCCTTACCATTTACATTGAAAAATATCTTAAGGTAAAAGAAGAATTATGGAAATTCCAAAATTTCACCATACAAAAATATAATCTTTAGAAAAAATCCTCTAAAAAAAACCAAAATCTTTCAATATATCACAACTCTATAACTAATCTCAAGTCTCAACACAAGTAAAAATACCATCTTTCAAAAATCCTTGTATAAAAATAGACCTATTACCTTGGGGCCAAAATCCGTTAAGCTACTACACTTTATAATGAATCTAAACACAATATTTGAGCCTTGGTAAGCAAGGCCAAAAAAAATAATGAAAACCCAAACAAAAGTTTACAAAATCAATGGCTTGTATTTGCATGAAAAAAACATTGTTTTAAATGACTTTTTATTGATTCTTTTCCATTACTTGATTGTTATCAATTATATGAGAACATTTATTGAAACACATTATGAATGGTAAGTCCAATCATCCATAATTCAAAAATATAATAAATAGATGGGCAGTACTTGTGTAAAATTATAAATGATTATTGTATCTTATGTTTTTAAGAAACCCATCTCACTATAAAACATAGATTCACAAATTTTAAGTGTATAAAGAGACTGGATTCACAAACCTTAAATTTGATTACACATGATAACATGATTCATTATCAAAATTGGTTTTTATAATTAAATTTGTAAGTCCAAAACATGCCATTTTTGAAAAATCATTCAAATTACACCATAATTTCATATGTAGCAACTATAAATTATCTATGGTTGCCTTCAATAACACTCGTTAGGTGTAGTCCAACTATATGGAGGCCACATCAATGTATGCACAAATTGTTGAACAGGTCGTCATGCCTCTAGATTGGGCTCATACATGTTGCTTGGGCATTTGTCGAAAGGAATTTGTAGTTCCCAATTCGCTATAAACAAAAAACAATTTTGGGCATATTTTGTGTTGGTGACATTTTGTTCCTTTGCAAACCCATACAATGATGGCATCATGTCTCATAAGCACTAGCCTTCACCCCAATCACACACACTTATGTACACAACATTTGGTTTATTTGGCAAAAAATGTAACATAATGTTGTCTTTGGACAAGTCGTTGTGGGGTGAAAACACATTATGGTGACCCCCTTTGGGACACTTTTGTGTCTAGTATTATAGTACATAGAATATAATTGTTCCACGAGCATGGTACATTTAATTTTGGGTATCAATTTTGGGTAACAATTATTTTTACAGAAATAATGTTATGTAATATTATTTTAAAAATAACAATAAGTTTCATTATCTATATTGAAGGATTCATGAATATATTTATAATACACATTGGTATAATAAGGCCATAGTCTCATTTTGACTACACCAACTTTAACATTTTCATTAGTCATTAAAATAATCGGTTTTAATAAAAAATTTAAAATGACCCATCTAGCTATGCTTGTCATTTTCTACATGGATGTGATTTTTTGTCAAAATTTCAATTTACCACACATTTATTGCATATTTGTTGAAAAAACTCATTTTTTTAAAGGAAAAATTTCAAATGAATCACATGGTATCTAAACATGGTTCATATTATGCGAAATGACATGGTTCAATATATCTTCACTTTCATAAAGACTAAAAATCATTTAAATTATTTTTGGAGTATATTTGTGTTTTTGAGTATAAAGGTACTTTACATTTGTTTTCACAAATATAGTCCAATCATCCACTTCGTAAAATGAAACAAAATAATTTCTTTTCTAATCTTTTGCCTAGGTTATATTCTAACATAACATCCAAAAATATTGTGAAAATCATTCTAAAATTTGAGGTGGGATACATTCAAATGTATGCAAATCCAAGGAAAGTAATATAATGTGACACCCCAAAGGACCATAGTGTGATTTCACCCTATGCAAAATTCCAAAATGATGTACTACATTCATAATGTTTATGAATGCCCATGCCAATTTCACATGACTTCACCTAAAGGCGATAAACCATGTTTGCCCTTCAATATTTGGTTGCACTTGCCGCAATAAGGTTTGATTATCCATAATGGGGGAGTATTTTGTGTTGTAATCTAACATTTTTTGAATAGTTCCCCCATTCCACCATAATGTGTAAACCTCCATGGTCTCTACATGGATGGCAAGGAATTTGATGACACTTGGATGTTCGCACATGCATGCCAAAGCTTCCACTAATTGTTCTTTACACACTTCCCACTTATCATCCGTATTGGATGCTTTCCCTGCCAACTTAAGCATGTTTGGGATGCAATTGAATCTTTTGATTTGCACCTTATGCATCACACCATAACCACCCTTATTGTCTCCACCTAACAATGGGAGCACATTTGTTATGCTTGGAATCCATAACATACAACTTCCAATTTGGGCCAAAAGGTTTTGAACGCCTTCTTCCATCCATGGTGCTAGTCTTGCCTTTTTCTTCAAAAAACATTTCAAGAATTTGGCGCACCATGAAATTTTGTCCCACAAGCTCACCACCTCTATAGTCCAATGCACCTCGTCATCACACCATTGCAACTATTTAATGACTGCATCAAAAATTTCACATTTAAACCATTTTGAAAACTCCACAAAATTTTGAAGTTCCGTGTATAGTTATACCAAAGACTTATTTTCCATGACTTGTTTATACTTCTCCAAGCTAGTTCATTGTTTACTCACAAAAGCACCATTAAAATATGCCATTGTGTGCTCCATGAAAAATGTCAAAATATTTTTTTGGAATTATAATGTGGTGATTTGTTTAGGGTTATTATCCTCAAAGCTTTTAACGCTTTTGAAATTGCGTCAATGAAGTGTTTTCCTTACATGGTTAAAGGTGGACTATCCAAAGGTTTGGGGGATAACTACTAAATGATGTGTGGGATAATTGGTTGGGGGGTTTTGGTTAAATTGTCCTTTCGATCATTGTTTGCCTAATTATCTGCTCAATGACATCATTGGAAATTTGGATGCCCAAAATCCCTATGACTTTCCAAGCATTAATTGTTAATAACAATTAGAGTTTTCAAAAATCAAAGTTTAAGGTGTTCCAATTTTTTTGCAAAATGAGAAAAAAGTTGTCGTTTGCCAAAGATTTGATCACATCAACTCACTTAAGGTTCCATGCAATGGTTGTAAGTGAGCAACCAAAGACACGAAACCCAAATGAGAAAAAAGGTGTTCAAAAATGAATCAAGAATTGCATTAAAAAACTTTTAGACACTCAAAGACCTCTTGGAAAATACGTCGCCATTGACAACCGAACAATAATTTGGTCACCATTTGACAACTCTAATATGGCAACCAAAAATGAACTTGATATATCGACAAGGACTAAAATCATAACTGGTTGTTTGCCGGTGACCAAATTTATTCATTGTTGTCAAGTGGGCAACCAAATTCCATCACCATTAGAATATGGCAACCAAATTCCATCACCATCAAACTATGGCAACCAAAAGGTTTTTGATCACCACATGATTATGGCGATTGAAAACCTTTTGATTGCCACATGACTTGGTGACTAAAAACCTTTTGGTCACCATGCCCTTATGGCGATCGAAAGGATTTCAATCACCATAACCCCCCCTCCCCCCAAATTTCCCCCTTCCTCTTTCAATTCCTTTTAATCGAAATTAAAACCCTTTCAATCACCATGTAATGCGATCCTCCCCTCACCCCCTGCCCCCCCCCTTTTTCACTTTTCATTGTTTTCCCCCATTAATGATGACCAAAACCCTTTTTGTGTGATCCCTTCTGTTGCAACCCTAACTTGGCCAAGTGTGGGGGTGAAGCCCAACACTTGGAAAAGTTGGGGATTTGGAGTCCTCCGGGTCTCCCGAATGTTCAGATCTCGACAACAAGGGGAAAATCACTTTGCATTGAAGATTTCTTGGTGTCATTGAAAAGTCTTGAAACGTAGATATCGAAAATGCCCTCGCATTCTCGATTTGGACATCTATAGCCCAAGTTATGGGCAAAAGAAGGGCCGGGAGTCAAACTAGCAATTTGACTCCTGACCACTAAAAGTCAGAAATTGACCAGCTCCCAATGTCCAATTCGGGAGTGCAATACGTCGTTGGAAAGATCTCAACAAGGGCTACAACTTCGGTTTAGACTTTGTTGTGATCAAAGGTCAAAGCGAGAAGCTATGACCTCTCAAAGTCCCGGGAGTCCAAAACCGGGATACTTGGTTGGATTTTGGGACTCCAACTTGGGAGTCCCGGGAAAAAGAGCCACTTGGATGTAGGTGCGGCGGAGCGTCACAGAGTATACTATATGGGGGATGGTGGTGGCATCCCCCGAGTTCGGGCCGTGGTGAGTCTTGTGGTCCGAAGTGCCCGTGGCTTGTCCCAACACCAAAGGGTGTCCCGGAAAGTGATCTAACCACTTGGGTGGTTTGTTTTGATGCAGATGCAAGCTTGATCAACTAATACCTCTTCTTAGTCTAATCCCTGGGCTCCCAAATCGACCTTCTACCCCTTTCTAGAGTTGGAAGCCTGGAGCATGCCTCCAAGTCTCAACTTCCGCAACTTGACTTTGTGAAACCCTCAAATGGGTTTCACCCCGTGACTTGGGAGTGCGTCACCTTCTTATAAAACTAGGGGTATTCATTATGTTTCATATTAATTAGTTGGGGGTGTCTAATAAGTCCAAATATTTTTTGCTTACAATGAGCCAATTTGATTAGCTCATCACAAAAAAATTAAAAAAAAAAAAAACTATGGAAACTTCCCAAACTAGAAAATTTTATGGAAAGATGGAGTGCCTCCCCATTTTGGCCCACCTATACAAGTGAGAAGGGGAGGACTTTGGGCAAAACATATGGGACTAACGTGAGGTGCTATTGGGAACACCCTTGGGGAACACATTGGGAACTTGAATGGAACATGTTGGGAACAAAGGAAAAATAATCCCCCCACACCCAAAACTTAAAAGAAAAAAAATCACTTAGCACTTTGAGTGCATGTTAAGCCTTCCCATTGGCTGCACAAGATTTCTATTTTCCAAAACTATTCGTCACCATTTTTGGCTTGGGCTAATACCCCCATTATAAACTAGTGATTTTATTATTATTTTATTATTTTATTTTTTTCCTTTTTTTCTTTTGAACCCCCCCTCCCCCCTTTTTTTCCCTTTCTTTATGTGGGGGACAAATAAAATTTGACACAATTTTGTAACACATCTTTTTAGTGGGGGCTAAAAGAAAGGAACATTCAATCACAATTATTGAAATCAAAAGATAATGAGAAATTACAAAAGCAAAAAAAAAATAATTGACTCAAACCAAATTGATTGCAATATCTATCAAAAGATGAAACCCTTCTAATACACTATTAAAATGGTATTTGCAATAGTTTGTAGACAAAAGAATTATCTGTAAAATCATGCCTTATTAGGTTCGAGTTGCACCCTCATTTGATGCTTCATCCCCTAGCTATTATCCACAAAGTCATTAAATTTTATTACATAAGGGTATTAAATATTGAAACTCATGATTAAATGCAACAAGCTCAAGAACATTTATAACTATAGTACACACAGGAACATCAATGATTGGTTGAAGGTGTTCATGAAAAAAAAAGACAAAACAAATTCAATTGAGCATCAAATTTGCTACTAAATTTAATTTCATGCCCCCTTGAGACTCAATGTACTTTTTTCCCCTATTTTTTGAAATTTCATCTCCTATGTGACCAAAAAAGGGTTTTTGATGTTGTCTTTTCCTAACTTCATGGATAACTTCAAAGCCTCTTGTGGAAAAATCATTTGTTCCCTTTTTTTTCATGAGTTCAATTGAAAATAACAAATGTCATATTGTGTCAAAATAATCATGTGTTGTAAACATGAAGTTTTGTTAAGATGTCTTCATAACAAATCTTCAAACAAATTTGAAACATCTAAAACATAGACTCCTTCGAACACACATGGAAGATATTAGACACTAATGCCATTGTGATTTTAGGCTGTGAACACATATTCCCTATCCATTACATTTACAATGTCAACGGTATGATGTTGTACAGTAAGTCCCCTAGTAACCATAAAATATCTTCATCATATTCTCCTTCTTCTTAGTCTTAAAAAATATGACATTTGTTCCTTCATATTCCTAAGTATGATGGTGTGGTTGTCCCATTTGTGAACTTGCTTGATTATTTCTCCCTCAATTTGATTGTTCAACATATTTTGTTTTTGAAAAAAATTAAAATCACAAAAATAACAAAAAAATGGTGCATGGACTCCCCCTTCCCATTCTTCAATTTTTTGTGCCAAAACAATCAGAGTCAAGTACATGTTGAAAAGAAAGTGAGGAAAAATGAAAAATGCAAAGCCCCTTATATAGGTAAACTTAAGGGTACCCCAAAACTAAAAGGCACCTAAAAATTTTTGAAACCAAAAAACTTTGGTCGCCATTTGACAACATTACCATGCAATAGCCAAACATGGTTATCAAAAATTCAATCACCATTTGATAACATTTTGATAGTTGGCAATCAAAAAAATCTAATTTCTTAGTCTTAAATTTTGGTTACCAATTGGCCGATTGTACAATCAATGATCGAAGGCAATTGAAAGTTTCATTCACCACATGCATGATGACAACCAAACTTGTTTCATTTTTTTTACCATCATTTGTCATTACTGGTCTAGTGGCCACTAAACCTCTTTTGGTTGCCATTTGATGACCCTACATCAAAGATTTTTACAAGTCGTCAAATGGTGACCAAAAATTTTGGTTGCCAAGGAATCTAAACTAATAATCTTGGTTTGGCACTTAAATTGGGCCTTCAATGGCAACCAAAGGCATTTGAATTTAACTAAGGCCCAATCTTGGGACTTTAGGCTTGTGTGGGTCCATTCTAAGATGGACACACCTTCTTCATTCTATGTATTTTGTTATGTGACGTGTGAGGACTCTATTTGCTTCGAGCAATTAATGCCATACACTTGGAAGAAAGTGGGAGTCCTTTTTGAGGGCTTTAAAGTTCATAACACGAATTGTGAAAATAATTGTGTGTTGAACTTTAGGTCTGAACCTCTTAAAGGACCTTGATATTGACTCATTATATATTTTTATCTTTGCCTTAGCCTTTATTTTCCCCACCTTTAACCATAACTAACCCTTAATTTACCCATTTATTAAGAGATGATGGGTATGATAGCAAATGGTGTGGACCAAAGGAAAGTGGTGAAAGGCCATGGCACGAAAAAAAGACGGCACAAAATAGAACTCGAAACACTTTCAGAAGACCTAACCATGCTAACAAATGTTGGATGGAAAATCCTTCCCTAGAATTGGTTGTACACCTTATGTTTGCAATATGTGCGATGGTGCTACATTGACAAGAAGTGGCCAATTTCTAGGCATGAAACCCACAAAAAAATAAATTGCCCAATATACAAATTATGTGCATGAATAGATGAAGGCATGCATTTTGGAGGTGCATGTGGCCATGACAGGGAGTCAATTGTTTTTACAAAAACCAAGTGCTTTTGATTGTGGCACGAATGATTTACGTAGAGGTGGTACTTGGGGTTCAAGTTGATTGGAAACCACTCCAAGCTCATGAGGGGGCAATGTGTTTTTGTAGTTACCACATATGTTTATAGTGGCAAATCCGTCGGCTCCTCAAAAAACTCTTCCAACTCCTACAATGATTCCCCTAGTTCATAAAGCTCATAAAGCACAACCTGAGGTTCCTCCTTGACTTGCCCCTGTCACAACCCCTTTTTATTTTCAATCAGCACCACCAATATTGGAACTATTCTTGAATCAACAACATTGAGTACCTTTTGTACCCAAGATTCTTTTCTTGTGATGAGTGACTAAATTGTTCAACGCCCTTGGGAATAAAGTCCCTTTCAATCACCGTTGAACATGGACAACCACACAAATGGATAATAACTAGATACTATGGTTCAAATGGGAACTTATATGCCATTTGACAGGGGAGAAGACCAAGGGGTCTTGGCATAAGGTGCTAGCATATTGACCTTCACAAGATAGGCCAATATTGTAAAACATGCTCTTGAAACATTGCAAAGGAAATGGGCGTAATATAAATCCAACTTTGGGAGGTGGCATTGGAGCAAGATGCACTGTGTGAAAAATTGAGTGCATGCCAAAGAAAGCGTCTTGGGTTAGAATAAAAAGTTACCTTTCAACAAAAGGCATTGGAAGAAGCATTCATAAGGGCCATTAAGGTAGAAAATGAATCCTTAAATTTCATGGAAGACATTGAATGCTGCAATCAATCGTTGATTGACATGAAGGAACAACTTATGGAAAAGATGTTAAGGTGTTTCTGAAGGTTACCCAATGGAATTTAAACAACATGCAATTTGCATGTATTTTGGTAACATCTCAAGCTATACAAATGAAAACAAAGCTCGTAAGAATGCAAGTGGAATACCATGAAGATGGGAGGTTTTGATCACACAGTTTGACATCATGGCCCAAGATATCTAAAACATTCCGTAACAATTTAATATAGATGTAGGAAACTAGATGCATAGATTGGGCAACACATCCTGAACTTGATTTGGAATATGTCACTGTTGTGTTAGAAAAAATTAAAGAATTCTTGTGGCCCACACTTCAATCCTTCACGCAAATTTGAATACAATCTAGATCTGAAGCACACTTGGTACAACATGATGGGGGAGGAGATTGAGCAGGGGTTCACCATAAATGATCTTTAGCTTGAAAACCAAACCAACTTGACATTAGAAGAGACTAGCGAGGGGTTATGTTTGAAAGATGATGTTGACTTTGCATTGTTAACTGCAATATATCCTCACATGGTTGTAATGCTTAATGAATTAAATAATATGTCCAATTTGGATGAGTTAAATAATCTTCTGGGTTTGGAAGGCCATTGGATTAAAATCCGTGCTAGTCAACAAAATGGTAGTATTATTGGGGAAAGTAATAGTAGAGGAGGTAATAGATCGTAGCAATAGGGTAAAGGTGGATTTTGCCACTAAATGCAACATATGGACATTATAGAATAACTTCAATATTGTACAAATTTGTTATTTATGATTTATTTATGGGGCAATATGGGCAAACAAGTTGTTTCCCTTAAAAATTTGTCACAATTAATGTAAATCTAGCTAATTATAATCATATGTCAACTTCTACAAATGAAAAATGAATTAAATAATTAAATTGTTCCCAAAATTGAATATTGAACCTTTTAGATGACAATGTGATTGGAGTGATTGGAAAAGATATACTTGCAACTATATGGGGGCACTTCATTTAAAGTGCCTTAAAAAGTTTGGGATCAAAGTTCATGGTAATCACTCTCATTTGGGGCCTCAATTGCTTCAATAAGAATGTTGGTATCATTGTCATCATCATCATTAAATTGTGACCTTCCTTCACCTTTGAAGTGTTTATCCCACACAAGGTTGTGATGATATTTCACCTTGACTTTTTGTCACAATTTGTTTAGTGGGCGTTATCTTTCAATATCCAAAATGCCATCATCGATGAGTGGTCACTTATAATTTTGTTCACCTACAAAAGCAGTTGTTGGTTGATTAATCAACCTTGTTTTTTTAATAACTCATTGTGTGGACAAGTTTTCAACAGGTGCCCAAAAACAGTTCATGAAAGCTACCACAACAACTAATCTTGACCCCACATCAACTTTTGGCATTGAGGGTGTTGGACACCATAGGTACTCATTAATTGGTGCATGGTTAGAATATGAATCATGTTCTATTAACTTGGAGGGTCTTGTAACTTTAAGACTTGAAGGACTTAGATGTTCAACTCAAGGTGCACTTGTGTTAGTGATTCTATATGTGAACCCACATTTGGCTCCAATGTAATCTCTATTATGTTAGGTCATGTTTGACTTCATCTTCATCAAAATCATATGACACTATGGGGTCCTTGCCCAATTATTCGCTTTTGTTTGCTTTGGACATCAAATCTTTAGACAACATATTCTTCTCATACCATGTCGTGGGGTTGGTGCCAAGTCATTCTCACAAGAGCTTAATATTAATGTGTATGTACACCAAGTTTTTTGTTCACTTTGATGTTAATCGGCTTTGCATTTTGCTATGGACAAATGAATATGAACTCCAATTCCATTTGCATGATGATGCAAAACACACTTGCACCAAAATGTGACAAATGGTGGGTGCAAGTGTGTTTCCACTAACTCTAATCAAATCCCACCAATCATGTGGGAACAAGTCTAGGTTCTTCGTTAGGGGGGTGTTAGAAAAAGGACCTTGACTTTTGACAAAATTTGCGAAGTCTTTTAAAACTAAAGCATAGTTAGTCGAAGTACCAACTATTTTTCACAAAAAGTTATTTAAGGCTTCCTTTGCATCTACATTATCATGTAGGCAAACTTAACCCAATAAGTAAGAATTGAAAAGGGCCTTTGCATAATGTAGGTCAATCATTAACATTTTCCACTTCTAGTAAAATTGATCTTTAATCACATTTGCAAGGTTTGACGGTAATTCAAATTGTGGATCTCATAGTAATAAGACATGTCGTTTCAATGTTTTCATGAGAAGCCACGCCCTCCCCATGTAAGGTTGTTTTTCATCAAATGCCCTCAATGACATGAAGATTGTTTCCACCATGTGCACAGAATTGGCACAAGTAACCAAAAATGTGTCCCCCCTTACATTAACTCAAATAGCTTTTGTTTTGGTGAGAAACTTCTAACAATGGCTTCCACACAATGTGTTGACAAAAGTTGTCCAATCAAGATCAATAATAATGTATTAAATGGCAAGTCTTAGCTTGAATAACCTTTCAACCATTGAAAAATTCGTTCCAAATCGTGTTTTAATGGGGTTTAAAAACATTAGGTTGGTTTCATAATGGCAAAAGATTATTAGTCATTCATGGTGTTGTCATATGAAAAAAAAAAAAAAATTTCCTTTTTCACAATTTGTTTCGCCCATGTTGATTTTCCCTATCTTCCAATAGCAAGTTTGGACAATGAGCAACACAACCTTGGAAGTAAAAACTTAGAAAACGATAGATTAGAAGGTCAACAACACTTTTCATGCTCAAAACATTGTCTGTACAAATTTGCACAATGTTGTCAACTCCAACAATTTTGATGTATCCAACCAATGCATTACATATGTAACGGGCATCCATTAGTTTTCTTGAAAGTGTCATCCAAAACCTATGAATACATCGCCATTTAGAATTGAGCAAACATTACATTCAACAATGGACATCGAACAACATTGTCCCAACCATTAGAACAAATGGTTACTCCATATTTGTGAATTAAATTATGCATCCTTTCAATTACTTATTTGGACACATCAACCTTGGATTGTTTTAACATATAATTTGTGCATGACCCATGGTATGATGGGGGTTTGTAGTAGGTTCAAGACTTAGAGGTTGCTTTCATAGCTTTTAGGAATGTCAGGTGTCACATAACATTGAAAGAAATGTTTGCCTCATAAAAAAAAGTTGCCCACTTTTTGTTCAATCTTGCTTTGTGGCTAAATTTAATCCCTTGGGCAATGAAACTTGTTGAAAGGTTCAAGTGTTATTTTTTTGGATCTATTAAGACCTTTTGTGTTATTTATGATTGGGGTCCAAATTCAAGCCCCTTCCACTTGAAATGTTGACATAGATTTTTCTTCCACCAATGGATTTGGCATTTCAATGGCTACATCTTGGGTAAATGCAAGCTACAGTGGCTCAATTTTTGGGTCTTTATGGACCTTTTGCAGAATGTACATTATTCATATACCACAAACACATTGTAAAATCATCAATTTGACAAAAATATTTATGGATTAAAATTGCCAACTTGAATAAAAATATTTACTAGAGGGTGAAATTCAATAAACATACACCAATCATATAATAATTGACTTTTAAAATGAACACATGGACTATAATATGGATTCTACATTAGCATTCAAATGCATTTTCATCTTCTATGTGTTGAGAGTCATAAAGTTTTAGTCAGCTTGAGGACTCGACCACGTGCCCAAGACTCAGCCGTAGAGCTAGACGATAGCATAGCCAGGCTGGTAGGACCTTAGCCACAATTGTGTGGTAGCAGCAGCAGGGTATATAAGCTTAGAGACTCTATCTGCTAAGGTTGGAAGTGATTGTGTACTCTTCCATTTTATGCTGCTGTGCTGTGTGTGATCACGTTGCTGTGCTTGCTCTTGCTACGAAGTATGTGAATTCCCTCCACAGGTTATGGGCCCACACTACGCGTGAAGGGTAGACAGGGAATTTTCTGTTTGGTAGCTTGGTGTAACTGAGGTCTTGTTTGCTTGTTGCTGATGAGCAGTGTCGCAAACATGGAGTCTGCTAGCTACGAGAAGGGGCAAATCCAGAAGCTGGATGTCGACAACTATCGTACCTGGTGTGTGGAGATGAAGGCGCTGCTGATTCACAAGAAGATGTGGAAATATGTGGATCCCAGCGTGGCTCTGCCGATACCCAGTGAACGCAGTGTTTGGCTTGACAAGTCATTAGAGGCACATTCTTTGATTGTGTTGAATTGCAAGCCGCATCACTTTCCCATGCTAACAGCGTGTGAGAATGGAAGACAGGCATGGGAGAAGCTTTCTTCAGTGTTTCAAGCCAAGAACAACGCGAGGAAGCTGACCCTCAGGAAGCAGCTGAGTGCGTTGAAGAAGGACGCCGGAGAGCCTATCACAAAGTATGTGTCACGGGCCAGGGAGCTGTGGGCGGACCTTGCAAACGTTGGTCACAAGATGGAAGAGACTGAGTTCGTGCTGGCTACAATGGCTGGACTGCCAGGTGACTTTGAAGTTGTCACTACCCTACTACAGACATCATCTGCTGAGTTGTCGCTTGATGATGTGCTGCCGAAGCTGCTCACTGTGGAGCAGAGGGTTGTGAAGAAGGACGAACAGGGCGAGTCTATTGCGTTCTACAACAAGTCACGCAAGCCTGGAGGCTACAAAGGGAAACACAAGAAGGACGATGACAATGACAACAAGACAGGAGAGGGCGGTTACAGGAAGGTGACCTGCTACAAGTGTGGCAAGGAAGGCCACATTGCAAAGTACTGCAGAAACCAAGGAGGAGCAAGCACCAGTGGCAGCAGCAAGGAGAAGGCTGTTGCATTCGCTGCAAGCAGGAGCAAACACCAAGGACAGGTGATTGACTCAGGCAGTGATACGCATCTTACCCCTGAGGTGCAGATGCTGGAGGGCTACAGGAAGCTGGATACACTGGTGAAGGTGGAGGGCTTCAATGGCCAGGTGCTTGAGGGCGTTGGGAAGGGCGCTGTGCGTCTTCAATGCAAGGTTGGTGGCAGTACAAAGGAGGTCTTGTTGAGAGAGGTGTTACACGTTCCTGGTGCTTCTGCGAGTCTGTTCAATGTGAGGGTTGTTGAGCGCGTGGGAGCTGAGTTCTTGTTCAAGGGTGGACGCTGCGAAGTGCGTATGAACGGGAAGGTCTGCATGGTTGACATCTCTGTGGATGGAGGGCTTTATGTTGTGGACCAGGAGCATGGCCAGCAAGTCATGTTGGCAAAGACGCAGGAGACTGCAGAGCTCTGGCACTGGAGGTTTGGTCATCTGAGCTATGGCAATCTGGAGCGTCTGGTGGCTGAGAAGATGGTCAAAGGCATTCAGTTGCAGCGAGAAGAGCTGCGTACTGCATCAGGTGTGACCTGCGAGCCGTGTGTGTTGGCCAAGCAGCATCGTTTGCCATTTGCTGCTTCATCTTCTAGCAGTAGTCATCCTTGTGAGCTGTTGCACATGGATGTGTGCGGTCCTATGCGCGTTGTGGCGAAGAGAGGGAAGAGATACTTTGCTACATTCCTTGACGATTACAGCAAACTTTCTGTTGTTTATCCTTTGGCGTTGAAGTCTGAGGTAGCAGAAGCTGTGCATAAGGTTATTGCCTTGCGTGAGAAGCAGTCAGGCAAGAAGGTCAAGGCGGTACGCAGCGACCGAGGTGGTGAGTATGTAAACGCTGAGTTGAAGAAGTTCTTCGCCAGCAACGGCATACGCCACGAAACAACAGCACCATACACTCCGCAGCAGAATGGTGCTGCAGAAAGGCTGAACAGGACGCTGATGGAGCGTGTTCGAGCCATGCTGAATGACAGTCAGAGAGAGGACAGCTTGTGGAGTGAAGCTGTACTGACTGCAAACTACATACGCAATAGGTCTCCTATCAGTTCAGAGCAGAAGACGCCGTGGGAGCTCTTCACTGGAGCTGCACCTGATGTGAGTGGGATGCGTGTGTTTGGGTGCATTGCATATGCACTGGTGCCAAAGCAGCTCAGGCACAAGCTGGAGCCGGTCAGCAAGAAGGGCATCTTTGTTGGCTATGAACCAGGCTCCAAGGCTTACAGAATTCTGCTTGACGACACGTTGAAGGTCACTGTCAGCAGAGAGGTGGTGTTCCAGGAGGGTTCATCACAAGGTAAAGTTGGCTACTTTCCAAAGGATGAAGATGATGATATGAAGGATGCTCCCAAGTTGCAGCTAGAGGAGACAGAGGATGATGCAGACATCAAGGAGGCAAAGGACAAGGCAGTTGCAGTGGAGCAACAGCAGGTGCCAGCCCCAAGATATCCGGTGAGGGAAAGACAACAGCCAGACTTCTACAAGGCACACGTTGCCAGTGTGCAGAATGAAAAGGAAGAACCTGACAGCTATGAAGAGGCGCTGAGGGCACCAGACGCAGATCAATGGCGCAGGGCCATGGATGAAGAGATTGCGTCACTGCATGCCAACAACACCTGGTTGTTGGAGGAGCTGCCAGAAGGTGTGAAGCCTATTCCTGTGAAGTGGGTCTTCAAGGTGAAGCATGATGGCAAGGGCAACATAGAACGCTACAAGGCAAGAGTCGTAGCAAAGGGATTCTTGAAACAGGAAGGAGTTGACTTCACTGAGGTCTTTGCGCCTGCAAGTAAGCATGTGACATTCCGTGCACTGCTAGCTGTGGTTGCTGCTGAGGATCTGGAGCTGCATCACCTGGATGTGAAGACTGCCTTCCTCTATGGCGAGCTGGAAGAAGAAATATATATTGAGCAACCACCTAGGTATGAAGATGGGAAGCGTGGAGTTGCCTGCAAACTGATCAAGGCGCTGTACGGACTGCGTCAGGCACTTCGCATGTGGCACATTCGGCTCACCAAGGAGCTGGAGTCGCTGGGCTTCACTGCATCAAGTGCAGATCCAGGGTTGTTTGTTCATGGAGAGAAGCAGGTGTGGCTGCTTGTTTACGTTGATGATATTATCATTACTGCAAGGCAGAAGGACTGCCTAGAGGAGACGAAGAGTGCATTGCAACAGGCATTTTCTGTTCGTGATCTTGGGGAGGCCAAGTGGTTCCTTGGCATGGTCATTGAGCACAGCAGGCGTGCTCAGGTTATCAAGATCAGTCAGGAGCAGATGGTCAAGAAGCTTGTTGTCAAGTTTGGTCTTTCTGAGGCGAAGACCAAGTCCACACCTCTAGCACTCGGCATCAACCTTGTGAAGGCCAAGGAAGATGAAGTCCTCGACAAGACGCAGTATCCATACGGTGAACTGGTGGGCAGCATGCTGTATCTGGCAGTGTGCACACGTCCTGACATTGCACATGCCGTGGGAGTTCTTGCTCGGTATATGTCTGCACCAAGTATGGAGCATTGGAAGACTGCAAGAGCTGTACTACGCTACGTTGCTGGTAGTGCTTCTGTGGGAATCAAATTTGGGAGCACAGGAAGCAGAAAAGGGAGCACAGGTCTGGTTGGTTACTGTGACTCTGATTTTGCTGGTGACCTCGACAGCAGGAGGTCTACGACTGGATATGTGTTTCTGCTCAATGGAGGAGTTGTGAGCTGGAACAGCAGGCTGCAGCCAACCACTGCAGCATCCACGTCAGAAGCAGAGTACATGGCAGCAGCAGCTGCGACAAAGGAAGCCCTTTGGCTTCGGAAACTGATGGCTGATCTGGAGCATCCAGAGGAGTGCGTCCTGATCAACTGTGACAACCAAGGAGCCATCAAGCTGTTGAAGCATCCCATTGCTTCAACCAGGACGAAGCACATTGATGTCATGCATCACTTTGTGCGTGACAGGGTCACAAGGAAGGAGGTTGCCTTCCAGTACTGCAAGACGGAGGACATGCTTGCTGACTTCATGACAAAGGCTTTGTCACCTGTGAAGTTCAAGGCATGTTGTGCAGGTCTGGGCATATGTGACTGATGTGCAGAGAGAGCAGGAGTCAAGCTGCCTGCGTGGGAGTGTTGAGAGTCATAAAGCTCCAGTCAGCTTGAGGACTCGACCACGTGCCCAAGACTCAGCCGTAGAGCTAGACGACAGCATAGCCAGGCTGGTAGGACCTTAGCCACAATTGTGTGGTAGCAGCAGCAGGGTATATAAGCTTAGAGACTCTATCTACTAAGGTTGGAAGTGATTGTGTACTCTTCCATTTCTATGCTGCTGTGCTGTGTGTGATCACGTTGCTGTGCTTGCTCTTGCTGCAAAGTATGTGAATTCCCTCAACACTATGCATTTGTTTGATTCAATTCAATGTGAAAATATGTCCACTCAAATTTCATAGAAGAAGCATAAACTTTATGAGGGCTTTCGGAAGTTCCAAGATGCTTGGACAACCCACCTCCCATGGGCATAATTTGTCATGGATGACAAGGGGCTAATGCAACATGTTAAATGCAAGATATGCACGTTTGTTGAAAGGAAAGAAAAGCTTATAACTCCAAAGCTAGATAGCTTGTTGAAACATGTTGGGCAATGGAAAGAAAAAGTTTCCGTGCCAAGGGTGGATGCAAGTGCACATTACTTCAATAAAAACTCAGTGCATGCCTAGAATGAACATTAGTTCTTTGGTGCTACATGCCTTTCCATCTTGGACTAGCTCCAAACTAACGTCCTAGGTTTAGGGTTTAAAATTAGGGTCCAGTTTGTTTCCATCTATCACTTGTTGACCCTAGTTATGACATTCTTCATTTTGCAAAATAAAATTCTTTTAAAATTCTTCATTTAGCACCTTGTCATAACATTCTTCGACGCGAATTTTGACAAATTTTAACGAATTTTAACGAATTTTATGGATTTTTTGGGCTTCCATAACATTCTCGCACCAAGAATGTCATAACTATGTTGTTGACCCATGGTCATCCCATGATTAGTTATGAGCATTTGTGAACTTCCTCGAAATGATGAAGGTCAATTTTATCTTTAAAAAACACTAGTTTAACACCTCAAGTTGGGGCATGGTTGAGGTGATGCATAGGATATTGTTAGAGGCCACTTAGGCCACATTTTCTTTTACCCATTTCATTGTAATTAATGTAGACGAAGTCATGACAATTGACAACATTTAGTGGTTGTCAATCCACTTATATTTGGTGCAAGCTTAAAATTATACTTTTACTGTGTGTTGAAACTATTGGGGTTTTTGCCACATTTGATAATATATTTGGACTTTCTTTTAAAACATTAGCTAGGTTTGTTGGGTTAGGGATAGAAGAGTTGGTCAAAAAGGTAATCAACATGGGATGTGATGGCAATGGCATTTTCCAAGGGCATCAGACAAGTGTAACATTATAATTCAAATAAGGTGTGGCCCCATTCCTAAACAGGGTTCATTATTTTACCCATAAATTTTTTTTAATAGTGGGGTGTAATCACCTTAACACCTACTACAGCAAATGTAACTAGTGTTCAGATTTTCATGTTTCGAAATGTTAAGTTAATTTGGTGTTGCAAATATGAGATTTTTTTATATAGTGAAGTTCATAATATATCATTGGAACATGTGAATTAATTTGAAAGATATTTGATGAATAAAAAGTTCTAAAAAATAATCATTAAACATTGTAACACTGTTTTTGAGCACTAAAAGGATTTATAAATAGACTTCAAAAATTTTGAAAATTACATATATTTTGAAATCTTTTACATAAACCTTGACACAATAACATAAAGATTTTTTTTTTAATTTTGATTTTCTTTTGAAGATTTAAAGAATTATATATTCGAAGGAATATTCCCCAAAAGTAGTCCCATGAGTAGGCATTTGCGGCTCATGTTACCTCATTTGCACCTAGTGTGCATTTTATTTGACTTAGACATTGTGTGTCGATTGGAGGGCATATTGCAAAACTTGTATGTTTTTTTTGCTCATAGATTGAAAAAGTTCATGGAAAGCTGAAAGCACACTACATAATCCCTTCTTAGGTGTCACACTTGCAATTTTTCCTTCATCTATTTGAAACTTAAATATAAAATGTTAATATTTTCACTAAAATATCAAGAAAGGGATTTACATATGTAATGTTAAAAGAGTTGGGTGTTTTAATGCAAAAAAACACATCACAATCTTTATTATTTAGTGAATAATGGACTTTTGAATCTTGATGACAAATTTTGTCACACCTTGCAAAACTCATGGATATGGACTTGTGTCTTATAATGTGTTAGTCTTATGTGTTTCAAACTTTGGGATATTGGATGAATTATGTTAAAAATACTAAAGATGCATTAAAGGAATGGAATGTGATTTAAAATTTTCACGTTATGGACTTTTCAAAATCCTAAAAATTACAATTATTTTTAAAGTCTTTTTATGCATTTAAAAAAATTATTTTTTTATATGTCTTATAGCATCAAAACTTCAAATTGGAAATGGAAAAATAGTTACTTTCAATATAATCTAAATATTCATATTTTAAGCCAATTTTCAATTACACTAGAAAAGGACTTTGAAAAAGGACTTTAATGCATTGAAACTTAGCCACCTTAATGTGTTTTCACCTATAATACCAAATGTTGGAAAACTTGCTTAATAGCAAAAACAACAAATTATTGAGGAATGTCAAAACAGATTGGATTTTTATGTTTTCTTTAGCTAAACAAATTTATGCAAAATTTTGTCCTTTAACTGTGAAGATGAATGTTGAGAGTGTGAGGAGTGATCAAGCTTTAAATAATTTGAATGCAATGTGTGATGTTGAATTGATCTTGGGGCTACCTTGTGTCTTGCCATTACTAAAATGTTTGCGCACACTCATCAAAATTGCATAAGGTAGAAATGTATTTGAGTGCAATTTTGTTGAAAATGTGAAGCTAGCACAAGCCAAACTTTATATGTTATATTGTGTTCCTTACACTATATTTGATGACCTTGCATTTGATGAATTCAACATAATTGAAACCCTAACCAACAAAAACCTCCCTTGAACCAGTTTTTTGACCTTAATGGAGGTGAAGATGTAGTGTACTTGGGTGTGCTTTTTGTTGGACACAAATATCTAATTTACCAACATGAGTTATCTAGTGCTAGAGAGCTACAACCTATGACTAAAGATGTTTTCAAGGTTATTATGGCCAATGTGAACCAACAATGTGAGGGGGCAATGGTTGGTTTGATTAAAAAACTTGAAAAGCATTTTCCAAAACACAAAATTATGACAACGTTGGGTGTGGTTTACCCCCAATTATGGTCTAGAAATCCCAAATAGGCCAAGGAGGAATTCCACATGTAGTTAATGGTGTTAAAAGCCACCTTCTGCATCCTTCACAATGTGGGTGATGTTGACAAAATGGTGCTTACTTTGCTTTCCAACCACACCGTAGATTTGCAAGTCTTTTTTTTCAAGATGGCCATGTGTCATAATTTCGAACCTATCCTATGTGAAGAAAATGATTTCAATCCTTTTACCAAGCTTTGGCATGGGGTTTTTGGAACTCTAGTTTTCAACCACAAGCTTTTGGAATTCATCAAATTGGCCAAAATTGCTATTGTCTAGGTCCTTGGATCTATTGAAGATGAACAAACATTCAACACTATGAAATTCATGAAAACTTGGCTCCGAAATCAATTGAGCACACATTTGGATTTGTGCACTAGATTCCATAGCCAACATTTCTTTTATTTGCAAACCATTCCATATGAACAAACAATTGCCAAGTGGTAAGCTACAAATGGGTATTATGTAAATGCTTAGTTGAAAGCTCTTAATGATTTTGGGTACCCTAGTCCTAAATGACCAGTAGTCGATAATTTGATGTTGCAACAATTGTTATATTGTTGGTAGGCACATTTTGAATTTGTGGAATGTCTGCAACAAGGTAATATATGTCGTTTTGTTATTCCTAGACTTTAGCAGATGTTTGGAATGATGGAATGGTGGTCAATTATTGAGTTAAAAATTTGTCCTAAGTTTGTAGCAAATCAGAGCAATAATTTGTGGATTTTTGAATCATATGTTGACGAGCTCCCAAGTCACGGGGTGAAACCAACTTGAGGGTTTCACAAAGTCAAGTTGCGAAAGTTGAGACTTGGAGGCACGCTCCTGGCTTCCAACTCTAGAAAGGGGTAGAAGGTCGAGTTGGGAGCCCATGGATTAGACTAGGAAGAGGTATTAGTTGATCAAGCTAATCTGCACCAAAACAAACCACCCAAGTGGTTAGGTCACTTTTCGGGACACCCTTTGGTGTTGGGATAAGCCACGGGCACTTCGGACCACAAGACTCACCACGGCCCGGACTCGGGGGATGCCACCACCATCCCCCATATAGTTACTCTGTGACGCTCCACCGCACCTACACCCAAATGGCACTTTTTCTCGGGACTCCCAAGTTGGAGTCCCGAAATCCAACCAAGTGTCCCGGTTTCGGACTCTCGGGATTTGGAGAGGTCATAGCTCCTCGCCCCAACCTCTGATTGCAACAAGATCTAAACCGAAGTTGTAGCCCTTCTTGAGATCTTTTCAACGACGTATTGCACTCTTGAATCGGGCATCGGAAGCTGGTCGATTCTTGATTTTTAGTGGTCGGGAGTCAAATTGCTAATTTGACTCCTGGCCCTTCTTTTGTCCATAACTTGAGCTACAGATGTCCAAATTGAGAATGCGAGGGCATTTTCGATATTTAAGTTTTAAGACCTTTTCACCGACACCAAGAACACTTCAATGCAAGGTGCTTTGCCCCTTGCTGTTGAGCTCTGAACATTCGGGAGTCCCGGAGGACTCCAAATCCCCAACTTTTCCAAGTGTTGGGCTTCACCCCCACACTTGGCCAAGTTAGGGTTGCGACATATGTGGTATGCTTACAACAAAAATCTAAGCAATGGCAATCTTTTTTTGCTTTTGGAACCTATTATTTAGTTGAAAAGTGAAAGTGGCAATCATTTTTCCATTTCTTAATTTGTCCTTAATCTATAACCTTTGGATGGCATTGTGGTTTATTTAGTTGGAGTTCTTGAATCTTTCAAAAATTTGGGAAAAATGAATGGTGGTTAGTTGTTGAACATGGAATTTGTCTTAAGTTACAATAAATAAAATCACAAATTTGTGGAATTTTGAATGTATGCAACAACCCAAAATGGGCCATGGTAGTCATTTTTTATTTGAAGAACCTATCATTTAGTTTGAAAGTTGGAATGATAGTCACTTGCCAAATTTTTAACTTATCATGAATCTACATCAATGGAATGGTTATGTGATCTATCCTTCTGGTTTATGAAATTGTCAAAAGGTTAGAAGAATGGGAATAGACCTTCCCATTAATATGTCCTAAATCTACAACAATGGAATGGCTCTATGACCTGTTATTTTGGTTTTGGAAACTTTCAAAAGGTTGAAAAGAGTGCGAATGAACATTGTCACTAATGTGTCTTGAATCTACAACTATGGAATGGCTTTGTGATCTATCCTTTTGGTTTTGGAATTTGTTCTAGTTAGTAGAATGGGAATGGACCTTGCCATTAACTTGGTGATGTTTGAATCTATCAAAACATTGCAGTAAAGGAATGGACCTCACAAGTTGGTGATTTTGAACTAGTCAAAACAATACAATGTAGAAAATGATTTTGGAATCTATCCTAATCACAAACATGGTATTTTAAGATGTTGATCATTCAAGGCATTAGAATTTTGGGCATTTCATGTGGCTACATCAAGGCATGGGGCAAGGTTCACATTTCAGTTTTTGAATATGTGATCTTGTGATTCTATAAGTAGGTGGGGAATTGATATTCAGGCATTTTGGGAGTTGTAATTCTGCAAGCCTTAGTTACATAAGGTTGCAAGCCTTGGCTACCCAATATGCAGAAAAGCTAATAATTCTCATGGAAACCAATGAGATTCAAGCATTTTGGGAGTTATAATTTTGCAAGCCTTGGTTGCACAATTTGCAAAGAAGCTAATAGTTTTCATGGAAAGCAATGAGATTCAAGCATTTTGGGAATTGTAATTTTGAAAACCTTGGCTACACAATTTGTAAAGAAGTTGATAGTTCTCATAAAAAGTAATGAGAAGGCCTTTGATGCAGCCATTGGAGGTGGGGGGGTTTAAAAATTAGAGGGCATGTTTTGTGTGTTTTGTTGGAATTTTATAACTGTCTTTTGTTCATATAATAAGAATGGCCATCAATTCATGGTTTTTCTTGATGTTGCTAATTACATTTGCAAAATAAGGAAATTTTTCATTTTCTTGGCCTTCTAAGCAACACTACCATGAAATTTGATGTTTATATGTTGCCAAATTTTTTATTGTTTTCAAGTTTTTTTGGTTTTGTGTAGCCATATATATACATATAATTCCTTTGTGAGCAACCTATTAGCCATGTACACAACCTAACTAACACTTATGTGGTTTGCATTTTCAATCACAATTGATGTTGCGATTGCCAATTTTTGGACAACTACAAATCAAACACTACAAAAAAAGGCTTGTTTTTTTGGAAAACTTGGTAGAAAGGTACCCCAAATGGCCCTTGTCCAACTTGACCAAGTGTCATCTTGGACAAGTTGTTTTTGGACTTGGCCGTTTTGACTAGGTCTTTTTGGCTATATTCTTTTACTAGATTTTTTTTATTGTTTTTTATTTATTAATCAACAATATTTTGGCATAAATTGCGCCCACCAATGGCTAGGTTATTATTTAATTTCTAAATAATATGCATATTATATATCAATTATAATCATATTTATTTATTTATTCACTAATAATTTACCTGCCTACTTACGTTATTTAACCTAGACCTCCAAAACTAGGTAGCATAAGCTAGGTGACCAACTTTAGACCTATTTGTTTAAGCAGCCTAGGCTAGTTATTTAAGCCACATAAAGCCAAGGTAGCCTAAGCAACCCATGTTGTATGTGTGAGGACCTGAACTCCTCAACCTCCACTTTGGGGAATCAAGTCCTTACCATTGAACTACCATTTCAAAAGTTAAAATCTTTTGTCATCATATTGTAATAAATTTGATTGATTTTTTTGTTTTGATGTACAAATTATAACATTCATCAATGAACTTCAATATTTTTGTATTACTTATCTAAGTATGAGGTTATACCATGTACCAAGTATCTACCTAGATAACATGTAGGTATCTATGCCTAATAAGCTACTACATGTTATTAACTCAATTAATAAATAATTAATAAAAATATTTAACAATGATTGATTAATACTTCCAATTATAAATAAATAAGTAAATAATATCAATGAATAATATTTATTTATTATTTATGAATAATTAATAATTTATTAATTCATAATTACTCAATATAAATGGCTGATTATTTCATATTTCCTATGAAATATGAAATATAAAAAAATATATATAATTTATTATTGATTAATTATTATTGATTATTTAATCAAATTGATAATTATCAATTAATATATAATGAATTATTATCAACTACCAAATTAGTTTAAAATAATTTCACTCATCAATAATTATTAACAATTATATATTAACTACTATTAGTTATTGTAAATTATTATCAAGTATTAGCCAAAAAATTAGATAAATTTGAGAAATTGATCATAATAATTAATCAATTAACAACTTGATGGATAGATCAATTATTGGTTATTAATTAACATTGATTTGGTGATTAATTAATTATAAAATATTAATCATAAATTATTGAACATTATTCATCAATTACTAAATATCAACTAATTAATGTATTAAATTTAAGTACCTACATGTGCCTAAAAGTAACATATTGGTAGCCTATTAAATTTTATAAGTACCTCTTAAATGTAACATGCCTAAATTAAAACTTACTAGCTATGAACTTAGGTTTGATATGTACCTCAGGCAAAATAAACTTGTAGGTTAAGTAGCCAAATTAGTCCGGTTGATTTGATTAAAATGTCAAATCAAAATGGCCAGTTTGATTAATTGTAAATCACAATGACCATTGAATATGATCAATTTGATTAAACCTTAGTAATTTTGATGGACCTTTGGCCTTTTTAACTTGTGTCTTTCATGCCCCAAACTTTTAATCAAAATGATCATTTCCCTTGATCAATGTGAACATTTTAGTGAAGTTGAATGTTTTGGAAACTCACGTTTTCTTGTAGTGAAAACTCGCCATGAAAATTATCATCCAATGAAAGAAATCGTCAAGTTTATTCCCCTACGCACAAAATTTTAGCCAACTAAGCTATTTAACAGAACTATGTAGCCATATTGGCCAAGAGACATAACTCAAAAACAAAAACTGGTATGGTATCAACTTAGCCTTGGAGGTACAATATTATATTAGTAAGTATTGATTATCATTAACAATGGATCATAAAAATTTAATTTGGTTTTTGGACGTGTCATAATTTAGTTGTTGTATTTATGGACTTGTTCAAATTTTTAATTTAAAATTTTTAAACATGTCTTCTTTTTTTTCATTGATCATTTTGGCCAATGAGACATAGGACATAAATTTGTTTTTGTAAAAACAACCTAAGCCATCATCATAAGGAAAATGTAGGGAAAATGGTGATCATCCCTAGGAAGATTTAGTCAAATCTGGCTATAAATCAAATATAACTCTTTTGATCAACCTTCTATATTTATGGCTATACATTCAAAGCCATATATAGAAATCTAACAATGTTCATTAAATTTTTCCCTCACTTTTGTTGATTGAAAGTTGAAATCCTCCAAAATCACTTCATTTTCCAATTTTTCTTGTTTCTTTTTGGCAAAATTTAACCCACAAGTAAATGGCTTACTAGTACCATACCAAGTTCAATATTTCAATGTCCAATAATTATTTTATTTTGAAATATTCCACATAGAAAAAGAAAATCCATATTCCAAAATGTTTGAGATTATCTCTATTTTACTTCAAAGTTTATTATTCTTTTGATAAAAATATTTTTTGAGAATCTAAGCATGTCTTCAAATAATATAACTAGTGCCAAAACTGCCAAGGGTACTACGGAATAATTGACTAATAAGAAAGAAAGATATATAAATTACATTCTCAGAATTGTAAAAGAACATGTATTTATCTTTCTAATATTTGCATAATTTATTATCACAGGTGTGGTGTGTGAGTCCTCACGGATTCATTCCTGCGGAACCCAAGTTTACTGAATAATAAGATAGTGAAAAACACATAATTGCACATTCGGAGCAGATTTGTTTTTAACAAAAATTGTGATAGAGAATTTGGCCAAATTTTCCAAAACATTAACAAAATTAGTTGAATCTACACTAGGAATTTCTTTTACCAAACTTTCCCAATTCTTTGGTTGGAAAAGCAACAAAGGTTGATGTACGAAATCACTGAAATTTCAGAGTTGCATAACTATAGACGACTTGCAAATCATGACTGGAGTGCTGATTATGATAACTCATTAGCCATAATTATTATTCAAGGTATTGTGATGCAGCACCCAATGAAACAGTATCCAAAATATTTGTTCTTAATACCTGTTTTCCTACAGTAGTAGAATGAATGATAGTTTGGCCATCCAATAGCCACCTAGAACAGAAGGTAGTCTCATTATCATGCATCAGTTGCTAAGAAACACTGGTAACATTGCTAAGTATAACTTAGCAACCAATGCATGGTAATCCGATGAGTTATACTTGCTAAGCAACATTGATCACCTAGTCAATATCCTTTTGCAAGGATGGCAATTAGAATCTCACACTAGGATACTGGATAGAATGACAATCTCTATTTATGGCTTTAACAATGCACTGCAAAGGGGCAACACATACTCCAACCTTAAAGTGAACCAAATGTTCACACTTCATGCAAGAATGTGGGAAAGTCCACAACACATTGTGAGGAGAAAAGGTGATAAGATTGTCAAACATTTGCACATTGGAGTTGGGGACAAAGAACCAAAAGTCCAAGAAAAATCTTCAGCTGACTAAGACAGGCAACAGCAGTGAGAACGCACCAAGCCATGTCTCTAAAGTCTGCAGTGTTATCTGCCCACCACAAGGATTGCATCCTATCCCTCAGCTGGCACAGCTAACCTGGATGTACACATTTATTTGTGGTCTGCTGACAAGGAATTCATGCTTACTCCCACAATTTCATAACAAAAATTGACCCAAAAAACAAGCAAAACAAGATGGCCATCAATCAGTACTCGTCATCATCGTCTTTACCATCACTTGATTCTGCACCCACCTCTTCATAATCCTTCTCCAAAGCTGCCAAATCTTCACGAGCCTCTGAAAACTCGCCTTCCTCCATTCCCTCCCCAACATACCAATGCACAAATGCACGTTTGGCATACATGAGGTCAAACTTGTGGTCAATACGAGAAAAGACCTCTGCCACTGCAGTGTTATTGCTGATCATGCACACTGCACGTTGCACCTTAGCCAAGTCCCCACCTGGCACCACTGTTGGGGGCTGATAGTTGATCCCACATTTGAATCCTGTCGGGCACCTGTCAGAAGCATCCATCACACCACTATAATGTTTTTGCTGAACTGACTGACTCTTCTTGACTCATTTTCCCCATTCCTTTGCTTCTGTTTCTGAAATGCTGTTCTTGAGGTTCACAAACTGAGTTCCAAAAAGCTTCCAAATAAGAATTGTTCTCTAGAGTCCTACTGCCAGAAACAGGAAACAAACTGACACAATGCAAAGCATTTGAAGGAAAAGATAGTGCACCAGTCAACAAACTGCACTGTGCGTTTGGTTTTGATGGTTGCAACGGCAGCATTCACATCCTTGGGTACTACATCCCCACGGTACATGAGGCAGCATGCCATGTACTTGCCATGGCGTGGGTCACACTTAGCCATCATGCTGGAAGGTTCAAATACAGCATTTGTGATTTCAGGAACTGATAGCTGCTCATGGTATGCCTTCTCTGCAGAGATGACAGGTGCATAGCTTGAAAGCATGAAATGGATACGAGGGTATGGCACAAGATTGGTTTGGAACTCAGTGATGTCAACATTGAGTGCACCATCAAAACGCAAGCTGGTGGTGAGGCTGGATATGATTTGAGAAATTAGCCTGTTCAGGTTTGTGTAAGTCGGCCGTTCAATATCCAGTGAACGCCTGCAAATATCATATATAGCCTCATTATCCAGTAACACTGACACATCTGTATGCTCCAGCAAACTGTGCGTTGAAAGCACACTGTTGTATGGTTCCACCACTGCTGTTGATACCTGACCACCACATTCCAAAAAACAGTTCTTCAGTCCTCCATTTCCAATTATAGTAAGACTGCATCCTGAACTGAAAGTCTATACAATATAGAGAATGTAGCTGGGAGATCTCAGACAAGCCACAATTTGGCAAGTTTGGCACTGTTCAGCACCTCAGCAACACATTCATCCCATCTAATGGATTTATGCAAGAACAGTCTAACTAGCTGTCCAAACAATCCAGCAATCCAAGGCAACCTCAAGAACTGGGATCATTCTCTTCCTCTTGCTCAAATTCCTTGTAAGAACTCAAATCCCATGATTCCCACACATTCAGCTTGTCACTCTCATGCACGGGCTTGCAGGTGACACATCCCAACAAGACCTACCAGAACATTATCAAGCTCAATCTCCTGGGCAAGCATAGAAATGGCCATAAATGAGCTACCTAAACTCTAGAAACTGGGACCATTGAATTTGTGCAGTCTGTAGCATAATGCATATTGACTGAAACAAGTCTCTAAAACAGAAAATCCTACTGGATAACAAACAAAGAGATGCCACAGCGAGAGAGAGAGAGAGAGAGAGAGAGAGAGAGAGAGAGAGAGAGACCTGGGGAGATGGATAGATAGTGAAGCCAAGTTTTGATTTCTTTCCGTAGTCTACTGAGAGGCGCTCCAGGAGCAGAGAACCCAAGCCAGAACCAGTGCCGCCACCAACTGCATGGAACACCAAAAATCCTTGCAAGCCTGTGCAATTGTCTGCTAGTTTCCTCACGCGATCCAGGCACAAGTCAACAATTTCCTTGCCCACTGCAGCACACATTCAAGAACTCTTGATGCCTGCTGTGAGTGAGAATGAATGGGCACACACACACAGACACTAGGCTGCCACATTTCTCTGCATGGCTGCCATGGTTATATGTCCAGCTCTGGCATGATGATTCATATGGGCACACAACATCATGTGAGATGTAACAACCTCCTCACAAAAAGTCTAAGAGATGATGACCCCCAAGGCAGGAGGAGGAGAGCCTGGAAAGGTGCCTACAATAACAAAACCAAAGAAACTACATGTATATCAAGCCAGGCAGCAAAGAGAGGACAGGGAGTCAAGTACCAGTGTAATGGCCTCGGGCAAAGTTGTTTGCAGCATCTTCTTTCCCAGAGATGAGCTGCTCAGGATGGAACAACTGCCGATAAACTCCAGTGCGCACCTCATCAATAACAGTTGGCTCCAGATCTACAAACACGGCACGGGGGACATGCTTCCCTGATCCTGTCTCACTGAAGAAAGTATTGAATGCATCATCTCCACCTCCCACTGTAGCATCACTGCACATTCCCAAACCAATCCCATAAAATGCGAAGTCTAAGATCCACCTGCACCCCCTTCAACCACATGAGAAAGATATGACCTAACCCATGAGGGACATCCTTCACAATATAGACTAGAACAACAAAAGCTGGTGCAGATTGTACATACATGGCTGGCAGCAGCTCTACATTCAGAGCTACCGCCAAAGCATGATCAGCAGGTCGTTGTACACAACCGTCTGCAAGACCATATCTCTAAAACCTAGTACCAGACCTAACCAGAACAAGCTCATCAAAGCTTAAGTATTTCGAAGCTCCGAGGTTCATACCCTAATCTATGTATCTATCTATCTTCACCTGCAACAACAGCTCGCGTTGCTACATACTAGTTCTAAGCATGAGCGACCATTGCAAGTGCGACCTTCTGATATCCTTGGGAGTTGATCAAGGAAGAAAACCAAAGCTCACAAGCAAGCTAAGAGCCAAGCTTGAAGTGCCATTTCTCTTCTTCACCGGAGTTTCACGAAAAACACACCAGATACGAGGAATTTCCTTCTCAAGTTCTAGTCTCGGAACTGCAGGTTATAGAGAAGAGTATTATACCTGGGCATGCGTCCATCTGGCTGAATGCCATGCTCCAGACAGTAGAGCTCCCAGCAGGCATTGCCCACCTGAATCCCCGCTTGTCCTAAAATAGAAACACAAAACAAAAAACAGCTTTCACCAGTAAGTGCAGCAGATATCAGATCACTAGACGTAGCACAAAATTTCCTACAGGCCGAAGAACTTCTCTCTTCATGAAGACATTAAGACTCCTACAGAGAAAAAGCTTATCCTTAAAAACAAAGCAGATTTCTAACAACGTACACTACAGACCCGCACAAGCGAAACTAGCTCCTGCTGCTACAGCAGCTACTAGAAACGAAACCATCACAAAAAAACACGAAGAAACCAAAACAGAAAAAAGTAAAACAGGTTTGAAGTCAGAATACATTAGGAACAACAACATCGAGCTCATGCAGCGTTTTTTACCTATATGAATACTGATGATTTCTCGCATTCTGCTGATCAGCTCTGCAGGAAACAAAACTTGGGATACAGAAGAAGAAGAAGAGTAGTTCTAGTGGGAAGGTTTGTCAGTGCTATGTTTGGCGCAGTAGATGCGGCAAAGGAGCGATGGAGCAGCGGAAGAGAAGAGACGACGACGATGGAGCTCTTCTCTCTTTCTCTCTCTCTCTCTCTCTCTCTAGAGAGTCGAGACGGAAAGCTCGCGCGCTCGGGGACTGGACGACGATCGCTGGCCCTCTGCAACACCGGGTGACAGAATACCCGGTGACACGTTATGACCCGGTCGCCGCTACAGACTTGCAGACCACAGACGGCGTCCGTTGGCCCGGTCCGTTTACCGTGGGGTAAGTACTAGGTACTAGGGTAGGGACGTTGTAGACTACAACGTTGTTTGTTTGTTTGTTTTTTCTGTTTTTTTCTAGAAGAACTAATTAATTCTATTTGGAGCTCTTCAGGATTCCGATATTTTTGTATACCAATCCTATGACTGATGTTCGGCACAAAATAATTCACCAAAGGTCGATCCGGAACAAAAGAAAAGAAAAAAAAAGTGGTAGGTAAAGCCTCCGGACGTGGGGTGTTGTCAGAATAATGTGGCCACCTCAGACAACAGCTGAGGGCAGCGTTGAATTTTGGTAACATGCCCGTCCGAGTGCCTTACCGCGCGTAATGACCACTCGGTCCCATAGCTGACGTGTAAAGACGAAGGGGTGGGGCCATTATGAAAATCTAAGAGCCTGCCCAGAATCATATGATGACCTTCTGGGTCAAGAGGGTATCTTATGGATTTAAGGTGCCCTCTTCATAGACTGCCAAAGCCCCCAGCAAGCTCATTTATTATGAGCAAATTTTATTCATATTTTCTGAAATTGTTGAAAATCGATAACCGCTGGGTAACTAGTATTACAAGATTCATATCAAAAGATGTATTTTTCATCTTTATTATTATGCCTCAACTGTTTGAAATTATCCACAAAATTAAATTTGAAATTGTTGAACCTCGTTTTCTAAAATAAAAATTTTTTATTTTTATTTTTATTCAATTTTATTTTTTATTTAGTTTAATTTTGGGCAAAGAAGTGCCAAAAAAAGCATGTGGGGCGCCTCTGTGTTGCTGTCTTGGGGCAAAGTATATTTATCATTAAATCCCTCGTGTGTTTGGTCACCCCAATACTACTCAAGGTTGACGTAGCCTTAGTTTCCAAATTCTTACGGAAACCTCACTACACTTATTTTAATTTAATTTCAAGCAAATGAATGTGCAGTTTTAAGTTTAATGGATTTTTGTCACATCGTCCCCAAAAGAATTGAAATTTTAGTGAAACGACAAATGTGCACACACTACCCTGTCAAGAACTTCAAGAACTTTTCAACCATACCAAAAGCAAAGTGAGGGGCCCTTCTATTCCAACATGGTCATATCCAAACAAACACCTAATGTTATTATTAATATGTAGATCTTTGTTACCTATTTTGAGGACTCTGCTCACTGGCAACGACCCAGTGTTTTGTTTGTTGGTGCCTGTTTTAATCATCAGCATCATCCTATTTTGGCAGAGGATTTAGGGTTTTTTTTTTTTTTTTTTTTTTCATTTTTGTGACAGAGCATGAGTTGCAATCATCCATAGCACAACTAAGTCAAATTTCGATATTTTAAATATATATATTTTGAGGACCTAGGACCAAGGGTGGTATTAGGTGAAGTCCCTAAGGTAGGGTAAGGACCCTAGGTGTAGTCGTCCCCAAAATAAGAGGCATATGGTGAGGCTAGATAGCTGAGTCTAGCCTCGCATTTAAGGCATGTCTTGCACCCATGGGCTTTAACCCATTGTAAAGCATGAGAAAAATGCTAACATTCATAAGGTCATGAGGCAAGAGTGGGAGGGTTCTTACTAGGGTTGATGGATTCTTGATTTCTTTTCAAAACCATTGAGTAGGTTATTCTAGACTTTTTGGGTGCCCGATAGGTTCTAAATAATTTCTGGGCAATAATCATCAATTATGTATAAACGTAAGTTATCAAATAATCAATTGATAATCGTCAGTTAGCTTGATTATAGGGTTTAATAAACTTATTTATTATTCTTTTCTTTTCTTTTCTTTTTTATCATAAAAATGTTTGTGTTTTAAGATTGATAACTGGCCTAGCCAATAATCAAGTTATCTAGGTAGGTTGTTAGATTTTTGAAATTTCAATACTAAATCGTTACAGTCTTGTCTGATTATTAAAAAAAATCAATAATCAATTGGTAGCTTATTAACAATTGGTTTGATTACTAGTTTAAAACTCAATAATCAACTAACAATGCTTCTCACACCTACTCCTTAAGAGTGTGGGATCTGACACCTATAAGTAAGAATAAAGACTTGGAAAATTTTTTCTAGTTTATTTTGAATTATACGCTCTAATCGAACAAACTAATCTTACCCCAAAAAATTTATAAAAAATAAATAAATCCACTAGTTTTGTGTAATGGAGATGGAACAAGACTTGGTTTTAAACCTAACTTACTCTATGACCCAATGATAATTTATCCATGTAAAGTAGCATATGATAATTGGTTTTTTTTTTTCCAATGGTTGTAATCCTTTTGCCATATCTTTCAAACTCTCAAAAGCATGTGTTCCTCCTTCTTCATCAAGTATTAAAACTAAAGAATGAAATAAACATGGGATATTAAATTTTTAAGTAAAAAATTATATTCAAATTTATAATGGTTTCAATATGTGTGAAATAGGGACAATTATAGGGTT
Source organism: Sphagnum tenellum (assembly GCA_963921925.1). Classification (NCBI taxonomy): domain Eukaryota; kingdom Viridiplantae; phylum Streptophyta; class Sphagnopsida; order Sphagnales; family Sphagnaceae; genus Sphagnum; species Sphagnum tenellum. The sequence continues at coordinate 2,127,114 of OY998155.1, forward strand.
GGGGAAAAAAGTTCCTTCACCTAATTCCTCAAACAATTTTTTCGTGTGTGTAAGTGGTATACATTTTTAACATTGAGTGTTTATTTCAGGAATATTTTCACCCATGGGCTTCACCCTACACCTAAAGGTCTATTATTAGGTAGGTTGTAAACTTTAAAAAGTCATTTGTTATTTTGCATGGGTAGGTATGACATGTTAGAGAATGGTGGCCAATTATGTCTTTAATATATTTTTTAAATATGCTGAATTGGCATGTATGGGCTATGAACCTTTATGTTGTTATGAAACCTAACAAATTACAAAATCACTTCCATAAAATGCTATTGACTGCGGTTTTCCAACAATACCACAAGTGCACACCACAATTCCCTTTAAATTTTTATTTTTGATTCTATTGAATTTTTAATGAATTTTGATTCAACATTCAATAACTCTTGCACCATAGGTCTAAACATTACAAAACCATCTTGGTGCACCCCTTATTCATCCACAACTTTCCAAATGTACTAAGAGCAAGGTGAGGGTTGTTGTGGTGTGGGAACTCTTAATGTGATAAATAAACAAAACAAACAAACAATTTGGCTGTAGGTAGAAAAGTAACCATACTGTAAAAATAAAAAATTTAAAGATTGACAACATGTTCAAAATTCATCAAATATTTTGGTTGAACGTAGTGTTCTTGTATGGATAGTTTGAACAATGTTTCCTGAATATGCACCTCACATCTATTATTATTGTTTACATTATAAAACAAAATATTTTCATTTTGAATTCATTGTGACATGGTTGGAAGCAAAACCTTGAGTCACTCACTCTCTTGAAATTTTGATCATCAAGCAAGTTTATTTAAATAACTTCATCTTCATGACACATAAGATGACATGTGTCATTTATTCAATACTTGTTATCTTAAACTTGTAGTGTGATTCCCATGAGTCGATTCCATTTTTTTCCAAAAAAATAAGAAATATATAAGGCACAATTTAGCCTTTTTTTTTGGGGGTGAAATTTTGTATTGCAAATTGAATGTTCTTTTGAGAAAATAGCCAATATTGGATAATGTTTGGCCTATATTTATACATGGTTCAAGTACGTAGCCAAAAATATATAAGGACATTTTTTAAAAAATCATAGCCAAATTGGATTAAATTGGCTTATGGATGATCTCCACCTTGATTAAATCACAAAATTGACAAATAAAACCATTGGTGGAGTTAATTCATTAGGAATTTTTTTTTTAATTTACTTAAATATGAACAAGGTACTTGAAATTCAATATGAAAATATACCTATGTATTTATAATATTTTCAATTCTAATGGAATATTATTTCAATATTCCATTATATTATAGCATAGGAAAATATGCCCCTTTATCTTAGGTTGTTAAAAATATATATAATGAATGGACATCCTGAGGTGTGATTGTAAAGACCTTATTATATGTGTGAAATATTATAACACTTATTCATTCAAATTGTTATCACAAAAACTCTACATATTTAAAATGAGCAACAAATGTTCACTATATTTTAAATCTTCTGTAAATTTTGTTTATGTTGAGGTGGATAATCAATTTTGAACTTAAGCACCTTGGTTTGGCAACCAAGGAAAAAAGTATAGGATTCCAACAATCTAAAACTACCAATTGAAAGATACAATAAAGTTATCTTTAAAGTTATCCTTAGTTTGGACCTTAATTTCACCCTCAATTTTTGGTTTCATCCTCAATTTGCTGGTCATCTATAAAGTGAACCAAAATTTGATGAAAGTTAGCACAAAATATTGAAACTAAATACCAAATAATATGTATTGCGCATGATTTGAAAACTTTTGTAAATAGTTAGTGAAGGCTATGATTGCAATCTCATGAAAATGTAAGACACATGATGGAGCTCATAATACCACAAATTTTGGTCGTCAAAGGAATTTTATCCATTGTTTGTTTAATGTATCTTTCCACAATATATTTGCCCTCAGATCCTCAATTTCAGCCAAATTGAAGGCTAGTTCTCAGTTTGGTTGAAGGCTGGTTCTCAGTTTGGTTTAGTTTGTGAATAACTCTAATACCTATATTAATGAATGTAATACTCATGTCCAAAGGGGAAGGCTACAAAGTGAGCAAAATTCCCATCTCACCCTCTTTCCCTTCTTCAATTCTTATGTTCCCATATGGTTTCCAATAGTTCATTGTTATTTATGCCAAACCTCAAAATTGTTCCTTTTCATGGTCATGTTGAACATATACATTGACATGAAAAGGCACATGTTAATTTATCTTTTTTTATTTATGTATGTGGGTAAGGGAAAGGAGTGAATAAGGTTTGGATGAAACATATGGACACAAATATCATTTTTATTATAATATAAATTTTAAAAACTATTTAATTACATCAGCTTTGTCTAACATTTCAAGATTTTAAAAATATCTTGGGAACATTATAAAAGAAGATATTTTTCATAACACTAATTTTAACTAAGATCAAATTAAATAAAGTTGATTGAAGATGATAGAGTTTCTTGTCAATCTGGAATGCTTAATGGGGTCTGCAATATATTGCCCATTTCATGTCATCCTTTAACACATCATAAAAGAAAAAAAAATTAAATTCATTTCAAAGTTTTATTTTTCAGATTAGCACACACATTCATATCCTAATGCAATTGATTCCATTTGGCAATTATTGATTCTTAGGAATTGTTTTCAGTAGAAAATCATATATTTGACATCCATCAATAACTACCTAATTACTTGTCATGTTTCGAGTTTAACCTATCAAAATTTAGCCCCAAGAAAAATCTATAACCAACATCTTCCAAGTTAGAAATAAATTAGGAAAATAAATTACTATATTACCAGATAGATAATTAGAATCCATTAGTTCATTTGTTTGAAGTTATGCTAAATTCTCATGCTATTTTCATGTTATTTTTTCATTTTTAAATATTGAATACTGAAACCCATCTACAGTATACAGGCAAAAAATATTTCCAAAATTTTGTTCCAAAGTCCAGACATTGTTTGAATTCTTTCATCAAATTAATCTTCTAGCATGCAAGTGACCATTTCTTAGGCTAGATGAAGATTGCAACTAGGTTCCCATGAATGTTGGGTGGTCTTTCACCTTAATTAAAAACCTTTGGTCTAAAAAACTAAATTAGAACAATTCCAATTTTAGTTTCACACATAAACGAAAATAGGAATTTGTTTCTAGGTCTAGTTCTTTTTATTAAAAAATTGGATTCCAATTCTAGCTCTAGTTCTAGAAATTAGACCTGGTTTGGGGTAACCCAGATTAGAATCGATGGTTAATTGTCAATTAACCTCCAGTTAGTTAGGTGACGGTTTTAGTCTTTTTTCCAAATTTTTTTTTTGAAAATCTCAGGTTCCACACAACCAATCAACAAGGCCCATGACACAAAACAATTGATGGAATTTGAATGCACTCACAATTAATAAACAAAAATCACAAGATGTAGTATATAAAATTTTAGGAAAAATCCCCAATAATTAGGTATTGAACTAGTGGAATGATATCAAAGTACACACCATGTTTCTAATTTTTTATTAATCGAATGAGCTTCGGTACTCGTAGTTGGTAAAGGAGGTATTATTGAATTCAAATCACAATGACTCGTCTCAAGGCTGGATGATGTTAAATGCCCCCTTACAAACTTTGCAGAGTGTCAGTGGGCAGTTCTTTGCTTCACTCAGTTTATGTACTCTGTGCTCAACACTTGTCTTGTCAAGCACTGGCAGGACAATTCTTTGTCATGCACATATTTCTACTCATCATCAGCTCTAACTGGCAACCTCTTGGGAGTAGAAGTACATACTAGTAGTCTAGTTTCATTCGCACATAAGCAACAAGTTCAACTTGACTTTACTCAGCTTTGCATTGACATAAGTCGAATTGGGCAGTAGAACCTTGTGAAGGTCATTGCTGGTCATAGCAATGACCCTCACAAAGTTCAATGCGATGGTTTAACCATCCTGCCCAGTGTGTTTCTCCCACTGATGAATTCTTGGCAAATTTCAACCTGAAAAATATGATTTCAACCTATGCAAAGCATTTTCTTTGGGAAAAAAATGGTTCAAATTCGTGAGATTTCTAATTTTCAAATAGCCAGAGTCTTATGATATCTTCTAGAAGGTAGCCAAGAATATAGAAGGGATCTGTTTTTGTTTGTTTTTCCTACTTTCATATCTCTTATGTACCCAAATTTGGCTAAATTATTTTCTGGATGATTGTCACTTTGGCTATATCACAAAATCCTTAAAATAAACCCTTTTCCTGCCTTCTCTGGGAGCACTAACACTTAACAAGAAGATGTGGTCATGGGCTCACTGGCTTTGACTCTTATTACTTCGTGATGTATGCTAAGTACCATCATCCATGGGGGCCCATGTTTTGTAGGTAAACTACCCCTTGATGAAATGAGCTGGGGCCCTTGGTTGGTGCTAAATAATGTGGACTTTGGAAACTATTATTATTCTCTACCTTTTTGTGGACAGTATAACTTTTTGGCCCACCAAACAGAAAGAAATCCAAAATTTGTGTCAACTGTCTTTTTCTGTCCAAAAACTCTCATCCTGGATGAAATACATCCAGACCCCATGAAACAAGGGGTGTGTCACAGTGTGACCTTGCTATTTAAATTTTTAAAAATATCTTAAGGCAAAAGAAGAATCATGAAAATTAAAAATATTTCACCATGCAAAAATATTATCTTCAAAAAAACCCTTGAAAAGAAACTGAAATCCTTCAAGGTATCATAACTCTATAGCTAATCTCAAGTTTCAAAAATCCTCATATAAAAATAGACCTATTATTATTACCTAGGGGCCAAAATCCCTTAAGCTACTAGTCCTCTATAATGAATCTAAATACAATATCCTTGCCTTGGTATGCAAAGGCCAACAAAATAGCGAACATGTAAATGAGTCTAATTGTAACCTTAAAAAGTAAAATGGGAAGGTGGTTCATGGGGAAGCGGTTATAATTATACCCATGCCCAATCGTGGTTAATGTCAGTTTCAGGTTACACAGCAGAGGCGGCCAGAGTGAACCAGCACCCACCAGTGTACCATGAAGGATGGATGAAAAGTGTATGGGAACCCCCTAGGACCAGCGCATTAATGGCCTGGGCCGAGGACTGCTGTTTCATACCGTAATGACCAACTGCGGGAACGGGTTAAAATGACCGGCAGGCCCTTCTGCTGGGCTGGAGTGAACCAGCAGCCACCAATGCACCAGTTCAGGATGAGGCCGTTCAAGCTGTTTTGGGGATCAACCAAAAACATATCCTCTTCCCCTGCCCAGGGATTTTTCAGCCCCCTTCTCTGTCCCAAAATGTTCCCCTCTTACCTACTTCCCCCCAGTCCTACGTCCCTCCCCCCTCCTACCTCCCTCACCTCATTTCCCACTCACTCATCTCCAAAGCTCGGGAGAGATCCCGAGCTTGAGTAGCACAGAGCTTCTAGGAGACATAAACACAAGGCTTGAGGAAGGTGGAGAGCTCAATCTTCAAGGAAGGTAGAGAGTTCAATGTTCAAGGAATGTGGAGAGGAGAAAGCAAGACGAGCGCTTCATCCCAAATGTAGAAGCGAAAGAAAAAAGGTAAACTCCCTCCCTTCTCTGCATTTTTTTTTCTTGTGTTTTTTTTTCTTCTTCTATTTGAAAAGAGGTAAGCTCCCTCCCTTCTCGCAATTTTTTTCCTTTTCTATGGTTTTTCTTTTTATTTGTGTTTTCCTTTTCTTCTATTTGAAAAGAAGAATATGTCAAGAGAAAGCGCTTGAAATGAAAGGGCAAAAGCAAGAGGATAGAAGTAGGAACCAAAAGTGCGAAGGCAAAACGAGAGCTTGAAGGTAAGTTCCCTCCCTTCTCTACATTTTTTTCCTTTTCTATGGTTTTTTTTTCTTTGTGTTTTTTTTTCTTTTCGTATGCTTGAAAAAAAAAAGATGCCAGGAGAGAACACCTGAAACAGAAGTGCAAAAGCGAGAGAGTAGAAACAACAGCCAAAAGTGGAAGGGCAGAGCAAAAGCTTGAAGGTTTGCTCCTTCCCTTCTTTTGGTTTTCTTGTGTGTTTTGTTTTTTTTATGTTTGAGAAAAAGAAGACAACAGCAATGTGACATCGTCTTCTTTTGTGATGGTGTTGTAAAGAAGAAAAAGATGATGGCAATGTGCCATCGTCTTCTTTTGTGGTGTTGTTGTAGCAAATAAAGTGTTGGCAACTTGTTGCCATCATGTTTTTCTTTGGTGGTGTTGAAACGAAAATGACAATGGCAACTTGTTGTTGTTGCTTTATTTTCTGTGTTAGAGAAGAAAAAAACAATGGTAATGTGTCATCGTCTTTTTTATGGTGTTGTTGTAGCAAAGAAGGCAACGACAACTTGCTACCATTGCCTTTTTCTATGGTGGTGTTGAAGTGAAGAAGGCAACATAAACATGTTAACGTTGTCTTATTCTCTATGTTAGAGAAGAAGAAGACAACGGCAATGTGCAATTGTCTTCTTTTGTGGTGCTGTTGGAACAAAGAAGGTGATAACAACAAGTTGTCGTCACCTTTTTTTGTGTTTGAGAAAAAGAAGAAGAAGACGACACCTTGCCCTTCTTTTATGTGTCTGAAAAGAAGACAATGGCATGACAACAACTTGCAATACCCAAACTTATACTTACCTCTACTAACTGGAATGTTGGGGTTTCATTGCAATACCTACATCCGTACTTACCTTTACAAACTGGAATTTTGGGGCATGATTGCAATACTTGCACTTGTACTTACTTTTCCAACTGGGATTTTGGGGCCTAGTTACAATACCTGCATCTAACACTAATATTATCAATATCCTTGTGTTTTTTGCATTTCACACTTTTTGTGCTTATTACTTGGAAACAATAATAACCTTTGTGCCATATTAGACTTCATGTGTGTGTTGAATACATGATGTTCAAAGAATTTGGGTATGATTTCCTCCATACAAAATTGATTTTAAAAGAAAATTCTTAGTGCTAATGGTAATAATCTTGATTAATAATTGAAACATTTATTCATGACATCGTTTAATCTATGGAACATATGGAGACAAAGGAAATTCAAATTATGGTATAGATATAAACAACTGCAAAGATCAAAAACCAATAATGAGCAAAATTTAGAATATAACCTTAAGTTTAAAAATATATGAACCAAAGTCTTATACACTAAATAATAAAGCATAACCTTTAAAATCCAAATGATATTTTACCATAAGCCTTATTACAACCCTAATTATACAAACCCTAACAAAAAAAGGTCTTAGTGATATATGTCTTAAACCCAAAAAATTATACATATTATACAAATTATATAATGCAAAATACGTTAATCTTTAAAAACAATTAAATAAATTTCATACAAAACCAAAAGAGAAGATATGTCTTTTACCTTTGTGTGATCTCTCCAACTTAGTTTTTTCCACTTTTTTTGAAGATGATATAGAATGCAATTGTATTACTTCACATATGTGTAAACCTTAAAATTTTCCCCCCAAATTTAGCCTACTTTAGATTAATTATTATACGTTTGTGAAAAACTTATTAATTAATTTATGTGTTTCAACCCTAAACCTAATGGTTAAGTTAGTAGGGTATGTAATTAATAGAGTAGCTAGGTTAGTAGGGTAGGTGGTTAATACAATAGCTAGGTCAATAGGATAACTAGTTATTAGGGTAGCTGTGTTAGTAGGGGATAATAAATAAGGTACCAAGGTTGGTGCAATACTTATGAGGGTAGGAAAGTGAGCAGGGTAGCTATTCGGAGTGACCCCAAATGCAGGTATTGCATTTAGGGTGGGATCTTCATATAAAGAACCCTAAACCCCACATGCATACTTTCGAAGTGACCCTAAATGCAGGTATTACATTTAGGGTAAGATCTTCATATAAAGAAAGCTTAAACCCTACATGCGTCCTTTCGGAGTGACCCAAAGTGCAAGTATTGCATTTAAAGTTTGGTTATTTCAAAGTGACTTTGCATATGCATATTGTGTTTAGGGCTAGGTCTTCACTTAAGGGTATCCAAACCATTTAGATGGGTTTTTTTTGAAACGTGGGTATTACATTTAGGGTTTGTTTTTTCATTTCAACTTGAAACACCCAAACTTATACTTACCTTTACCAACTAGAATTTTGTGGTTTCATTGCAATACCTACACCCGTACTTACTTTTACCAACTGGAATTTTGGGGCATAATTTCAATACTTGCATTTGTACTTACTTTTACCAAACCCTAACAAAAAAAAGTCTTAGTGATATATGCCCTAAACCTAAAAAATTATACAAGCTATACAAATGATATAATGCAAAATAAATATTTTTGAAAGAACATAGGAAAAAAATTAAAAACCAAAATTCAAAGGTTTTAAACTATAAATATTTATTAACTGAAAGAAAATATGTTAATCTTTAAAAATAATCAAAGAAATTTCATATAAAACCACAAGAAAAGATATGTCTTTTATCTTTGTGTGATCTTTCCAACCTAATTTTTCCACTCTTTTTGAAGAAGATATAAAATGCAATTGTATTATTTCACATATGTGTAAACCCAAAAATTTTCCCCCCAAATTTAGCCTACTTTAGACTAATTACTATACATTTGTGAAAAACTTATTAATTAATTTGTGTCTCCACCCTAAACCTAATGGTTAAGTTAGTAGGGTATGTAATTAACAGAGTAACTAGGTTAGTAGGGTAGGTGGTTAGTACAATAGCTAGGTCAATAGGATAATTAGTTATTAGGGTAGCTGTGTCAGTAGGTTGGTGCAATACTTATGAAGGTAGGAAAGTGAGCAGGGTAACTATGTGTGAGGTCAAGTCCAGGAAAAATGGCCAAGAACGAAAAATAAATAAAAATACAGTGGTCAGCAGCAAAAAGAAATCGACTGTGATGAGCCCCATCCGGCGCCGAATGAAAAACCGCAACCCATCTAGTGGACAGAACGGCCAACTGGTGCATTGGTGGCTGTTAATTCACTCTGGCCCTTCTGTTGTAAGGTGGCCAGAATGAACCAACCCCCGTGATTGCACCAGTTGGCCGTTCTGTCCATAGGATTGGCTGGATGAATCGCCTCTTTTTCATTCACCTCTTTACCTTATGTTAACCAACATTCTACCACAGTCAATCTTTTTTGGCTGCTGACCTTTGACCATTTTTTTTCATTGCCAAATTTTTTTTCCCAACCCTGACCTCCATACTACCCACCCACCATAGTTATGACATTCTTGGTGCAAGAATGTTACGGAAGCCCAAAAAATCCATAAAATTCGTTAAAATTCGCTTCGAAGAATGTTATGACAAGGTGCTAAATGAAATTTTTTAGAATATTTTATTTTGCAAAATGAAGAATGTCATCACTAGGCCACCCACCTAGCTACTATATTGACTTAAATCTTAGCCCTACCTACTAACTAACAATTAATCCTTTACTTACCTTGGCAAAACTTTTATCTCCTCTTAGCTAAACCTATATTTGTTCTTAACTAAACTTCTATCTCTTGGTTAAACCTATATATTTTATTGGCTAAATTTATATCTCTTGGTTAAACCTATATATCTTATTGGCTAACTTATATTTCTTGGCTAAACTTATATTTCTCCTTGACTAAACTTCTATCTCTTGGCTAAACCTATATTTCTTATTGGTTAAACTTATATTTCTTGACCAAACTACTTTTTCTTGGCTAAACTTATATATTTTATTAGCTAAACTTTTCTCTCTTGGCAAAACATATATCTTTTGACTAAACCTACATTCTTCTTGGTTGAACTTATATCCCTTGGCAAAACCTTTTTTTTTTTTAGTTAAACGTATTTCTCTTAATTAAACATATATTTCTTCTTGGTTAAACTTGTATCTTTTGGCTAAACCTATATTTCTTCTTGGTTAAACTTCTATTTCTTGGCAAAATCTACTTATTGGCAAAACCTACCTATGCACTTGCAAATTGTGGACTTCAATTGCAAAGATTATAATGTAGAATGTGGGTATTGCAATTATGGAAAAAAAATTGGGGGCAACCCTCTACCTCCACTTTGGACCATTCGATGCAAAATGTACTTAATTTAATCAAGGAATAGGCTTGATAAATTTAAAGTTAGAAAGCCATCAAACATTTATGAATATTTGCACAATTTTTAATACTAATCAAAATCAATCCTAGGTTGGATTTTGGGGGCCGAATTTGGTCAAATCTTCACATGCAAATACTTGCAACACAATTCATTTTATCTCTTTTGAAGGTGAATGAAGAAAGTCTCAAGTTGAAATGACCACACTAAAGGCAAGAGAATAAACTTTTATATCATTCATTTATTTTTTTATTTTGATTGTGTTTCTTTCATCATTCACTCCTAAACGATTGTTTTGTATGGCATTTATATATCTTTATATAATTATTAATTTTTATGAAATTTACCATTAAATAAATAGGTTTATATATAAATATTTTGGGGTAATTAGTTTTAAACTCTAAGGTTAATGCTTCCATTCATTATAATTTTTAATTGATTAGTTTTAAAATTCAAAACATAATTGTTATAAATTTTTTTGTATTCCATCTGTGGTTTTGTTTGTATAATCATTAGGTTGAGATCATTTACCATTAGGATTATTTAGGGTTTTAAGTTTAAGGTTTAATGAAATATGTGTTGATTTATTTAAGTTGTGTTTTCAAATCAAGATATAACTCCTTTGAATGTGATATCATCCTTTAACATCAACGGTATGATTTTTTTCTTAATCATTTTTTATATATTTTTATTGTTTTGTTCCTATTTAAGGAAATAAATCTCCTTGGATGGTTTTAATACAGTCATCAAATTCCATTAAAAATGTTCCATGTTTGATATATGGATTTAGCATTTTGGCCTCCCATAGATAGTGTGGACTTAGGGTCATAACGCCAATATTAAATTTTGTCGCCCACATGTAGTGTGCATCTTTAAATTGTTATGCAAATATTGCATTCCCCTCTTGCATATATAGTGTGGATTAGGATCATAATGTGGGTATTGTATTTTTCCCCCATATATAGTGTGAATTAAGGTTATAATGTGGATGTTGTGTTTTTCTCCCATATACAATATGCATCTTTAAATTGTCCTACATGTATTGCATTTAGGGCTCCCACATATAGTGTGGATTAGGGTCATAATGTGGCTATTGCATTTTTCCCCCATATACAATGTGCATATTTAAATTGTCATGAAGGTATTACATTTCTTTATTCCATAATTAGTGGAGTTTGTTAACTATCATGTGGGTATTAGATTTAGATTATCCATAAATAATATGGATTTAAAATAGACTTGCAAGTATTGCAATTTAAAATTTACAATTATGGCCATAGTCCATATCAAATGTTCTCAATATTTAGCATTTAGGGTATTATGTGCATGATTGTGTAGGGTTTAGATGAATACTTAAAACATGTACATTTGCATTAGTATTAAATATGAAAATTAACATGTAGTTCAACATATTACAAATATAAAATTTTGGACATTAATATCAATTTATTGTCTTTTCTTATACAATTAGCTCACAGCATGGTTTTAAACATGGGTCATGTTTCAAAATTTCAATATATTGATATTCAAAACCCAAAGAAGTCACCCTTTAACAACATGGACTTGGTGTGGAAAAATGATGTTTGACATGGTGGGGCACATATAATCGAAATTGAGTGTGCATACATCCCACATGCACAAATTTCAGAATTTCTAAATAGTGAATGAAGCCATGAAGACTCCCTAATGGAGGTGGAACATTTATAAACAAGTACCCTCATAAGAAAATGTAAAAATGCCAAAAATCCAAAACTACCTTGGCCATATTTGGTATGATGGTTTATTATTCACTTTTGTTATATGGAACTTGTTTTTCAACTTCATATTGTACCAAACTTTAGGTCTGAAATTGATCACACATTTTATAACTATGCATGTGGGTATGGGCCAAAAAATAATTATGGAAACCCAAATCACCATCGATCCATTAAATGAGGTTGTTTAACCCAATTTTTGATTAGGCAATTGTACACACGACCCGAGGTGGCAAAAATAATTTTCTACCATTGACCCCATACATAGGTTAATGGTGAGCCTGTGCATGGCAAACATGACTTTGATTCCATTGCGTGATCATATTTTTTTGCCCCACGAATGTCACAAGCCCTCAAGGACCACATTTGGACCCAATTGGGTTTAGCCTACATTGTTAAACAAATATATGACAAACATAAGGCAATATGGTGGGCTAAATTCAATGCAAGAGAAGCAATGACAAAGGATGATTTCATTAGACAACAAGACATTGTTTACTTGGATCACAAACAAAAATAATGATTTGGTGTTTACATAAAAATCCAACCATTTCCCTTCGCACATGGGCATTTAGTCATCTAGATGATGTGTTTTATTTTCAAGATGCAAGTGAGGATAATGGGATTAATGTCCCATTCTTAATAAATATACAAACTGCATTTCAATTGCAAGCCATGGTTTCATTAAGTGATAATGGGGCAATCTCAATGGATGCCACCTTTGGGACTAATGATGTGAAATTTCATTTGTTCACATTGATGATGTTTGATGCACATTGCATCAAAGTGCTAGTTGCATGGATCATTACAAGCCACCAAACATGCGATGATTTAGTGGAATGGCTAACTCCTTTGAAAATAAAGCGTCTAAAGAATAACCTTAAATGGAAACCTTCATGTTTCATCATTGATGATGCTCCACAAGAATTATGAGCATTATAATGAGTTTTATTTTCATTTTATCTTTTTTTGAACTTTTATGTGCATGCAACCATTTCAAAATTTCATCCCACATTTTCCATTGTAAATAATTTTATTAGTTGAAATGATAATAAATTGGTATTTCATGCATGGTTAAAATTGTGTGGGCCAACGATCAAGTGCCCATTTACCTTTGTGCATGGCACATATTAAAGGTTTGGCTCTTATGTTCGATGGAAAAATCAAAGATAGCGAAATGTGAAATGCAATATTGGATGACCTTCACACCATCATGTACATGCCCATTGAACCAAATGAAAGCATTGAAACCTTCATGACTTGTGGGAGAAACAAAATATTGAAAGTTTCACCCAACATATATTTGATGATTCATGGACTCTGTATTTTTGGAATTGTTATTTCCAAGTTGGTATGTGAATTAACTTTCAATCCATTATTGTTGTTCCACCATGAAACCGGATTCCCCAATGTGGAAAAAGAAAAGGATCTACAACCAACCTTCAAGTTCATCCATCCCCACAGAAAAAATCATTTATTCAAATGGGTGACATAACATAAGAAATCATCAATGAAGTCAAAGAAGGTGGGGTTCATAGAACACACCACAACATTGTTGCATGTTATTGCAACAAATGTATGAAGTATTTGCCTTTCCAAGGCGAATGAAGTCATGCATCTCGACATGGTATTTCATTACGTCAATGATGAACTTAATAATTCAGTGCACTAGATGAAGAATTGGCATGAGACGATGTTAGAACATGGAAATATCCATTAAAAAAGAGTTCATGAAACCACAAACTTATTTGTGCCTATCCACCATTTTAATTTTTCATTACTAAAATGTGCGTCATATTACAATTGTGTCAAAGAATAAATTATTTATGTGTTAATGCATTTATTTTTGTATCAGTGAACTTATAGGGTTTGAAAGTTAAAGTTACATTATTAAGGCTATATAACACATATCTTCTAAAACTCTTAAACATTAATATTTCACTCAAACGTCATATAAAGGTGGGTATTGCAAATCAATTGTATAATAATCACAAGGTCAATATGTAGGTAATGCTTACCCACCTTGTTTTTTATGGCATTTAATTGGTTGCATGTTGGTATTGCAAGGTTTAAGGTATATTGTAATTAAAGGTTAACAAACATTAACACAAGTATTGCATATAATTTCATATATTTTGTTAGTATTAATTACGTTAGATGAAGATATTGCAAATTCCCTACTCCTTGTAGAGGTGGATTTGACCGCTTAATGTGGGTATTGTCCTACCTTTTTCATTAGAACGATGATTTGTTTTAGTTATAAATATCATTTGGATTTTTTTTATTACATTCGGTCCATTAAATGTAGGTATTGCATTTGGTGAACAAGATCCCCTAAGTAAACCTAGATGATGAGGGACTAAGTTTTTGCAATACTTGCATAATAAAATTTTAACCAAAATGGGGCTTTTGGCGAGGGTACAAAATATAGATTTATGTAGGTATAATGATAAGTTTACTACAGTAGATCGATAATATTACATTACAGTAATAAATGCAAAATTGCCTTATGGTCACCTTAACATTCACTATAAACGATGTAGGTATTGCATTTGGTAAACAAGATGATCTTACATAACCTTAAATGATGAGGGAATAGGTTTTTGCAGTATGAAATCAAGGGAGGTTACATAACATATATTTACCTAGGTATTGCAATTTGGGATTTAACATAGGGTGATAGGGTACAATATTACAAATCGAAAACTTTAACCCTCATCATTTAGGCATTACAACCTAATGGATGCATAGGTTTAAATTTGAAAAATTAAGCAAACATATATAATGAACCTTAGAATGTTGAATGTAACCTTTGTATGTAACAAAAAATCCCTACATTGACCCTAAATTAAATAAACACAAAAACAACTGGTTGCATAATTTTAATGGTGGAATTTAACAATTATTTTACAACTAAGTGTTAAACCTAATTTGGAATTATTTTTGCATAACCTTAAATTGTGTATAGACTATCAACTTGTGTTTTAGACCTAACTAGTGTGAACCTGGTGCATAATGCACCCCGTCGATCCCCCCCACCCGGTCCTTCGCATTTCCCACTCCGGTTCTAAACGGTGAAGAACTCTTTTGGGAATAGAAATTTCATGCAGCCAATGGAAGGCCCAAGGGTGCACTCAAGGTGCTTTGCTTTTATTCCTTTTAAATTATGGGAGGAGGGGCCAGGGGGGGTGGGGGGAGGGTTTCTTTTCATTTTTCTTTGGTTCCCAATGTGTTCCCCAACATAATATTACAATGTGTTCTTTCTCACTTCCACCTATTAAGACCCCTAGAACCCCACCCCCACCCCCTCCCCCCCTCCACAAAAAAAATAAAAATCATGACCAGATGCTCCACAGGGAACGGGCAGTGACTGGAAGAATCTTCCAAGCACTTCCCAATTTTTGTCCACACAGACAGACATACATACACGTCCAAGAAGGCACGTTGAACACGAAAACCACACCTTGTTCACATAGATTCAAAATATACCGTCCCGGACAAACTGACAGACTTACTGAATTAATATAAGATTGGGGGGGGGGACCCCAACAAGTGGAAGGTTTTTTATCATTCATACCTTTGCCATGGAATCACCTTCATTCTCCTCTCCTTTAATGAAAAAGGAAAGAAAAATAGGAACCTTGTTAGATATATGCGTGTATGTGAATACATAAATTTGATTTATAAATATTCCATGAAAATAATATAAATGTTAAGAAAAAGGTTACTTTAAAACAATTAATGACAAAAAGGTGGGCTTAATTTCCTTAAACCCAATGTCCCCCCTATTTATTTGAAACATATATTAGGCAAAAGCTTAAATTAGGGTAATGGAACATGAACATGAATTGGTTGACATGCGGGTATCGTAATTTGAAATGATTTATGAGAACCCAACCATAAACAAAATAAGATCAAAAGTTTGTAATACCTACATAGACAAACCAATTTATGGACCAAGGGGTCCTTTCATGAAAATGGGCAATGTAATTATATAGAAATATTAAAAATACATATTTTCATTAAGGTTCTTATGTGAGTATTTCATGATGAAGATAATGAAAGTATTGCTTAAATGTTCTAGCATGGCCACAAAATGTGCTAACCCTATTAGATGAAGTTATTGTTCATTTGGTTTATAGTAAATGTAATCCATTCGTAATGGATGGGGGTATTATGTGCAACATGGCATAAATTAACCCAAAATCTACAAATCCCAAAATTAAAGGTCAAAATAAAACAAGTGGATTGATATAAAAATGTTCAGGTAACCACATTACAAAAAGGATGGTGATAAAAATATATCATGCTAAGTTAATCTATAATAGTTCGATACAAAATCATGTGTGCAATAAAACTATATTTATAATTATTCCTCAGAGGATGATGAACTAAAGGGAATGCCCATATTGGTGCGATACTTTGATGCAGTTTCTACAACTTTGTTGCATGGTGATGAGTAAATAGTTGACAATGCTCAAGCACAAATCAAATTGCATTTATAACAAAAGCCTCCTTTGTTGTGCCCTAAAGCTTTACATAAAAAAGCAAATTACATTCCCATGTTAAAATGCAAACAATGTTTTTAAAAAAAAGAAGTATATATGGAAATATACTGCCCATGAATGATTTCGAAATTGTGATACTTGGATATTGCATCCATTTATTTGACTTGATTGCATTTATTGAATCCAATGTCTAATTTCGAGTGCCCCATGCAACTTTCAAAGGTTTTGCATAGGCAATTTTACTTGCCCAAATTGTCTCAATAAGGTTTTCATCCTTTTCAAGGCGCACCCATGCACTTTGTGGGATGAAGCCCACCCCCCATGTTGGAATCCCAATGACGCCCAACAAGATCTTGAAAGTTAAATGTACTAGCAAAGGTTGTTTAACCTATTCCATTTGTTGCACTTAAGCTTGGAGTTCATCCCATTTTAACTTTGTTTTTTTCTTCACTCTATTAAGAACCTTCTTTTCATTCCATTTTTGGCTTTTATGTGGGTTGCTCAAAATTCAAACATTCATAACACAGTGATTTTGTTGCCTGGTCCCCAAACACAAGTAGAAGGATGGCCAAATTTTCCTACCTCCATGCGAAGCTCGTGTTTATTGTCCAAATGCTGACGAAGTAACCATTTAAATGCATAAGCATTGGTGCATCTATTGATCTTGCACTTCCACCTTGACCCTTCATGCACCTAATCTTCATCTTCCACTGCATGATTTGGTGGTACTTTTACTTGATCACTTTCATGTCAAGCCATTGGAGCCCTTATAAGAATAACATTCAAAAATCAAACTAACAAGTAATCCTTATGAATGATGAAAGTATTGCAAACAAGCCAACAATAAAAACCTACAAAATATGAAGGTATTGCAAATAGACCTGCAAGAAAACCCTACACAATATGAAGGTATTACAAATAAACTAACAAGAAAACTTTTAAAATATGAAGGTATTACAAACTAGCAAATAAAACTAAACACAAGGAGAACATTACAAATAGGCTAGCAATTAAAACCTTCAAACAATGAGGATATTGTGTGGAAAAAAATGGGCAAAAAAATACCCCATCCCCATTTTCAAATAGAGAATGAAGATGGGGTTTAAGGTTTGGATTAGGATTTTTTATTTGTAATGTGTTGCATTACACTCTTTTCAACCCTATCATGTGAAATGTATCATCCATCACAACAAATTACTTTCAAGAATAAGAGTGGAATTAAGGTTTACTTTCAAAAGTAGGAGTATAGATGATAATTATTTGTTCCACTTCAATTTCCTCTTCATTTGCTATAACTTTCACTTGTTGATTATCAATAGTCACCTTTCTTTAGCATTTAAATATCTCTTAGGGACATGCCATCTTACAACAAAATCACTCAAATCCTTAAACAACAATCAATCTAAAAAAGAAAAACAAAAGATTGAATCTCCCTAACAATAACAATTGCCACCATTGCCCAAGAACTTCATGATCAAGCTCCTTTAAACAAACAATGACAAACAACATAGAAAGGGATAGTAACTTATTTTTTCTAACTTGCTACAACTTTTTTATACAAAAACAACAACTTGAAACAAAAAGAATTGCAAATTTAAATTTCCCAATATCAACAATAACAAATATTGTTTATTGTATTTAAAGGCTTAAAAACCTTATACTTAAAAAAATTTATTTTTTAATAATTATTTAATATAATCTATATAAACTATCATTATTGTAATTATATGCTTCATTATAATCAAATTGAATCATTATAAAAATCATAAAGTTACATTATTAAATTTATTATTAATATAAGTATTTGGTTATATTGACTAATTGTTTACATGAATTCATTTTAAACTATTTTTATAATTGAAATTTTATTAATGATTACATTAAGTCTTGCTCATGACACGTGGTCCTTTTCTCTCCAACAATTTAAAAAAAAAACAAAAGATGACAAGGAGCTAGGAGGTTTGTCATCATCTTCTACATCAAACGAAAAGACCAAGAGATGATGACAAGCTTCCCAACTTGTCGTCATTGTCTTTTACAACTAAAAAAAAATGTAGAAAATGACAACAAGCCGCAAAGCTTGTTATTTTCTACAACTGAAGCAAAACAACAAAAAATGACGATGAGCTTAGATCCCAACTCATCGTCACCTTCTGCATTTGAAGGAAAAAACCAAGAGATGATGACGAGCTGAGAGGCTCATCGTCATCTTTTGCACCTGAAAAAAAACCAAGAGATGATGATGAGCTGGGAGGCTCCTGGTTCATCGTCATCTTTTGCAACTAAGAAAAAAACCAAGAAAAGATGACAAGCCCAAAAGCTCGTCATCATCTTCTACACATGAGAAAAAAAAACAAAGAGAGAGAACGAGCTTTTTGGTTTGTCGTCATCTTTTGTAACTAAAGCAAAACAACCAAAGATGACGATGGGTTGGGATCCCAACTCGTCATCATCTTCTACACCTGAGGAAAAAAAACCAAGAAATGATGACGAGCCTTTCGGCTTGTTGTCATCTTTTACAACAGAGGGAAAAAATGTTTACAAAAAAACCAAGGACGATGACAAGTTGGGATCCTAGCTTGTCATTATCATTTGCAACTAACGAATAAACCAAGAGATGACAATGACAAGCTAAGAGGCTCATTGTCATATTCTACATTTGAAAAAAAATGTAGAAGACAACAATGAACATTGCATTTGTTCTCATCTTCTGCCCTAATCTCGTAAGAATAACAAAAGGTGAAAACAAATGCAACACTAGTAATCATTTTCTATGCAAGGGGACAAGAGTGAAAAAAAGACAAAGAATAAAAAAAGGCTGATGTATGCTTACTTGCCATAGATGCACAAGTTACTTTTGGAGTAGCGTTTTCTGCAACATCACTTCAACAACGTCTTTTTTAACATCGCTTCAACACCGCTTTTGCAACACTGTCTTCTGCAGCATTGCTTCAACATCGCCTTTTCAACATCATCTTTTGGAGCACCACTTCAACATTGTTCCTGCGCTCCAATTTTGTGATAATTTTGAAATACGCTTCAATGTTACAACAATATTAAGTTTCTATGTTGTAGTAGCACTTGGTTCCTAATCACTCTTAATCACTTAACAACTCCTTTGCTCTTTTGGCTACTCTGAAGTTTCGACTACAACAATGCTCCTTGCCTCCTACAAACTACAATGGTAATGTTTGAGTGACGACGAGGTTTAGGGTTTTTGGTGGGGTGAAGGTAGGTAGTTGGGGTTTGAAATGCTTGGGCAGTCGAATAGATTTTTTTTAAGGGTAGCCTTGAAGTAAGTAAGGGGGGGAAAAAAAAACCCCAACCTCAATGCCTGTAGCAGATCCAATAATTGGGATGAACTGGAGTTCATCCCAAACGGAACTGGTGCAGTCATGGGGGCTGGGTCACTCCCGCCCTGTAAGGTGACCCTGCTTGCTGTACAAAGGGCCCCGCTGTCATGAGGTCACTCCGTGGTCAGCAAACAGGTTTCTGTTGGGTTTCAGTTCCCTAGCTAACCATGGTGGTTAACTCAGTTGCTTCTTTTCACTAGCTACCTTCGAACAACTAACTCGGTTGTGGGTTGTTAGTAGGTAGCTAGTCAAAACAGACCTTATTTACCTATGCATAAACTAAAAACCATCTACTTACTTGGTAATCACCTATTTTCCTACCTACCTATCTACCTATATGTAGGACCTACTTCTTACCGAATGGGTTTACACCAAGGTTAAACCAGATATTATTAACTCAGTTGAGGTGCTCCAAAACTGAGTAGTCATAATGGACATGGTGTGCTGGTGGGTGCTGGTTAAGTCTGGCCAGCAGACACCACCTTCTGGGCTGCCATATCATGTCTGTAAAGCTGATAGCAGAATGCCCTGTGGAAGGGGATCAAGTCATCAGAGAGACAGAGTACACAGGCTAGTGGCCCAAAAAGCCCTTTTTTCTCTACACTTTTACAACAACTGGGTTAGTTCATTGTCTCTGGCCACCACCAGTTCCTTTACTGTTCCCTGCCATCATGTAGTAGTAGTAGTAGTAGTAGTAAACATACATACACCAGGAACTTGGGTAGTAAGTAGTAACATCCCCCCCCGCCCCCATAACAAAGAGCATCCAACAAGTGAGAGTCGGTAACATGCCTCCCAAAGACACCATAACAAAGAACATCCAACAATTGAGAGTAGGTAACATGCCCCCCAAAGACACCATAACAAAGAGCATTGAACAATTGAGAATCGGTACATGCCCCGGAAGACACCATAACAAAGAGCATTGAACAATTGAAAGTTGGATTACAAGACACCATCACCGGAGCATCCAACAATTGAGAGTACGACTCTGGTAGAAAGAGAAACTGGGCACATGTGTAAAACACTTTTGAACTAAAGCACTCAATCACTACCGGTTTCTTGAAAATCTGCTAGCCAAGCACATTCTCTAAGAGAGCTTATGATTTGCTTCATTATGTTGCATAGCACATCCCACACTTGTTTTCTTAAGTCAAAAACCTTCTAATTTGTTTTCTAGTGTGTTTCTATGTTGAGTTCTGACAAAGAATCAGGGCCCAGCTCATTATGCGTTTCTGTGTTTCATCCTTGGAAAGGGCATACGGTCCCTGGGAATTGCATTAAGATCTGTGGGCTTATTTATTAGTCTGATCGTTTTTGGGGGAAGCATATTTCTTTTCTTTAAATTGCAACATCTCTTTTATGCTTCTTTCGTGCAAGTTCATCCTGTGGGGATTGAGACTTCCGGTATACATGTATCTATGAAGGAAGGTAGTTTGTTTTGTTTTGCAGTTATGAGATCCACCAAACCAGGCTGCTTCAGATTCTGTTCTTAATGTCTTTGGAAGGCTCTAGACGAGGAGGGGTACATGGGCTTGATTCCATGATGTTTGGAGTTGTAGTGCAAAAGTTCTTGAATATTGAATGGTTTCTTCACTGAAAATTGGAGGAATTGGAATGTGCCTTTGGTGTAGTTGGAAACTTTTTGGTGAGCACGATTTAATGGAATTCATTTGGTAATATTTGGATTCAGAATGTGAGAGATATTGAGTTTTAAGTGATTTCTGCTGCTGAAAATTCAAATAAATTCAAAAAACAAGGTTTTGGAAGGAAAACTCAGTTGAGGATGTGGTAACACTTGGGCCAACGACAGAGGCCACACTAGTACATAGCTATTTTGAATAACCAATCATCTTTTACCCATTTGCATGCAATTCTGAACAAGTACGTGCCGGCTGCTATATGAACATTTGTTTGATGCAGGATGTTGCAATTGACTGCACATGTTACGTCCAATCGTTTTATCTTTTTGGCATGATTACACAGAGACAACAAGTCTCCAAATTTGCATAAAGCCCCTCAATGCCTGAGCACCCACCATACACTGTACTCAAACTCCTTCAATCAAGAAGTGTTTCTAGTGTGTCTATGATACCTTTACCATTCCCGCAATAATGAAATTATTTTCAATAAAAGCTGTTTTTTTTCTCAAAACTAGCTGCTCACAACGCCAATTTTAAAAAAAAACATTTTATATTATTGTTGATCGCCTGCCCAAGCTTCCCTAAAGCTTGGTGGTATGGTGTGCTTAAGTAGTACTGCAAAATTACTTGGGCATTTTTTTTCTCACCTCAGCTGTAGGAATTTTGGGAAATTTTTATTTTTATTGCCCAAGTGAAAAAACAAGAAATAGATAAATAAAGCGTCAAGAAAATGCCAAAATGTTAAAGGTATCATGGTATGCAGTTTGTATCTGATAATTTGCAGTTTCTTTCAGGTACGATGAAGTACTTAGGGCATCAGGTTGAAAGTGGCACAGTTTTTTTTAAAGGAATTGTTGCAGTATATTTTTACCCATGTGTAGATTAAATTTATGAAATGCAGTGAAGCAAAAGAAGGTGGAAAATTGAAGGATTCATAGTTAACTAACTGAAGCTATTATTGATAAATTATTGGTTTCAATTATTGATAAGTGAGCTACAAGATTATTATATTTTACTACATCTAAAGGAGAAGTTGAACAAGGAAGGAATTCAATTAGCAGGGCAGGTAAGAGGAATGGACACAAGCAGACAAACAACTCCCATAAGTAGAGTTAAAGGTTGTGACTCAAGAGCCAATTTCATGTTTATACTATTTCCAAGGAGGGGTTAGGAATCCAATGCACAAGGGATCATTCCATTGCAATGATAGGACTAGTGGCAAGACAAAGCTCCATTTCTATAACGAAAAGAGCTTCATCAATTTGCTTAGTGTAGTTGGAGGGCACATTATAGTCCAATTTTTTCCTCCACAAAGGGTGAGAAAAAAATTATTCCATCTGTTCATTTTTCAAACATTGACAATTCTTGAGTAGGAGGATTTATGTTTTTTTTTATCATGGGCAGGTACGGGCAGTGGTTAGGGTTTAGGGTTAGGGCTTTGTTTGGGAAAGAAACAAGAAAATGCCCATTGCAATTATAACCAAGTATATATTTTTAAATGTAGCATTTTTTTTCAATTTTGAGAGCTCAAAGTCTAGTCATGTGAAATTTTCACTCCCAACCACATATGCCTATTCCTCAATCACACATGCTACATGTTTCTTCTGAATTGGGCTTTTGGGCATATTTGTCCTTGAGAAACATGTACAACACTAAACACACATCCTAGCCCTAATTGAACTCTAATTAATGATCAGAAAGTCATTATTACGTTCTGCCCATTTGATCATAGGAAAATTGCAACAAATGGGAGGAAAGGAAATACGCAACATTGTTGCATCGTGTTAGCCTTCAACAGCAACATAGTAGCACACCTTCAACCAACCTACAAACGCCAAGAAAAGAACACATTCAAATATCCACAAAAGGTTTGAAAGTGAAATGGCAAAAAAGAAACGTTGGACACAATTGACAATTAAAAGAACCAATCAAGACTTTAAATCACGTCAAGATGTGAAGCACTTTTAAACAAATCATGTTGTTCACACATTTTCTTGTGTTCTTCAATCAAACTAGCCTTAGATGCTAAAAGTTCAGCCATATCTTTTGGCTTCTAGGGTCAACCACACCCATCACATGCATCATTGGGCCAATACTTGATAATGAATCAATCTAGATTGTCAATGTCAAGCCTTGACGATGCCAAGCACTTGACAAACCAAGAAAGAAACATGGAGAAATTGCTACATGATTTGCCCACCAAACCAATGGGTTTTTGGTCTCCATTGGTCACATAAGGAACTCTTGAAATAGCTACAATTCATTTTTCAAAGTGAAGATGATAACATCATCATTCAACATAACCTCCCCCAGAAAAAGTCATCATCCTCAACTAACTTCAGTTGTACTAATGTTTCAATAAGGTTCAAATGAAAGAACACCTATAACAAAAAAACACACAAAATGTTGGTGTCATACTTTGCCACAATTTGAACTACAAATGTATCACCCATAAAATCACATATAATTTTCATGTTTTTGAAATGGGGTTCAAGCATGATAACTAGCATGCTATGAGCCTTGGCTAGATTATAAGCCAAAAAAAAACCAAAAACATAGTAAAAATATGGATGACTTGTGTCATCATCTTTAATTTGAATTCTTGCAATTTTGAATCAAAATCTTCATAAATTAGTGGTTGAATAAAAGCTTGAATCCTCCCCACTTGATCTTTCACAATAATGCATAAGGTGGAAAAAAAAAAAAAAAAAAACCATTAAACAACAACCAAAAACCTTAACTTTGGTTCAAAACACAAAGCTTGATAATAGGGAATAGGATATTTGCAATGGCTTGAGCAACATCCCAAGTCTAGAATACAAGACTTTGGATGACAAATATATAACTTGTTGTTCATAGCAAATGAAAATTATGTTTTTATACTCTAGTGTTTTTTGGAACAAGATGATCCACGAAGCAACATGGTCTTCACTAGAGTCCTCAACATCTTGGCAAGTAGCTATACAATGGTACATGAATCCTTCAATTTTAACCTAGCCATCATGTAGTTTTTAATCCAAGTTATGGTCTTTTGCAATGATGATTGAACTTCTTTCAAGTTAACCTTTAAAATCCTGACACACTCTTTAATATTGTTAATAACATTTTTGGTTTGTTTTGGACATGGCATGGATAAAGTAGGAACCAACAAATGGACATGTTAATTAAAGGGAAAAACAAGAAATCACAAAATTCGAAGCAAAAGTTAAAATATTTAAATTTGACCCTTTGTCTTTGACATATGCAATTACCTTATCAAGCAAACCAAATGAATCCAACAAGATTTTTACTTGGTTTACCATGGTTGCACCTTCTATATTATTGTTTTCAAAAATCCCAATAGTCACATGTATGGGTTGCCATAAACTATTGATGAAATTGACAAGCATGGCAAACATGTCATGCCCAACACGAACCATCCAAAAATCAATTGAACAAGTGCATGCAACACAAGATTGAAAGGCAATGATGACATTTTTCTCCTTAGTTTTGGCTACCATATCAAGGAACATTTCAATGGTTAACTAACATTGAGATGGAAATTGCATACACCCATAATGCTACAAAACAAACCGCCTTAACCATGGATTTTCAACAAAAGAAAGAGGTCAATAACTTTTTGCAATGTATAACACCAAATCCTTAAGGAATCCATGTCATGTAAGATTTAATATTCTATAAGGGGGTTGCCAAAAAAATGGGTGATTTGAGAAGGGGGAACATTCTTTCTCTTCTTTGTGCCTTGTTAATCACTTTTGGATTTTGCAATCCTTTGCAACATAAAGGCCCCCCATTTGTTGTACAAATTGGATGCTCAGAACAAACATGTTTTTTCAAAGCATTAACCTATTGTTGATTGTCCAACTGTTAATGTTATTGACATTTTTAAGGAGCTTGCAAGGCAACATCTTGTTATTGGCCTCTTAATAAGTTAGGGTCATACCCCATGTTTTTATGACTTAAACCAAAGTGGCAAAAGTTTGATGATGTTTGGTTTTATAATACTTTGCCAATTAGTTGAAACCAATTTTGTTTGATTGTTCACACACTAATTATGGCAATTCTTCAATTGAAATAGAAGGTTTTGTTGAATAAGAATAACAAGAGTGTTTATATCACCTACATGTAAAGCTCTTGTTCCAAGATAGTATGGTGTGGAAATGACTAGCCATGTAGAGATTTGATTTCTTGTGGGAAGTAAATCCTTTTTCTTCTCATTTTTGTTATGGGATTTGAGTCGACCTTTCTTGTTTTATTCCAAGTGTGTTTCTTTATTTGTTACTTTGGATTCCATTTCATTTATGTTTATGTAATGTTGTTTTTATTTTTGTTTTTGTTTTAACTCACGTGTTTTGCATTGTATTTGGTTTGTCATTGTTGTAGGTACAATTAGATTGGCAAGCATTTGAAAGATCATGGTTTACAATGTGCATAACAATAAACAAGTTGAAAGGTGGTTAACTACTTTGGTGTGACGAGGTGAGGAGAAAAGTGCATATGAAAAGTTAAAGGTAACCTTATTTTGTAAATGTTTGGTTTTTTATTTTCGTGATCCTTTTTTGTCATTTTTTGGTATGATACTTGTGTTTTGTAAAAGCTCAAATGTGGGAAAAATGGTGTTGTTGTTGTTCCTACTCTTGATGTTGTGATTCCTGTGTGTGCGTAATTTGTTCATGTTTTTGATGTTGTTCCCACTTTCACTAAAAAAAAAGGTTTGCGGTTCATGTTTTTCATTCAAGGAGATCAATTATTGATTTTGATGATAGATTCTAGAATAGAATATATGAAACAACGCTTCCCAAGTATAAACATTGTTTGGATGCAATGTAACTATTTACCATTGGGAGTTATCAATGTCAACATTACATTTTGGCATGTTTTGAACAACTTGTGGAATTTGTCTAATTACAATTAACTACTTTCCAAGATTGGTTTTCCTTTGGCACTAAATGTGTCGAACAATTTACTTTAATTATTGTAAACAAGATTGTGCTTGCAATAGTAATAATACAAATACTTGATTTAAAGATCTTCAAGATGACTTGAGATGTTACATGGCACTTTGCCAAACACTTTTGTAACACAATTATGATTTTTACAACAACATATTTTAGAGATGGACTTTGAGTAAAAGCATACTCAAATGGATCACATAAAAATAGATTTTGACAATTAAATCATTTGACATTCACATGTAAGCATGAAAGTAATTTAAAAAAAAATGAAACCTTGCACACTTTTATTGACTTCATAATTATGAATGTACAACTATACTTTGAAAAGAAATTGCATAAAAATGTATTAAAAGTATGTTTGAATACAATTATAAATGTGTTAAAATATACTTCATTCCCAAAAATAAAATAGCACATTTATAAATTACATGTTTTCATAAAGTCTATATACACTTAGAAGTGACATTTTTCAATTTTTTGATTTAATTATTTTCTAGTATACTTATACCTACTTTTTAAAAATATGACATTGTAAAAACATAGATTTCAACTTACTTTCATCTCATACTAACTTACTTAAATATTTATTTAATATGTTTTCTAAAAAAATGATTAAATAAAATCAAGGATCATAATAATTTCAATTTTCTAACCAAATCAAATTACACAATTAACAATTTAATAATACAATTCATGATTTTTGGAGCTTCATATTTTGAAGATGGATTGAGTTACAAGAACTTGTTTGAGTTGTGTTCATCAAATTTGACTTTTATAGCTTTTGGACATGGACTTTCAACTTTTCTCATCATATTTTGGTTTTCAAACCCTCATATTTTCAAGATGGAGTTTAGTCATGAGAACTTGTTTGTGCTCTATGCAAATCTTAAGGAATGGAGCATGAAGTTGAATTGTTGTCTTGTGTTATCTTTTGCGTTGTTGTCTTGTTAATTTGAATTTTTGTCTTGTGTTCTGATTTTTGTTAGTGCATGTCTTGTAAAGAAATTATGACAAAGAAAATTTTGGAGAGAAGAAGAAAATAATATTGCAAAACAGAAGAAAAATGAGGGAAAGAAAAGAACAAAAAAGGATAAAGCCAAATTCAAAATTTAGGAACTTACAACATTTGTAAGTTGGTACACTTCTAGCATGGTTGAGACCTTACATGGTTGTAAGATCTTGTGAAAATTACACCATAGAAATAACCTAAAAATACAAAAAGAACTCTTTCCAGTTTTTATTTACACAAATTGAATTAACCACCATGATTAGTTAAGGAACTTAAACCCACTGTGATATGTTTTCTTGTCCACCCATCATCCATCCAGCATGTTGTGTTGGTGGTTGGTGGTTCACTCTAATCCAACATTTTTTTTATTGTTGCATATTTGTCAAATAGAGAAATTAAAAATTAAAAGTTCGTCATTTTGAAGGTTTTTAGTCATCAAAAGTGAGAAATGTTTTTTGCCAAATTCATATACTTGGTTTTCATTGTTTAACTAAACATATAAGGTAGAATCAGCCAATGATCGAACACTTAAACATTCAAGGCATGCTGGATCCAAGGGGAGGGTTCTGTTATTTCCGCTGTTGAAACAAAATTTCAACCCTCCTCTTGGCACATTTGACAAACTAACAATCATCAAACATGGATTAGAAATGAGAAAATTATGTCCCCCAAAAGTAAAAGGGGTCAAAAACTCAAAAAAAAAACTACTGAACACTACCAAAGCTGATTCCCAAACACCCAAAAAAAACTCCTTGTATGTCGCTTTGTTGCTATTAAAATTACAAGTTGATTTGTAGAACTGAAGGGGGTGTTTCTATAACACTTTAAATCGTTTGAAATGAATAAGAAATAAGAAAGTTATGAGGTTTGAAAATAAAAGGGGTCCAAAGAGAAGGGAAAAAAAAGAAATGTTTTGTAAGTTTGAAAGCTTATTTTTTTTCTTGTTATGTTTTCATTAGTCCTTTTCAGTTGCAATTCAAAGATGATTTCTAGAGCTTGAGGTAGAGGTCTCATAACATTTTAAATCACTCAAAATGAAGCACATATGATGAAGATATAAATAAGTGTTGAGTCATAGGCAGGGGATCGATGATGAGCCAGTCTACCCTTCAAGGATGATTAAAGATTTGTACTTTACTTCTGGTTTATAACCAGCTTTGCGTAAATCTTGATGATTGCCATTTTGGTTACAAACAAAAATCCTTTAAAAACCTCTCCTATGATTAGGAGGAGTATACTTGGTAGTATACTATCCCATAAATGAACCATTTATGTGGTGGGTGTTTTGGTGGGATGCCAGGGGGTGTGGAAGAGGCAGTGGCAATCCAGCAAGACAACTTGTATTTTTTGCCACATACAACAACATCGCATGCTAGACATATGGTTTGTGATGGCATGTGATTCTATCAGATGTCATCAGTTTTTTCAATTTTTGTTATTTTGGTTGTAATGTAAATCTAATGTTCTAGTCCAATTGGTTTTTCAAGCGCATTGTATGTTGTGCTTATTTACAGGTCCCAAACCAGTGGTGGCTGGCTATTGCTTTTTAGAAATAATTATTGGGTAGGTTAGTTTTTGATTTTTTGGGATCACATAGGTTATCGATATCAAAATTTTGGGTGTTGAAATAACCAATGTTGTTCGGTTCTTGATTTTAAAAATAACCTTTGGTCCTTGGTTTTAACTCTTTTCTTTTGCTGTAGATGGAACCCTGGTCCAGTCCTGAGTTTATTTATTTTTGGTGGCAAATCATGAAAAGATGATAATTTAAAAAAAAAGGAAATATTCTATCACAATTTCTCTTTATAATAATAATAATAATAATAATATATTTTGCCTAAAAATTATATATATATATATATGGGAGGTCGTCATCACATTTATATCTACTGACTACAATTTTAAGAGTTTGTATCTTTTAAAATAAAATTATACTCATGTACATAGAGAACTTGACCTCTAACCTAGACCTTCACTTGCTAAAATCCCAAGAACTTGCCAACGTTGGTAATAACCAATGGTTATGCATAAGGATAGGTTTTCAAATAACTAATTGAGAATCATTAACCCATTGGTTATCCATCAGTTATAAGGTTTTTAAACCATTAATAGATATATATGCATTAGTGTTTGAAGATTGATAACCTAATTCTATGGTAATTGAGTATCCAAATAGCCTATTAAATTTTGAAAATTCAACACTAAGCAGTTATTGATTTAAGTGGTTGTCAAAAACATCAATAACCAACCAACACCAGTCCAAACTCCAATTCAGTATTGTTTGATTAGATGTATATATGTGGTTATGTGTAGGGTAGACCCCAAGGTGCAGGGTGTTCTTGAAGTAAGCACCTGGCCGAGGTGGAAGGGGCCACTTACTTTGGGAAGGCCTTGCTCCAAAGTCATCATCTAGCATAAAAACTGTCAGAAATTTTTATTCAAATTTTTTTCCCCATAATACCTGCTCGGTATCATGGAAAAAAGAGAGAGGTGGAGGTAAAACTGCACTGTGTAATGCGATCTCCAAATACAAAAATACATAAATTTCTTGCAGGATTTTTCGGACATGCATAGGTAGTTCCCAGATATGGATAGAATCATGTATTGGAAGCTGTGTGAGTGTCAAATTTTTCTGCTGTATACATCAGCTTCTGTTTTGATTGCAACTTGTTTGTGAAGTTCATTATCTGCAAGTCTCTTTGCACCCATGATTTAATTTGGCAGTTGTAGGATTGACAGTTGCACTAGTTTCTGAGAATCCTTAGCAGCACAATGGAGTCTATTTTGTTGTGTGGGAAGTGGACTTCTGGCTTTTGGTTACATTTTCCAAGGCTGAAAAGTGCTTTTCTGAACATTGGAGATTTTTTTTCTTCAGCTAGCATCTCACTGCATCTCAGAATCCCCGAGGATCTATGTGTTTGCTTTTTATGTTGGGAAAAGTTAAACTTGCAAATTTGTTTGTTTCTCTTTCAATGTGTTTGTGTTGCTTTCTTCAAGGGAGAAGTCAAGGTCCTTTTTTGTCAAGTGATAGTTGTGGGTGAAAGGGTAGAAGTGGAAGATCTAGTGCGGTCTTGATTTGTGTTCAGTTTTGTTTGAGGAGAGACAGTTGTGAATTGGGGACACAGTTTGAGGGAGGTGGTTGTGCAGTAGGATGATTGGGTGTATAGTGGGGGAGAGTTTGAGAATTCAGGAAGCTAATGCAGTGCAGAAGAAACAAAAAACTCTTTTTTGGGGGAAATCCCTTCTAGTGTTGCAACTATGTTTCTAATGTACTTCAAGTATCTGTTGCTAGGTCTTTGATTCAAAGTTATCCCATGTTAATTTCTTTAAAAAATTTACTTCTGATTTTATTGAATTTTCAATGACAAGATTGTTCAATAACTCCTGCACTCTAGGTCAAAGCATTGCAAAACCACCTCAATGCACTCCTACTCACGGAGGGAGGGCTTCCCAATATACCAAGAGCACAAGGGGCCCTGTGGTTTGGGAGATCTCATATCTCAACATGACAAAAGAAACAAAACATAAAAACTCTCTTAGTTGAAGGATTACAATAGAGAATAATAAAAAAAATAGATTCAAAAAATATATAACCTACAGTCCACATTATGTTGTTCTATATGTGTGCAACATATACTGTATTATTGCATCATGTAGGTAGTACATTGAACTCAACAACACAGGATTGCACAATCCTTCTTGAAAACACACAACATGAGCAAACAGTTGACAGAGGATTAGGCTTTGTGTATTATGCCAAGGTCATGTTTCAGCTATAGAACACAATGATTCTACTTCCCAAAAAGCTTTAATTGGAGCACACCATTATTTTAGTTCTTATTGCATTAGAAGATGAGGAATTGGGCCCAACAAACATCAAGCTGGATGCATGTACTCGCAGCTTGCTGATCATTTAATCCCTGAGAGGGTTTCACTCAATACTCTCAAATAGTTTCAAGGATTTACATTGTTGTTGTATCCCCATTCAAATTGAAGCCCTCAAGCAGCTCACATCTCACATAACCTAGAACCACCCATAAGCCACCCATATCCATTTCTCTTGGTTTTGAGTGATGCAGAAATGGAAACTGTCAAATTTAGCCCTAATCTTCTTCTGAAAGGCCTGTCCATGACATTTGCTGAAGGCCTTATTCATCATAGCTTTGGTCCACACTCCCACACATAACTAACTGCATGGTGTAAGCAGATTGTGTAATTTGCTAATTGTGTTTATTTCTTGGAGCTAGATTAAGATTCGAACTGCAAGGAGCTTTGTAGGCAATCCCTAAAAATCTTGAGTTATCACAGGAATCTAGCTGACATTCAGATCACCAATGGTCTAGTCCTATGAAATCCCATGGCATTGAACCATGCCCTTTGCCTGTGCAATACATGTTTCTAATACCGCTCAACCAGAAATTCCTCTGAATCTTGTGCATCTTTGTAGTATTCAACCTCGGCCTATACACATTACAGGCAACATAACAGACCTTTAGTGAAGCATCCTGTCAAGACTGATTCTATTCATGAGTTCATAGAGCAAAAGCTTATGTCATGCAAAACTGATTGGAATTGGCAACTGGGTGTGAAATGTCATGATACAAGCAGGATGATGCATTTCCTATAATGTGTCATTTTTCCAACTACCAGTCCAACTTGAATCGAAAAGAAAAAGTCATTTGCAGCACCTACCTTCCGTATTGCACATATGGCTGTCACCAATGGTGTCCCGAGATGCTCCCACAGAACTTTGTCAGCTTCTAGGGCTTTCACAGCCTGTCCCAATGTGCTGGGCAAGCGGCTAACCTTCCCAGCCTCCAAAACTGATGGATTGACATCTATGTACCCAGTCCCCCAATTTGAAGAACACAAGTTACATTCCAGATGTAGCAATAAGTCTCCTTTTCCTGACATGGAACAAATGCGTGGGTCTCTTGCAACCATCAGACAATTTAAAGAGCAAGATGTAAGCGGATGGAACTAACCAACTGGCTCTGGAAGTTGAAGGTGCTTCTGTAGCCCATCTATTCCTGCTGCAATGATGGCTGCTAATCCAAGATGTGGGTTAGCACATCCATCAAAAGATTTGAGCTCAAAATTGCTGACCAAATCTGAATCAACTCCAGGAGGGCTAGCAGTGCGCAATGCTGCCTCCCGGTTGTCACGTCCCCAGCACTGGTAGGCCCCACTCCATGTGTTTGGCTGAATTCGAGCATAACTGCACTTGTACACATACAAGTCAAAACCTAGTTGTTGCCTCCAGATAAAACTCATCTAAGACTATGTTCCAGAATGAAACCCTAAACCCTGCAGCCCCCAAACTGGTGCGTCCAATTCAACCCATTCCTAGGCAATTGTTAAGTGAATAAATCCAAACTCTGATCACTGAGTAGGAAGTACAATGGCAAGTATGGAAGAGGAGATGGGAGACAGTACCAACCTGTTTGGATTGGGTGCTGTGAATGCTAGGATTGCAGGAAGATGATGAAGAACTCCTGCCAGAAACTCTTGCCCTAACTTGGACATTCCAAACTTTGAACCAGGACCCCTGGCCATGAACACATTGCTTGCACCTTGCCAGATACTGAGATGGACATGAGAACCACTGCCTGCAGCAGCTGCATTATACCTACCCAATGGTACACATTTGGTTTGTAAGTAAATCCAACTGAAGTTCTGATTATATAGCACATGTGATGATAATAGATTGTCCCTCTCCTGCAATGAATGTCCTATAGATACTCTTACATCAAGAATCATGTCCAAAAAACATGCAGGAAAGTTCATCTAGCAAATCAGAAGGCTCTAATCTGTGAACCCAATATGATAACACAACCTACTGGTACAGTGAGTTCAAGGATGCTCACTTGGGCAAGAATGTTGCATGTAGAAGATGCTTGTTTGCAATTGCTACCACTGCCTCCCGTATGAAGAGCAGGTTGTCAGCAGCAGTAAGACATGGGACATGGCTCATGGCAATCTCAAACTGGCCCCCACCTGACTCAGAATGCATCTGCCAGATGTATCCAAAAAAGGTAAGTACCCAGCTGCCGTTACAGCATTCAAAGCCAGACATTTCCATCTGACCTTGATTCTATGATTATGCACTTGTCTTCTGGGATGCTCTAGTCTGAGACAATTGAAACAAATTCAGAAACTTGGAAGGTAGAAAATTTTGCAGACCACATGAGCAGTAAACTCCTTCACGTACCTGCTCAATGTCAATGCCTAAAGCCAACAATGCACTGCTCACTTCTGACAAGATGGCAGAAGAAGCATTAAAGCCTGCAGATGAGCAATATGGGGTAGTATCCACTCCCTCCCATTTCTTTGGCCTGCAACCAAATCAGGAATCTGTCATGCTGCTTCCGGAATGATATTGATTGATGAAGAAAACTCAAGATGATATTGTAGCAACTATGGAGCATCCTTGTTTCCCACTCAGTTCAAGTTTGAGCTGTTAAGATTTAGTGTCTTCAGTATACTCCATCTCCAGTAAAAGACATATGGGATCTCACAGCATTCAAACCGGTTTGCAATGAATAAATAGCACACAACATTAATTCAAAGTTGCATGAGCAACTTCCACAAACCTTAAACCCTAAACACAAGATGCTACAACCTCCTTACTATTCAAAGCACAAAAACTCTTGTAATGAAGGCGTGATTGATTATTTTCAGAATTTGAGCTCACCCAGTAGATTGCTTCATGAGGTAAAACTCACTCTCAAAGCCAGCCCGCACCACCTGTGGTACAGGGAGGGAGAGAGAGAGAGAGAGAGCACAGCAGTGAATCAATACACAATCAACTCAACAAGACATTTGCTAATGCAAACCAACATTACATCCAGGGCAGTCATCCCTTTGCAATCAAGTACTGATCGTAGATAAGAATGAGTGGAAGAACGACAATGGCAGAAGAATTGCAAAATTGCTCCTCACCAGACCATATTCTTTCATGAGAGACTGGGACAAGCGACGCAGAGTGCTTCGGGGACATAACTGCCAAGGAACTCCAGGTTTCACATGCATGTCAACTAACACAGCCTCATGCTCCATGAACCTGCAAACATGAGACAATATGTCCTAGTAAGAAAATTCTCTTCCAAAATTGAATATCATCCCAAATTTTCCCTCTGTAATCTCTATATGAGTATTTTGTTTCAAATCACTTACCAACAAATGTATCAAAGGAGACTACACTTGTCTCAGCTTCGTTCAAAACGAGATTCAGCGTAACCACCCCAAGGAAATATGCCAGAAGACAATTTACCAAGGCAGCCTGTGTTTTGTGGTTATGTCAGGCATCAACCGAATCTCGCCAACAACTGATAGTCCACTATCTGCTGCAGGGATATCAGAGAAGGATGTCATGCCCATGCAAGCCTGGGTATAGCCTACCCCATGGGAGATCACCACTCCTCCAAACCTCTCCAATGGAATCACCTGCTTCATCACACCCACAAGTCTGCATGTGATGAGTCCCCATAGCTCTTTTTGCTCTTGAATCAAAACCCGTTTCTATTCTTTCCATAATGAACTAACTGACATCTGTTTATTGCTGGTTATAGATTAGAGTGCAAACTATATACCAGAGGATCACAGGCTCTAAGAAAGCTACATTGTGGTATCGAAATATACCCTGCACCGGCGCTGTCCTGACCCATCAGCCAAAAGCAAGCGCACATGCTTCACTGCTGTGTATTCTACACTTGGCTTTGGTTCAATAACATCAGCTACTGCAATCTGTTCTTCAGCAGCTTGGCATTCACCCTCATCTTTCAGATCGGTCAAAATCCCGCCTTTGATGCCATACCCAAGTCTGTTCATTTTGGGGGCATCCTGAATGGAAGGTGGCAACTTAGGTGCAATAGATGGAACCCGGTCCATTACTGGCACCAGGTTTGTGCCTGGAGGGCCAGAATGCAGTTTGGTCAAATTGTCAGTTGAGGCTGAGAATCCACCTCTTCCATCTAGTTTGTAGAATTCCAAAGCATTACGGCCCAGAATCCCATCTGCAGCTGCAAGTGTCTCCTCAAGCAGCATGTCTCCATTGTCAAAGGCTTCAATCAAAACACGAGCGAGAATTTCCCGG
The DNA here is from genome assembly GCA_963921925.1 of Sphagnum tenellum. Taxonomy (NCBI): domain Eukaryota; kingdom Viridiplantae; phylum Streptophyta; class Sphagnopsida; order Sphagnales; family Sphagnaceae; genus Sphagnum; species Sphagnum tenellum. Next base: position 2,162,543 of record OY998155.1, read on the forward strand.
GACCACTTTGCACCTGAAAATTTTCACCACCAAATTTACAACATGTCAGCAGAATTCCTATGATCCCATCTTGCACTAGAAGGTGATATGTCTGAATTGAAGAAATTATTGTCACAGAAACTATGATTAAGATGACAGTCTGATCAGGATGACTTTTCTGGCAAGATGAGAGTCCTTCTTGATCTCCCCATGCTTAACAAGTGATAAGCACATAAAAAGAAATTGCTAACTTTCCATTTTCAATAGCCCATTTCACATTCTTGCAAAAGGCCAGTCTACATGACATGCAAATTGCACACTTACTCTAGAGGGGACAAAATGTGTACCAAGATAAAATGTCTCTGGGAAAGCATAACCATCGGTGCTGAACATGATCTATAGAACAACACACCAAAAGACAATACAATGATGGCAGTTCTTCCATTCAACTCCCAAGCTGTTTTCATGTCAAATTGCAGTAAAAGAATTCCAGCTAAACTGCACAACACCAAAACCCTAAACATTGTCTTGTGCCTCATGAGCTTGGGAAACAATATGGACTTATATTTAGAATTAATTATTCAGCATGATTACTGCTCATTGGTGAAAGTCCCAGACAAAACTCGTACCTTATTCACAGGTGCCAAGTCCAGAAGGTCACTGACGGCACAGCGCATACCCCGCACACTCAGCTTGGGAACTACTAACCCAAAGTCCAAATGAACCTGCAAAGCCCAACCAGGCAATTCAAAATGTAGCAAACAGCAAGATACCCCTGCCTGTGTGTTCCTCCTATCTCAGTGCCCAAACACATATACCAAGGAGCATGCAATGTGTTTGATGCAGTTGCATTAATCTTGTACCTGGGGATAGACACCAGCAAGGTAAGAAGCTTCACGCATGAAAGGGTATGAGCCATGCAGGAGCACCACACGAGACTGGACAAATGTTGAGTGCTCAAGTACAGCACGAAGATGCAGGGGATTTGCAAGCTCCAGCTGTAAGTCTTTGTCACCAAATCTACAAGACAGAATTCAAGCTGTCTTAGACATTCTGGTGCAGTGTAAACCTTGACAATTGGTGGTTGTGAAATACAATTTGGTAGCTGTAGGTCTGTGCCATAAAAAGAGATGTGCAACAATTCCCAGGCTGAATGCATAGTTACCCAAAACAAGAAAGTCACATACCCTGTGTGGATCTGCATTGGAATACCCCGCTGTGTAGCAACTTCAAGAGCACGAATGAAGATGAAATCAACAAGGGCCTTCTGTGACACACGAACAGGACTTCCCAAACCTATCACCCAATACCCCAAAAGTGAAGATGATTTTAAGTATTCACAGAGATATTGGTTTTCCAGAATGAATTGCAGCAGCATAAACTGTGACCCTTGCCTTGGAAACAATATTGCAAGGCAAATAAGAAGATTAGGCATGCATTTCAATAACCCGTAAGTGCAAGAGAGATTATATGTGGAAAGCTCTTACGCAAGTTTTCATGCAGTGCATCCTCTGATTCTTGAGCTGAGACCAATGGGTTGATGCGCAATCCACTGCGGTACGCTGCAATGCTCTTGAATGCCACTACCTTCTGAGAGAGTGTGATAATATCTCCTTTCGGTTAAAGAATCTAGTATAAACTTGTTGGATCAATCATACCCTTGACAACTTCAAGAAACACATTGTCTACAGTGGTGCATCTAAATCCACCATTTTCGTTTGTGTTTCCATTGACACTCTTGTTACTCATAAAGCTGCTACAAATGTGAAGATTGCATTTGAGTGCAAATTTATGTTCTTTCAAGGTTGTGCAATGGAAACACATTTGCTTCACTTCAATATTCCTGAAGAAGCAAACCACAGCTGCCAGCAATGACCCAGTTTTCATCCCCAACTTGCTGCCAAGCTTCAGATGGAAGAATCATATTGAGTTTTATAACACTACCAACTGCAGATAGCAACGATGTGCAAAAAGGATATGAATCCAATGTTGAGACAAATCTGTGGTCAAAACTTTCAAGTGTCCACCGCATGTTGGCTTGAATCCCCTGTTGCAAGCACAACGATTTTTTTTGCATAAGTGGATATTCAGATTCCCTCTTGCTGAGAGGACACATAATCATCTGCCTTGTCTGTAGGTCACTTCCAAGTACAATGAACCAAACATGACAGTTGAAAGATGAAAATCAATGTGAAATTAGCAGCATAATAATGCCTGTAGCACACTTGCTAATCTAGTGTGCCTCTTTACAATGCACCATCTCTGCAGTGGACATTAAACTTGCAAAGAAGAAGATGGGGTGAGTGTCAAGTACCTGATTCAGAATGGTTTCAGCAACTGTTTCAATACACAGCAATCTGTGAACACCTGGAACAAACTTGCGGTGCCATCCAATGCTCACCATTTTATCCATTGTCAACCCATCATCCAGCAACACAAACTCAATGTTGGCTGCATCAAAACACTTGTGGCTGATGGCTGACAGGCCTGCTGATTGCCGATACTGCTCAATGGCTTGCAATGTTGGCTCACAGCCATAGAGAACAGCAAGTTCTTTCAGACTCCTCTGCATTTAAAACCATCCCAATATGAGCACCACCAAGAATTTAAAATAAAAAAATCCTAAAAGTCCTGTTATTGATTGATCTTAACTGAGCAGCTGCCAAAAAGCTTGACTCTATTCAAGCAATCGCAGAACTAAATACCCAGGGACAAACACACTCTATCCCTGCTCAGGTCCATACCCTATCTGAAGCCACAAGCTAGAAGAAAACCTAGGTTGTTTCTGCATGGTGTCTGTAATGCAGACCAAATTCTTGGTGACCTCCCTTTCAACAGCTCCTCGGGGGCAAGATCAAGCTGTCTATTATCAAGTCTTGTTGCCACAATTTTGAACAAGCTGTGCAATGCTCTAAACCCTAATTTGACCTTGAAGCTGGATTCTATAAAGGAATGGAGGCCATGAAGTGGACAGACAAAGTCTTTAGTCAGCTCCAGATCCAACTAGATCTAGGGTTGAGGAAGCATAAGCAAAGCTTGATCTGTGAGAAGCTGTCTGTAACGTCAAGGATTTGGCTAAGCTTCCTGATCTTCTTTCTAAAAGAGATATGAAGCTGGACACCAAATCTCTGATTGCAACAACAACTGGTCTCACATTTCTGGGATTTTTTTTCTTTACTTTTTTTTTGGTGTGTAGGAAGTGAGAATTTCCACACAACAGATGTATTGCTAGATTGTTGAGTTTGAATGAGGACGAGAGAATCTGAGATTTCTTCCGACAGCTTCACAAATAGATCACAAAATTGGAGGGATTTTGTTTTCTTTCATCTTCATGCTTGATGAATGCCAGATATAAGAGAGACTTGAGAAAATAGAAAAAGGGCCACGAAGAACAAGACGAAGAAATGCTACCTGGAAAGCAAGGCTCTGTCGCACAGCATCAAGGCCGCGAGCTTCCCGCAAGCACACAAGGAAAGGCAAGTTGGAATCGAGCTCCACCACGTTGTGTGCGTGCGCATCGATTAATGGCACCTGTGCACACACTGCCCTGATCCTCTCATGATCTTGCTCCCTGTTGTTAATCTCAGCCATATCTTCTCGACTAGAAGGTTACCAAAAAGAAAAACACACTCGCGTGCGGGGCTCCTCCTGTACCGTAGCTGAGCAGCAATCAATCCCTCCAGAAATCCACTCAGATGCAGTGACTGCCTAGATTCTCAAGCTCTTTTCTTCCCAGTACTTCCCTCCCACATCCACAAGCAGCTTCCTGGTGCAGTGGACTGTCGACGACTTCCCAGCAAGCTGAAAACAAAAAAAAAAAAAAAAAAGAGAAAAAAACAGTTGTGATCCCGAACTGGAATCACTTTCGCGAGAAGAAGAGCAAGAAATCCTGGACTTCCAGTCGTTGAGAACTCTGAAGCCGCGATTAGAGTGCAGATCGCGTGCTAGAATGGCCGCGATCTAGCAGAGCTTTGCATCAGCCGAAAGGAACGAACGACATCAACGACACACTCTTTGGAGAAACAGAGTCAGAGAGCGAAAAACACGACTTTTTGCACTAAAACGCAGTGGCGCCCTTATTTAATCGGAACCACCCGATCCGCACCAAATTGGAGGTGAGCCGTTGGATTGATGGACCAGACATCGCCCCCGCGCCCCCCCTTGCGCGCTCTTTTTGTCTTTTACCAAGTTGAGGAATTACTTGTAGACTACGGTCTTTTTTTTTGCTGACTATATATAGCCAATAAAAGGGATAATTAAAAATTAAAAGTGCTTAAATCAATTTCTTTTTAAAAAGATGTGCAATAGCCATAATTTAAGAAATATTTAACTACAGAGACGCGATATTTTCATACTTGGTTCAATTAGGATAGCCAAAAATACAGAACGATGTTTCAAATTTTTCTTACATTCATATTTGGCTTGTAGCCAAATTTGGCTAAATCTTTCTCTGAACCGTCGCCACTTTGGCTTACATCACCAAAAATTGACCCAAAAAAAAATTTGCAAGTTGTAGTTAAGAAGGGGTCGTCGGATTCTGTCATCTTGTCCGTCCGATGCAACCGTATCGTATATCTGAGCCGTTGGTGCCGCCGAGCTTCTAAATGAAGAAAAATGGGCGTGGCAGATGGTGGCGATGTGGTACAGTTGTACTAGATCGGACGGTTCTAAGATTTATCTCAATTATACTTTTAGAATAATAGAGGCGTCCAAAAACAAATTAGGTGGTACTATATTATTTATTTATTTATTTAATTAGTTTTTGGCCTGGTTCCTTCCAAGTTGCCCAGAGTGTGCACTATGCTGTCATGCAGCATGCCCTGCTGTATGACCAAATTAATTAATCAAGTAATTAATTTCAGATTAATTACTATTTTGAAAAAAAAAGAAAAAATATATATATTTGAGGAAATAGAAAGTTGTCAACAAAAACAACCTAATTTAGGCAGAACAAGTGTACACAAATTCATCTTTTTTTGGTTATTGTAAACCCAAAAAAAAATTAATGACCAAGTGAGAGTCTAAAGTCTCTCCCACTTTCCCTACACTCAAATAAGACAAAGGGTCCACACTTAGCCCAACAAAATCAATGTTGGGAATTGGGTCTTCATGTGTCCAAGTAAAAACTCCAAAACCTTTTTTTGTTTTTGGTAGCCTTTGCAAAAATTGTGAGAAGAAAGAGGTCTTGTGAGAAATTGGTTCTTTTGGTCGAAGTAAAAACCCTAAATCTATATGTATAAAAACATCACCAAAAGTTGTGAGAAGGTGGTGGTGGTGGGTCTTGTGGGAATTGGATCTTGTATCAAGAAGAATTCTTGTATAAATTTTCTACTTTGCTGAAGAAAAATTTGTGAGAATCAGATCTTGTGAGAATTGAGTGTTGTTTCAAATGTAATTTATACCAAAAAATTGTGGAGAATTGCACTTATTCGAGCACTTATTTGAGAAGCTCGGTCATTGGGTTATTGGGTGGATGATGCGGGAAAGCTGGGTGTTGTGAAGAATAACTTACTAGGCTGGCTTCGTACAAATGATTGACTATATACCAACAACCCCAGCAAAATAAGTAAAGGAGGACGGTGGAAACTGATTGTGAGAGAGGGCTAGAACCCCAGCATGTGTTATGTAATAAAATCTGGGTATGAAAAACCCTCATGGATTTCACAATGTATTGGCCTGCTCTCGTGGTGGACCATGTGAGAAGAAATCATTCCCCATGTCGTTTGTTGCTTGAGATTTGTTCACATGTCGATATGCAATGGTAAAATGATCTTTTAGGTTAATAAATTTGGGAGAGACTTTGGATTTTTATAAAAAATTCTCATAAAATTTTCAATTTTTTCAAAAAAATTCATACCCAAAATGCTGAAAATGAAACATAATTAATTTTTTTTTTTTGTCAAATCTGAGATTTGAACCCAGGTCTATGAGAGCAAAGCACCCAAGCACACACACAGTGTGTTTAAACACATTAAGAATCTTATATATTTGATATAAGTCTTTGTCCCTTGTCAATAATGTCCTTGATGTTGAAAATTTCAGCTTTAAAATTTTAAATATAATAAATTTTTGGGCAGGCACCTGCAGAATCCATTGAGGGACTATTGTACTTGGGTCCCACATTGGGTTCAGTTACTCAGAAGACCAATTCCACCCATGGTAATATAGCAATCGAAGTAACAATGCTTCCATTGGTGGGTACTACACAATGCACTAGTCCAAGTCCCATAGTAATGTAATGGAATGGAATTGGGTCCAAACTGAAAACCCTCGTGACAATATATATAATTATACATTGCAACAATATACACAATTTAAATTTATAGATCAATGATTGCATAATTAAATCTTAGTGCATTAACCAATGTTAGGAGAGTACCCACATTGGCAGATAAGAATTGAATTTGGATCAGGTTTGATTTTGGACTTAGAACAAGAATCAAAACCTGATTTTATTTTCTTAAGGAATCAGGGTTGGAATTGGGTTCATGATTCTATTTAGTTGGAAATTGGAACCAATTTTTTGAAATTAAATGTATTGGAAAAAAAAGTGACTAGATTTGAGAGGATTAACCAGAAGTTGAACATTAATATGGGTTTGAGCTAGGGTAGATAGGTAAGGGAGCTAACACTTTAAAAACCCAAAATAAAACAAATCCTCACATATTGTTCTTTTGTTTTTGATGTTCAAAAAACATTTGTAACCCTCTGTAACCCTAAATTAGATTACATCAAACTTCTGGATGCCACTGATCAGGGAAATTAGGTCGTTTGTTAATTAAGCCGTTGGTTTCCATGACGGCTACTTTTGCATTACTTCTGCATGGGAAACTTGGCTGGATGAGGGAGAGGAGTTATGCTCAGGAACTTGCATGACGGTTGCACTGAATGAGTATGGAGCTTGAATGGCGGCTCCAAATTATGACTGAAGACGGCAATGCAATTATGGAGTATGGCGGTTTGGAACATGAATGGAACGACGTTGGAAGATTCGGAGAAGCTTCTGGAAGAAGCCAAGGGAAGTCTAGAGGAAAAGATCAGGAGTCGTTTTTTTTTGTGAGGAGGAAGGACAATTTTTTTGGCAATGAGAGAGCGAATGGCAGATAGCTAAGAGAGCTAGAGGCACAAAGGGAGTGTGGTTTTTGGGAGAAAGATAGAACGAGAGACAAGAGTGGGGAATTGTGTAGCTAAGAGCTTAGCTACGTCTGAGATCTTCCGCTGTGTCTGATAGGTAGTTGAGCTCATGGTGCAGAAGGATAGGAAGGAGAGAGAAGGGATGAGAACTAGAGGAACAATCAGACTCATGTTTTTTTTGTGAGAATTTGTGTTAGGCAGACAATGCTTGTGCTTTCGGGGTGTGTATATGATTTGTGAATAAAACACAAGGATTTTCTCTGATGCATCTATGTGGAAGTCACGACAAGAAATGTGTGTTGTGTCAAGTGCTGTGTTGCTGGGTCTGTCGGTCTTCAAATTACAAACAGATCAGCGAGAGAGCAGGAAGATAGTCTGAGTCTAGAGAGGATAGGGGTCTATAGATGAGAGATCGATTTGCAGAGCATGGAAGGAAGGGTCCACATGAAGTAGTGTATGGACTGTTTGATTTCTCGACCCTCACTTTTGGCTACACCTCCACCTAACACTTTCAAATGACAAAAATGGCTCAATTCAATGAAGGAATGGGGAAGGTAAGAGGAGTTTAATGTAAGGGGGTTTAATATTTGATAATGGAAGAATTGAATAGATTAAGATTTCAAGCTTAAAATTTTAGATCGTTGCATCTTTTCTTGGGGAAGAAAAAGAAGTTTTCTAAAGTTTTAATTGACACACATGTTAAGTTTTAAATCATTGAAAACAAACTAAAAATGAGAAAAATAGGTGGTTGAAACTAGAGAGGGGTCTAGAGCTATTTTTTCAAACAAATTGAAACAAACTATCATTCATCCTCTTCTTGTGTTTTTTTGGCCTTGCTTTTTTTTTTTTAATGTTCAAAGAACATTTGTAGCCTTTCAATTTGCACATCCAATGACACAAAAATTGTTCAATTGGTCAAGGAATGAAGAAGAGGTTTGAAAGAGTTCAATGATAAATACTTGTTTGATAATGGGTGATTTGACCCTAGCATTTCCCCCGTACACATGTTATCTTTGTTTGTTCTAGTTTTGTGGAAAATAGAGTGGGACATGAAGGAAACCTTTGCAATCTTGTTGGAACTTGGTCAAAAGGTATTGACAAACTTAAGGCAATAGGGATTTTTAGATTTATCACACCTTTGCTTTTGGTAGGAAGTTAATGTCTAGAATTTCTTTTTTGTGGGCTCTTGTAATGCAATTTATTGTCATTTGTGGTTTGTTGGTGTCCAATGTGGACAAATTTTTAGGTATGTGTACAAAGCTTCCATGATAATTTAGTTCAAACATTAGATGGGGCTTACTTGCTTCTTATGATGGTAGATTCAAGTCATAGATCACAAGAATCCAATGGCAAATCTTATGTCATTTTGTGTGATTTATTTATTTTCTACCTCAATCATTGATGCAGATAATAGTTTGGTATTTGGATTTCCACATGGATTTCTAGAGAGAAGGGGCACAATCTTATGACCAAAAAACATCTTAAAATCCTAGAAGCTTTTATGGCCTTCAATCTATGGCCTTGTTGTTCCTATATACACTTGTTCTTGGCTTTTATTACATTTTTTCAACTTTTCAAAATGAATGCAATCAAAATCACATCACAGTACTATGAAAGTTAAGCCTTATGAATAGCTAAATCTTCCATTTCCATACCTTAAGGTGATGTCATATTTAATGAATATGGCATGTTGAATCTTTTGAGAATTTTTTTCCATGCATTTGAATATTATAAGAAATTACAATTTGTTTTGTAAAGAACCCAATAAAAAAGAACCCTACTTTGGATCCTATCCAACTTGACCATAATGCCATTTTTAACAAGTTGATTTCGACATAATAATTTTGATTAGCCTTTTTTATTAATCAAAATATCCAAAAAAAATTCCATTTTCAAACAACAAGTCTTTCAATAATTTTTAAAATTTAAATGCTATGTCTTAAAATATTTATTATAATTGAATTGAAAGTACACTTGATAACAATTTATTATTGGTAAGTTGGTAAGTATGCAAATAGATAAATAAATAGGTAGGTATTTATTCAACCTATGTTAACCTACCTAGGCTAATCCCTTAGGCATGTAAATAGGTTGCAAGTAATGAAAAGTTGGAAAAATTCAAAATATTTTGCTAGTTAACTATGTGCAAAAAAAATAATGATCAATCGTGGAAATCACCAAACATGTGTTGAATTTATCACTATTCACTACATGGACCAAACAATTATGAGATCAATTCATTGAATATTTGATCAATTTTGTAATATAATTTACGAAAACCCACAATAAATTATAATGAATAATCTGTAATGGAAATTGTGAACAATAAATGAACAATTAGTGAATTAAGACCAAATTTGCTATTGACTAAGTGGAGATACATGAAACTTCTATACATGTACATTATGCACATGTGAATGTGTACAATGTACACATACAACATTTTTAATGTGCATTTATCAACAATTTAAATTATAATATTATCATACATATTTGTAAAATGTTGGTAATATATATGAGCATATTTGAATTTCAAATTCATTTTGAACTTTAAAATTAAAATTAAAATCATAATCTACTAGTGTATTTAAATAGTTGGTTAAATTAAAAACAAAAATAAAAATAAATTGGTGACCATCTAAATCACACTAAATGAATAAAAATTCTTTATTTATGTAAAAGACATAAGATGGGTGAAATTTTTGCCAAGCCAAATTCAAACCTTGGACCTTATGGACATGCTATTCAACCACATCAACACATGATGATGAAAATTTGACAACAATTTTATTTTAAAATTAAAATTTTGAAATAAAATTTATTTTGTCATATTGTGTTTGAATGAAAAAAAAGGTGTCTAAACATTGCTACTATTGCAAAAATGGTAAAGATACAAGGAATTTTTATTGTCTAAATTCACAAAGTTCTCTTAGTTTTAGGTAATTTGCTTATTTTTTATCCTTTAACATCCATTGAAGTTTTTATCAAATTTTGACAAATTCAATCATTAACACTTTACACCAAAAACTATCAATCTTAACTATGGAAATCAAGGTTTCAATCAACACACAATTCAAAGATTCACCACCATTTTAATCTATTGACACCATGTGCCCACAACCTTCTCCATGTTTTACTTTACTCATAAGAAATCAATAAATCAAATCTATCAACATTCAAATTCCGAAGTTTTAAAGTTCCAAAAGGAAGGAAAAAAACTCTTGATAAATCCCATATTACCCTTTGCATTTCTCTTGCCTTTACCTATTTCCCTAAAACACTACCTCATTTCATAGCTCCATGTTAGTTTCCATAGTTGTCATCTATCACAAAACTTCCTTATGTTGTGTTTGAATTTAAAAACTTGGTTGAAAAATAGCTTTTTAACAGAACCCTAATTCTTTTTTAACCCCCTTCTTTTAAAACACCCCTTTCAAAACCCATACATGTCTTCATCCCCAAGCTCATCCTTTAACTGCCATGACAAAATAACCTCAAATTCATTACAAAAACCACAAAACCACAAATTCCTCCTCATTACCAAAAAAGTGGTTTCACTATGAAAATTTATGATTGTCATATGATGATTGCAAAGTGTTGAAATTTAAGTTAATGTCTATGACCAAATAGTTTACAAAGTGCTCCTATGATTAGTCCACTATCATGTTGTTGTACAACTAGTGTTCCTAACATTAGTTGGAATTCCAAACAAGTTTCCTATCGAAAAACAATGTAAATTATCAATAATTCAAAATGCAATTAAGGTAATAGTTTTAGTAACCTTCAAATTCAAAATCATACTAAATTGATTAGATTTATGTACACATTTCATACCCACACCTTAAAAAAACAATAATTACTTTGAACCAAATGCACCTTTTTTCAAAGTTCTGTCCTAGGATTCATTTGACATGTCACATTCATGTGTTGGTTTATGTCCCTTTTTTCATGCCCAATTTGATGTGTGTTATAAATTAATAAATTTTTACTACATCTTGATCCTATGTATGTATGTTATGCAATCATGATCTTTACCACATAAAATGAACAAGAACACTACCACTTTCAAAATTTAAATGAGGGTGAATCCATCGTAAAATGATTCATTGCACATGTACCCACTATTGAATATCATGGTTGTAAAATTTTCAACTTGGCTTAGGATTCAATATTTCTCATATATCTTATATATTTTTTAAATCACATATAAAAATATGAATAACCTCTATCAACATTTGAAGATAAAAATACACCATTTTAACACTTGTAACCATGTTTGAAGTTCTAAAAATTTTGAATAAGAATTCTCCAAATTGAATTATTATTACACTTTACATGATTTGTGATCATCATTTGTATTCTTGTAAAATAAATTGTAAGTTTAAGATCTACATGTTTTTTTCCCCTAATCCTGGATAAATGTAAAGATAATAAAACCCAAAAATGTAATTCAAATTTTGCAATGGTTGGATATCACATCATGCTCCAATATCAACTCCTTATTAATATGATTTTGGAAAAAGAATTTGTTGTTATTCATTTTACCATGGATTTACCCATGAATTTAATGAAATTTTTTGTTGAACCAAATATTAATAATCATAGATCTAAATAATTATTTCAAAAAAATTATTTGAAACATTCTCCTTTAATTATTAACATTAAGATTCATTCAATTTGTAGAACGAATTGTGCACATTTGATAAGCCAAAATGACTTTTGACCCCAAAAAAACCCTTGTCCATGAATGCAACAATGTTTTAGTTGTTGTAAACAAGCAAAAAAACTTTTTAAATATATTCCAAAAAAAATGGCAATCCAAATTATTATGTTTCCCTTGTGATTTTCAAAGAGATATGCAATAAAATGATTAGTATATTTATGAAGTCTTATACAATTTAAATAATAAAAATTTCAAAGGTTAATTTTATTTTGCTACATTTTTATATGGTTTTTTTCCCTTGAATTGACACATATTTTTGTAAAGGTGAATATTGAATAATTCAATGTGAATTCAAGGCCTTTTTGGGAATTTTGACAAGCTTTACTTTGCTTTTACAAAAATTTTGAAAATTATATTTTATTAATAGAAAATATTATGAATTTAAACCTATTTACATGTTCCATATGATGACCAATTAAAATTATTAAGCATAAAGAAATATCATTTGCAAAATATTTTTCGATATTTACTATAGTCAAATTTAACATATAAGTTAAAAAATTAAATTAAAATCTAAACATTGATTTGCATTTGCAAGAGTCTATTTAATTGCACATCAAACATGTTGCTCTTCAATATTATTACAATAAACATGAAGAACGTATTTTAAATATTCATCATTGGAATAAATATTTACAAATTCAATATATCAAAGTTTATTTTACAACTATTTCCACTTATTGTGACAAGGTCATACTTTACCATGATTACACCCTATGTTGGGGTATAACCTAATTAAATTATTTAAAGGTTTTGTTTGGTTTCATTTCATTGTATTAAAGAATCAACTGGTGATTTTTTAATTCAAAATATATTAATTCTTAAAAGAAACTATTTAATAATTAATTTTATTTCATAAATTGAATATTAACACTAGCAGAAATCAGCTAAAATGTAACCACTCCATTACAACTACATGCAACTTGTAGTCGTTTGCAATTAAATTTGGGAATATTTGCAACTACAAGACCAAAATTTCAACTATTTTGGTCATTCTCACAACTATGATGCAACTATTAGAAATTTGATCCTATTGGTTGGATCGATTTTACATTTATTTTCATCCATTCATAGGTTGATATGTCCTCTTAGTCGCAATAGTCACCAAATTAGTTACATCCTAAAGATATTCTACAATGACATAGGGGTGTATTTTAATGTTTGTATATATATATATATATATATAATTTGCATACATATGTACATTGTTCATATAATGAATCTCAAACTTAATATTTGAACTTTGAATATTTTATTCAAATATGAAAATTAACATTTCAATTTTGGAAATTGTTATTTAAATTCAAAAAACTTATTTGATCTAAACATTGATATTTGAATTCTGAAGTATTAAATTTAGATTTTAAGAAATTATTTGACTTGAAATTTGAACTCCAAATTATTATTTTGGATTCTTGAAATTAATATTTCAATTCAAAAATTATTAATTGAGTTTTAAAATGAACATTTTATTTTGAATATTATTATTTGAATTTGAAATTTGACATTTCAATTTTAAACTTTGTTATTTAACTTCAAAAAAACTATTTGATCTAAAAATTGATATTTGAATTTGGAATCAATATTTTAGAAGTTTAAATTACTATGTTTAGTAAATTTAAGTTACATTAAATAATTATTGTTATAACATTTTAAAATCATTGCAATTACTTCATATAAGTAATGGTATGTGCATAATTATTTCTTAATTGAACATAATTATTCACACTCGGTAATTTATAACTTCAAAATTGAATTAAATAAATTGGAAAAATTATAGTGTAGGTAAAATAATAATTTGATTGATTTTAGTTTCATGAATTATTATATAATAATTCGATCAGATTCTAAAAAGTAATAAAATATTTTTAAATATTTTAGTTCTCTAATTATTTATGAGGTATGCATTAATAACTTGTGAGCAACTAGATAGCTAGTTTGTTTAAAATTGAAAAGTTATTATTTATTTAAGTAATTGATAATAATAATGAATATTTATAATTTATAATTTAAACATATGTAAACTTAATCATTATTAATTAGATGATTATTTAATTATCTAATACTTGAATTGTTTAAAAATCTAAAAACTAAAAAAGTAAGGCATGAAAAAAGTTTTGGAATTACAACTTAGTTTGTGAATAAGTTGCAATTTAAAAATTTATCCCATATTGTTTGTTTTTCATCCCTATTTTGCACACTATATAAACAAGCATGTGTGATCATCTAATGCCACATTAAAAAATTTGTGCACATGGGATGAGCAAATCGAAAGGTTCAAAACAAAAAAAATAAAAATTATGCACATTTCTAAAATACTTACCTTCTCAACCTATTTATTTATTTAGCTAGGTAGGTATCTAATTTGACCTACCCACCTAAATCGACCTATGTACCTACCTATTTTTTTTATAACCTAAATAGGTAGGTTGGTATGTATCTTAGGTTTATAAACATCTATTTATGTACCTATTTAAGTACCTATCAACCTAATATTTTTGTAATGTCACATGGCATACTTACATTGGACCATGTGTCATAATATAAAATCATCCAAGTATCTGAATTAAAATCTTAGATTATTTCAAAGTAATAATAATAATAATAATTTTAAATAATCAAATATTAAAACAAGTGACAACACATCAATTGCCCTTAATTGTTACAAAAATAGTTGCATCTTAATCAAATGTGATAATATGTTTATAATGGAGTCAAAGGATGAAATATTTTTGTTAACTTTTTTTTTCATACAATACCTTTTGTCATTTGCGATTACGTTATCACATGTGACTTATTTAGGTGACTAAAAGAATTTTAGTTGCAAAATATTTCTTATGATTAATATTAAGTTGTAAATATTAGTAAAAAATCCATGTTTTACTTTAGTGTAAACTATTTTATAATTGTGGATTTAATAAAATGAAAATTAAAAACCTAAAGAATTGGAAGAAAGCTTCTTTTCTAGCTGGAATGTCTTCAATGAATAAGGTTTTATGGAAATGATTTTGTAAATTTTAGACATAAGGCATGCGAGATATTGAATTTTGATTTTTTTGTCATTGGAAATGTAATAAAAATAAACTAGTGTTATTTTTAATGAAAAATTTTCATTTAAAACTTAAGTTATAGAAGGTGTATAATTTGAATCCTATAAAATTGATTTAATATGACAACACATGCTCAATTGTATTGGCCAAATTAGCAGTTATTAAATAACTAATGTTGGGTGGTTTTTGATTTTTGAAGGATTAGGTTTTAGTTCTAGAAATTAAATTAGAACCATCCCAATTCTAGTTTTAAGTTCCACAAATAAATAAAACCAAGATCAATTCTTTAAAAAAAATAGTTCAAGTTTTAGTTTTGAAAATCAATCCAATTTGGATCTAATTGTCTTATATTAGAAATAACGGTTAATTACTAGTTTTATTAATTCTGACTTTTCAAAATAGTTTAATATACTAATTGTAGTTCCACAAATAAATAAAACTAGGAATATGGTTATGAGTCCAATTGTTAAAAATTTGGTTTCAATTTTGAAAGTGAAATTTAGTTTGGATTTGTTTTTCATAATCAAAACATTGGCATTAATTTTTATGCACGAAAATGAGTATTTGCCTAAGACTAGATTTTACAAAAGGTGTAAACATGGTAATAGAAAAAATAGAAAAAATAGTTTTCACATAATCCAATTTAAAATTGAAACAATTTTTGACATGAACATAATAATATAAATTCAATTTTTTTCAAGTTTCATCACAAAAAAACAAGGTGAAGCATTTAATTTATAGCCATAACTTGAATATTAAATTTGACAAACTTTAGTATAATAAAAGTAAGTAACAAATACATTTGAACTTGTGCATCAATTTACATTTTTAGAATTTCTTTAAATGCATATAAAATTTGAAAAATTTCAATAACATTGTCATAAAGTCAAAGAACATTCTTATATTCATGTCATTTAAATCAAAATATATTAAAGATTAGTTATATATGATGTTGAGGCTTAGTTTATGGCTATTTTTCATTTATGTTGATAGCCTAAGGGGATATTTTAAGTATTAAACTTTTACAGTACTTGCATTAAACAAAGTATTGTTTGGGGAGGTATATAAAAATTTCAACATATTTTTAAAAAGTGAAAAATTTAATTATAAGTTTTTTTGGCATCAAATTATGATACCCAATATTTATTTTTTCTTTTTTTTTAAATACCTAATAAGAATAAAAATAGATTTAGTTGAATCCCCATTCAATGAAAGGAATACAACCATTTACACTCCCTTGGATGGATGAATTATTGTTCTTACCAAACAAAAATATGTAGATTTAATGTTTTGAACAATTAACTATCTCATTTCATTTGAAATTAAAAAGTAAAATGATAAATATCTGATATATTTTATAGAATGTAAGCATGTTTGCACTTGGCAAGTTAGTGTTTTTTTTGTGAGTTGAGAAATTTGGGTGAAATGGCTATTAAATTTTGTGATTATGTAATCAATATGGCTATGGTGGGTAAACCTTGGTAGCAATTAACGGTGCCTTTTGAAAGCCAAACAAATGGTTGTGGGTATTGCTTGCAAATTAAGATTGGAAGGTTTGGTGATAATTATGCAAAATGTTTAACTTTTATTCATTACTCCAAAAAGTTCAAAGTGGGTAAAGTGGCAATAAGATTGGTGGAATCCATCTTCTATTAATGAACTTACATTCTACTCACCAACTCATGAATAATGACTTTTAAGGGAATTGAACTTCGGTCCACCATAACAAAAGCCACTTGTCTAAATATATACATACAATGTAACTTAGTTATGACTTAATATTCATTTAACATACAAAAATGCACTTTTGAAGAAACCAATTTGCATTTTATAGTCACTAAAATCCAAAAACAAAATAAAATGGTAAACCATTAAAAGTAAGGAAAATTTATTAAATGGATGGGATCATGTTGTTAGGAATTAAATGCAACTTGTGTTAAACCACAAGCCTTTTGGGTGAAAGCATGAAATAAGGAGCTAATCATGCCAAGGTTAAAGTCCTTTTCAAGGCATTTTCCACATGGCAATTTTCTATTGGTCCATACTACATTTTTCACATAGTTTTTGAAACATAATATCAAATTTGAGGCCAAACATGACATATAACATGATAAAAACTTAATTTTTTTTGCATCAAGTGTTAGATTATAATCAAAATCTATAACTTTACTTTGGACTATTATTACAAATTCAAAATTATAATAGTGTTTAAAGATGTTTGGGTATCAAATTTATAAAGTTTATATGTATGTTTATTTTTTGAATGTTTTGAACACATGTATCCCTTCTTGTTGAACATATTGAAATGATTTAGTGAACATTTGATAAGGAAATAATTTTTAAAGATTATCCACACATTCTATGGTTCCTTATTTCATGTTTTCACCCTTTAATTATGAGAAATTGTGTCCATTAAAACCACACTACCCTACAGCTAAAATTAAGAAAAAACTCATATACAATTATTGTGCATCTATTTTTTGGGTATTTCAACTTTTGTGTAACTATCCCCTAGAAATACGGTGTATTAATAAATAAATTATCACGTCAAAAAATTAATTAGTTATATTATAGTTACAAGTGAATTGAAAATTCACCCTTCTATATTGTAATTTATATACGTTATACATACATATGTAATAAACCATGTTTGACTTTTTTAGAAGTTGATTTTAATTGCACGTGGCAACTACTTTAGGATTGTTATAAATATGCCATTAAAGCAATAATTATGTTGAATTAGTGTTTAATGTACATACACGCAATCATGACACTTGTTCACATTTCCAACACCCATTATAAGATACATTTGTAATTAACTTTTTATTATAATTCCTCTTGATGCAAATATTCCAGCCAATAGTGTGCCACTTTTAAGTATTATATATTGATCAACTATGTTATGATTATAATACAACTATTTATAATGTAATAAAATTACATATTCATCAGTTATTTATACCTTCATCATATGTGCTTTGTTTTGAGTGATTTAATATGTTATTGGAGCATTAACTCAAGCTTTAGAAATCATCTTTGAAGGGTTAAGGAAAAGGAGTAATGAAAAAATAACAAGAAGATAAATTTTTTAATTTACAAAACATGTTTTTTTTCCCCATCTTTGGACCCCTCTTAATTTCAAACCTCATAAGTTTTTGATTTCTTATTTATTTTAAACAATTTAAAGTGTTATAGGAATGCCACTTAAAGTTCTACAAATCATTTTTGAAATATAATAACAATAGAATGATATACAAGGAATTTTTGGGTGTTTGGGAATTAACTTTTGTAACATTTGGTGGTTTTTTTTTGAGTTCTTAACCTTCATTACTTTGGAGTTCCATAACTTTCTCAAATCTATGAACCATTTTTTACAATTTTTAGTGTGCCAAATGTGTTAATAGGAGGGTTTCAGTTTTGTTTGGAAATTAAAAACAATAGAGTTTTCCCTTTGGATTTGGCTTGCTTTTAAGCACTTAAGTGTTATAGTTACAATTCAATTTGCAACTAATGAAAAAATAAAAGATTTAATCCATTTGATTTGTTTTTGAATACCATGTTACAAATTATATCAAGAGGCTTGTGCCATTTTGGGATGAGTTCAAGAAAACATAACCTAAAGGCAAAACATAAATTTTTTAAAAAAAAATTCATAGCTATTTTTAATTCATTTAATCTTGTGTTTTCCTACCTACTTACCTACCTAGGTAAGTAAGTAGGTTATATTTTTCTACCTATGTATGTAGGTAGGTCCTATGTAAACACATTAATATGTAGGTCTTAAGAGTTATCAACCTATTTCCTTATGGTTATGCATGACCTACCTAACTATAAAATAAATGTTTGTATTTTTTATTTGACTTAAAATACAATTAATATGCCATGTGGAAATTTTTTGTTGTGTAATGTAAGAAAATTTTGGACCATGTCATTAATGATCATAATCAATGATGGAAATCAATATTTTGAAAAAAAAAAAAAAAATTATGTCCAAAACATTTAGAAGTGGTTGAGTGAGTAGCTTAGATGTTGATATAAGAAACCATATGCTTCTCAAATGGTTGCACTCCTTGCTATCTTTTTGTAAGATTTCATTTAAATTGTGAAGCATGGTCATTTTAAAGAAAGAAACTTGTGATTCAAGCTTAAACTTATTTAGTGGAGTAGGCACCAACAATTTTCCAACCTTTTTTGGCACATAATAGAAAAAAATGATGACCTCCAACTAAAGAGGGAATGATGTTTAAGCTTTTGCAACAAGGCAATAATGTAGAAAGACCACCCTTGAAGCATTCATAAATTCTTGATTAGGAAAATGGTGATCTAACCCAATTGCAAAAATAGAAGTTACCTTTGAACATTAGAGCTAAACCAAACCACACATTTGAGAACACAAAGTAGGGTTCATTGGCAAGGTAAGCCCAGTGGTATACTACCAAGAATGAACCTAATCTATGTGACCATTGAATTTTGTTGTGCACCAATCATCATCACATGAAGGGGATTTAGTGAAAATTAGTGGTAGTCCTTCGTGCTTGCCTTCCAAGAGGTTGTGAACTCCATTGAAAACTTCACCCTTAAACTTGCATTTAGGGTCATTGTAAAGTTCATACATCTTGGACCTACACATCTTAATAGCTTTAACAAAATCATAAATATAGACATTTCGCCCTTGGGCATATTTGATTAACATGTGAACCAACTCCAAAAGTGGCAAGATGTAATGGAGGCCAATACTCAACTCAAAATCCAACTTTTGCACATTCATTAGTAGAAAAACATGTGTTTTTCAACTTGTTTTTGACAACTAATATAGTTGAAAGATGTTCAAATTCCAACTATATTAGTCGACAAAAATAAGTCAAAAAATATATGTTTTCTATTAGTGATTGGATCTTGTAACACCTCCATTGTTAATATGATCTTCCCACATTTTCATGATGAAGGTGTTATATTTAGTCATAACCCGCTTGCAAGGAGACAACATGGAAATTGAACGAGTTTTTATGTTTTACAAAATTTTCTTACCTTTAATGTTAAGAGAATTGCAAGCTTTTCACTAGAAGAAAAATTTTAATTTTCGATTTCAATTTGTGACTATAAAATAGTTGCAATCAAGTTTTACAACCAAAATTGCTTTAGTTGCACAAGTGGTTACATGCAGCATCTAATCACAAATCATGACTTAACATAATGTTACCAAATGGACCATGGATGATGAATATAGTCAACGTATACATGTTCATCATCTAACCATTTGTATAACATTTGCAAGTAAGTTTTGTTTTTGCAACTATTTTTACAACTATCAAATATCCACACATTGTTTGCCACATGTTTTAAATTAAAATAATTTTAAAATAATGATTATAAATGTTGAAAAATCCATGCCATCAAATTCCAATCATTTGTGATGGTGTCACTTGGTAATACCAAAATCCACCATGTGGCACTATGAAAACATTCTTTTATTATTCAAACAATAATTTTGGCCATTTATTATGAACATTCATTTAGGTCCTAAATTGTGACATGTGGCATAATTAAAATCTACCATGTAAAATATTAATTATATATTTGGAAATATATTCAAATGAATATTTATTTGAATAAGTAGGTAGGTAAATACATAGGCCTATATAGGTAGGTAGGTAGGTAGGAAAGTAGGTGGGATAAATGATAGGTATGTAAATATTGTTATTTATTTATTTATTATTTTTTTAAAGTTAAGTTTCTTCGAGCTCATTCCCAATGGCGCATGTTTTGTATTCTGAAAACATAATATAAAACACCTTTTTATATAATTGCCAATATTAAAATGGAAGACAAAACATATAAGTTAAATTTTCCAAGTGCACCTTAATTGCAAATTTTAATTCTCAACTCAATAAATAGATAAATTAGAAAAAATTGATAATCTTATATAATTATTTATAAATAAGAATAAATATTCATTATTCAATACTAATTATTAAATTATGAACTTATTAACTTGTTTAGTTGATAAATATCATTTTAAAAAATCAGTTTGATAATTAATTAATATTAAATAGATATTAAGTATAATATTAATTGAATTATTATTTAAAAATCATAGAATTTAAAAGGATTAGATAATAGTAATTATTAATTCTGAACTTATGAACTAAATAGGGAATCAATTTAATCAATCATTAATTATAACTTTATAATTGAATTTGTGATATTTTAATTAATCTTTTATAAGCTACATAATGATTAACTAATTAGTAATTAAATATTTTACTATTTATTTATCATTTGTAGCCTGATTAATTACTTGAAATTAAGAATTTATCAAATAGATTAATATAATTACTGAATATTATATATAAATTATTTATTAAATATAATTTATGGCTGATTAACTCATGAAAATATGTATTTAATTATTATTCGATATTTTACATTATTTAATCAATTTGTTGATATCATTATTTTATGAACAATGAATATTGGTTTGAGATTAAGATTATGTCATTTTAATATGAAATCACCATCATAATTTAATTATATATTAGAATTAACTTGGTATATTTATAGAAAAATCATAATAGAAAATTAAGATGAAGTTATTTATTTTAATATGTTCATAATATGAAGTAATATGTGTTTAATATGCATTGAATATAAGTTAAATTCATTCAAATATGTTAAATAAGTTTTAATATATGTTTCATGTACCTTGATTACATGTTAAATATAGTTTAAATGTAGTCCAAAACACCATAATGTATATAAAATGTGTAGGCACAGGACAAAATGTAACCAAGTTATATCTAAATTTGTAATTAAATGAACATGAAGGCCTATTCTTGGATGAAAAAAGTTAATCAATATGAAAGGATGTACAATTTAATAGTCTCACTATTTTCGCAAAAATAATAAGAAAATTAAAAAGATGGTTATTAGTTGTAAATATTATAAAACATAATTACAAATGATGGATAGTAGTTGCAAATTGGATGGTTACATAATACAAGATTTCTTATAGTGTATACAACTCAAGCATTTTCTCAAGACTTTGGGCAAATTAGGAGTGCAAAGATTAGAGTAGATTTGTTTAGACATTGCACTATGGCCATAGTATAAAGGACTTGAATGGCCAAGTTGGTGCGATGTGCACAACAATGGATAACCACCAAATAAGGAACATTACTAAAAAACATGGTACTTTTTTATTAGCAAATTTAGTAAAAAAGTACCCAATTTGAACAAGCATAAAAATGACCATTTCGTCATTTTGGACAAATCAATTTCGACATGTTCATTATGATTGGGGTGGTTTTTTGATTGATAATTTTGATTGGTCAAAATTTTGCTCGAATAAAAAACATTTGTGGTTGGTAGGTAGGTAGGTAGGTTGTAAAAAAACAAGTAGGTAAGCTTAATGGTTCAATGGTTTATTTTTTAAACATCTAGAAATGAAAAGAGTTGAAGGGTTCAAACCTTCAAATTTGCACTTTAAGTTGGTGGACAAAATGTTTAGGTGGGTTAGATTTTTAGCTTAGGCTAAATAGCCTAGTGAAGGTTTTTAGGTGCCTAAGTTAGGTTCATAATTAGTTATTAGTGAATTTATCATTGATAATTTAATTATTAGTATATTTGATCAACTATTGGTGAATTCAACTAACTATTAATGAATTCACCTATCCATAGTAAATTTTTTTCATTTAATTGGGGGTTGTCCATTTTCACCATGGTGAATTTTTTTAATTTCACTTAAATTTTAATGAAACACATTTAGTGAATTTGGATGCATAGTCATGTAGTGTAATTGCCATTTTATATTTTTACTTATGTTTTTATTTACTTATTTATTTATATGTATTTACCTACTCCTTCTCTCACTTACCATCATACATACCTAGTTACCTACCCTTTTACCTACCAAACATAATGCAACTTACCTACTAATTATGTAATTTCTTACTTAAACAACTAATATGTGAAATAAACAAATGAAATAAAAAACTTGAAAAGTTTTGTCGACTTTGGAAAGTGTAGTGCATTGGTAAGGATGTGGTTTATCATTGAAGAGGTAAAGGGTTCAATTATTAATACTTGTAATTTATATACATGCTTTAAATGTTAAAGTAGGTTATGTTAAGTTGAATAGACTAAGCTAAAATAGGTAGGGTAAGGTAAGCTACCACCTACCTACTTGCCTTTTTACAATCTACTTAAACCTATATACAATCTACCTACAACCTACATACACAAAAATAATAATTGGTAATAATCTAAGAAGAAAATTAGATAGAAATTCGACTAATCAAATGGTCCATTATCCAATATTCAAAATAACTAATCAAATAATCTAATAGTTTATTAATAAAAAAAACCACCTTTAATGATGCAAAACAAGTCCAAATTGATAGGATGGTTTTTTTTACATTTGTCGAAATGGGGTCTTTCTTGATTAGATTCTCTAATCAAAATAACCTATTTTTGTTGTAGTGACAAAAGTTCAAAAATAGGAAAATCTAGATTGTGAAGGTTGTTAGGGATGGAAGCTCTGAAAATAAGCTTATATTTAAAATTGGGGCGATTATAAAGGAGCCATCATGTAAAATACAATATCCAAAAAAATTTAAAACCTTAATAAAAAAAATGAACATCAAGTTTCAAAAGCACACTGGGCAAAAACATAGTTAGGTGGCTCACAAGTGGCATTTGAAAATCCATTTAATTTAACACTAATGATTATTTTTGCAGTTTTAACAAGTATCAAACCATTAATCCTATAATCCTATAATTATCCACTATTCTTTTAATTATAAATATTAATAAACCAACTTATGAATATCCCTAAACATATGATTAATATAAGAATCCATGCAAAAGATTTAAAATTTTAATGTGAAATGGACTTCCAAGGCTAAAAATTTACAACATTCACATCATTTAGAACTTTTAATAATTTAAAATATATATATATTAAAATATTAAATTCTTCATTTGATGTTGTTTTATTTATTTATTTTTCTGAATGCCACCACTTTGACATATTTTTGAAATCCATAAATTTCATTTTTTTGTGTGATAGATGTATATTAACAATTTGGAGATCTAGAGCTGAGATTGTTGAATAGGTACTTTTCAGTTCTCTTGGGATTTTGCCCCATATGAACTTATACTGGCCCTCAGGATCAATGCACCAACACATAAATTTGATTATATAATTCCTGTATTAAACAGCCAGCCAAGTTCTGGACTAACTTGAACCCTGAAACAAATCTTAAAAGCCTAATCATCGTATTGTGGTCAGCATTTATTTTTTTCAAATTTGTGAAGTAGGTGGGTTGTGACCATGCGAAATTTGGACTCAGCCAAATTTGGCTAGAGGGTGGAAGAGGAATTCTAAAATTTTCTACTTCCTCTTCTAATTTGGCTACTTATTGGAACTGATATATTCTTACTATGATGAATTTACATTTCTTTTCCTCATAATGTGGCAACTTCAAGCGTGCCCATTTTTTCCCCAAAAAAATCCTTTGTACCTTTTCTTTTTTCCTTGCCAGGTTGCAAAAAATCACCCAAAAAAACCACTGATTGTGATCACATGCCAATATTCTTTTGCACAAATATAAGGGATATAACTTAGGTGTGCATTATGATTCTCTAAGTATCTTTAGTTTAGGGGAGCTGCTCTGTTATGGAACAAATGTAGAGAACTGTGATTTAAAATATGATTATGAATGATGACATGTTATGTGTTGCACAAATCTCACTAATTGTGAGGAGTTCTTGCTCATCATGATTTGCACACAGCTGAAGCTTATTGATTAATTAATACTCAGTACTCAATTATTAAGTTGTATTATTGTAGTAGTCAGAAATTTGAGTGCAAAAGGTCCTTCAAGATCATTTAACCTAATCGTAACCCATCTCTACCTACCACAAACAAAGTTTCTTTCGACTGCATGATGTCGTGAGACTTGAATGGAGATCAATATTTTCTTAACCCTGTCTTTGTACAGAGAAGGGAAGTATACACTAGTGTTGAAAATATACACAAATAAGTAAATATTGGGTACTAAATTGCAAGGAGCTATTCACAGAAATTTGGAGCTTTTAAACGCATGCTTCTCTAAAATTTACTCAAGGGTGCTCAAACCCTAACATTTATGTATACATTTTCAACCTTGGAACCTCCTCCTCTTTCAAAGAGAGAGGGGTTTGGCACTTTACTTGTGCTATTTGTTTTAACTGGAGTCTGATCCCACCACAACAATACATTCAATGGATCAGCTATCAACTATGCCAACAAGTATGCATCTCATGGTTCTTGGGAAAAAGGGGAAAAAAAAAATTTAAACAAAAAGAACATGTAGTGCACAAAACTCCCCAGTTAGAAAACACAATCCACTGGTGAAAGTAACTTCAATAATAAACAACACACTTGCCTCTGTTCAAGGAAAGCCCAAGTTATATTAGTATATTCATGCATGAGCTAAAGAATTGGAAATTTTTCTATGTGATTTCACCGTACAAATCAAATGCAATTGACTCGAATTAACCGCTGCCTAGCTAGCTCTTGTGTGGAACTCTTCAGCCTGGAATATTGTTTCATTTATATGAAATTATAGCCTCTAAGCAAATCAATAGTTCCAGGGCAGTTCAAGAGCTAGTTCCTTATACCGGTTGGCATCTTATTCAGTTGTGGTGTCCAGTCAATTGAGCACCATTGATTTGTTACGGGTGCACCCAAACCTTATTTAGCCCTCATATATATGTCGTCAATTGAGCACCATTGATTTGTTGCGGGTGCACCCAAACCTTATTTAGCCCTCATATATATGTCGTCAATTGAGCACCATTGATTTGTTACGGGTGCACCCAAACCTTATTTAGCCCTCATATATATGTCGTCCTGGCGGCTGAGCTGGGCGTTGACGGGGACGTTGAAGACGTTGGGTTCTTTATCTCTTCATCAGATCATCCCTTCCAAGGAAAGCTCTCTCATAATCACCAGCTCCTCCTCCAGAAAATGTTTTTGCCCTGGACGAAGACGTTGGAACTTGTGGTGGGTGGGTGAATTTATATTGTAGTAGCGGGGGGGTTCATGGATTTTTTGGATGTACAAGGCGGTGGTCATTTAATCGAATGCAACTACCGCATGGAAACTCTTCGTGCAACTAGGCGGTGTTGAGGTCTGCAAATGCTTGCTATGTTAGAATTTTCATATTCCTTGTGTGTTAAAAAAAACCTAGTTCAAATACGACCATTCTCCATAATTAAAAAAATTTGAGTGCCATGATAAGCAATGAGTATGTTCAACAAGAGCACATATTCAAACTGAATCTCCTAATTGAGTTATATTATGTTTCTCCAAGCCAGGTTCCAAAACTGAGACTGACCAGTCTGAAGGACTGCCTCTTCATGAAGCATAATAACGAACTTCAATCTGCAGCCTTCAAAGGTTGTAATTCATTTGCTACACCTAATTCCACTTACCCCATATACTTAACGATACCGTGACGCAAAAGTTGATATTCAGACGATCACGTACTATACATGGTTATACAGAAAACTAGAACTTAAACAATACTATATTGGGAAGGTGATTACTATACGATTAAAGTATAATTACACGTATAATTCATTGCAGAAACTACCTTAGGAAGTCGTATAAAACTTGTATTATAGAGTTTTAGCCAATTTTTTTGGTTGTTAGCAGGAGCTCATTTTTGGGATGATTTGATCATGAGGTATCTCCTTGAAGGCCCCTCTTGACCATATGTCTTACGTAACTTGAAGATTTGGGCGTAGTAGATCGTTTCTTCTTGTCTAGTATTCAGAAGTATTTAGAAGTATTTCCATTGACTTGTGATCCAGACACTAATGCATCCAATAGGCAACCTAAGTGGTCTTATAAAGGCAGAATCTTCAAAAGTAATAGGCCACTATGGTGATGTACTTCTAGTTTCTGCGCCTCCTGCGTGTAGCAATTCCTTCCAGCCACAACAGGTTGCAGGATCCTCATTCTTTCTTCTTTGCAAAAAAACTTCTAATTTCTTAACAAGAGCATAGGAATGGTTGACCCACACCAATGGATGAAAAAGTCCTAATATAGCAAAACTCCAATTAATATTTTATTGTTTATGTAATACGTCACCACGTATACATTGTGAACATATTTTTTCAGATTTTCCTAAAACAAAATTCCTTTTGGATGATGTGCATTGTTCAGCTTGGATTCAAACATCATAAATAAAGAGGTCCAAAATAAGATTCACAAACTTCTCATCATGGGCACATTTTGTTTTGGAACATAGCTTCAAAATTCTTTACGGGGATGATTTCACCAAGTGCGTTAGTAACTAACACCATATAAGTGGAGGTATTATAATCCATGCATTTTAGACTATGTACATGCAACGTAACTGCAGAATAAAAACGCTTCCATTGCACGTCTTAAGTCCAACTTAAGAAAATGGGCAAAACTACAGCTTGCTATTTAGGGAAAAAATAGCCCTAAAATAGTGAAATCCTAAAAGACACCATCATTCAGTTGGTAACCAAGTTTCTAATCATGAATTCAAAACCACCAAATTGAACATTTATCTTTGAGAGCATGACATGACCAAGTTAGGTGCAAAAACCAAGTTCACGTAGTCATAATATGGCACTTTCTTCACCTCAATATTCATTCATTGTGCAGAATTTGCCTAGGTGGCTACTTCAACCAGTGCACAGATTCCACAATGATTCTTCACCTGTGAGCTTTTAACATCAAGCAATGGGCTCGCCAATAATGACTTTTGGGCCCTAGCACAACTTAGGGCAAGACCTCTGAGGCCCGTGAAGGCCCAGAATTTGCCATGGAAGGCCGTCCCTTTCTATATACTACATATAAAATGGCCCTTAGACAAAATTTGAAATTTTCCCTAGTGTGTACATATATATGCACTCTGGTATTTTTAATACATAGATTTTTTCCACTCTCATAGGTTCCAAAAAAAAAGACTAATTCCTAGGGATATATATGTGGGAAACTTGCGTGCATGTACATGGTTTTCAATAACTATCACGTTAATATACAGAAGCATGAAATCGTTGGGATCCATAACCACTTTGCAAAGTTGGTCACACACTGGTAATATATTCAATTAATAATACCCATATTCTAGATTAAGTTAGCCCATGCAATGATTGAACTTGAATCATCAAGTCTTCAACGTCGTGTATCACAAGAAAAGAACACGTGGAGTATCTTAAGGGTAAATTAAACTATTGGAAAGAGTTGGACAATTTTTAAGCATGTTGTGGGATTTTTTCCTGAATCATCCTCTCTTGGCTCAATCCTTGAAAGATGAACCTAAGAAGGAATTTGAAGGTTGTTCAGGAAACGGTTGGGCTTGTTGCTATAAAATTGTGACGACCACCACGTTTGCTCGTTGCCTCTAATTGGGGCAAGTTTAACCCATGTTCCGCTACGGACCTTGTAGATCTCAGAAACTACTTGACGTTTCATGATCTTGCTAGATGACAGATGTGGAGCGGGTTACAAAAACATCATGCCTCACTAAGTTTCTATAAGTTTCTTCACGAAGCTGGTGTGTGTCTTTCATTTTCTTGCACAGAATTGGAGAACTTGGTAAGCCCTAGATCCTAATTCCCTCCTCGACGTCAATGAATACTAATAATTATCTTCAAAAGTTCTGGATCGTTTAAGTGAAGCCCTTTAATTAGTCCTCCATTCCATGTCGAAGGGATGATGTTGTTCAGAAATTATAGTGAGGATGCAGTCTGTTAGGTATACAGATTTCCCACAGGGCGGAGCGAAACAGTTATGATAACCGATTGTTCAAAAAAAAAAAAAAAATTAAATTAAAATCAGAAATCCTCTCATAGCTTTAATGCTAGGTCATGGAAATATTATAAATCAACTTGCAAATTACATAGGCCATCTATCACACAAGCTTGTATCCTCCAATTTAAGATTGCTCACCAGCTCACCACTATCGACCTGGAATTGAACAAAGGGAATTTAGTTAAGGTACCTTTTTTCGTGCAAACTGTTTAGACCCCCAGTTTGGATGACAGACTGTTGCATTAGTGGATGTATGTGTAAGTCTACATGGAAGATACAAGCTTGTGTGATAGAAATTATTCAGAAGTTCTGTGCTGCCTCCTCATGAGTACCACCTTAAATTTTAGGCACCAACTTAAAGAAATAGAATTCTTATTTAAAAATTCAGTGCTGTGCAGCTGCTAGCAGCAATTAAAACAGACCCAGAACATCGTTTAATGGAAAAGAAGAAAGACCCAAATACATTTAATTAAGGTTATTCAGAACTTCTTACGAGTCCCATTATCACAAATGATGGACAGCAATAACAGTTTTGAGTCTGCACTTGATGACTAACCTTCATCAATCTCGAGTAATTAATTACAGGTCAGGCAGGTGAAAGCAACACCACTTAATTTAGGCACGCTCATGAGCTCAAGAGTTCAGGAATGAATTGTCCACAGATTCATGACAGCTCCCCCACTTGGCACTCACCAGGAGTCACTGCCAGTCCTGAATAGCAGGCCGTTCACCATGTCTGTGCCAAATTAATTATTAAATTTTGAAGGTTCCATCTCAACAAATAGAATTTTTCAAAAAATGTTTCATTTTCCTTCACCAAAACAATTTCTTTGGAGAAAAATATTTAAAATTCTTTTCAGCATGCCTCAAAATAATATAATTTTTTGTCAAACATACTATTCTACTTTGTGGGTAACCCAGAAAAGCTTATAAGAATACCTACCAAAGTTCAGTATTGAAAGCTACCTGAGGAGTTTCAAACTTCTCCATCCGTAAAGCAATATTGAGCAATATCTGAAGTAGTGCTGATATCCCCCAAAGTGACAATAACATGATGTGCAAGGTCCAAATTAAGAAAATGAAAGAAATGTTTTCTTGAACCTGATGTGAGCCTAATGACGCTTATATTTCAGGTTATGAACTGAGCTGTGCATTAAGAACAGCAGTTTATTAGTAATACTTGCCATGGAAAGTATTGTTTTTGGTGGAGTTTAAACTGCAAATGGTGGGAAAAACATGATAAAAGGTCAGGCTAGATATTTTTACACATCAAATAATTTACATTGTTACCATCACAATATAATCATTAAGTCCACTCAGTGGCAGTGTATTGTTTTTCAAATTTGTGAGGTAGGTGGGTTGGCAATCATCCCATAAGAGGATGATTGGGCTTACCCAAATTTGGGCTACAGTAGAAAAATTTGAGATTCCTCATATATTTTGGTGACATGTTGGAACTGATGAAGTCTGAATATGGTGATTTCAGAATTTTTTTCTCCTCATAATATGCCGACTTTGGCCCATTTCTCCCTCCTTTGCATCATTTGCAAATTGCAACTCCACCTTTTGTTGTTGCTAGGATGTGAAAATTTGGAAAAAAAAAAGAAAAAAAAACATTGCTCCTGGGGAAACAAAATTTGAAATTCAAATTACTTCTGTCATGTTATGCTGTAAGGCTACAAATTAATTAGTGTTGTTTCAATCATGCACCTGACATTAATTAAGACTGCTGCATTATTAGTGAGCTGGCTCCAGATATTCCGCCCACAGTACTACTTTCTAGGGTAGCAATTAAGACAGTAAGTAACTTGAAGCGTGTTTACAGTTGGTTGTCTACTTCACTAAGTATGATCATGGTGAGTTTTTTTGTCCCCTTTGACTGGGAGCCAAAAAGAAAGCCAGGGCTTGAAAGAGAGAGAAAAAGAGAAAGAACAAACTAGTTGCTAGTACTAGCAGCCTTTTTTTTCTGGCTAAATGTAGAGAGTTGGCTTTTTAAAAATTCAAAATGGCTAAAATTATGTTTTTTTGGTTTTCTAGATTGCCAAATTTTCACAGTGCTTTCTTTTAAAATGTCGCCAGGTTTCTCTATTGGGTTCTAGCAACAGGTAGCCAAAAATGTGAAGGAATCTTAAACTTTTTACATTCATATTCTGCTTGCAGGAAAATTTGGCTATACTGTATTCTGGATGATCTTCAGTTCAGGTACATCACATATATGAAGGGGAAAAAAAAGAAAAACTCTGGCTACAGCAGGATTCTAGAGACTTCTAAAAAAGATATTAATAATATTAAACCTACAACACCATCTCGAGCCATTTCTTTCATAGCTCTCTAGTAATTAAGGCGCAGCTAACTAAGTTTGTGGATAGTATTATCATACATATTTTCCATAGAATGGTCTGGGTTGCAGGAGCAACAGGCTACTTTGTTCTTATAAATGAATTGGGTTTGCCTCAGAATATTATTGGTGGTGCATGATTAATCCATGTTGAAGTTGTAACGTCTAGAAGTACAGGAATAGCACAAAAATTAGGCAGCTAAATTCACGCAGCACTGACCGTTATAATCAAATTACTTAGAGTACAGTTTATTAGTCAAAAAAGCAACGGACAATGAACTTAGAAGGAGACAACAAACGCAGAAGCTGCAGGCTCTGCAGCAGGCAAGTAGTAGTTTGCAAAACCACTGTTACCCAGACAGCTGTGCTTAAGGATGTACAAGTACCTGACAATTAGTAGTCGACCATCAAATGT
Source organism: Sphagnum tenellum (assembly GCA_963921925.1). Taxonomy (NCBI): domain Eukaryota; kingdom Viridiplantae; phylum Streptophyta; class Sphagnopsida; order Sphagnales; family Sphagnaceae; genus Sphagnum; species Sphagnum tenellum. The sequence goes on from OY998155.1 coordinate 2,194,019, forward strand.
GGGAAACATGATCAGCTATGATCATTAGCATCGTCTCCCAGCCGCTTTTGAGCTTATCACAATGTACTTACTGCAATATCAGTTTTAGGTTAAAACTTCAGCAGAGTTGTGCACAGTTTGTAATTCCAATTTTCCACCGAGGCTGGAATAGGGAGGAGTGAAATTTGTCTGTTCTTTGGCTAAGTATCAGCCGGGATGATGATCAATCCGTTAAATTTTATTTCTAATTTAAAACTAATAATATTCTTCTCTTTTGTGGACCACTGTCTTTTAATTATATTCAACAGAAGTGCCTCATTCATAATTAAGAGTGTAACTAGATCAAATTGAGTTCTGTTAGCTAATCTGGAAGAGCTTTCTGTTACCTAGTGTAGCTGCATTCTTTTTCCCATGTCCCCAAATATTCCTGACATCTCTTACAGAGACAATATATCTAAATCTTTTTGACATCCTCTGATTAATTCTGACAAGGGAGTTCAGAAGTCTTCTACCCATTGTTATATGTTGATTTTGTGATTCCCTGCAGGCAGCAAAAGAGTAAAAGTACCTAGGTCCACCAGCTGATGACCTCTAGTAGATATCTTGAAGCTGAACTCTAGCAGCTTTTTTTATTACTCCAGATTCTCCAAATCATCAGGTGCCTAAAAAAGTGCTGCATCTTCTATTACCATGAGGTATGGAGGCTGTATTCACAAGAAACTTCTTTGGCATTGAATCCATGCAGGGAAAAGAGCGAGTGGAAGCCTCCAATGAATTCAACTTGAATTAACAAAACATAGGTGAAAAAAACTCTCCAAGGAAATCTCCCAAGGGACCAATATTTCAATGTTTTATTCTAATTTTCTCATTGTGAAACAGAGGAATCATTGTATATTCCCGTTTTCAAACAAACCATTTCAAGTTTTTTGCATAGGGGAAATTCAAGCTAGACTTCTTAATCAATGGTCCCACAAGAAATCCTTAAAAAGCTTTTTGTGAATATTGGGACTCATATACTATCCATGCACAGAGAGTGACCCTAAAAGCGCAGGGAATTATTATTTTGGCGTTAAACTTGCATCCAGACTTAGCTGAACTAGCATTTCATTTGAAACCTGCAATATCTAGAGATATACATGGTAGCTAGAAAGCGACCAACTAAGAGAAGAAATAAAATAAATAAATAATTTCATCATAGGCGAAGACGACATTTCGCCGAAGAATGAGCTCTTCTCCCTACATCCCAGTGCCCACCAGCAAGCAAACGATGATTGATCCACTGGCTATAAGAATGGAACAGATGGAGGCCGGTAATTGATCCGAACAAGGTTGAAAGTAAGCGTTGGGCTTCAGAACTTTCTCGAAGGATAGACAGCGTCCGGCCAGTCTAGGCCATATGGACGATCAGCTAGCTAGTCAGGATTTCTTTTCCAAGGCTTATCAATCGAACCGCGATCGTGAGTCAAAGGGAGATGAAAGAAAAGAAATGAAAAAGAAAAAAAAAAGAGCTCGGCCTTTAGCTAGGTAGTGTCGACATTACTGAGTAGCTAGATCATCGATTCTGATGTTTTCTAACCCTCGCCGACTCAGTACCATGCTAGCTAGAATCCAGCACCATGCTAGCTAGTTTCCACAGCTCGCCTGTAGTTACTTGTAACAGGGTGGTAGCTGCAGAAAGAAGGCGGTCTGAATCCTTTGCTGCAGCTGCTGTCTGGATGTGTATATATCAGGATCAGTTCACCACTCCAGATCTCATTATTCTCTCTTCCACACTTCTTGTGGAAAAAAATTCTCCCTCCCCTCCTCTTGCACCCACCAGCTTTTCTTTCATCCTGCACAGCGCGAGCTCCCGTCGCTGGTCTTCTCATCTTTGCAGAAACTTTCTCTGCACTTGATCTTGCAGACCTGCCCCACAATCATCACCGGTAGTAGTTGAGACCCGGCTGCTGCACAAGAGTTTTTCTATACCCAGGAAATACTGATGCATTCCCTTTATAGCTATCGATCTCTTATTCTCATTCGCATTCTTTTTTTCTTTTTTTTTTCGCTTTTCAGTTCTGTGCACCAGTTCTGCCTGCATTGCTGCTAACTGTTCATTTCCATGCATTTACAGACCAGCAGCAGATCAGTTTCACCATGGCTTCGATCTTCTCAGCTTGGTTGGCCGCTAGATCGGTGCCAGCAAACGACGGAACAGTCGTCGAAGGGGTCGTAAGTATATACTTCCTGCAGCTGCTCCACTACTGCATGCAGCTGCTTGTAGAATGTAATCTGATATACAATGCAAGTCTTAAGTCCTTGAGCACTATTGCAGTCGGTTCCTTTGCATGCATGGCGAGTGGCCTGTCTACATACGACGTGCTTAGAGCTTATCTCAAGAGCTTTCTTGCTGGTCTCTAAAGCTCTTGTAGACTTTCCTACGTGTTTTCTCTTCTGGTCATAAGCTTGCATATGTTTCTGTTTTCTTTAGCTTCGATATAGTCTTCTTGAAGCTGTAATTCTTCTTTGGGTTCTTCTGTGAGAGCCACATTACAGCTCATTGAGTGGAATTCATCTGATGTTCCTTGGCTCGTGTCTAGCTGCAGCGTGTTGTGGGGGAAGTGGATCGCATCGTGTGCAGCGATTTTAGCGCACACATGCCACCCAACATCCTGCTCCTGATGAGGTATGTGATGAGTGACTGGATGACCAAAAGGATGAACCGTGTCAACCTCGACTACAGGCCAGGCAAACTCGTGTATGTCAACGGAGTACTTCAGAAGGGGGAACCCCAAATCGGTGGGAGAATCTATTTCAAGTCGTCGGAGTTCATTGGGCCCAATCTCTACATCTTCGAGCTTTGGAAAGACGAAAAAAGCTATTTGTTGAAAAAGCTGAAGATCCGACGAGTCTACAACACTGCTCGACCATCTCCCTCTCCGAAATATATTCCGGAGACCCAAGAATTCACGCAAGTGGTGACAATGCCGTCAGGATTCTACATATGCGAGTGCATCACTCGCACTGATGGCTCCTACCTGAACGATCTGACCTTAAAGCGTCTCTAGTCATGATGCAGCAAGTCCAGCTGCAATGACTGCTGCTTTGACACGGACCTTGCATGTCTTAGCTTCATTCTAGCATGCATGGGACCTCGCGGAGGAGGGGGAAAAAGATCCATTTTCAGAGCTGATGTAAGGTAGCTAGGATCGAACTCCGACTATTTTGATCGGCTGAGTAGGTTTTCCATCGCTTTCCCTAATCGAGAGAAGACTGCACATCTGAGATAGTGCAGGATGTGTAGACTTCTTTCAATGCTGAACACTGTTTTTTCCTTTTTCTTTTTCTGTGTGTCCATGAACTCATGCAGTGAAGACCATCCTTGTAAATGCTTTTGCATCGACCTCTTCGAAGGCATTCAGTACATTTTTTTTCAGGATTTTCCCAAGTTCATTGTCTTCTTGCATGTTGTTGCTTGACTAAAGATAGAATGTAATTGTGAGAAGAATGTAATTGTACTTGCAAGATGTTTGCTTCCGGATTTGCTTCTCGTTGTGTTCCTCGACAGAAGAACTCATGCACTGTGAGAAGAACTATTGTTGCAAGAAAATGTTTGCTTCTGCATTTGCTGCTTCTTGTGTTCCTGGAGACTGAAGTTCACAGAATTGCAATGTGAGGAGAAAATTTATTGTTGCAATATGTTTGCGTCTGCATCTTCTGCTTCTTTTGTTGCTTGACCGAAGAACTGTGTGAGAAGACTTATTTGCAGCGTTGCGGGGTTTTCCGGACTATACACATACATATACATTAAGTTAAGAAATCAATCAGTAACCATCAACTCTGGGTTCGAGTTCTCGGCATTCCTGAATGTCTTTACTGCTCTTCAAGAATGTTCGTTGCACATCATGAACCTCATCAGTTCATCAAAGTCATGAGACCCATGTTAAAGAACCACACTTGGGATGCTTCCCATTTGGAAACAGAATAGCTAGGAGTCGATAAGGAACTTGCTAGCAGCTAGAGCTGCAGCTTCCAGAATTTTTCCAGTAATTGGAGCAATTCCTCTGCATCATTGAGGACCTCTCTCAACATCGAGTGAACATCTCTAGGGTTTCGCTTTTCACTCCAAACCCTAAAGCTGCAGCTGCAGCTTCATGACCAGCTGCTTCCTCTACCGTCATCAGCTTAATATACAACAGGTACAGCTTTGTACATTCCGGATTATCAGTCACCTGCAGCTGCATGTGATCTGAGACAGGACGTACTCCAGCTGATATTCAAACTCGCAAATGAGCTGAACCTGCTGCTAGAGCTCAGTACGCGCGTCAGGATGTACTACCTGCAAATTAGGTGGCAGGTCTGCAGAATTCTAACTTAAGGCTGCTGTACTAATTTGATGATATTCAGTCAACATGATGACTTCCATGTACCTATAGATACAACCTGATGCAAAAGTTACACCGGATTCCTGAACACGCAGCTGCAGATGCTAATACCTAATTACAGCCAGTCTAGCAGCTACCGAATTCTGAGCACATTTGAAGGCGCAGGATATGAATTCCAAGTCTGGCTTTTCATCAATGGACTTGAAAACGAGAAGATTTTCATTTGATCAAGTAATAACCAGATCAATTCAGGTTAAACGTGTAGGCTGCTGCAGTTACAAAAATCTTGAACACAGACTTTTACAGCAGTCGTGTATCCATCTCCAGCCAACATATAATGCACGATTTGAAAGCAAATTCATTGTATATATGCAGTAGCTGCAGAGATCATGTGCCTCAATTTAAAGGTAACAACGCAGGAATAATAACTGCCTCTACAGATATAAGAAAGGGCGAGCAGAAAAAGGCGACTTAAGATTAAGAACTGCAACAATTTTTTTTAAAACGATGCGCCCTTGTGCCCTTCTAGCAACTACGTCATTGAGATTGAAATAGATATCAAACACAAAATTATCAACCCAACTTAAGAAACGTCCCAGCAAAAGCACTGCCTCCGCTTTGCAACTTTATGCAGATACCACGAGATCAATAGGAAGAATTATTACATTCTCGTTGTTACGTCAGTCAATAAAAGACTACAAATTTCTAACGTGCAAAAACAAAAGAGCTGCACACCACGCATCACATTCTGAATTATAAAATACTAGAGAGAGACTTTCCTCGATCGCACGTGAAACAACTAAGACCCAACGCCAAATCCCATGCAGTTGATCAGTTTCCAACACCCCCCCTGCGCCGCCAAGCCAATATAACGCGACGTCCTCAAGAACGGACGGAGGACGCAATAACTGATCAGCACTCGTGGCAAATTTGAGAGCACCTTGCCGCCGCCTGTCCCAGTCCAGAGGTCAACGAGAAAACCAGTTGATACCGGCTACCACCAGTTGAGATACCAACAGTTTCTGAGTTAGGAGTCAGGACACACGCCATGATTGCACATAACGGTTTTTTTTTTTGTTTTTTTACAGGTTTCTACAAAAAAAAGCTTTTTTGTTCGCTATTATGACCTTGTAATCAATCTATCTGTATGCACCCCCCCTCTCTAGCTAGGCTTGACTTTTCTCTATATAGACATGCATGTTTCCTAGATCCCTAAAATGGAGACCCTAATTAGGCAATCCTAGCTAGATATGGTAAAATCTAGTGGACGGAATTTTGCTTGGATTTTGCAAACTTCCACCACACGTACTTGTGCGTGTGCGTGTGTGTAAGCGTGGCTTGAATCTAGTAGCAGCTAAATCAAGACGCCTAATTTCAGCATGGCAGGTACTCCTATGGAAAGATCAGATTGTGGAAAAGAACAAATACAATAAATGATGCCGTACCTGTACTAACTGACAGAACCATGAACTCCCATTCAAGTTTCACACGTCAAATTTCAATGTACCGTCAATGTTTGGAAATTAGTTAGCAAGCAGCAAAGTTTTAATGCCTCAGGGACAGAATTTAGTAGGGTCTAATTTTACAAATTATGACTAACAATATGAAATTAAAAGAAAAATTGTTGTGAAAATCACATAAAAAAGAAACTATGAAGACTATGAAGACTTTAAATGTGTATACAAGAATGAGAAAAACACAATCCACAGTCCTCACCAAGAGGGTTTTTTTTTTTTCAAATTCCTCATGCAGGTCTACTGCCAAGAACCCCCAGCGTTATTTAGCATTTAAATGGTGACTTTCCTAGGTGAGCTGTAGCATTTTTCAAAAAGTGCTGCTTCAAGTGGCGACTTAGGAAGTACCTAGATCTAGATATGACCAAAAACTGGCCCAAAAAAATCCATAACATCACAAAAAAAAATTTGGTGTTCTTTTCATTTTCTTAAAAAAATCTCCAAATTGTGAAATGTTGCTACAAAAATGATTCTCAAGCTGGTGGACTGGCAATCATCCACAAGAGGAATCAGCCAAATTTGTCGAGAGGTCAGCCAGCAAAGTACAATTTCTTTAAGATCCTGCTTTGTTCTGGTGACCTCCAAAAACTCATTGTCTAGATAAGAAAACTTCTGAGTTTTTTTCTCAAAACTTGACAACTTTGACACATGTTTTCAATTATCCCTTTTGCACAATTCATGCCAGATTGATTTATTTTGTTGTGACAGTGCAAAAATTCACCCAAAAAAAAAAACACTGGTCCTCACTCCTCACATCCTTACATTTGGACATACACAACACAATCAAGAAACTTTGTATTGAACATCTAGACTCTTTCAATTAATATATTGGGTGAAAGCATGGTAACATTTATGATTGTCACATAAATTGAAATTTAAAATCTCACTTTCTGTGTCTACTTTTTGTAGTGTGCTTAGACCCCTAAAGGTCTGTTTTCGTTTCAGTGTTGTGATCAGAAATTCTGCCCCAACAAACTTCCATTACATGTTTTTTCCCTCTAGCTGTTATCACAATGACCTCACAACTAAACAAGTCTAGGCAGAGTTGTGAGTTGTGAGAACTCTTAGTCAACTTGTGAATCATTGGAGGATGACAATTGTCATCCTGCTTATGAGAACATATTTTCCTTTTAATGTTCCCTACAATGTTGCCACTTGTTTCTTTCGTCCAAACATTCACAACATTAGTTAATTATAGATTTCCAAAAGAGTTTCAGCTCTCCAATGGAAAGTGATTGCTAATGCAGCGCCCACCTGACTTCCATTACCTTGCTGTCATCAAAGTATCTCATGTGCACATGTGACAACAGCAAAGCTAATGGAAAGAGACCCTAACAAGAGGCTAACCTACATTGACCTTGATTTTATGAAACAATGCATAACTTATGTGGTGTACCTTAAATGTCCATGCTTGAGGCACTTCTCCTTTGATGGGAATGATGGAGGCTGCATAATCAGATTAGGTCTTTAAGTTTCCAGGCTGATCCACAGCTAATTTGCTGTTTGTTGTTGAATCAATGTTGAATAGGTATATCCGATTTGCAATGTGATGGAATTCTCTCCTCTGATCATGAGTTTGGGGAGTGGATGTTGCACACTCCTCCAGGGTGAAACAAGTTGTTCCCAACTTTCTGCTGTGCCATGATTGGTCCCTGCACCCTGACTCTCAACCCTACCAGATTTGAACATCAGTAGCTTATGTGAGAGGAGCAATTAGTGATTCCAGGCAGCATTACAAGATAAATATATATACCTCCGGCAGTATAATCATGTGGTTTTCTGAGTACTCTGGATGATCTGGATTGAAATCTGCAAAACTAACCTACTAAACCTTATAAACCTTGAACACAACCATTTAGGTCAAATGTGATGACTGCAGGCCATGACTAGGCCCACAGGCAAAACTCTTTCTCGGAATTATGTACCAGGTAGCAAACCCTTGGCAATTTTGGCAACATATTTCAAACTATTTGATTGCCCACTTGCCACAATTAATTGCCCTAGAAGACGAAGCATTGAACATTGAATCCTGTCAAACGCTGGACATTACCTGAGTCCTTGAATTTGAAAATAACATCGGAATGATCCCAAGCTCAATAGTTCCAAATCTCCTACATGAGTTTTGCGATCACACCAACTTTGTTTCCAAATTCAGGCTTGAGATCATACCAATTTGATTAAGCTCAGGATCATACCATGATTCCGTACTGGGATTAAGCTCCTGACCCAGAATTTCAAGGGTGAAAATTAGCATTCAAGTCTGAGTTTTGAGGTGTGCATAAGTAACTCCAGGAGTAGTATCAGAACTCGGCCAACTTCAGAAATAAACAAAAACAGGAAGCATAATGAGCTTTCCATAAAATTTACAGGAGCTCAGCCTGGCTGATCATGTACTCCTCAAAACCCTGGAAATGAGTCCTGGATCTGCAAATCAGTCAAAGAAGGATCTTATCTTTTTATTCACTCCAAAAAAGTGAGCGAAACATGTTGAACATTCTTCAAATGTGCAGTGCCTGCAGCTACAAAAATCTTGATTATCATCAGACAGTATCTCTCTGTCTGCGATTGATGCGCAAATTGATTGGAACAGAATATTGTTCATTGATTTTACTAATCTTCCAATGTGAAAAGGAAGTATGAAGAAGCCATGCATACCCACCTCATGATTGATCACAACTTGGTTGCAGCAGCAGCATCCTTTACGGTCTTGATGACATCCAGGTGGGTCCCTGCTGCAGCAAGATGCATACAACACCCATTACCTGATCACTTACAAAAGATCATGGAGGGACCCAAGGTTTCAAAACAATTGGAGAATGGTATGGAAAACAGTATGGTCTAGGGTATCTTATGGTATCTGAAAATGGCTCCAATGGTATGGAAATTCTTCAAAAACTTGGAGCTACTAAGAAGCAAATTGAAAGCAGAGAATCACATGGAAATAATGCTCTTCACTGTTGGGTGCAGCTCAGAGTCCTCCACAGCTTTTCAAAGAAACAATCTGAAAACAATACAATATACACTCATCATCACTGTCATCTGCAGATTGCTCAGGTTTTCCAGAGTTTTTCAAAGAAACAATCTGAAAACCAGTGCACATAATATGCACACTCATCACTGACAGTTGGTCCAGAGGGTCTTGGACCCTGGAGATTTTCAAAGATTCAACAATCCCCCAAAAGAAAAATAAATAAAAATAAAAATCATCTGACAGTCATGAAAACCCTATTATCAATCTGGATCATCATATCATGCCTTCATTCCTCCTTGAGCTCATTGAACTAGAAGCTGCACAAATCATGCTCTTGAGAGTGAGAGATTGTATCAAACAAACTTCCAAACACAATGGTTCATGCACAGAAGAACATTGTCCTCAGCCTGAAGTAGGATTGATCATGTCATGGGTCTCTCACAGTTCTATCTCAAATCATTTTCTCCTCCAAAAGCTGCATGCTAGATCTTCTATGCACATGATCTCTATGATGTATATTCTTGGATTGGAGCTCAGATCATGAAGACTTAGTACAGAGTCAGGAGGAACTTACAAGAAGTCAGGATGCAGCATCTCATGGAGCTGTCTGTATGTACACCCACAGTCTGAGGGACGAAGCCTTTTTTCTGAGGAAGAAGAAGAAGACAAGGCTATTCTTGCTGCTCGTCCAAGAAGCAAAGCAAGATCTCACAGAGAGAGAAAAACATGGATCATTTCCAAAGAGAACAAGAATGTGCAGAAGAAATGAAGCAAGTGCAAGAGACAATTACAACAATGGGTAACTTGTGAAAAGCAGAGATGGATGCAGATATATTTCAGGGAGGAAGGGAAGAGATGAAGAAGTCCAAGTCTGAGAGGATCAAGGCCTACTACCAGTGAAAGCTGCAAACTTCTCGACAGCAACTGGGAGCCAGTTGTAGCTAGCGTTGTCTACTCTTTTGCTTCGTCCTCTCCTTCTTCTACTTGGCCTTGCAGTGCAATTCCTAACAAACTAACTGTAAACTGTGCACAACATCACACAAGCACCTCACAAAACTTCGAAAACACTGTACATAAATCCAGGAAGTGTTATGCCTGAAGCTTCAAGAACTCTCAACACTTCTTCCTATGGTGGTAGCTTGGTGCCATCTTCTTCACTGGTTTTTTTATTTCAGATCTTGCAACTCTATCAACTGGAAGGTGGGATCATGTGTGATTTGATAGATGCAAATATTGGTTGGTGATTCATCAGCATATGAGAGAATTGGAATTTGTGCTTACTGTTGTTGCTGGTTGGTGAGTCACAGCAGGGGGTTTTGTACCTTGGGTTTATTATTATGCATGGTACCTAATGTGAGAAGAGATGCTGAGAAGATGCAAGTTATTGGGGACCTGATAGTCCTGAAGCAACTCTGCAAATCTGTTTTGCATTGAAGTCACACCTCCCTTCTACTCTCCTTTGTATGTTTTGGATGAAAAGCTCCCATTCTTTGTTTTTAGGAGTCAATAGAACAGAGTTCAAGAAAGTAGAAAATGAAGCACTGGCATTTAGTGCTCTGCCATTCTCCTGACATAAGAGCAAACCACCCATGAGATGAGAATGCTGCAACCTTGTGACCATTTCCCTGACATAGAAGCAGACCACCCATGAGATGAGAATGCTGCAAGCCTTGTCACAACTCTCCTGACATAGAAGCAGACCACCCATGAGATGAGAATGCTGCAACCTTGTGACATTTCAGTCAGTCATGCACAGATTGCTGCATCTCCTTTGATGGTTAGCTGAAAAAAGAAAGTTCTCACACAGGTGCTCAGGGATGTACAAAATTTAACCTTGCAGTATCAACACAGGTTCTGGCTCACATTAGACAAACTGTATTCTGAAACTCAAATGGATAGAATTCTTATAAATTATGAATAGTGTGGGCTTACACAATATTGGCTGGCTTTCAAAGGTGGAATCCATCAGAGACAGACACCTGTGGAGCTTACCCATCCCTACAAAGGTGCAATTTGCACCGAGTATCACAATGTGTTCAGCAAATCACTGAGTATCACAATGTGCTGTTCAGCAAATCACTGAATATCAGTGTGCAGTTTAGCAACTCACTGAGTATCACAATGTGTAGTTCAGCAAATCACTGAGCGCAATGAAATAGCACTGTAAGAAGCTATCATGATAGTCAAGAAGAGAGGGCCCACAATGTCTCCCAACTTCATGTTCTAATTCTGTCCACAATGGCATCATCAGTAAAAACCCAATTATCAAAACAGCTATGGCCCAACAATGCCAATGGTCCACATCCCACCCAGAATTCTGTACAGTGATGTATGCATCATGAGCATACTCTTGGCAGGTCACCCAATCATGTTTTGCAGCTGTGAAGTGACCAGGAGTGATCACTCAGCTCCTTTTATGTTTTAGCATTTGCTGGCTCTCTTGTACACTGGTGGAAGGCTGGAGCATCTTTCATTCATGTGTGGGTAGGGTATGATTGTGTTGTATCCTGGGAGCTCCATATTGTATTGACCCAAGATCTGGCAGTACGGCTGAGGAGATGTGTTGTTCCCATTGCACCAGGCTGGTAGCCTTGAAATATCATCCTCCCAAAGCTTCAACATGTATGCATCTCGTATCTGCCAGGCAAGAAGAATCATACAAAGTGCCGCTGCATCACTATAGATCCCTAAATTCCAAACCATAGTGTTTTTTCACAAAAAGGAGGGCACTACTACTGGTTGTGGAAACCCAATTTGCTCCCAACCCCATGAAGGCGAAAAGAAAGATGAAGAAAAAAGCATGTGGAGAGATGCCTTACAGTGAACTCAGTAACCTGAATGGAAGTTGAAAGAGGACCAAAAAGGCCAGCTGCTTTGTAAATCTGCAGTATGAAAGCCACACATGTTGTGGAGAATCCATCACTATATTCCCAATGATCTTGCTCTGGAATTGCCAGCAATTCCGCAAAAGAAATCCCACGCTTTTCACTCTCGACTATAATGCTCGGCAAGTCCAAACCCTGGTGAACAATTACATCACAAAAATCACAGGTGAATAATGTATGTCTGAGAGATGTCTGTCCATATTCGAAAGAAACACAGCAAAGAAAGTCAACAAACTGCAAGCACCCAGATTTATCAAGCTGTTATTGTCTGTATCACAAAGCTTCCACTGGATTTACCTCTGTGTCCAGGCGTTTGTTCAAAGCTTCATTCCACATGTTGGATGCATAAGATGGTTGGAGACGTGTCCACATTGTTATGACTGATGCAACCTGTTATATCCATTTCTCTGACAAATTTCAGTTTGCAACCAAAAACACTCCAAAAACAGTTCTGCTGTGTGTTTCTTCTAGAGTACAAATAGCACTGGCGAAATATTTTAGAAAGAGAAAAAAAAAGAGGGAGCATGCAGGCACTCCACATTCAGTATTACACACTAACCAGATTGGAGTCAAGTGGGGGAGGATAGTTATCACGACGGGTGTCTATCCAGCTGAAGATCATGTTATGGTAGCCATAAGGTCGCCCATTCATGAGCTGTGCATACTCCCAGGCAGCTGTCTCATTAAATCTTGCCCGCAAATCAGGGTGCATAGGGAGCAGAGCAACATGTGGTGCTGCCACATCTTTGAGCTGCAGCTCCCACCACTCCTCCCATGGTATAACCACAATCACCTCCTCTCCCTGTTGCCAAAAGATTGCACATGTGCATCAGCAATAATTTCCCCTGTAAAGGACATCATTCGTTGCAAGCTATGCCATCCATCAGTGCCATGACTCATCTACAGAATCAAACAAACTGCTTTTTCCTGCAGTTGGGTGAATCCTACCTCACCAAGCAAACTTCAGATGAGTTTATGAAGGGTGAATGAACAACATCTGCATACCAGTAACACACAAAAACAAAACAAAGTACCTACCTCTTCATTTTCATGGCCAGATTCTCCAACCCAGAGATTGTTGTCTGGGTCACGCAGGCAGACTGCTGTATGACCAGCATATGCACCCGTTACCCATTTCTCAAGAGTCTCAAACCCACCCCAGCGACCTCTGACCTTGGAGAGTGCCAGAAAGTCACCAGAATGGACATCTGCAGTGCTGATATTGGTCACCCATGGCTGTGGGCGCTTAGTGATATTGGCACCCATGTGTGACTGAAGAAATGCAATATTAGCACTCTCCCCCCAGCCTGAATTCGAAAAGATAGGAAGCGCGTCCCACAAAGCCACCAAGGTACCAAGCATACCAGCAGGCATCAGGAACACTGAGAATCCCTTAGTTTTCACCTGTAAAGTCCCATAAAAATAGCAAAAGCTGAAGTTGTTCAGAAGATGATGGGCCACAGCTGACACCCATTCTCCACTCTCAAACACAATATGTTTCCCGATAGATAGAGAATTCCTTCAACTTACCACTCCTCATCAAAACATCTGCATGAGTGATTCTTGACCTAGCTTTTGAATTCTCACAAAGGAAAGTTTGAACTACACTACCAAGGAGTTGAAGACTGAAAGGCAGCAAAATCTGTAACATAGAGCGAGAAGAGTGCTGCTTCTTACATAGTCAAGTTCTCCTTCTTGCCACTCATCGATCTTGAGTGTATGATTGCGCGCCAAAAAGTAGTAGTCCCATGTAACCCTATACGGGGTGGCAAACACATACAGATCCAAGCATGTCCAGCTATGTGCGTTGCTTGTCTGCCAGCAGCACCCCACTACAATGTAGCAAAAACCTTGCTAAATATTACTGCAACAGTAGCAGCAGACGCCTGAATTTCACAAGAAGTAAAAGTTTGCCAAAGCAGAAACCCATCTTTTTTGGGTCACTCAATCAAGAATCCCAATGACCGACCAAACAGAGTTTGACAAACCGTATATATACTTGAAAACCAGGCCACATGTAAGAAGTTAAATTGCAATTTTAAGGCTAGAACTCCTCAAATCCATTTAATTTCATACTGCAATTACTGCAAAACAAAAGTGTGGGTGTGGCTTTTTTTTCTGCAAAGGCACACCCAATCTTTCTGATTGCTAGGTCTATGAATATCATCTGTATGCTTGTGGATTTGGGGATTCAGATCAAAGTTTTGGACTAATTTCCACAGAGAAGGGGTTATTGGTTCAATGCGGTTTCTCCATCAGGTACGAAACCTATTCCCACAATTGCAAGATTTGCCAGTAAACCATGGTTTTTCTCCACGAGATCAAACAAAAACCTAGTCTTACAATTGCAAAGAAACAATCTGTTTTGCAAGAAAATCTTCAACAGAAAATATTCTCTCCTGTTTGGTAAACTTGAAAAGAGAAGAAACACTCAGTTCTCAATAGGTATCCCATCCAGTAGCAACAAAAAGAGAAAATGATTTTGCAGAAATTTTGCAGAAGAGAAATTGGAAACCACAAAATAGAAACTAAGAGAAAGGGAGAGTAGATATTTCGGTTAGTTGTTTTTTTCGTTTTTTTCGGGGCACCTTGATATGGAGAATCGCACCACCACGTTTGCCTTCTTCTTTGGGCTCAGTGTACTCGATGTAAGCTTCATTCTCGAAGAAGCAAGTACCCTTCCAAGTGATGTTGTCTTTCTCTGAAGCCACCGCTCCCATAAACTTAGGTAACAAATCCACTGCGTTGTTCAAGCTATTGAGCACTGGCCATGCCACAGAGTGTGGCAAAACTGGTAACAAGTCTTGGGGTTCGAACAAAAGCTTGAACCCATCAACACCACCACCGCCATCTCCCAAAAGCAACACACTCCCCAAAATTCCAAACCAATACAAAAACTCCAGGAATCTCATCTTGTGAGAAAGGCCAGAAAACAAAAATAGGGTACCCACCAACTCCAAACTCCAGAAGCACCCACAAAACCAATCACTTCCGGCAACAAGAAAGAAAGAAAAGAAAATCTCAGCTTTCGAGCAACACCCACTTGAGATTCAAACTAAACAAATACAACCCATCGTCTTCAAACACATATGCTTATACTGACAACATCACATCCTGCAAGCTCAGAACTTGGCGTGTGTCATCACAACATACTTCCCCATGTAAGGAAGACATCACAGGACAAAGAGAAAAAATCAACTAAAAACAAATGTTCTTTTTGCAATAAGGTACAACAAACTACTGTATCTTGTCACTGAAGAAAGTCATGAGATGGGTTCTTGTTTATTCTTTGTTTAATTTTTTGGGGGATTCTTCCAGCCACAAGGGAGAGAGAGGGAAACTTTTGGGGAGTTCGGAAAAGAGAAATCTGGCAGAAGCTCCGTTGTTGCTGCAACCGAAAGGCTAATAGCTCTGCAAATCAAGACGTGGCTGCAAAGGGTTGCGTGATGAACTGATCAAACCCATGGGATTCTTGGATTCTAACATTAAAATACAAAAGCCTAAGCACAATTTGAGAGAGAAGAAAGAGAGAGGGACGGACAGAAGAGAGAGAGGGCGGCGGCAATGTGCATCACGAGACTGTGCACTTTAACCTCACTAGGTAAAAACCTAAAAACCAACATAATAAAACTTGGTAGATAGTTACTTAGCGTGTGTGTGTTTTTTTTTTTTTTTGGGGTGTCTTTTTGTTTCTTTGGAGGGACAATAATAACTACCATCTTCTAAAGCATCCATTGCCATCAATCAATATTCATCCATCCATACCATCCATCCATACCATCCATCCATACCATCCAGCCATACCATCCATCCATACTATCCTTCCATATACATCCATCCATACCATCCATCCATACTATCCTATTCATCCATCCATACTATCCTTCCATATTCATCCATCCATTTCATTTATCCATACTCTCCTTCCATATTCATCCATCCATTTCATCTCTCCATACCATACCATCCATAATGGCCATACCTCCCCCATCCATTCAATCCATACCATAGCATCCATAGTGTCCATACCTCCACCATCCACTCTATCCATTGAAGAAATGAGTGCAATGACCAATGATTTTTAATAAATCCACATTTTTTTAAATTATTCTAGAGAATCCAAGCATTTTGCCTCCAAAATTAAGGTTGATTATTAGCCTTAATTTAAGTATTATGCACATTTTCTATTGGAATTCTGGGAATCTTTTTTGTTCCAAGCAAAAATAAAAATTAATTGCAAAAACCTCAAAAACCTAAAAAGTTTTTACAAGAAAGGAATGGGTTTTTTTTTTTTGTTTCCTTTTTTGCCAATATTTGGGTTATAGCATCCATAAAATAATTTTTTGCTGGGTAACAAAAATAAATGGGAAGGAGAGATAGGGTTCCAATCATTTTGTGGGCTTAAAACCATTAAAAATTAATGAGTCTCCTCAACTATAGGACCCAATGGTTTGTGTGTCCAAACCATACTACAAATAAATAAATAAATAATAAATACTACAAGTCCATAATAACAAGCAAACTTGGCCTTCCCATATTTTGTCCCTTTACCTACCTATTGTTGATTTTTTTTTGGAAGATTTATTTTTGGAAGGGTGGGGAAAGGGGCTGGGGAAAGGGCGGGGGGTGGTCCCCCTACCACCAAAAAGAGAATTAAACCATTTGGATATACCCCTAATTCACATGGAGCCATGGGCCTTTTTGCAAGCTCCATAGCCAATCAAAGCATGTCTTTTGTGATTATTTAATTCATGTACCTAGTACCTAGTACCTAGTACTTAGGCTAGTATTAGGAAAGGTGCCTATTTTATTTTTATTTTTATTTTTATTTTATTTTTTATCAGTTATGTTTGATAGTAAGAATAATAATATTTTTGAATTTCGGCATTATGTTAAATAATGAAGCTATTGTGGTTGAGAGGTGGTTTCAGATTTTTGGCATGCCAGGCACATTTTTTCAGAACTTTTGGCAATTCCAAAAAAGTAATTAAATTATTAATGCCAAGTTTGTTGCCATCAAACCAGGCTCAAGTAGTTAAGTTCACGGAGCAATATTGTGCGGGTATTAGAATCAGCTCCAGATACCCCTCAATTATCAACTCGAGTATATATACCCACTTACCAGACGAGGGTGAGAAAAAAATCAAAAGATTGGCTTGGTTCTCCAAAAAAATTGTGAAATTTTCAAAAACTCCTGACTCTTTGCTGGTTCTTTTTTATGTCTCTGAAATTATCATAACCGGCGGTTCTCTAATTCTGGATTTTCTGTTTCTAAACATCCTGGAACCCGTGGTTCTTTAATTCTGAGTTTTTTAGAGGAACCAGAGCCATCGGTTATTTTATAAAAATCAAAGAACCGCACAACACGGGTATGGAGTAGAGTTTGCACGGGTATTTTGCCAAGTTCATTTCTCTAGTTTTTCGAAGCAATTTTGCCAAATGATCAAGTCCACATTGCTATTTGGCTATTGCTATTTGGCTATTTTGTCGAGTTGATTTTACCTCTTTGCCAACTCCACTTGAACAAATTGCTAAAGTCCTCATTGCCAATAGTCAACATTCCCAAGTCTTCAACTCCACATCACTATTTGGCTATTTAGCCGAATTGTCTATTTAGCCAAATTGTTAAGTCCACTTCACCTTGTGGACAACTTGAACAAGCTTCAAGCTGCCCACAAATTTTTAATTTTCTGGGCTGTCCAACGCCTGAATTTCTTTTATGGTCTGCCAAAACTTCTGCCCCGGAAAATCAGATTGTCCTTGATTTTTTCTTTTCCCACAGGCTGCCCAGGGCTTCTCCTCTCTCTCTCTCTCTCTCTCTCTCTCTCGACTTGATGGCTCTTGGAAGCTCCAGAGGAGCCCTTTCAAAAATCAAGCTACCACCTAAATTAATTTTTTGAACGTTAATTTCCGATTGAGAGCGAATTGAAAGGTTTCGAGTTCAAATTTAATTGTTATCTTTGTATTCATTTTTATAAATGCGGGTGGATTATGGAATGGAAGTCCATTTGTGAAAATTTGTGAAACCTTAAGATAAAAGAAATTTTATCCAAAGAAATATGATCAATAATTTCACTTCATCCGTGGAATATAATTCATTCACAATCTTTATTTAGTGCAATAAAAGTCATCCAAATTCCATGGATGAACATTCATAAAATATCATTTGTGAATTTTCATGGGAGTAATGGATGAAGTTTGATTGATAAAAGTTTATAGACAAAATTCCATGATTGAAAAGTTGAATTTACATGGACTAATGTTCATCCATGAAATCACGGTTACTAGAAAGGACATCCCTTTTATTAGGGACATCCATGGACATAGTGGCCTTCAATAATGAGCCATATTTCCCTTTACATCCTCCTTGAGAAACAAAAGAAGGGTTGTGCTAGGGAGGTTTAGGACACACCAATCAAGTTTCACAATCCGTAAATAGACGCCACATGTGAATTCAGAAGGCAGCCCATGGGGGGGAAAAAAAATTCAAGGGCAGTCTGAAGTTTTGGCAGACCGGGGGGGAAAAAAAATTGTGGAGTCAACAACCCACAAATTTTTTTAATGTGTGGGCAGCTTGAAGTTCATTGGAGAAAGTCCACAAGGTGAACCAGGACTTGGCAATTTGGCAAAATAGCAATATGGAGTGAGCAAGGTCGGAATGCAAAAGTGGCAATTGTGGACTTGACAATTTGGCAAAACCTTGGCATATCCTTTTCCAAGTGTGATTTAGGTCAACATGTGTGTTATGTACAATAGAAAAGTGGATTTCTCCTAGCAAATTTTTCAAGAACCAATGTTGGAATGAAGATGAAAATTTCAACACATTGTATGATGAGTCCTAGCTTGCACACAAGTACTTTGGAGCTTCATTTGGTGAAAACTAATTGCACTCAAGTGTATTAAGATTGTTTGGTGAACAAATTCGCACCCAAGTGAGTTACTAGCTTATGGGTGGCAACCAACCCATGGCACACCAAGTACAAGGTGCAAGGAGAATGTTGTTGGAGTAGATCATACTCCATTCTAAGGGAACCTTAAAATGGGGGACTAGCATCAATTCCTATGAATCCTTTTGGTGTATAAGATCAGCTTGGACTTTGGACTAGAAATCTTATACTCCATGAGTAGTTTTAATGTGTGTGTGTGTGTGTATGTTTTGACAATAAAACATGGGATGTGTACTTTGTCAACATTTTTGTTTTGAGGAAATTGTGGATGGATTGTAATCTTTCTCAAACTATATAGAACATCATGCAGCAAAATCCTCACCACAATCATGGAGTTGAGAGTCACATATTGTACAAACTATCTTGTTGTGCACACATTATCCAAAAACTAAATGATTGATTTTATTTCCTTTTTGGGGGATACTTTCAATCATTTGTATGAAATTTTTGGTCGCACATTAACATTCCCCAAAGGAAGATATTATGAAAAATCTACCAGCATTTTCATAATCTTGTTATGTATTAACAAATAATTTGAACTTTAAATTCTCAAAGCACAATGAGTAATGCCTTGGAAAATCTAGCCTTAGAAAATTTGAATGCATAAAATTATTTCAAAGAAAATTTAGTTAGCATGGTGCTACCATATGTCAAGACCTAACTAATTGAAATGGAAAGACCTTTGAGCATCATCCTTTTCCAAAAAATATATAATTTCAATAAACTAAGTCTTAACATATTAAATTTTTAAATATTATTTATTTTAATGATCAATATGAACATGTTATTTTAATTTATTCCAATGTTGTTGAAGAATCACATGCTTAAAGTAAAATAATGTAGATTTCCAAAAATGTACAAGTAGAATTTTGTTACTTTGCAAGTTGTCTGAACAAACAAAGTAAGTAAGCTTCTAGTAGATGAAAATTTGAATTTTCTACTTTCTTGGTTAATGACATTCTAAATTTTATTTATGCACTTTCAACTTATAACTAAAAAATAATTTATATATCAATCTTTTAATGTGTTTTGAACACAATTCACTAATTAGTTTTAGAAATACTTTTTACCTACTTTTTTTTTAATTCAAAATTTGTATACAACATATCACAAATGTCATATTTGATGACACAATGGTTTGGCAATGATTCAAAGGTTTTGACAAATGTTGTGCATGCAAATGGTTTGGGATTTACACTTTTTGTAAATGTTGATCCCATAATGAAATTTATTTACACTTCATGTAAGTGTCTAATATCCATTTGCATTTGTGTAAATGTAAATGTAAAATCGTGTAAATTTATTTTAAGTTGTGTAAAAAGCAATACATTTATATAGTTTTACTTGGTTATGTAAAACTATATAACTGTAAAACAAATAAATTTATATGATTTTAGATGGTCATGTAAAACAATAAATTTTTTTTAGGCGAAAGGGGGGGTTTCATAATGTTTTTGGTGATAGGCCAATCAAATGGCCCATTACAAAAAAAAACCCATCAAAACATGCACCAACAATTAATTAATATGGATTTGCAAGAAAGTATGGTCATTAAAGGTGTATAATAAATATATAAAACATATAGCATCAAAACACTGAGTTTGGTCATAAACAAGGTGAGATTCAAAAAATACATGCAAAAAGAATTCATTGACATTCAAGGCGGGAAGGGGGAAATTCAAAACCCATCAATTTTTATGATAAATTGAGTTTCACCTAGTTAAACCCATTTTTCCTAAGTGCCTCCATTATTGTTGCATATATTTTCATTGTTCATACTTGTACATCTATTATAATTACTCTAGAACCTTACACATTAAATGTTGAGTTTAATCATACCCATATTTAATAAAATTTCCTCATTTTATGGATACATTGAAAGAGGGGTTTGAAGGTAAAGGAGGCCCAAAGACAAGGTGACAAGTTACGAATAACCTTAGTATATACAATTACTTACACGCCCCAAAACATCTACATAAGGCCATGTAAATGTATATGACAAATATTTACATTAACTTTATGTAAGTGTAAAACGTTTGGTCATGTAAATGTGAATGATTTGCACTTACACGGGATTCACTCGCATATACATGGTTATGGAGTTTGAAATTTTTAGAAATTCAAAGTATGTTTCAAGTTTCAAAAGTTTTACCACATGTAAATGGGGTGTAATGTGATTGACATATAAACAAAGTAAATAATTTATGATATAAGAAACAAAAACTTAAAGTGGTTAACAGTTTTTTGTATAATTCAAATTATGCTAAATTTTCAAGATGAAACACAAAATCTAGCAAAATCTACACACTTAGAAAAATTCATACTTATTCAACAATGACTAACATAAGCATGTGGTGTCACCAAAAAGAAGGGGTGCACAATCTGATCAAACACCTTAGCAACACACCGATCCCTCACAATACTCAAGCTGCTGAGGTCCCTAAATTGATTCACGGCCCCTGACCTTCTCTCTTTCTCAGACCCTGTACAGGACTCAAGTTATGTGCACACATGGACCCTCAAACATACACAGTCTTCATTCCTGAAACATCAGCTACTCTGATTAAGAAGCTCAAAGCTTGCATTTCATTTACAAGATGTACAGAGGCTATTCACCTTCAATTCCTAGCTCTCGTGCAAATGACTTCAATCTCCCCTGGTTTCAACTCCTACTCTATTACTCTCTCAAAACATGGTCACTGATGCGAATTATAGCTGCTTTGCTGGCTACTGGCTCAGCGGAAAAATCTGTAACCAGCTAAGCTTCTTCCAAGCAAACAGATCTATTCATCAACTACACATGTCCTGAATCACCTAGCACAATCTGCCTCAGCAAAAACTCTCTCGCATGCTTTCTACACCCGGACCTTCTCTTACAGCTCTCTCCTTGCAACCTCCAGAATCTACCGCTCCAAAGTTTGCCTCCAGTCCTTTGAATTTCCAGTTGCTCAGCCGCCATGCATTCCAACCGTGACGTGCTCCCAAGTCACGGGGTGAAACCAACTTGAGGGTTTCACGAAGTCAAGTTGCGGAAGTTGAGACTTGGAGGCACGCTCCCGGCTTCCAACTCTAGAAAGGGGTAGAGGGTCGAGTTGGGAGCCCAGGGATTAGACTAGGAAGAGGTATTAGTTGATCAAGCTTGAATCTGCATCAAAACAAACCACCCAAGTGGTTAGTTCACTTTCCGGGACACCCTTTGGTGTTGGGACAAGCCACGGGCACTTCGGACCACAAGACTCACCACGGCCCGGACTCGGGGGAAGCCACCACCTTCCCCCATATAATATACTTTGCGACACTCCACTGAGGCTACATCCAAATGGCTCTTTTTTCCCGGGACTCCCAAGTTGGAGTCTCGAAATCCAACCAAGTGTTCCGGTTTTGGATTCTCGGGACTTTGAGAGGTCATAGCTCCTCGCCCTGACCTCTGATCACAACAAGGTCTGAACCAAAGTTGTAGCCCTTGTCAAGATCTTTCTAACAACATATTGCAATCCCGAAACGGACCTCAAAAATTGGTCGATTCCCGACTTTTAGTGGTCGCAAGTCAAACTGTCAGTTTGACTCACGGCCCTTCTTTTGCCCATAACTTGGGCGACAAATGTCCAAATGGCCAATGCGAGGCCATTTTCGATATTAACGCTTCAAGATCTTTTCAATGACACCAAGAACACCCCAATGCAAGGTGTTTTGGGTCCTTTTGTTGAGCTCTAAACATTCGGGAGTCCCGAGGGACTCCAAATCCCCAACTTTTCCAAGTGTTGGGCTTCACCCCCACACTTGGCCAAGTTAGGGTTGCGACACTGCCTCAAACCATAATTGGAACACCTCCTTCCTTCATAATTTCATGTCGTCTTCCTCATACGTGATGAGCCTCCATGATCCACTAGACACAGCCGCCATGCACTCTTTGCAGTAAAGAGAAGTAATGCGCAGCCAAACTAGTGAGGGTCACAAAAATCAGGATCAGAATCAATGGAGCTCCTTTTGTTCGGTCACTCGTTGTTCGGTTACATATGTCACCCCTCCTTTTTTGAGAAAGTTGAGTCCCTCAGCTTAATCTGGAGGAGCGTAATAGATCTGCAGATCTCTTCGAGACCTCTCCCATTGACGTCCATGTGCATCTTGGATAATGCAGATCCGGCAGCCTTCCTCAAAATCAAAATTGCCCTTCCCATCAGTATGCCCGACAAATTGGTATGGACCTTCCCAACTTGCAAAGAGTGCTCTCCTCTTACCCGATTTTTTCATTTTCACCATCGACACCCCTGCAACCAAACCTTCAAACAGATGCTTACCCTTCCTGTTTGCATACGTGTTCCTGTGCTTCTTCTATGCTTCCTCCACGTTGAGCAAGACACTTTCATGTATACTCGCTATGAGCCTCACCTTCTCCAGGAATTGTGCTACAGCATCCTCGACATCAGCACCATCATCAATCACGTCAGTCAGAGCATTCAGATAGTTATCAGCTCTGAGACGCGATGATCGACCAGTTAGAATCATGAATGGAGATAACTTTGTGCTCACTTGAGCCCCACACCTGTACCCAAACAAGACCTTCGCCAGGTGCTCATCCTAGCAATCTACATTTGCAGGATTCGCAGCCAATAACAGTAATACCATGCTTGATGGTTTTAATCATGCGTTTCACCATCCCGTTGCACTAGGGCCATTGTGGTGCAATGCGCTGATGTTGTATAGCATAATATTTGCACATGACATCAAACTCTGCACCCCACTCCCCTCCATTGTCAGTAAATATGAATCTAGGAACTCCATACCTATAGATCAGATCATCCTCCAAAAACTTAGCTGCAATCTTAGCTCCATGATCAGCAACCGCCTTGGCTTCGCACCACTTAGAATAGTGGTCGATGGCCACCAGTGTATATTTGTTGCCTAACTTGGTCTTAGGCAATGGTCGTGCTGTATCCAATGCAACTCTGTGGAACAAATCACAAATTGGAATGCTCTTCAATCGCTCATCTCCAGAACGGATGCAACCCACACTCTTCACCAGCTGGCCCTACTCGCACATCTTAACAACCGCCTTCACGCATTCCGTTCGGTTGTTCCAAAAGTACCTTCGACAAATCTCCGCCAAGGTTCTTTGTTCCCCAAAATGTCCCAAGTCTTCATGCATTTGACTCACAAGCTCCATCCTTTCCTCAGGCTTGGGCACATACAGCCCCTTAAAGTAGAGCTTTTCGTCCTTCCAGCAATAGTAGGTTGATCTCTTTCTTGCTCTCTTACTTACCTGAAGATCAACTGTGTCTGGAATGACACCTTCCTTCAACAACCCCAGACAAATCTCATCCCCCCAGATGTCAGTTTTGCTTGTATCCTCAGCACAGGTTTCTTCGTCACCAGACCTTGCATCACCTACACCATGTCCACCATATTCCAACAGCTCCTGGGCAGCCAACACCAACTCTAGTTGCTGCTGCCTATCGTAGTATCTGGTCCTCCCTTCTTTCATGACCCGTTTGCTCTTGGGAGATCCCGAATTTCGAATTTCCTCTCTATCTGCAGCTTCTCCCTCTTCATCAGGTGAATCACCCTCTTCATCTTGGCTTGCCTCAGCCAATACATCAAGCATAAACAGTTAGTGCCCTTCCGACCAGCGCCAATGATTGATGCCAAAACAACATCTATGGTGCTCCGTCAGTCCTCCTGAATGTCTTCTCATACCAAACCATTCTGATTCCTCACCATGTCAGACAGAGAATACCCCTCCTGTCGTTTCAATTGAGTCACCTTGCTTAGTCCCAATGTCCTGGATTTCTTCACTGAAATCGTCATCCTCCGCAGCTTCTCCCACTAGATTTCGGCTCAGTGCATCCACGTTTGTATGCTTCATACCTGGTCGATGCAATATCTTGAAACTGAAGTCCTGCAGCATGTCAATCCAGCGTCCTCTTCTCCCATGCGCATCTGATACCGTCGCCAACCACTCAAGTGGTTTGTGATCTATCCTCAGAACAAAGTGATTACGGTGCAGATATTGCCTGAAATGCATGATACCCCATATTAGTGCATAACATGCTCCCTCCATGGGATGGAATTTCTTCTGCGCAGACGTCAAACCTTTGCTGGCATATGCTACCACTTCCTCCATCCTGCCTTCCCTCTGAAACAAAATGGCACCGACACCCTTTGGTGACCAATCCACATCAAGGCAAAACGATTTCTTGAAGTCAGGTCGAGTGAGCACCGAGGCAGCTACAAGTGCTCCCTTCAGAGCTTCAAACGAGCACTGACATCCCAAATCCCACACAAAAGCAACATCTTTCCTTGTTAATTCAAACAATGGAACAGCTAATCGTGAATATCCCAGAACATAGTTTTGGTAATATCCGATCAATCCTAGAAAAGACCTCACATTCGTGAATGTCTTTGGCACTGGAAAATGGACTACGACATCAATCTTGCTAGGGTCTGGCTTGGTCCCTTCATGACTAACCACATGAACCAAGAAAGTGATACTCTTGGCAGCAAAACAACATTTGTTTGGATTCAACTTCAAATTCACTTCACTGAGTTTGAAAAAGACAGCATCCAAATGTTGCAAATGCTCTGCCCAATTCTCGCTGTGCACATTGAGATCGTCCACAAATATCTTCAGGAATTTGTCTCCAAGCTCTTTGAAAACTGTGGACATGGTTCGAGTGAAGGTGCTAGTCGCGTTCTTGAAACCAAATGCCATGACAGTCCAGTCATACAGTCTTGTCTTTGTGACCAACGCTGTTTTTTTTACATCTTCAGGCGCCATTCAAATTTGCCAAAAACCATATTGCAAATCTAACGCAGTGAACCAGGTTGATTTCCCCAATTGAAAAATCACATCATCCACCAAAGGCATTGGGAAAGAATCTCGGCGAGTCTACCTGTTGAGAGGTCGATAATCCCCAAAGAATCACCTACTCCCATCCCATTTTACCGGTAAGGTGACATGACAAGCATATTCAGAATCGTTGGGTTTCATCTTGCCCAAGTCAACCAGGACATCAATCTGTCTCTTCACCTCTGCTTCTTCCAAGAATGATAATCGACCACGAGATACCCTGCAGGGTGGGAATCCTTGCGTGTCGATGAAGTACTCCCCAATGGTACAACAGCCCAGCTCCCCTTTGTTCCAGGCGAATACATCTTGGTAATTTCCGAGCATTTTCCAGAGTTGCTGCTTCTTCTCCTCTTCCAAGTTGTGATCAATCCAAATCTTCTGGGAGATCTCTTCCCATCTTGTGCTCATCTTCTGGTCGTCTGACAATGCCAATTGCTCCTTGTGATTGAAGTGAGCATCACTCCCACTTACTTGATGGATTTGCAGCAACGCAGGTACTTCTGCACATCGCGCAGCTTCCATGCTGGCATGCTTCCCTTTTTCTGCATCAGACACCCACTGAATCCAATCAACATAATCATCAGTGTCTGTAATCTCTTCTCTCATGAAATCATCAGCCTGATCTTGCAGCGTGAGCTGCAAGATTTGCTGTGGTCCCTCCTTCAACACCAACTCTTCAAGCTCGGTGTTTCCAAATTCAAACTTGTCATCAATTGGCCCCACCGACTGAAGCCCTCCGTCATTGTCATCATCTGCATCAGTGTCGGAATTTGACACCGGCGCATTCGTTTGTTCAGTTACTACAAGATCACACACCGGCATCTTCTCGAGATCCACTTCCAAGGTTTCAGATGATGCACTTTCCAAGGTAACTGCAGCATTGCGCTCTAAAGCCTCTAAGCTCACATTTTGCAGCAGATTCACCATAATCAATGGCAACACTTCCACGTTTGTTCCTGGTCCCCTTCTCACTTGGATTAGACCTCGCTCCACATCCATGATGGCTCCGATCTTCATCAGGAAATCCAATCCAAGTAGCACATCATAACTATCTGTGTCTATCACCATGAAAGTCATGGTGCACTGAACACCTCCAACTCCTACTAATACCTCATCAATCCGTCCGAGAGCCTGCGTGACAACTCCCGACGCAGTCTTATAGGTCTCGGATCCAGCTACCAAATGCATCATCCCCATCTCCCTAACCACAACAGCAGCCATGACAGACATGGATGCCCCTGTGTCTACAAGCCCTTCTATTACATATATGTTTATCTCCACATGCAAATGGAGAGTCTTGCTTTTGTTTGTTTTATTAACACAAATTTGCCTAATTGCTGGGACTGGTGAAACGACAAACACCTGATCAACCATCGTCTCTGCATCCTTCTTTCTACGAGCTAGCTTCACTAGACTCTCCAGATGTTCCAACTCTCCAGGGATCATTAAAATTGTTTCCATTGGGCTAAGGGAAATCTTCCCTTTGATGAAATGCGAGAGGATTTTCGATTTAACAGTCGTCTCCCAACTCACTCCTGTGCCTTGTCCTTCAACTTCAAGAGAGGGTACATTACCTGTGGGTGCCACTTTGATTGGCATTCGCCTAAGTGGTACCCGAGTACATGAAAATACCTTTTCATCTCTGCACAACCTGTTTAGTTACTACAGAGTTGCTTGCTCATCATTCAGCAAGACTTCTACAAAGTTTGTTGCTCCAGACTACACCTTTCCATCCTTGGGTTTCTTCCAACATCGGTCCTCCGAGTGTCCCAATCCTACACAGAAAGAGCATTTAATCCCACAATTTTTTGTCCTATGCGGCATATTGCACTTGGCACATTTTGGTCGTGCTTCATTTAGCCTTGGACATGCTGTGGCTATGTGATCTCCTCCCTTGCAGAGCTGGCACCCGCTGGACATTGTGGAAGAGGATGATGCGATAGAATTCGGCACATTCCTCGTGAAAAAGTTTACCAGCGTGTTATTCAAAGCAGTCACCTGCTTCTCCATCATCGTCTATTCGACCCCCTCTTCCTGCTCCTCCTTCAAGGGCTCGAATGGAGTCTCTCCCAATTTTCCCAGTACTCTCTCGAGCTCGGTAGCAGCACCTACCAGCTCCTCAACATCAGCAAATGTTCTTACTACGCATAACTTCCGAATCTCAGGCCTCAGCCTAGCCAAAAATCTTCTCTTTTGCTCAGCATCAGGTATCCTCCCCCTTTGAAACAACTTGTCGAGACGTTCAAAGTACTTCTGAACTCTCTCCTTTGGCTCTTGCTTGATGGCATCCAACTTCATCCGGATGTCATCATCATCAACATGCCCATATTTTTGCACGATCAGGGTCCTCAATTCGGCCCAGTTGGCTGGCATCGGCTGCAGCTTCTTGAACCATTCTTTGGCTCGACCCCGCAAATTCAACTTGGCGTTTGAACAGCTTATCCGCATTGAGGTCTCGCACCTCGGCAGCCATTGTGGGCCTTTCCGCCCAATCATTCACATCTTCATGGTCCCGTCCCCAGAACAACTCATCCATTCCCTGAGGACTTGTCATCTTACAGGAGTTCAGCAATAACAGAAACAAAATGTAACACTCTTCACCACACACAGTTCCTCAAATCATAATCTGATTTTTTTAAAAAAAATTTAAAACAAAATTGATCAGCTTCTCAGCTTTTGTAGTTCAATTCCAATTCTTGAAAGAAAAACAAATGTTGTCCGAGTCATCCATCAAACTCAGACTGAGCGCCCTCAGCTATTAGTCTCAAAGGTTCAAAATTGGATGGAAAGGTAGAAAAACACTACTCATATGTGGATTCCTGCTGGAATTGCCACTTCGATTTTGGATCGCGCCGCACTCTCCAACTTATGAGGCAAGACCTCGACCCAGCGTGCTCCACTCTGACAACACAATCTCCAACTTGGAACAGATCTTCTACACCAGGAATGTAGAATTTGGGAAAATGGTTCGACGATATAGAAGACTTGGGAATCCAGATGTCTCCCAACCTCGGCACGCTATGTTCCCTCTCGGCGAAGATAGGAGTTATTCTACACAAGGTAGGAGGCGTAGTAGTATTGCGTCTGTAGCTGCGAGATGGATACCCATCCGTATGCTCCATTACTTACCCTTAACCAAACTTCAGCTCGTGTATGAAATCCATTATGAGCAATCTCTACAGCTATGTCTCCGATTCGGGCGACTTCTGGATCTATCCCTACAAGCATAACTACCCCAAAACCTAGGAAGCGCATGATCATAGCTCCTGTGGTCCACCCTGAGTAGTGTAATAATCAAAACGATTCACAATTCGTTGTTCACGAATGTCCTGAGTTACTTCTTTGGCTCCTAATTCATCGGCTCCAGATGAAGACATGATACATTCTTTCTAAACTTCCACAGGTTCTACCGAAACTATCGAACTAGCTCTGATACCAAAAAGAAGGGGTGCACAATCTGATCGAACACCCTGGCAACACACCGATCCCTCACAGTATTCAAGCTGCTGAGGTCCCTAAATTGATTCATGACCCCTGACCTTCTCTCTCTCTCAGACGCTGTACAGGACTCAAATTATGTGCACACATGGACCCTCAAACATACACAGTCTTCATTCCTGACACATCAGCTACTCTGATTAGGAAGCTCAGAGCTTGCATTTCATTTACAAGATGTACAGAGGCTACTCGCCTTCAATTCCTAGCTCTCGTGCAAATGACTTCGATATATCCTGGTTTCAACTCCTACTCTGTTACTCTCTCAAAACATGGTCACTGATGTGAATTATAGCTGCTTTGCTGGCTACTGGCGCAGCAGAAAAATCTGTAACCAGCTAGGCTTCTTCCAAGCAGACAGATTTACTCATCAACTACACATGTCCTGAATCGCCTAGCACAATCTGCCTCAGCAAAAACTCTCTCGCATGCTCTCTACACCCGGACCTTCTCTTACAGCTCTCTCCTTGCAACCTCTAAAATCTACCGCTCCAAAGTTTGCCTCCAGTCCTTTGAATTGCCAGCTGCTCAGTCGCCATGCATTCCAACCGCCTCAAACCATAATTGCAGTGCCTCCCTCCTTCATAATTTCGCGCCGTCTTCCTCATACGCGATGAGCCTCCATGATCCACTAGACACAGCCGCCACGCACTCCTTGCAGTAAAGAGAAGTAATGCATTGCCAAACCAGTGAGGGTCACAAAAATCAGGATTAGAACCAGTGGAGCTCCTTTTATTCGGTCACCCGTTGTTCGGTTACAATGGTACATTGGGGCAACTATATGTGTTTTTAATAATGAGTTGCAAAAAAAATCTTTCAAAAAATCTTTCATATGAAAAAGTGAAAAAGGCTTAAAAAGGATTCACAATCCTCTTGTAAAGTAATCCCATTGGCTCCTTTGAATGTACTTTTACCTTAAAGCTTGAATTTTTTTTCTAGGATTAACATATCACTTTCTTAATTAGGGATGATGTATCCCCAAAAAATGAACCACCTTAACTTGCAACCACCCAACTATAAGGTCCCATGATATTTCATCCTACTAAATTCAACTTAACTTAAAATCTATTGAACCCATTCCCAAATATAGAAGCATGGATCTATGTTTTTCAAATTTAATTATTTTTAAATTTTTTTCTCCCAACGCCATATTCATGAGCAAATTTTTGCCACCTTCTGCATCAATGTATATCCTTTTTCTTTTTTATTGATTTCAAATTCAATTCAATTTAAATCAAATTGTTAAATTGAATTTAATTGAATTGAAGTTCAATTCAACTCAAAAGTGCATATAATGTCATTCAACATTTTCATTTAAATGGAACTTCAATAAACTAAGTTAGGCTTTGATAGGCCTAGCCTAGGTTACATAAATCACAAGCATTAGGATTTAACCACTCCCTCCCACTTTCACCTTTAGAAATCAAAATCCTAACCATTACACCACATTATTTTTTGTAATACAACATGTCATCATATTGTAATAAATGTTTTTTAAACCTACCTAAGTAACCTAGCCCACCTACCCAACTAAGCTAACTTCGATAAGCCTTGGTTAACCTAGGGCCTACCTAAGTTTATCCAAGGGGTTATCTAAGGTCTACCTTGACATAGTTAGATCTACCTAAACATACCTAAAGCTACCTAAAGGTTACATAGGATCTATTTTTAGGGCTAAATTAAGGCTATTCATAAAAGGTTACCTAGGTTACCTTATAGGTTACCTAGATTACCTAAGGATACCTAAGGATTGCCTACAACCTACAAAAATCTACCTAGGATTAGGAGGGCTCCCTAGTCTACATGAGGGCTATTTAAAGCTACTTATGCATTAATTAAGGTTTACCTAGCCCTACCTATGGGCTACCTAAAAACTACCTAAGGGTTATTTAGTGTCTATTTAACTAAGTATATTTAGGCCTACTTAATGGTTATTAAAAGTACCTAAGGGCTTATATTTAGAGGCTACATGGAAGATTGTTATGGGTACCTAGGGCTAGTTAAAGGCTATTAGGTGTTGTTGAAAATACTTCTAAGTTACTAAGCCTAGGGGTACTAAAGGTTATGAGGGGTTACATACGGGCTATTAGGGGTATTTAGGGCTACATAAGTATCCATGTGTTTACCCAAGTATTCTTATTTATGTTTACATAACTATGCATATGTGTACTTAGGTATGTTTATGTCTACCCAAATAGTTATTAAGTCTAAATGGGTGCAGTCACAATAAAAGGAACCAAAACAATTATTAAATGTAGTGAAAATTTGTGCCTCCAATGCTTTGATGAACGATGATTAATTGTATTTAATGAATGTTTTGTTCATCTTTTAGAATTGTGTTAGTTACTCATGAAGTTGGAATCCCATGAATTTGGAATAATTTCATTTTGTTGGAAGAATTTTTATACAAACAAAAGACATATATGCATTTGCGAAATACTGTTTTTCACACATCACACACTTAAAAATTTGGATGTGTTTTTTATTATTTGAAAACATGGATTAAAAATTAATTAGGGTTTAATATACTTCATAGAAAATGCCACATGTGTTGAACCATTTAAGAATCCTTTTGAAATTTTTGTGGTGATTTTATAGTAGACTTTAATGTTCAAATGTCCTTAATGATTAATATAATTCAAAATTTGTGATCATGGTTAAAAGTGCCAAGTTGTAAATTTGATTGTAATCTAAGGCTTGATGCAAAATTTTCATATGTTTATTATGGTATCAATCATATGTTGTCTCAATATTGACATCTAGTTTTTTAAATTGTATGAAAAACTATCAAATTTGGTATTTTAAACTAATGTATGAAGGCCACATGTCAAATGTAGTCCTTAGAAAAGATTTAGTGCATGGTTCAACTAGCTCCTTTTATTGTGCCTAGACCCATATAAGTCTTCTTAAGTCTACAAATAGGCCTACATAATTATCTTTTAAGGGCCTATTTAGGTCAACATATATAGGCCTACATCCTAGGGTATACTTAGGCCTAGTCAAGGGCTATGTAAACCTATGTAAGGCTTAACATATGTAACCTAGCCCAACCCATTTTGGTTAACTCAACTTAGTTTAAGTAGGGTTTCTTGTGAAAAATAATAAAGAGGACAAGGTACATGTCAATTGTTTCAAAATGACTATTAACACATTTGGTCATAATCATAGTCATGTAGTCATTTATTGACCATGGTCACACAAATGGAAATGACTATGTCCAAATACAATTACATGACTAAATTTGAACATTGGTTGCAAAATGTCCAATATTAAAAACTATATTTTAGCATTGTGTCAATCACCAACCATTAATTCAGCTAAGGATTACCTTATTACCAAGACAAAGAAACACAATCTATAGTAAGTAATGTAAATAGTGGTAGTCTAAACTAAACCATCCTTGGTGATGAAATTTGTTCCTTTCAATTTTAATGCCAATTAATAGTTGTGGTAAATTGGCAAGGATTTACAATATATTTTTACCACTAGCAAACAACATGGAAAAAACTCAAAAATAAAACAATAAAAGTTGTACAAGTTTGTTACATACAACCTTACCAACCCCCTATTGTATTGGATGATTAAATACATACACACATAACACAACAAAAAATATAGCAAAATGGCATGCAATAGGTTGAGCTCCAAATTATTTAATGTTGTTATAATGAAAATACTATGGCTACCATTGCAAACATACATACTTCTTTACTACCCATTCCCATTCTACTTCCCATAACATCTTCATAAACACCTTTGCATGGGTAAGAGGTAGGAGGAACCTAGGTAGTTGCAAACCACACTAGATGAAATAAATTGGACCATTATGGTAGGTTATTAGTCATTGTTAGATAGAGTTTTTAATTTGTTATTGGATATCACAAAAATTGAAGTCTTACGATGATTAAAAAAAACACAACAAAATGATGAAAGGTTCCTCTTAGGACAATTTTAAATGGACCACTATACCCAAAAAGTTCATATGCAAAATTGTATAAATGGACTTTATTTCATAATGTGTTTGTACAATTACATATTTTAGTTCATACCAACATAAATATGTAAACATTTAAAAACACATTGACTAAATTTTGGTCTTCAAAAACATCAATATAAATGTCAAAATGGACTTTGCATAAGATAAACATGCATATCATTTGGCAAAATCCACTTCAGTATTTAAATTGATGTTTTTCAAAACCATTTTTTAATCAACATGCTTTAAAAGAAAGTTTGGTGGTATGAATTTGAAAGTGAAAAAAAAAGTTAACATTAACTCATTTGAACCAATTTGAAAGTTGGACCCATCACAAATTTAACATCCAATGATTTTGTATTGGAAATAATGTGAAACGTGTTCATTCATAGTTTTGTACATTTTGTGCACTCATGTGTTGAAAATATGTTTGATACATGGTTAAATGTGCTAATGGATAAAATACAAACTTGTAAATAAACAAACTTTGTATCATCTTATATATCCATGTGTCAAATGTGTTTTCAATGCACAAAAGGTACAAACCAATGAATGAACAAATTTCACACAATTTTTATTAGTAAATAATTGTCCATGTTAAATTTGTGATGCCATTCCATTGGACTTTTAAAACAAAGGAAATGGGCTTTCAAAAGGGACTATGAAATGCCACTTTTAGTCCACCTTAATGCATTATACCCTAATGACCTTCTTTAATGAATGCCTTTTACTTTGGTTACTTCTTATTCCAATACAATACATAGTCTCAAACCAATACCAGAACAAGCTAGAAAACAACAATATATTTCAATTATATCATAATATATTATGTTTAACTCTCAAAATCCAACCCCCTAAGTAGTTTGAAATGGCTTCCCCTTACCTTTTATAAAAGTTGTGGTTTATTAATCACCTAATTCTTACAAATCTTTTTAATAACATTTTCAAGTCAACTTAGATCATTTATCATTTTAAATTGGGAACACAATAGCAAACTTAGTTGATAATCTATTAGTAGTACCCCCAAATTAGGCCTAGCCCCAAAAGACAAAGTAGGCTTTCACTTGTTCACTAATAAGTTTGAACTTGAAACTTTCATGGTACTAAACATGGACATTATACCACTAAACCATCATCCTTTGAATCAATTTAGATATTATTTAAATGACAACATTTTAGTCACCAACTCCCCTTCTAGAACATTGGCTAAATCATTTCCTAAAATAATATATGGAGGTCACAACTACTTCTTCTTAAAACAATGGATGTAGTGGTTTTTTACCATTTGGAAATTCTTAATTACTTTTGATAATTCAATATTATTGAGTTACCACAACAAATTCTAAAACCCAACTCTTGAATGTTGTTTTTTATATCAACTAATGAACATGTAATTGTGATCTATTGATATGTCATAAACATATTGTATCCAATAATTTTCCTTGTAACATCAACCCACAACAAAGAGGTGAAAGAGATAAATATCATTTCAATTTACTTGTCATGGTTGGCATTCCCAAAAAGACTATTAAACTAAAAAGGATTCCATAATCTAACTTTGGATTTTTATAATATGTATTGCAATGTAATTGTTAACGAGTTTTTCTATTCCTATTAAGGTTTTCAACTTTTGAATTTTCCAATTATAGGTCCCTAAAACAACAATAGATACATTAACACTAAAAAAATTTAAATCTATTTGCAATGCCTAAACTAACATGTACTCAAGTTTGTTAAAGGAATAGTTACTTGTGATAATTATTAGTTAGTCTATTTCTATTTACCTAGTTATTGTTTTAGGAATTACTAGCTAGATTACATAGTTTTTATCACCATTTGAATTTGAATATAACATAAGACTATTTTGTTAAGGAATATATTGGGAGAGAAAAAAAAGATGAAGACCATTCTATCATTGTAGAGCATGGAGCTTTAATGGAGTATGAAAGAAGAATATTTTAATTTCTGGAAGAACTTTGTTCCATGTTTAAAGTTTGTTGTTTGGATGTTTTTTTATCATGCTTTCATTAATTGATTTTAATTTTGAAACTAGTTGTAAATAAATTTGAATGAACAGACTCTATTAATATTAGTTTATTACATTTTAGTCTAGATTTTAGACCATAATAAGGGATTAGAAATTTTGTATTTACCGTTCGACGACCATCCCAAGGCTTGAATTTAAAGTGAATTTCATAATGTAGTTTATGTCTTATTGCTAAAAATTTTGTTTCTATATATAGATAGTGAATTTCAATTTCATTTTTTACATTTTTTTCAAATCTTGATTATAATTTTTTGTTAAGGAAATAGATCTAAGTAGAGTAACTAATTGTGAGGATTTTGTTTTAATACAAAAGTTTGTTCAAGTTTGAATTAGGATGTGGAGAGATGGAAAATATAATTGTAACTAGAAGTTTGAAGAGACAATTAAATTAGGTTGTATGTCATGAACAAGTGAAAAATGACACTACCATTAGTAAAAATTTAACTGCAAATTAGGTAGATTAGTGGTTTCAAACATTGAGAATAATTTCTAATATAAAATAAAAATATTCGTGGACAAGAGAGAGACCTATAGGCCACAAAATGCCTCAAGCAACACCGATTATTCCTTATGTAGTGCAAATTGGTGAAGCATAGAGGCACACTAGTAATTTGTCACAAAACTCTAGGAGAGAAAAACATTAGATTGAAAATGCAAACTCATAAATTGTGTTTAGACAAAGGAGTCGGGAATCTAAACCTCAGTAGAAAATTATGCTAGGATTAGTAAATTTGATGTA
The DNA here is from genome assembly GCA_963921925.1 of Sphagnum tenellum. Classification (NCBI taxonomy): domain Eukaryota; kingdom Viridiplantae; phylum Streptophyta; class Sphagnopsida; order Sphagnales; family Sphagnaceae; genus Sphagnum; species Sphagnum tenellum. The sequence goes on from OY998155.1 coordinate 2,229,783, forward strand.
GCAACATAATTATGATATTCTGATTGAAGAAAAAGAATAAAGACTCAACATGTCAGAAAGGGAGGAAATAGTACCAAGGTATAGATCTATTTCACCTCCTTATTATCGAGATGGTCAAGATAATGAAAAGTTTGAACAAGGAGCTTAAAATTTTGAACCACTAATTCATTATGTTGTTAAGTAAGAAGTCGCAACTTAGGGTATTAGAATGTTTAGAGGAGTTGAACTAGTATTTGTAACTAAACAAGAAATTGTAATATTACCAAAAGCAAAACCAATAGTAGTAGAAATTGTTTTTATGGTTGTAAGCATGAGGTATAGTGAACCCATATTTAATCAACAAAATGGAAGCATAGTTAGAAGAGTTCCAAGGGATTGGAGTAAAGGGAATCATAATGTGAATAAAATTCCAAGACCAAATTCTCCACATTGCACATAATACATATTGCCATCAAAATGGACATCAGATCAATGAATGTCCATTTATTGAAAATAATGTGAAGTAAGGATTTGTTGAACATTTCCAGAATCTAAAACGAGAACTTATAAGAGTAAAGAATCATGGACATATTGAGCAAAAAGATCTATATCATGAAAGGGTAAGAATTCTATATAAATTCAGAGAACAGATATGGAAAGAAAATAAAATGGAAATGAGAATTAAGATTGTGGTAGGTGTAGTAACTTTTTCTATACCTTTTATACCAAGTCTGTTACATCAAAACAATATTAGAGTTACCTAAGTAAGAACTTCAAATTTCAAAATGGAACTAGTAAGATCTGTGCCATTATATTTTATGGCAATGCCCTAGTCTATAGTTACAGTTACTCAAGCTCCATTTGTATCAACACCAATCCATATTGTTAATGGTGTCAAATCTAGACCAAACTTTAAGGGAAACATAATTTGTGAGTTTGCATGAAGATATACCCCAGAAAGGTGAACAAAGTTTTTGTTAGACATCCATCAGATCTAGGAAGAGGCAACTCAAATCCACTAAGACCAATAGGACCTCTAAAATACTTTGGATTGCCAATGGTGAATCTAGGCAGGCCACCATTACCACCAAACAAACCTTATTGTCAACCACTTCACTATCCTGAGAATGTGAAGGATTTTGACCCAAATGTTCATGTCAAAGTTTTTAAAGCTACCATCATAGCAAATAGTGAATAGATGATGCAACAATTGTTAATCTATTCAATTTTACCCTCAAAGATACTTTGTTTGATTAGTGTAACAATTATATGGAAGATTACCCAAATTGTATTTTGGCTGGATTACAACTGGCTTTTCGTAAAAAATACAAAAAAGTTCAAAATGATGAATAAATTTACTTATAGTTGAAAAACATGAAGTAGGAAAAGGATGAAAGAGTAGAAGTGTATTATGAAAGATTATTGAAGTTGGCCAATAAACTCTTAACTATTGTTTTTAGATATGGATTACAACCATATATGCATGTAGCAACAAGATTTATAACGAAAAAAACTTTGCAGTAGCATAAGGAAACAACTTTGGTTTGTGAAGAAGGAATTTCTAAAGTAGAGGCCATAAGCAATCTACTAGGTTTAAAAATAATAAGGCAATATTAGCTTCAAAACCTAAGATAGTCCCAAAGAAAACAAGAATGTATTATACAAATTGTCATAAGACAAATCAAAATGTTGAAACTTATAAAATCAAAAGGAAGGAAGACTATATTCATGTAATATTTGAGGATACTCCTCAATTGATTAAAATACATAGGCATGTGAGGTATTCCTATCATATTTGTGGTGACACTGGACATAAGATCATAGATTGTCCTAAGTACAGTGATATGCAGAATATGTTTAAGAACAAAGGAGTGAAACCAACAGAGAAATAAGTTATGGTAGAACCCATGGTTTTAGATCCTTCAATCCATATGTTGGATGTCAATATGGTCATTACCAAGATCAAGCTTATTGAAAAAAAGGTTTTTAAGGACAAAAAGCCAATCAAGAAGAAGTTTGTTGTTGACTGGGAAGAAGAGCAAAGATTGTTGCAAACTTTTGTCAAGACTATACAAGAGATGCAAGTAGAAGACCCACCACAAAATTTGATTCCAAAGGAGAAAGCATAGGGAGTAGAGATTGGGCAAGATTACTAGAATCTGAAGTGTCCACATAACTAGTTGTATCACAGAGTTTGTCAACTAGTCCAATCAATAGAGTTATGTCTATGGAACAAATATTCTAAATATCAGTAAACAGATGTTGGAAACTACCTATACTTTGAGGTTAGGCAAATTGTTGAAGATAACACCAAATCTTAAAAAATATGTGGCAAAAATTGAAGCCAAAAAAACCTAATATAGCTATTAAATAAGTATCAAAACCTAGTGTAGCCATATTGGTTGAAACACATTTCGAACTAGACACAACATCTATAGGGGTAAATAACTAGATGACATTTATCCAAGTATAAGTTGGGAGGAACATTGTTGAGGATGTTTTGATAGATGGAGGAGTAAGTGTGAACATTATAATAAAAAACCTCAAAACAAAGTTAGGTTTACCCAAACCAAGATCGACTCCATACCACCTCAAAATGGCAAATTAGAATATGATTAGACCTTTAGGAATCATCATAAATTTGAAGATTCACATACATGGTATTCTATATATAGCCACATTTAGTGTTCTAAAAAAAAGTGGTAGATTTTAGTTATTTTATGTTACTAAGAAGACCTTGGCTTAGAGATGCAAAGGTTACACATGATTGGGGTAACAATGTCATTATTGTTCAAGGTAATGGAACAATCAAAACAATATCAGTTAATAGGAAATTGGGAGTATAAATTATATGGCCCCAAGCAGTTGTTTGTTATGACTTAATGGAAAGGCTAACAGATGAAGAGGAAGATTTAATCTTTGAGACAAAACCAAAATTGTTCGCAATTGGCATAATTGAAAGAAATTATTTCATTGTTGAATGTTAGAGTGTCAAAAATCAAAAGCACTAAAGAATTTGATCCAGAACAAGGGATATTGAATTATAGGTAAGTAAAAGGTACATAGGTAAATAGGTAGGTATGTAAATATGTTGGTAGGTAAAGAGTAGGTAGGTAAGCTTAATTAAATTTAAGTTTAATTCTACGTTTAACTTTTAAGGGACTTGAGCCTTTTCATTTGCTTATTCCAAATGGTTTTTTTTTTAACGTCGTTTGTTTATTTTCAATGTTTCAAGAACACTTGCTTATATGGTTTACAAGATCAAAATTGAGGAAAAAAAATATGGGATAAATTTTATAATCACAACCTAATTGCAAACTAATTTGCAACTATAAAAGTTTATTTAATATTTCTTTCTCTTTTTTTTCAATGTTGCAAACTATATAATTAAAGAACCAATAACTATTTTGTAAAAGATAGTTAATATTTATAAATTTATAAATAACTATTAATAGTAACTATTAATTTTCAACTAGTTATTTTTTGTTATTAAAATAATTAATAACTTGCAGTTAATAATAACCATTATCTATTAAGTATAAGATATAGTTAATGATTAATAATTTTATTTTCTTACATGTATTTAATTTGTTTATCAAATAATTAATGGAACTTAACTACATACTTACATACCTACCTACCTATTCATCTACCTATTTATTTTATTGTTTCTTAAACTATTTAATTCATACACAATATATGCAAAATGTGTACTTTACATGCCTTAAATACAACATAGTCTATAAATATACCTTAATATATTTTAAAACACTATAATATACGTTAAAAAAAAAGAAGTACACCACATTGAGGTAACCAAATTGTGACTACTTTTGGAACTAATTTGATATAGAAGCCTTTTCTTTGATGAAAAGCCCAAGAAATTGGTTAACATGGAAGTATGAAAAACTTAGTAATTTTATGAATTAATTGCAACATAATTGCAATAGTTGTAATATATTGAAAAGGATGAAAAGAAAAGTTGTAAAAATGACAAAACAATCAGTCATGTATAATCACAAATTAAATGGTTGTATAATACAAGACAAAATTTCTTGTAATGTTAGGGTATATAGTGAGATAAAATAACTTAGAATAACTTAAAGTAACTTAAGATATCTAGCTTGTAATAACTTAAAGTAAAATAATTTAAAGTAATATATGGTGTAACTTACAATATTTTAGGGTGGAATAATTAATCATATCCTATAATAATAAAAGTAAAGGTGGATTAGTTTAAAGTATAATAATTTAAAATAACTTAAGGTACAATAACTTAAAATATTTAAAACAACAATAATAAAATACGTTTAGTTAATATATTGACTTCTTTTGATTAATAATGAAATATGTCAACTAGTTATGAAACATGACGATTACATAATGACCTTGTAATGACATAATTTTAGACAAGGTGAAATGACTAGGATGAGGTGAATTTATTTCACTTTTATAGTTCTATAGTAATTTAAACTAATGAATTACACCCCACTTTTGGAGTAGTGATAAAAGAAATGCATCAAGTACTACAAATAATTTTGAAAGATAAATTATGGATAAACAATGTTTACATCTATGTTTAGCAATGTTCATTGAATGTAATTGATTATATTATAAATCGTATGAAGATTTTGAAAGCTACATAGATCATTTTTTGATGTTATAAAAAAAATGATTTCTTTTTTGGCCATTTGCTTGATTTCATTAGGCTTTTTATTTGCAGTCTCGGGTGTAGGTCACATGTGTAAGAAAAATTATGCAAAAGGAGATATCATGTTATCCATCAAATCTTAGTTAAACAATTTTTTCATTTTTGGTTTTGAACTACAATATTGATCCACAACAATGTACACATGTGAAAAAACATCATAACTAAACCTTACAAATTATTTTGATTTCACATTATTTATTTTGGGTTTAAATTTGTCTCGTGTAATGTATGATCACAACAAAAGGATCCAAAAACCATATATTAAATCCTAATGAAAAATATCAAAATTTAAAAATATATTTATGCATTCCCATTTGAAAGTTGTTGTAACCATGGCAATAATGACTAATATAAATGTGAGGATTAAAATTAAAATTCATTTAATTTAATTTTAGGTTAAACTTTTAATAAAGGAATTTTCAACTAGAATAATAGTTGCATCATATAATGATAATTAATTCTAGATTAAGTTTTTAAATTTTTAATAAAAATCATTTTATGGTGAAAAATTGAGATGATGATAACTTATAAGCTATAACTCAAATTCAAAAAACACTCACAATCTAAGAGATATGAACTTTGAAAATTTTGGAAATTCAAAAGGTTCTTTAAAATCCAAAGAATTTAAATGTCTTTTTACCACATGTAAATGGGGTGCAATGTCCATGACATACAAAACAAAGTTATAGTTTATAATACAAGAAATTAAACTATAAATAATAGCACATTTTTGCATGATTTGAAATTATAATCATTTTTAAAAACAAAAATATCACATTTTTACAAATTCACATTTATTCAACAATATTAAAAGATAACATGTGATGTATTAGGGCAACTCACTATGCCAAAACTTGACATTTATGACTATGAAAAATATGATTAGTGACCATTTTTAGTCATAGTCATATATACCATGTTTTTGTGCCTAATCATATTTTTGTAACCATGGATATGATTACATGAGTAAAAAATTTCATGGATAGGAATAATAAGTGAGTAAAAATCTTCTTCATGAACACCATATAATTATTTAATAATATAGAATTTCAAGAAAATTCAAAAGGGGAAAAATTTAAAAGGTAAAATGTGTACCTAGTAAACATATTATAAGCTTATAGATGATCAAACACATAATTATTGCACAAGTAAATAACTAATACCTTATAGTTTTTAGAACTTTGGCCTTAGAGTCATTAATTATTTAATGTGAATTTCTGGATAATGACTAAAACAAGTTTTGGGGAATGTTTTATCATTTCTTAAAATTTTGTCAAGAAATGGAAAAACAAATTGCCAAAGTTCTTGAAACATAAATTAACTAAAAAATTGATACTTAAAATATAACTAAAACATTTAAGTTGGGACTTGTGCTCAAAACTTTATTTAAATGAATTTTGTTTGGATTTTTTTGACATTAAATAATGAAATATATTCTAATTAATGATATCCATTGAATTTCAAAAAAAATCCACATGCCCCAAAATTTCATTTTTTTCATGTTTACATGTGATGGGTAACAAAGAAGATAAAATTTGATCATTAGTAATTTATCAAAATATTTGGTCATACAACTTGGAGTTTTAAAATATTATATATATATTAAATCACATTTAATGAATTATTTTCTAAAAAAATGAGATTAAAATTTACTACTCACAATAAAATTTGATTTTAAAAAATGAAATTAAAAAAAAGTGTATAAATTAGTAATTTTGACATTTAAATAATTTAAATAATTTTGTATAAAATTTTCAAATGTTGAAAATAATATCATATGTCTCATAGATAACATATTTTATTTAAAATTATTTTCTAGAATAACAAATAAATATAACACATTGTAAAAATTATGACATTTTTATCATTTTTATCCATTCATTATATTTTTTGAAGGTGGGAAAATGTTATATATATATATATATATACTCGTACCATACTCATAACCTTACCTACCTATCATACTACTTACCCTACCTATTTATAGGTAGGTAGGTAGGTAGGACTCATATATATACATACCAAAAAAACCATGTTAATTTTAAATATGTTTATTTACAAGTTGTTTTATGAAAAAAAAATTTAAAAATCTTCAAGATATCATTCTTGTTCAAATATATGAAATAGTGAAGATTCAAATGCATTTTCAGTCAAATTACTTGATATTTTTGTTAAATTTCTTTTATAGATATGTAGATCTTGGAAAAATCTTTAAGAATGAATTTTTTAAAAAAAAAATTGAACAAAGTATGAAGAAGATAATAATGGTCAAAGTTGGGTACTTGTATGTGACAAAAGATGATGTGAGATAATGTTGTAAATTTATCCCATATCCTTTGTCAACAAGTTCAATTTTGGAAACTATATAACTAGGTGAAAAAGTTTTGGTTTACACACAATAAAGGCATAAAATATATTCAAAGTTTAAATATTACTTGTAATGAACCAATAAAAAAGGCTTGTCACCAAAAAAAAAAAGGATCCTACTTACCCACCTACCTACCCATGCCTACACTTACCTGCTTACCTACCTACCTACCAAATGGTTGGATTAAATTATTATATATACAATATATTTGATGGCATTTATGACCACAAACCTAGTCATGGGGTGTAGTCATATTTGCCATGTTTTGGTGTAGTGATTCTAAGCATATTTCATAACAAGTTGCCAAAAAATTCTATTCTATGAAAAGATCAAAAGGATTCCAAATTATTTCCATGTATTCCTTGAATTAAATAATGTAAATGGCTCTTTTTCAGTGTGATTGGACCTTATGGATTCTATTTTTGATAGTGGAAAAAAAGTCTTTCAAATCTTTATTCCTAAAAACTATGCCCCAATCTTGAATGAACACACTATACTTTGAAACATTTGATAAGGCTAAAAAGTCAATGACTAATTTTTAAAAAAAATGTACAACAAGGTAGAAGAAAGCACAACAATGGTTCAAGTAAAGGTCATTATTAATATAATAATGGCAACTTTGAAAACTATCAAAGTACTTTTTGACAAATATATATTAGTTTTATTTACATGTTATTTGAAGGTAGAAATGAGAAATTTTTAGTAGGTGTGAAGGAATATTTGGCATTTAAGCATGCAAACAAGTTGAATGAACTTTAGGGCCTATTCAAGGTTAAGGTTTTTAAAAATAAAAAATAAATTCAAGACTTTTATACAAGGCTACTTTTGCAAATAACATTTATTTGAAACAAATTTAAGTGAGAAAAATTGAATAGTCCAATTTAAAATAATTCATGTGATGATTCTGATTTTTCACATGCATACATAATTGTGTACCAATATTTTGGTTAATGGTAAGAAATGCAAAAAAATGTAAAAAATCTGAAATTGAGTTCAATGGACATCCAAAAATGTTTTTTGCCAATGATTATTTCCTTCACATGTGATTTACACCTAAAGTTAGACATTTTGAACCCATTGAACATAATGTTATTGCCAAATGGTTTAAAAAAATGAGTATTTGCCTTGTAACCCTTTCCTTCATAATTCCAAAACTTTGAACATGTACTTTCATAGAAGGGGACATGTTTTTGTTAGACAAAAAAAATTGAAATTAATTATATGACGTTATCCTTTTGACTACTTTTTTTAAAAATTATAGTTTAAACACTTGGTATTATTATTTTAAAATATTCAAAATGACATTTACATAATATCCAAATTATTTTAAATATTTTAGATAAAATTTAACAAAACATCATTTTATTTATTGGCATATAACAATCCACTATAATAATGTAAGATAAATGAAAATCCAAAGTTATCTTTGGCATTTTTTTCAAAAATAGGTCATTTCTTTTTGGTGCCCTAGTCCTGAAATACATTCTCCTTTGCAGTTTTTACTTTAGCAAAACAACTTCAAATTTGGGTTAACAACACATGCCAATTTTTTCTAAACCTAGTTTGTTTGTTAATTTGCTTTGTTTATTTCATTGAAATTTTTTAAACCATAGTGCCCCTTGCCAAACATTACATACTATTAGAAACTCCTTAACAAATAAGGTGAATGGAGGTGGTTTTGTAAATTTGTTAGATTTATAATGCTAGAATTATTGAATATCAAACAATTTTGTCATTGAAAATCCAATAAAATCAATACTAAAATGTTTAAGAAATTGGAACATACTTTGATCATAAGTATTGTTGGAAGGTGTTCAATGGGTAAGATTTATGGAAATAATTTTGTACTTTGCACACCTAGGGTGTGGGAAATACTAAGTTTCAAATAATCTTTATCATTTGAAATTCAATCAAAATTATAATTCAAATTCAATTAGTTAGGCAGTGAGTTCACATTTGGGCCAACAACATAAGGACATATTATTTATACATTAAGGTAGTTTGTTTTGTTCCATTTGTTGTGTTGAAATCTCCAAAACAACAATGTTTCCTACCACACTCTTGGTACAATTGGAAAGCCTTTGATAAATAGGGGTGTGCATTAAGGTAGTTTCATGATGATTAGACTTATGGTGCAAGAATTATTGAACATGGAACAATAAATTGTCATTGAAAACTCAAAAAATTAAAAAAGAAGTTGGGGTGCTCTTTTGTTATTATTAGAATATGCTCAATTAATAGGATTTTATGGAGGTGATTTTGTAATTTTTAGACCTAAGGTGAATTTGAGATATTGAATTTTGAATAATCTTTGTGATTGTCAAAAATTCAATAAAAGTTCAAAATTCAAATTCAATTAGTTAAGTAATGAGTTCACACTTGGGCAAATAAATCAAATTCACACTAATTTCAATAATAAGTGTTTCCTTTCATGGACCAAAAGGTCTACCAAATTTGTTCTCAAATTGAAATAACTTTGAGTATATTTAAGTTCTTCACTCAACTTTTGAAAAGTCAAGCACCTTTTCATTTGAATCGTTGGCCAACCTCAAATAAATCCTCTAAATCAGATCTTGCTTCATCTTCAATTATCATGTTGTTTAGTATGACACAAGCATACATTATGTCCATTGTTTGCATGTCCCATTACTTGCAAAGGTTTGGGACAATTGTGAGTCTTCATCACATGCTTCAAAACATCATTCCTCATATTTGTTTGTAGATTTTTAGATCATCACAAATGTTGTAATTTCTCATTTGTAACATTGTGTCTAAAGAAAATATCTTCAACATGAGTAGATGCCATTTACAAATAAATTTAATATTTAAGGTATGTGGAACCATTCACTATGAAAATCAATATACCATCTCCTTCACCCAACAACATGATATATATATATATATATGTATATATCAATGGAAATTTGTCAACACATCAAGACATCATCGTTGAATGTTCATTGGATCCTAAATGACAAAAGAAAGATGTTAAAAACATGTGGTACCTAGGGTTTAAGCTCCTTAGTACCATGTTAACACACGAATTTATAATGAAATTTTCATTGATTAACCTAAATGAGTAGTTAATTTGGAGCTTTCAACCAAGTTCATTTGAAGTTTTTGAAGTTACTATATTACCTTTTGTATTTATGCATGTTTTTTTAATAATCCAAAGCTAAATTTTTGCATAATTTTTTTTTATATCATGATCTAATGCATGTGAAATTTTGATCAATTTTGTGTGTGTTAAAGAAACATGAATTTTCTGAAAACATTTACCCATTATGTTTCAAAATTGAAAATATTCATTTCAAATAATTGATTTGAAAATTTCAAAAATCCAACAACATGATGCAACCAAGGATAGATGTAGGAACAATTTATCAAGTCAAACATATAATTCAAAGTACTGATTTTTAATGTAATCCTTGCAATGTATGGATTTTTTTTTTAAACTCGATTTTCAATGAATTATCCTAATAAATATGATATCACAAAACTCCAACTTTTACATGTTTATATACATATGGATGTTTTGGTTGCAATTTTCATTTTTTCAAAACATCAAAGATTGCAGAACTAATACCATATGTTGTGTTTAAGTTATTCATTGGGACATTCATGTATGGCCAAATTACAATCAACATACAATGTGATAGTATCCAAATCTCAAAACCTTCTAGAATTAGAATGTTGCTTTCATGTAGATTGCGATTCTATCTTTCAAATTCCATTAAATGTTTATATTATCTTGGCTTTGAGTGTTTTATTACTTAAGAAAATATGGAAAATTGTCATTTAGGATAGTAATATGAGGCATTCAATCATGCTTTCACCTAAAACATGGCAAATCCAAAGTGACTAATGAATAATGGTTTCAAGTATGATGTTTCTATTATTGTCTTTGACTTGGAAGCCATCTTGCCATTTTACTAAGCAATTTTCCATCTCCAATGCATGCACTCAACCAAGGCAAAGATATTAGGAAATTGTTGCTATTTGTTGATGTTAAGCAACTTCAAAATGTCTATCTTGGTAGGTTGTTTCAATTATGTGGTTGTGAGAAAAACTCTCATTGCACATACAAATTGTTTCATAACCTCCATTGCAATTCTTTTCACCTTATGTACCAACAATATTCATTAGTTGTATTTACACCTATTCCATATGTAAACATTTTCAATGCTATAATTGGTGCATTTTTTAATGGTAGACAATCCTAAAACTTGGGTAAAATATTTCTTCTAAATAAAATACACATCATAATTGATAATCATATTCATGATTGTAAAAAATAAACGTCTTCTCATTTATAGCGTTGTTTGAATAACATCCCATCATACATTAGGTCTATGAAGAAGTAATCATGAAAAATGTGTCATGTCCAACTTGCATGTCTCTTTCCACATCAACAAATTCCATTGTGTTTTTCTCAATGACCCTTTTGCCATCATTTTGCATCTAAACCTTCAAAAGATTGTAAAAAAACTCTTCATTTTGATCATTTTTACTGTAAGCAAGTAATATAGAGATCAATACTCCATTGTTCCATTTAACTAAGGTTCATGTTTTGTGTCATAAAAATATTAAAATTTGAGCAAAAGACAAAGCTTGTTCAATTGTGTCCACAAAGAAGATAACAATTTCAATAAAAGAAAAGTGACAATTTCCAATGAAAGATAATCGAGCTGGGTGGAGGAGGAGTGAAAAACAACTTGAGCACATAAAGAGATTATGCATGGAACGAGGCACATGGGTTTAGTGGTGTTTGGTGTGTGAACATCTAAAACAACTTGGAAACCTTAGGAATGTATGGGGAATCCACATCTTAAATAACCATTAGGAGCTTTGATGGGAGGTTTAAGCATGAAAAAGTAGACCAATAAATATATATGTTTAACATTTAAGTTTTAAATTTGACAATTTTCAACATTAACACAAAAATATATATTCCAAAAAAATTAAAGTTTAATTATGAAAATTTTAAGGCCTCCATTAAGTTTAGGATAAATTAAATGCAAAACTTGAGGAATTTTAGTATAATAACATTAAGTAACAATTAGGTTTGAAATTGATTGAATTTTTTTTTTCTTAATTTGACATTAAAAATGAATATATTTTGACTATAGTATTAAGTTCACAAGTACATTTTATTATGCCAATAATTTTTAAATGAAAAGATCCAAATTTTCATGTACTTGCAATTGGATGCTAGTTGATCTAATTGAATGGTTGCATGTTTGTCTCATTCATTCCACCTTGGCTTTCTTGTGAACTATCTTGAAGGAATGATGTACCTTTTGGATAAATTGGTAGATTGTGAGAGGTGCATTTGTTAAAAAAAAAATGTGAGTTGATTTTTTTAAAAATCTTTTGTTCATGTTTTTTTTCCCTTAAGCTTTTACTTATATCTCCTCATTTTTCCTTCCTTCTCATTATGTTTGGCCTATAAGCAAATCCATTTGAATATTTAATAAGGTTTTTTCTTTCCTCTTTTGCTAGGTCATAGTGTATTTCACAATAGCATTAAAGGCATTCCCACTTTGATCATTACAAGTGTGAGTAAATTTGAACCCCAACCAAGGTATTGATTTCTTAAGGAAATTTACATCTAGTCCCTCCTTCTAAAAGGTCCAAAGGATGAGTTGTTGTGGATAGGGATTTTTTTTACAATTGTGTCATGTTGTATTGAAATGGAGATACAAGGTAGCATGTGTGGATTGGTTTTATATTGCTCAATTGTATGTTAATTGAAATGGTCCTCCTCTACCATCTCCCTTGTGATATGTTTGTTTTTAAGGAAAACAATGCTTAATGAGTTTATTTTTGTAGAAATGACAAATTAAATTCTCTCAATTAGCAATGCAAGATTGGAAACATTTTTGGCCATATTTAAGTACCTTTATTTGAAAACAACCATTTACTTGCGTATATGTGCACAAGATTGCATATCTTATATATAAAAGCAACAATGTCTGTCTGTCTGTGTGGAGCTTCCCTAGATATAATTTCCCCAGATGTAACTTCCCCAGATGTAATTGACTCTAGAGAAAAAAAAAATCAGGGGCAATCTGATTTTTTGAGGCAAAAGATTTGGTAGATTAGAAAAAAAATATTTAGGCCTAAGACAGCCCAGAAACATTTTTTTTTTTTTTGTATTGACCAAGACTACCTTTTTTTTCTTTTAGCTATTGTCCGTCCTGATTAAGGGGATGGATGAAATGTCCGTCCGGCTTGATGACGGGACGGATTTAGGGGAAGACCAGAAAAAAATTATTTAGGCCTTGGACAGCCTAGAATCAAATTTTTTTATTTTATATTGACCAAGATTACCTTTTTTTTCTTTTAGCTACTGTCCGTCCCGATTAAGGGGATGGATGAAATGTTCGTCCGGCTGGATGACGGGACGGATTTAGGGGAATTTTTTTTTTCTTTTAGCTACTGTCCGTCCCGATTAAGGGGATGGATGAAATGTCCGTCCGGCTGGATGACGGGACGGATTTAGGGGAAGTTTTTTTTTTTTTAGCTACTGTCCGTCCCGATTAAGGTGATGGATGAAATGTCCGTCCGGCTGGATGACGAGACGAATTTAGGGGAAGCTTTTTTTTTTTTAGCTATTGTCCGTCCCGATTAAGAGGATGGATGAAATGTCCAGCACCAGGGGAGATGTCGTTGCTACAACTTTGAACCGTTCCAGCATATGGCAACATGTGCGTGTATTCAAGTTGCACACCAACTTGCGTGTGCAAAGGTTGCTGGCTCAGGGTGGGGCGCATGCACATGCAGATGTCACACGACAGCAGGCATTTGCTGATTACAAATGGGTGGGAGGATGCTCATGAAGATGCACCTGTTGGTGTGTACACTCGCAATGTTGTTTACATAGAGGTGTTGTAACATGATCGTGCAGACAGTAGAACTTAACTAAGCATTCGGGGTGACTGGAGTGGCGTAGCCACGAGTTACCCACTAGTATCATATAAGTACCCAAAGTTCTTACTACCAATACTAACAAAACCATAACTTGATTTGGTTACTTGTTTAAAATAAAGGGATTAGTCCCAATTAGAAGGGTTAATAGTCATGTTGCCCCATAGGTGCCTTGTTTGTAGTATACCCAAGCTCAACATGGTCTTATTGTTTTGTTAATCCCTTATGTTCTTGATAAAAACATGGTTTCCTCTTAGCTTAACATTTATTCAAAAATTGAACCTCCTAGCCTTTATTAAGGTTGGATTTTTAGTAAGTTGTTATTCAATGTACATAATATATATTAGTTAGAATATGATTAGTAATTAATGGTTTTTTGGGCAAAAAAATGTCAAAAGTTGACATAGTTTTTTGAAAATGGAATATTGTGTTGTAATTCATTTTTTTGGAAAACAGCCTGAAGATAATAAACATTTGGTTTTTTGTGGATGGTGTCATCCCAATTATGCCTACTAGTTATAATTTTAGGAGTTTTTTGAAATGATTTCACTAATTAAATCAATATCAAACTAAGGATGCTCGTCACCTTGGCTCCATTAGGAAATTGGAAAAAAAAAAACAACAAACAAACACTAATAAATACTAGTTAAGATTTAGTTTGATTTTGAACTTGAGCTTCATGTGTGCAGAGCACATACTTTTGAGACATTAATTGTTTTGCATGGTTTTAATTTTGCTCTAGATTTTGCTTTCGAAGAAGAATAGAGTTTCATTGGTTTTTTTGGTTTTTTTTTTTTTTTTTGGAATTACATTCTTCCAGTGATTCTTACTTGATTAGCACATGTTTAAATTGAGGAGCAAGTTCCTATTTGCATTTGTTAATATTTGTTTGAACATACCTTACAACTCATGTTCAACATTAATTAATTCCTAAGAGGGCCAGCTGAAATAAGACTTAAAATAAAAATAATAATTTGCCAAAATTCTAAAAAATCAAAAATAAATTGTATATTTCAAATGATCTCATTATTTCTCATGCAAATCACTTTGTATAATACATAGGGGGGTGTTTTTTAGTGTTTACAAATATAAGCTTTCAAGAGAACACCATTTTTTTGGATTTGGCAAATCCAAAAAAATTGCTAAAACAAATTTCCCCTCTAGTTTCGGAAGGTTCAAACAAATCATAATTAGTGTTACTTGAAAGAACATGTGTCATGTGACAAACAATATTTCATTGTGATCAATCTTTGGTGGGTATGGTTGGTGAGGTGAACCAATTTTTGGTAACCAAAAAATTGAAAAGAATGTTGATCTTAAAGGCCTAAATAAAAAACCCAGTATAAAGTTCATTGAAGATCTTTGGTGACCTAAAATGGGCCAGCTTGTCTAGTCTTTGGATGAATACCATTTTTATCCCATTTTGGTAATTTCATTTGGCTGGTCACCAAAGATTATGACCCAACAAGTTTCAAGTTTCTAAGTTGTAGATTGTGATGCCAAAAAACATAATTTTTTTTGCATTACAACCAATCAAAGTTTGGGAAGAGTTTGGAATTTCACACCCATTAACTAAATGCACAAATGGGTCTATAGGATTTGTCCATATACATGGCAAAGCCTTAAAGCCCTTTGCTTCCACTTTCTCCTTGACCCAAGTCTCCAAAAACACTCACTAAAAAAACCATTGTGAGGGTTCAATAATACACACCAATTATTCACCTGCAAATGGTGGGGTCTGTAGTTTGTTTTGTGCTTAAGGACTATGTACCCACCAAGGTACAAGTAAAACACACATTGTCTAAACTATCCCTAGATTATTACTTGGGTAAACACTAAAGACCTTGTAGGTTTTCAAAAGGGCTTTCACTCTCTAGGTAAGGGTTTAAATAGATTCAATTTTTATAGAAAAAAGTTTTAAATTAATGATGCACTTGAAAGAATTGAAACTAGAAAAATATTTACCAGATACTTACTATATGAAAGTAAATATGAAGTGCTAGAATTTTGAAATTAAAAAAAGAAAAAGAAACCTTTTGTTATACTTAGAATTAATTAGTACTTAATATTCTTTTAAAATTCTGATATATTTTAGAATATACTGATATATTTATTTATTTATTTAGAAGTCAATCCTCCAAACACATGTACCCAAAAATAAGGGAATTGAAACCAATCCATTCTTGTTGTTGTAAGTGAGGGACACAATCCTTTCCTTTTAACTCCAAGGGACAAAACAATTGATTCTTTTATAGTTATATATTGCATGCACATGTTTTGTGCAAACACATACAAACAAAAGCATTAGACAAAACACACCTTAGTAGCACCATTTTTATTGGACAAAATTTACCCTTTTTTTTTCATGAAATAATGGGGAATTCTGCTTTTTCGTTTACGTTTAACTTTTTTTCTTTTTCTTTTTCTTTTTTGAGAAAGTTTATCAAAAAATTGAAAAGAAATCCCACCTTAGTACTCACACCCAAGAAAGTAAGTGGTTGTACATACACAAAAAACAACGAATGTATGTATGTATATATATCTACATATTAACTAGATGTAAAGATTCTAGATAACAAAGTATTGTAAAAGCAAAAAGGATGCCAAAAGTAAGGGACTTTTGGACCTAAGAAAAAAGTAAAATTTATGTTGTGGATGATCTCCATTCATCCACCCACCAACCCCTCATCGAATATCTTTCACAACAAAGTGTTTGGAGTAAGTGGCATTCCCAAAATAAGGAGCCTACAACAAGTGGGTGGGTATTCTTGAGTCCATCCTTGAATTTTGTGAATGTCCTCCCCCTCCCACCAATAAGGCCTTTAAAAAAAGTACTTAGACGATGAGTTGACAAGCAAAATTTAAAATAAAAAATAAAAATTGTGAAAATAAAAATGAAATGAGCTTTGCCCATTATAAAGCATGAGATGAAGGCTATCACAAACCTAAAAACATAAGTAGATCATGAGGCATAGGAGGGGAGGATTCTTAGTACTTATGGCTACACTAGAGTGGGAGGGATCTTAGGTGTATTTATAGGTGTAGGATCCCTCTTATTAGGCTACCTATCAAGGTACCTAAATGACCTATCTTTTAAGTAAGCTAGAGTGAGAGGGATCTTAGGTGTACTTATAGGTGTAAGATCCCTCTCTCTTGAAGAGTAGGTGTGAATATCCCTCTTATTAGGCTACCTATCTAGGTACCTAAATGACCTATCTTTTAAGTAAGGATCAGCTCTCGTTTTTATTTGGGGGGGGGGGGGGGGGGGGAGATTGGAAGGCATGTTACCCAATATACCGTTAAACCCTAAACCCTAAAATTGCCACCCAAATACCCTAAACCCTAATTTCTCACTAGAGTGAGCATTCCTTTTTTTGAAACGCCCCTTAGTTCTTTTGTTTTTTTTTGTGTGGTGATACGTAACGAGTACCACACACAAAAATTGGAAATCGGAACAAGTCTTTACACTCTGTAATGCCCCTTGGGTGTGCAATTGATTCTACAATTATGGAACCCTAAATTGTAACTATCCATTACACGATAGGTTATCTTTTCAGTGGATGGGTAACCAAGGTGAAACCTGATGTCAACTCATTTAGGATTCATCCATAACTACATCCCAACTAACTCATTTACAGGCTTCCATCCAATGGATGATGGTATGCTAGTAGTGGCTGTTTGTTGATTCATTCAGACCTCTTTGTCCATCACTCAAATTGCAACTTATCACAAAAGGCTAGCATTTTTTCTCAACCCAACATCAAAAGGCAAAAAAAGAAGAGGGTAAAAAAAACAAAAGAGTAAAGAGGAAATTAAGCATTGGAATCTTTCTTTGAGTCCCAACAAGTGAGTTTTTGGTACAAATTTTGTTAGCTTTTTTAGACCTAAGAAAATAAATTGGAATTTTTTTTAAAAAAAAGTAAAATTTTGACTAATTATGCTCTTCTTCTTTTTTTGGTTGAAAATTTTGCCAAATTCTCAATAATAAAAAAATTGAAAAAAAAAACATTTATTAGTCCGCACTTTCCAAGCTGTTAAATGAATGGGTTTGAGAAAATCATTCTAACTTAGTTCAGCTATTTTGGGGTGCAACAAAAGATGGCATGAAATGACAAAAATGTTAACACGTTGCATGCAAGACATGTTCATCATCACAAGTGAGGAGGAGTAATTTTGTGTGATTTTGTGAACACACATATTTATTGACACATGGCCAACACATTGTGCATCAAGTGTCATGTGGGGTCAACCCCTCTAATGTGTCTTGTGTCTTCTTCCTAACTCCTACTTCCCAAGTTCTCCTTGGTGGAATTTGTTTTTTGATTGCCCAAATTCTTCTTCACATTTTGTTTTTGTCACCCATGCAAAAAAAAACTTAAAAAAAAAAGATTTTCTTAAATATATATATATAAGTTGCAAACCACAAGCATGTTTCTTTTTTTCTTTTCTTTTTTCCCAAAATTTCACATTAAAAATATGGCTAAAGTTTTCAAAATTTTAGCAAATTTTAGTCAATTTTACACTAGAAAAAGAAAAAGAAATTCCCATTTTTGTTTTTGGTGGAAAAATTCACAAATTGTTTTTGGAAAGAAAAACACTAGTTAGTACAAAAATTGAAACAATCCCTTTTGTTAAAAATTAATACAAACCCTTCATTATAGCAGCCTAGAGCAACAAATGGGATTTTTAGTACTAAGTAATCAGGGCAAATTAAACATGAGTATAAAACAAAACTATTTATTTATTTATTTATTGAAAACCTATTGGGTTGAATACATACTACTAGAATGCCACTTAACTAAAATTGGGAGTGATGAGGTTTTTTTCAAAAATTCACAAGAGGGTGGTGATGGTGTTGTTGGTGATGAAGCAAAGCTAAAATAATAAATATTGACCCATAATGTTTTATACTAAATAATTTAAAAATCTAATTAAAACCCACTTAACAATTTGTTGGTCAATCAATAAGTTAGATTATCTAGTTTCAATTAAGTACTCCAGATAAATTAGAGTTCCAAATTTCCAATAATTTAGAGTTTTTTTTATATTTTCAAGGAGGCTGAGGAATACTGAAAAGGAGAAGTGCTAAAAATACCAGATAAAATATGATGTTTAAAGACTTAAGACAAATTAGACAAGAATTAAGAAAATTAATCAAACACCCAAAAAACCAAAATGAAGACAAACAAAAGTTTTTCTTTTTTGTTGGAAAAAAGGGTTAAATGTTTTTTTAGCAATTGCAATTTCATCAAAATTCTCACCCCAAAACAAAAAAGAAATAAAATATCAAACAAGAAAAAAAGGGGAAATAAAAAGTAGCATAAACTTTAGTAATTATAAAGTAATTACTAAAGGAGAACCAAAGGAAAAAACCCACAGAAAAAGGAAAAAAAGACAAAAGAAAAAGGAAGAAAGGGGAAAAAAAAACACAATTTTTTTGGTCAGAAAATGAAAGAAAGCACAAATCACATGAAAAATGCAAGAGCAATAGCAGCAGCTTCTCTGCCCAGCCATTGCCTCATCATCTCTTGTCCAAAATCCTCACCCAAACTTCAGATCTGGACTCAGATCTTCTTCATCATCATCATCTTCTTCTTCTTCTTCTTCACGCAGATCTGTATTACTCAGATCTCCTTCTTCTTCTTCTTCTTCTTCTTCATCCAGATGTTACTGAATTCTTGGTTTTCTGTAAGAGTTTGGGAAGACACAGACAGACAGACAGACAGAGATTTGTCGTTGGGTTCCCTTTCTGTTTTGAGCTGCTATTTTGGACTTGTTGGTAGTTGTTGTTGTTGTTTTTTCCTGCTTGCTTCGTTTTTGTTTCTCAAGGATTTGTTTCCAGCTTTCTCTGAAGGATTTTTATTTATTTTTTCCTTTTCCCTGCAGCTTCTTTTTTGTTTGGGTAGGTGGGTGGTGTTTTTTTGGGGGGGAAGGGGGTTGTTTTGTTAGGAGCAGAAAATGGGTACTGGAGAGTTCTTCAGATCCAGTTTCAGACAAAGAATTTGGTGAGTACCTTCTTCCCTATCTTGTTTGCTTTTCTTCTTCTTCTTCTTCTCTCTCTCTCTCTCTCTCTCTCTCTCACACACACACACACACACACACACACACACATACACACGCACACACATTGACTCTTTGTTTCCTATGATTTTTGCGTGGTGGGTTTTGTTTTGGGTCATTTGGGTTCCTTTGATTCTTGTTTATGGAAGTTATTTCTCATTTCCTGGTGTGAAGAAGTTCTTTCTTCTTTTGTCTTCAAGAAATGGGCGAGAGATGATGAAGTCCCAACCCCCATCTGCTAAAAAAGATTTTGGTGCATTTCGGTTTCATTTTCTCTTCTTGTCACATCTGATTTTTTTTCCCATCTTGCACACCAAGAAATGTATGTGCATTTTCTTCTGCAGCATCCAAGCGTACCCAATAGAGGATCACAGCTTGTTTGTTTGCTTCGTTTGTTTGTTTGTTGTTTGTTGGTGGGATGGGGGTGGAGGCACACTTGCTGTTGGCATTGCAAGCACTTGCAATAGGTATTTAGATAATGTGATTGCTAAGATTTGAAATTTGCTGTTGAATGGATCTTCCATGCGCAAAACTTGTCTTGGCAGGCAGTTGCAGTAATTCTTAAATTAGGGTAAAAGCCACAAATGGGACACAAAAGAATTTGCACATTGCTTGTTGATGCAATGGATACTTTGTTGCTTCTGTTCTTTCAACTTTGATCCTGTTTGGAATGATCGCTGAGTTGTGAATTTTGCAGTGTTTATCTTTGAATGCCATGTGCTTTGTTTGTTTGCACTACTACTAGGTCTGCAATCTTTCTGTACTTGGATTATGTCATACAGTCTTTCTGCACTGGACAAAGTGTGAGGTGCCTGATGAGACCTTTTCCCCTCTCTTGTGGAATTCTCAGGTGGGTGGAGATGATTTCACATTGAAATACTGTGAGAATTGAACAGAAGGCATGTTCTGGGTATGGAATTTCAATTTGCTACTCGATCAAATTTACAGTGAAATTCTGTCAGAGCTGAACAGAAGGTGGTGTGTTTCGGGTCTGGAAGCTCAATTTGAACAGATGGTGGCATGGTTTGGGTATGGAAGCTCAATTTGAACAGAAGGTGTGTTTTGGGTATGGAAGTTCAATTTGCTACTCCATCAATTTTGCGGTGAAATTCTGTGAGAGTTGAAGAACAGAAGGTGGTGTGTTTCAGGTACAGAAGGCTATTTCCGACTCTATCACTCCCAACTTTTAGGTCATAAGATTCTTGGGCATGAGAAACCAACCACAATGGAGGCATTCTATTCTTGATTCTTTGCTGATTCGTCATGCAGATGTAATGCTTGTTGTCAGCATGTTTCTGTTTGAGTCAATTGGAATAATATTAGATTCTCTTTAATTTGACACTGTTGGTATCATGATTGCTGTTTTGTATGTACAACAAAAGGAACAAAGAGCATCTCCAGCAGTGCTCAGTGTATCACCCTGCAAAAATATTTCTCACATCCAAGTTTTAGTTATTTACCTTTTTTCCCATCCCCACCCATAATACTAAAACCAGGATTGTAAATAGGTGGGAGACCAGTAATAGCGACCCACTTGGAACAATCAAACTACCTAGCGAATCAAGAGCAGGTGTTAGGCCTTGCTGTGCCTTTTACGAGCTGTGCAGAAATGCTGGGCCAAAACCATTTTGCTGAGCCAAACTGGCTTGTTTTGACTTTTCTTCATCCAATTTTAATTTGCAGGGTCACATGTTTGTAACAAAATCCAAAAATAGGTAGCACCTGGAGACTTATGGTCAGAATGGGTCTTGACTCCTGACAGGGAATAGGGGTGATTGATTCAATCAGGCAATGGGCTTGTGCTCGACTTGTGGAAAAGTAGCAGCAGCAGCAGCATGTGGAATGCGTTCCAAATCTCTCTTTGAAGTGCTATGGGTACAGGAAGTGGCAGTGCCAATGCTGCTGACCAATCAGCATCAGCTGGATTTCTGCCCCCACTTCATCCTCAACCCCAGCTAATTAGCACAGCTGCTTCTGCTGCAAGAGCCAGCCGTTACAGAGGCGATACTACAGGCTTAAGAGGCTCCTCCTCTGTTCCAACTTTTGCCACCTACTGGAAAGTTGCTGGTGAAGAAAACTCACGAACACTTGCAGACTTACCAGCAAGTCATTCAGCATTTCAGGGAGTTCAAGATGGATTCAAGCTTTTTTCCAAAGCTCTCAAATCCAGTAAGGGCAACAAAGGAGGAGGAGGAGGAGGAGGCAGCTATGCTTATCCTGGGAGCCCCCCATCGAGCCCTCGGTGGTGGTCAAAAGGAATCACCTTTGCTGCTTTGGCTGGACTGGCTGTGATTCTGTTGTATCTGGGCTTTCTTATAGGCACTCTCTTTCTCCAGCAGCAGGAAGCACTACAATTTGCCATTGTGATTGATGGCGGAAGTACCAGCACTCGTGTGTATGTCTATGGCTGGGCACATTCCATGAATGAGCCTCTTCCTGTCATGGTCAATCCAACCTATAAGCATAACACGAATGCACAATTTGGCAGTAGAGTTCCTGGACAACAGCGCTTGTATAAACGAGTGGAGACAGAACCAGGCTTGGACAAGTTGTTTCACAATGCTACTGCCATACATGATGTGCTCGCACCGTTGCTCGATTGGGCTGGAAAGCAGATCCCCAAGTATGCCCATGGCAACACACAAGTCTTTCTTCTTGCAACTGCTGGGCTTCGCAGGCTACCAAAGGAACAATCTGAGTGGATTCTTGATGTGGCCTGGTTGGTGCTGAAGAAGTTCCCATTCATATGCCGAAGGTCATCTGTGAAGGTCATTGAAGGGCTGGAAGAGGCTTATTATGGATGGATTGCCCTGAATTACAATGCCGGCAGGTTGGGTCATATTCCAAAGTTGTCAACTTTTGGAGCTTTAGACTTGGGAGGTTCATCACTACAGGTCACCTTTGAAACAACAGAAATTCCACAGGGACGAGACTATGGGGTGAATTTGACTGTTGGGTCCACAAATCACCACTTGTACGCAATGTCGCATGCAGGCTTTGGTCTCAATGATGCTTTTGAGAAGTCAGTTGCCCAATTGCTGCTTCAAGAGCTTGGCTCAAAGAAGATGAAGAAAATGACTGATAACCGCATTGAAGTGAAGCATCCATGTCTGCAAGCAGGCTACAGTCAACCATATTCATGCTCCACCCATTGCATGCTACCGCCTTTGTCGTCAGGCAGAGCACTGGGACAGATTGGTACTGGTACTGAAACAGGTGCCAGTGGTGGTGCTGCCCAGGTGGTGCTTACAGGAGCTCCAAATTGGGTGGCATGCAAAGCACTGGCTGATGAAGTTGTTGCTTCCTCTGAAAATGGTACTTGCAAAATGGCGCCTTGTGCACTTGGCAAGCTCCAGCCACCCCCTGAGGGTAAGTTCTATGGGCTGGCAGGGTTTTTTGTCGTGTACAAGTTTTTTGGGCTATCAGCGGATACCTCCCTCAATGAATTGCTACAGAAAGGGCAGGAGTTTTGTAAGCTACCTTGGAAGGATGCAGAGGCAAGTGTTGAGCCACAACCCCATATCGATCACTACTGCTTCCGTGCACCTTACTTAGTTTCACTGCTTCGACATGGGTTGCATCTTCATGACAGCCAAGTTGTGATTGGGTCAGGTGACTTTGCTTGGACCTTGGGTGCTGCACTCTGGGAAGCAGGAGCCCTGACTTACCACCATGTTGGAACACAGGGATTGGCTCCCCTTGCAAACTTTCATGTAGCTCTTGCCCTGGCAGTCATTTTACTGCTGGTGGTCATGCTGGTCAGCACTTCATACTTCCAACACAGACAGACACGGCTATGGCGTCGTGGTTATTTGCCTCTCTTTAACCCATCTCACACCAGCTCCAAATGGATGCCTGTTCTTCTGCGTCCACAAAGCCGTCTAAGCGGCCCTACAAATGGTTCTCTTGGCCGTGGTGAGCATCTTTTTTCTTCTCCTGACTGATCCTTGACAGAGCTGCACAATTTGTATCCCATGGAACCCAAATCTGTTGTAGAGATATCCTGTCTCCTCCTGTGTGGGTAGCTGACAGTTGCCAGGCATGTACTGTAAGCTCTTGAGTTTACTGAGCTGGACATCTCTGTTTTTCACTGCTCATAGAGAACTAGACCTGGGGCCTTGTTTTTGGAACCTAAAGCAGCAGCTGCACCTCACAGCAAATTCTGACAAGGATTCTGCATTGGGACGGACTTCTTGCAGGAGATGGGGGAGTGAAGATATCATCACAGAGCCCACAGCTTGCTGCTTATAACCAGACTTTTGGGGTAGGATGGACTGTTCGACCACCTGTAGAGCAGGAAGGTGTACAAATGATGGGTTCAATTCCACTTGCAGGGACCAAGACACCAGAACGAAGAATGCAGCAGGCAGCAGGGGCTCCAAAATTGCAAAATCGACGAACTCAATCAAGAGAGGAACTGATCTATGAGATAGAAACTCACCTTATGAGAGGTTGATTAACACTCCAATGATGATCAGCATGCTGACAGTTCTCTCTGGTGTGGCTGGCTAGCTGTGGGTCATCATCATAACCAGAAGCTTTTCTATTGTACACACTTATGAGATTGTTGGCAAGTCTGTAGTGACGATTCTCCTTCTTCCCAGGGTTGTGATCTTGAATGTCCAATGGGAAGGAAAGATTTTTTTTCATTCTTTGGCAGGCTTTTATCAGCATATTTATTTATCATCAACAGCACTAATCATTTGCCTTTTTCATGCAAGGCATCTCAGGTCTAAGGTTTAGGGTTTATATGTACATTGGATTTTTACCATCTGCTTGACAACCAATGCAACTTCATCACTCTCCCCTTGCGGGGAGTGCTGCTGGCTCTGTATGTACAGATGCTCTATTTTTCAGCTTCTGACTTTGTCGACAATCTGAATTAAAACAGGGGTCGATTTTCCCATTTATCAGAAAACCCACCCTTCCTGTGATTCAAGGATGAACAAGGGGGTCTGGGATCCAAGTGGATGGCCAAGTGCAATATGCAGATTTGATATATCAATGAAACAAAGACAAGCAACTTGTCTGACCTCACTGGCTGAGACCGACTCTGTCTTGTAATGAAAGAGACTCACTTTTGCAGATGGGTGCAGATTCATTTTATCTATTTTCTGCTATGAATAGCATGAAGGGTGATTGTGTTAGGCAGTCATGGTTGTATGGGTGCAGACCAGCTTTTTGGGTGTTGCAATTTATGGCTTGGCTGGCACACATGAAGAAGGCCTGAAGACTAGAATGTCACAGTTATCTGCTGAGCTTGTATGTGTTCCGAGGTTAGTGCTGTATGGGAAATTGGATTCCTAAATGGATTGCATGTTCTGATATATAAATCTTGCTGCATATTTTGTGCTTACATGTAATTGTGGATTGAAAGCTTCCTTACTTGAACTAAAAAGCTACCAGGCACTGCATGTGGAATACGGAAAGGAAAAAATCATGCCTTTCTGCAATTTTCAGTGTGCCCTTTTGTGTGAACAGAGTTGTGGGAGAGGAGCATCAATACTTAAGATGTGTTGAGACCTTTGAAAGGTTGTCTGGACCCTTGTGTTTTGATGTCTTGGGTTCTTGTATCAGCAGCACAAGATTCATATGCTTCTGCAACGGATCTCTTTTTATGTTGGTGGAAGGACTTGGGGCATTCTCTTCAGTATCCTGATATGGTTACAACTTCTGTACTTTGTTCCAAAGTTCTGCACTTTGCTAGCACCCCTGAATCTAGATGTGCTGTGTGTGAGAAGGTTGCAGTTCATGCCTAAAAATCATCAGAGGTGGTGCTTTCTGACACAATCAGTAGATTCATGCTTATAACCACTGTTGGGACCTGATCAAGTCAGTGGATACATTGTGATAGATAAGTCACTATCATAGACATTACTGTCGATGTCCCTGAACAGGTGAGAGACTCTCACTGTTGTTCATACTGCTAGTCTTACTGTTCTTGATTTTAGTTCTCTACCCTTCTGTGTTTTTTTCTTCCCAGTTCTTTGTCACACTTTGACTTCAAGTATAAGTTTTAACCTTGTTGTAGCTTTGATCAGTGGGTATGAAGATTTCTCAATTCTCAGGAGAGCTGTTAATATTCAATCTTCAGCTTCGGGTTACACTTCAGTTGCAGGTTATTATTATGATGCTTAAGTGTGGGTGATGCTTACACTTCGTGACTTTTCCTTGTATGCGGTTTTGTATGAAGAAATTGCCAGGGATCATGGAGCTTACACCCCACCTGAGATAGAATCTGGGTCATCCTTGAATCTTCCATTGCCAGCTATAATCCTGCCAGGTACTGCGCACGTCATCTTTTCAAAACTCACATAAACCTCCAATTCTGGTGTTGTAGGAAAAATTCTGAGCAGTTGGTAACAAAACTTCCAAACCACTTTGGAAGTAACTATTGTGTGGAGGATAAGTTCAGTCTAGCAAATCTTTGAAGTATTTTGGCTTGTCGTTATTTGTTGGAGAAGATTTGTCACAGCTCAGGGTGTAGTAATCAGAGACGACACTGGCAAATGAGGGTGTCTGTATTAGTACGTACTCTGCAGCCAGTGTGTAGATCTGATCCCAACCAGGCACTGATGACTACACAAAATTGGTTTCAGCTGGATTTCAGCACTCTCACCATCACATTTGCATTAGGATTTTTGCTGACTGCCAAAGGATCTTTGGTATGAATTGCAAAAAGCGACACTACAAACATGCAGATTCATTCAAAAGAAATTCAGAAGGAAAAATGTGTGGACAAAGTCATATGTTCAATCTGTGCACTCATAGCTACAACTTCCAAACATTGGAGTAGAAAATATATGCTACTTTGTTATGGATTCAAAACAAAAGAAGAATCTATAACAAGATTAGTCTATGCTTGAACTTTTATGTGGGATCATTAGTCTCAAAGTGTTGGGCATTGAACTTGTAATGCATGACATGTCATGTGTGGTATACCCAAATCTCAAGTTTCTTGATGCACAACAAAATCCTGTCCTAAATGAACTTTAAAAAGATATTCACATGATAATGAGGAACAATGTTTTATATTGTGCTGATTTTTTTGCTACTTTGTGAGTTCTTTTTTTTAAATGAATTGAAAATACCTGTTTTTTCAATGTAAAATGTGTTTTTCCAGCAAAAGTTCAACACTTTTGAGAAATCATGGAAAAAGAAAAAGAAAGAAAAAGAAGAATATTGTGAGGAATATGTATTACATAAATAGTCATTATGGAGGACCCAATGAAATGATGGTTAGTGGTTATTAGCTGAGTCAAACCCGTGGCCATTATCTGATATAATTGGCACTCAAGTCATTAAGGACTTTGCAGACTATTTGGTGGACCTTACAGTGTTGTATGTGCCATTGCATGCATTTGAAACTGCTGATGCTATGAAGCTTACAGTGAAGAGTGGAATCTCTCATGACTGGCGATTGTGTGATGTGAAAATGAATGAAACAACACCTTTTGAGACTAATTTGGTGTTACTAGTTCAAATCACATGATGAATCACATTGAATGTCATATTTGCATTTATGGCAATTCACCAACTACAACTCAAGAAATCCCAAGTAATGTGACTTACAAATGCATTTGTTTTTCATGGATAGGTAGGTTCCAAACAAGATTTTGTAACTCGTGGTTGGTTTGGCTAAAGGCACGAATCAATGGTACGATAAATTCCTTTTTTCTCCAAGGACGCCAAAAAGCTAGTAGCTTTGCTACAATAATAAGTTTTGTTGTTCAATAATCCTATCTAGAAAGGAACATTGTTTGTTAAGAGGTTTTGTTTCAAGTGAAACAAGTTACACCATGATAATTTCCATTGTGTGGGCACATGTAGCACCATATATATAGTGAACCCCAATTAGGAAGTGGAGTTGGACATGAACTCTTAAAAACTTACAAGCTTCAATTTGTTCTGAAATGAGCTCTCCCAACTACAACTAGTATTCCTCATTGTTGCAAGGAACTAGAGACTTGGTCAAGACACAAAAGTGCATGAACAAGGTTTTCTAATAAGCACGCAATAGCACATGAGCAAGATTCTCCACATATTTCCAATTAGACATGTTTTCCTCCATCTCCTTCAACAAACTACAATTGTTTTTCTTGATTTTATTTCATGAGCCCAAAACCCCGAAAAGCATTTCAATGTTAAAAGGTTAGTAGTTCTAAAACTTCAATTGTCATCAAGATTACCAAGCCATACAAACAAAGCCCCTTGAGGAAATTGAACCTATTATTTGTTTAACAGAGTCAAAGATTAGAAAAACTTAAATGATGCACACATGAAGCTTATAACTTGTCAAGAACAATAGACCCCATATTGGGCTTGATGAATTGGTCTAGGGTAGATGGCTATCCATTACCACTAGTTATGCATGTAAAGTTTAGGAATACCTTGTTGTTTGTGGGTTGTACACATCATGTTCACCTGAGCAAATTAGGAGCAAAGCTATCATGCACATTCCTTTTGCCTCACACCCATGTGACCTTCCCTTTGATTCCACCATCATGTCCATGAACACCAACAACACCATGGCCATGCTGTGCATCCCTAAATTGATCATCAAAATATGTAGTAATTATTTTTCGTCAATAACATCCCATTCAAGCCTATGATGTGTAGTATACAAAAATTTTGTTGCAAACACCAACAACACAATATCACCAATATCAATGTGGGTATCATTTGGACCACGCCCGTCCATGGAACCAACCTCAAAAGGAACCAACTTTGACGAAGATGCTTTCATGGCTTTTGATAGATTGCATCATGACAAGGACTCTATTCACATACCAACAATGAACTTGGAAGTTGGGGGTGCTTAAGTCCAATGAGACACAAAATGGACGAGGATGATGGGAACAAATTGATGAAAACATTCCCATCACTGTCCTGCTTGTGTGAACCAAGAGTTTGATTCAAAGATCTTCCATTGGGCCACAACACTTGGAAGTAGTAGTTTGTTGATAGCTAGGGGAAACTCATGATGAGGTCAAAGAAAAGAAGGCCACAATTATAAACACCATGAAAAGATCAACAACAATAGCTAATCCTCATGGAACATCCCAAATCTACTTCAAGTTGTTATGATATGTAAGTTACAAATCAGGATTGCAAAAAAACCTCAAATTGGGTTGGGGAAGGCATTGCCACTAAGTGTAATTAAAAAGCATTAATCAGCCTTTCATCGTTGAATACTTATGAGGTGGCAGCAGCTATCTCTGTTTCTTGATCTCACATATATCCAACATTGTAAACATCCCATTAAACTGCCACCAATTCAAAATCGCCATCTGTTGCACTGCCATCTTTGATAGATAGGTTGCTTATCTCCCTTGCCAGTAAACAGGGACCCAATGTGTCACTGAGCATTGCTGACAATTTAGTCACCCTTGCTAAGCCACCACACAATCCAATTACAATTGGAGTAGCATTCAGGGTAACCCACAACCACCCATCAAGCTGCAACATCATCATGGGTGGTGGCTTGCTCTACAATTAGATTTAGATGTCTGGGTGTGGATTTTCCTTCTTCGCAACTTGCTTGAATCCAGCAGGTACAGATAATAAATACACAAAAGGAATCACACAATTGTCTTGATTTTAATGTCGGTATATTGCACCAGCAAATGAAGGGGGCGGAGATTATTAAGCAGGCAGTATTCAGCAGCAGCACGGACAGTGTCTGATTGTTAGGTACCTGCCTGGTACCTCTCATGAGCATGGAGTTTCTTCAGTGCAAGTAGGTACCATTAGTTTCACTAAGGTGAGTGGTGCCCTCTGTGCAACTGCACAGAACTTGTCCATGTGAGACTCAGAAACTTGACCCATTTCATCAATATTAGCAATGGGTCTAAGTCTGCGGATGTCACGAGACAGAGGGGATTGCCATGGCGCATCCCACCATGCATATGGAAGCAGAGCTGTCTGAGCGCATTGTGGCACTTGGTTTTTGCATCCTAATTTGCCCCCAAAAGGTCGCCAAGTATGACCCCAACCCGACTGGCTCGCCAAACCTTCGCTCACAACTGATCGCTGAAAACTGCTGTAGTACACACTTGGGTGTGAATCCTCACTTTCATCAAGTGAATAAGCAGCTGCCAGTGCTCCAACAAGCTGAGCATACGTGGTGCTCACCCTTCGATATGCTCCTGACACAACAGCTATCCGTGCACGTGCTGCTAAGAAGAAGTCCACCATTGCAACCCAACGTGGCATCTCACCCCAGTCTTTTATTCTTTTGCGTGGTGGCTCGCCATGGTGTAGACTCATCACATCACTCACATTTCCTCCTGCAGCACTCAAGTATGCTAAATAGTTGAACTGGATCACCTCTGCTGATTGCCCAAGTAAACGCTTGATTTCTGGGTAGATTGCTGTTGTGTCTGATACCACCACCACCCGAGGCCGCCTGCTGTGATGATAATGTTGGGAATTCTATTTCAGTCATCTAAACATTAACACTATGCAGTAAACAACATGACCGAGGCTAGAGATATTGCTTGCATAAAGCAGAGGGTTTTAATAGCTGAGGTTTGAGTGAGTGCTTTTCACCTGCCATTTTGCTGCTTCAATAACTGCTCAGCGATGCTATTGATGCAAGAAGAAGCAGCAATAGGTGCGGATCTGTCCTTCCGATGAAGCATACGAAGGTGAAGAGAAATATCAGGATCACTGCCACCCTTGAGAACCCATTGAACAGCCTTCTGAATGTCTGGGTTAGGTGCTATGAGTGCACGGAAAAGCTCGCCAAATGTATTAGGACGGGAGCTGGGAAGGGATGGGTTCCCCAACAGGTTAGTTGCAGCAGAGCGCATTGCAGGGTGTGCATTCTTCAGCACATATTGCAGGCCAATTGTGTCAATTGTGCCCCTGAACCAAATGATGGGATGAGTTGATTTGGTCCAGTCATCACATAAACATCTTGCAGAACGTGCAGTGCGCAGCTCAAATCTATCGATATTCATTATAAGAGGGCGCTTGTACTTGTGTTCACACTGATGAATCGCCCACAAACGCCTCACCTCTTTCATGCTGAAGGTCTGGTTTGAGAAGTCTAGGTACTCACCAAAAGCTGCTTTAGGTGGTGTCTGAGCTCCACCAACATTGTACAAAACATTGGTCGCTCCACGCTCACCTGCAATCCAATTGGCAGTTCACCCAACATAACAACCCTGACATTCAATAATTTACTGAAGACACCAGCAAAGCGTATGGCAAAACCATAGCAAGGTGCATGGTCAAACCATAGCAAGGCGCATGGAAAAACCATAGCAAGGTGCATGGTCAAACCATAGCAAGGCACATGGAAAAACCATAGCAAGGTGCATGGTCAAACCATAGCAAGGCGCATGAAAAAATCATAGCAAGGTGCATGATGTTGCAATGAGATCTTAATTAGTACAGTACCTATGATAAGGGAGCGATTGAGCATGATGGCGAGACCTGCAGCTGATAGCACCTTGTACATGTTATTGCCAAAGCCGTCTTGTTGGGGTTGCCCTACAACAAACCCATGTTTACAGAATTCTTCAGCTGGCAATGCTTTCACTCGGTCCACACCATACTCAGCCAAATAGGTTTGAATCATGCGGCGCACTCGTAAACTGGCTGCCCTTGTGTCACCAACTGTTGCAGATCCCATTTCCTCAGCTGTTGCACATGGCTTTGGAGGTTTCCATGTATGAGGAATAGCTCTTGGGAGATTCCAATCTGAGGAGGACATATACTCTTGCAAATCAATACCACTACTCCTGTTCGAGGGCAGCAGCACAGAATCATTACTATAATTCCCATCTACAACACTGTTGTCTACCACTACATCATCTGGTTCATCTTTGCCATCTACAATACTGTCACCTGCCACTGCATCATCATCTGGTTCTGTATCATCATTTGTTGAGAATCTGCTGTCAGAATCTTGTTGAAAACCACCTTCTTCATCTGCTGCAACAAGGTCATCCTTGTCAGGTACAAGCTCAAGCTCATCTCCCACCTCCTCTGCACCTGCCAATTTGCAGGTGAACCATGGGAGATGTCAGAACTTCTGATTCTCGATTTCTCTCTATGCATTGGGACAGTATCTATCTGCCACGCTCTCCAATGTCCAAATCAATTGCAAACTGCTTGACATGGCTTTCTTTCCATTAAAGAAGAAGAACCTTCTTCCATTGTGCAAGTACAACAGGCTTCTCTGGTTACAAGCTTTGAACCAAGCTTCAACACAATTCATGAACACATAGGCAGGCAGAGAGATTTAGGCCAAACAGAACTTTGTGTTAGTTATTTTGATACCTGACATTACATCTCCATCTGCTTCTTCCTCTGACGTGAGTGTCGTCTCATTCTTCTCAGGAGCATTCTGGCTCTCAGTCAAGCTGCCTTTGTCTTCATCATCAGCAGACCCAGTCAATCTTGCCACACTTGGATCCTCAGTGGGCTTGGACTTTACAATCTTGCTGCTTGTGAACTCTCCTTCTTCTTCATGATGCAGATCAACTCCAAGACCATGGTCAGCTGCAAGCTGCTGCTGCTGCTCAGCTGCTGGCTGATTCTCATCTTGTTTTTCTACAAAGCTCTTATTAGCCTCTGTTACCACCATCATCATCCCTTCTTCTGCATGGCTCTCAAGGTCTGATGAGTCATCAAGCTTTTTTTTAGCAACTGTTGTTGTCTCTCCTGGCTGATGATCAGCAGAGGTGGTGTTGCTGCTGCTGATATAAGTCTGGATTTGTGTTCCATCTTCAACACTCCCACCATCCACATTGTTGTGGCCATGGTAAATGGCAAATCCTGGCAACTCGTAGAGCCTCAAAAGCAAGCCAGAGCACAAGATGAAGGCACAAAACGCTGCAATTTTGATCCTGCCACAGCTTGCTCGCTTCTGCTCCCTCGATGCCATCATCCCTACCTCCTCATCAAACCACCACCACCACCACCTTCTGTCCAAAACACACACAAAAACAAACAAACCCAAAATTGGCAACAAAAACAACAACCCATGATGATCTTGCAAACTTGTACTAAAACTTTCTTCTTCTTCTTCTTCTTGAAGTTTTTTTTCTTCTAGTACACATCCAAAGTGACAAAACAAACAAGCAAACAAACATAAGGGGAAAACACCCACCCACCTCTTGAAAATCACTACAAGAAGCACGTGCAGGAGGAGGAGGAGAGTTTGCTTGCTGATGGGTTCATGATTGAAAAAAGCTCTAGAATTCTTTGAGCTCTACCATTTCAAATCCACAACCCAAAGCTCAAGTTTTCTCTCTCGTTGTTGTTGTTGTTGTTGTGTTATTATCATCCCCCTCAAACCAAACACTTTGGCTGCTGATACCAAAATTCTAGCTCCTATGCTGATGTATGCACTGATTGATTCCTAATTTCCCCATTCTCTCTTTCAAACCTCTCTGTTTCTCTCTCTCTCTCTCTCAACAACAGCACTTGAACTCCATGGGTGGCCACCCACTCCACCATCATCGTGCCTCACTTCCCTCCCTCCTCCCGACAAAGCTCTCATGAAGACAACAGATCCGTTTGGTCAGCGTAATACCTGCAACAATAATTCCAACCAATAATTGGCAAACCCAGTTTTCACACCAGAACACGACAAAAACCGCAACATCGAAAGCCCCACCACGACGACGACGAAACGACGCCCACAACAACAACAGTAGAGCAGTGACCCCACCATCCTCATCAGACACAAGAAACTAACTCCTCTTCTTCTTTCACTCACATTCTCTCCCAAAATTCTACTTCCTACAAATTGATTCTCTTTTGGGTTTCGAGAATTTGCAACAACAAATGCTTGCAATTCCTTCTTCTGCAAACTCCAACAAAAATCTTAAAACAAAATTGAAAACCCCAAGAGACAAAAAAAAACACACGCAATCCTCCGATACATCGATCCATCGAATGAATTCATACATATACATACATACATACATACATACATAATACGTGTATACATAAGATCTTAGAAAACTCGATGACATGGGGGGGGAAGTGAATGAATAAAGGAAATGAATTGGATGGAATTGAATTTTGATTCTTTTTTCAAAATTTTGGGTTGCTGGTGTCGATCAAAATGAGTTAGTAAGAGCATCTCCAGCGGTGCTCAATATGTGATCTTGCTTAGTAAACTTGGATGAAGAAAAGGTGAATTTTCTTTTCCAATTCTTTTTATTTTTGTAAAATTGGAGAATTCCTACTTGATGGAAAAAACAATGTTTCTCAAAGCTTTTTTCTCTAAAAAAAAATTTCAAAAAAATAACAAAAACCTTTGCCACCAAAAAAATTCATTGGATGATTGCAGACCCACCATAGATGCTGCAGAGCAATGGATGAGTTATTGGGTGGTAGGGGTCTATGAATGAACTTAAAAGTGTATGTTACAATGAGTCTGTAGTAAGGGGCTCTAGAGCATGATTTGTTCCTTTTCCCCTTAGTGAACTAATTTGGGTTTTGCTCTTCTGTCTCCAATTTGGGTCATCTGTCTTTGGTCCTTCTTAACCAGGTGCTTTTGTTTAATGAAGTTTGCCAGGGCTTCATCATGCAGTAGGCCATTTACCTACCTCATTTGAGCATCACCACCGTGCCCCCAAATAACTCTAGGTTAATGTCATGCTACAAACATGTAGTTAGGTGAAAGGTGAACTATAATTGTATACTATCCTAAGAGGTTTGAATTTTTTTTTAAAGTCAGGCTACAACAGGATGTAGCAGCCTGCTCACAAGCCAATCAATGAATACCATGTCAGCAAAATTTCTCATGCCATGTCAGCAATTTCTCTCATGCCATGTCACCAACTTTCTCAAAACCTGGAGAAATGGAATTAGTACAAGAAACAATGATGATAGAAAATACCCATTGCTCCAAATAATAGTAGCTATTATTATTATTATTATTATTGTTATTGTTATGATTCTCTCATGCTTTCATACATCACCAGCCCACCAAGACAAAGACTAGTGGCACATCTTGTTCATCATGCCAAGTCAGTGTTTTCTTTTTCCATTTACCCAAGGTCCTCTAGTTGGCTACCTTACCCTATGGTCAATTTCATCATTAAATAATCCTCAAAATAATGAAATGAAAATTTGTGAAAATATGAAGTTGACATGTTGAAAAATCATCATGAGTATCACAGGCTACGTTCTGAATAATTTCACTATTCATGTGCCAATATCATTATAGATAATGGAAAATTCAATAATTTCAAATTTTTAAAAAGGAATTAACTTTTCTTTTTTTTCAATTATTCATTTTGTCAATGTGGGAACTAACCCTAGGCTATGGTATACATGTTGGCAATTGGAGGTAGTGTTGGCATGTAGAATAAATTCTGGCTATGTTCAATTGGTAACTTGTAAGAAGGATTATGGCATCCAAAACAATTGTATGTGCATTGGTGAGCATTTAACATTTTTTTACAACATGTGGTGACAAAATCTATCAATGTACAAGTGCATTTTAGAATCTCACAACAACAAAATTTGTGGTCTAACTTTATGTGCACGAAAATCGAAAGCTCAATGAGGGATTGAAACCCAATCCTCTCGCATTTTGAACATTGCAACCTAGTTGAGATTTGCATAATCAACACATGTTAAAAACATTCCTTGCAATCCCACATCAATTCAAGAAAACAATGAAAAAACATTCAAAGAATAAACAATATAACATATGAAAAAAACACACAGTAAAACAAGCAATGTGCATATGAAAAACACCAAATAGGAAGGAAGTAAACACTCATAGCACTTGCAAGAATTTGTGTACTTCCAAAATCACACCAAAACCACATCAAAGAAGGAGCTAGAAAAAAAGTGATTAAATTAATATGCAATTACAATACAAAATTTTCCTTCGTTGCTTGCTTAGTGCTTGCATACAAGCTACAACTTGAGTTCAAAACAAAGTGCAAAAACACCAAGTGTGCAACATTAAAATCTCCATAATAATTCAAAAACATTAAGCATCCACTACATATATTTTGTTTCCTATCCTACCAATTTTTGATGGCATCTCCAAATGAGAAAGTATCCATGGAGTGATGATCTAGAGCAAACATTTTGACAATAGAATCAAGATGATTTGTCAATTGATTTTTGAGCTTAAATTTCATAAAAGATAAAGTTGAAAATTATCATTTGTGTTTGACATTCCCCAAAAATTTCCACCAACGTGAAATAATTTGACAATTACTATTGTAGCACAACACTAGAAGACATATTAGACCACATCTTGGTCACATGATCACATCTCAAAGGAGGTTCCAAAGCCTATTTATAGATTGCTTACATAGTGACCTTGAAAAATGAAACTCCCACGTCAATCTTCTCCTCATTTAGTAAAATAGGTACCTTTGTAACTTCATAACCAAACTCCATTTCAAAACAATATTATGTTTTCAACAAGGCTAGATGGGCATGGAATCTACTTTCTACATCAAAATTCAACTAATACTAACAAATATAATCCTAGTCATGAGCTCCTGGCTAGAAAATTTCTTACTAAACTTTTCAATGAAATTGGTAGCTATAACTAAACATTTTTCTTTCATTTTATCTACAACATGATACCATTCATCATGAGTGCACATTGTAAAAATTCATGTTGAGGGCCACTTTTAAGGAATCTAGTACCATTGGCCTTGGAGATTCAAATTTTCCTATTGAATGCTTGTGGTTGCACCTATCCACCAAAATATTTGTAACCCATGGTTGTTATAATCCAACAAATCTATAAAACCTTTGAATTATTCAACATTGTACTTATTTTTTTGGATCACAATAAAATGTGTAGATATATACACAATGCATCTTCATTACTCCCACAAGGTCACACAAATGTATCATGACTTTGTGCAAATTAGATGAGTTCATCCATTGCTTCCAACATGGGCATGATGCAAATTAGGCCCATGACAACCTTAACATCACACAAGAACTCCAAAATGTTTTTTATAACTTCAATGGCATGGAGATCATCATTCGTTTTGACAACCAAAGTCTTCTACTTCACAAAAACCCTCTCTGCAAGAAACAACATAACAATCCACCTTATTTTTCCATTGCAAAGCCATTTTTTCCTCAAGTTCTTTCCAACAACTATGCAAACTTACATTGCTCACAAGTAGGTGCCTCTTAGGTGAAGAGGAAAAATACATGTACGTGGTATGCAAAAGACCTTTAATCTTCTACACCAAGAGTTATTTTTAAAGTGTTAGATAGCCATGGACATTGTTAAGAAATTGGACCCCTACATCTTTGAAAAATCATAAGGGTAATATTATAATTTCGATTGTCAATATGTATTTTGGAACATGCACATCACTTACAAAGTTTCATGCTCAAAATTTTATGCAAATCCATGATGTCTCACAAGTTCTATTACATGATTTAAAGATTCAAACATTTGTGTGGATCTAGGTTTCTTTCTTGTGGTCAAAAGTCATCTTTCCTTCATAAATATGTACCAATAAATTTGAAAATTGGTGAGGATTTTGATATTAGTACATTTTTAAAAAAAGGGGCTCAAAGTTAATGAATTTTTTTTATGTGCGAAGTAATTTTATTTGTTTATATTTGGTTCAAATTTTTTTTAAACATTTAATATCATGAATCTTGAGTGTGTTTTCTCATAAAGTTATTGATTTCTATATGAAAAAAAAATGGATGCATAATATACAAGATATAGGATCAAGTTATAATATTAAAAAAACAATTCTAATATACTATCATAAAATATGTCAAAGAAAGTCCTCAAAAAGGATGCAAATAAAGGTGTGGGTGGTTCCTTTTAGTGTGTTTCATGGAACCCCATGTTTATCCAATGTGCAACACATTAAACAAGCATGAAAGGAGCTACTCTTTTGTGAATTTGTGTTGTCACACCACTATGGACACCTATAAACATTGTAACACCATCACACCCAAAAGAAATAAGCTTGCTACTAATATCCTCCATAATTAAACCCCCATAAACCAACAAGGAGTTCAACACATTGGTTAGGTTGTTGGTTGTGGCACCACCAACCAACCTCTTCAAATTCAACAAAATTGCGATGCCTTTGAGCATTTCACAAAGTAAACATGAATGTTAAGCCAAGATTGATTGTCAATTGTTGTCACTTCATTACAGCTAACTACAATATACCTTGTTACATGAAATGTATTTTATTATATGAACCACAACTTTTATTGCAATGAGGACAATGCAATCTTAAGTTTTTGCAAGCTCCCATCTAATATCATCACTCTAATGTATTTTTGGGGCGTTTTTCACTTTCAAAAATTGAAACAAAATTTTCATGGCATCAAATCAATGAGAGGGTTATCATAAGCTTTTGCTACAAATGGAAAATTGGTGAAATATCATTTTGTCAAAAAGTGCAAGGTAAAAAAACATTGTGTCATGTAGTGTTTTAGTAGAAGGGCATTACATAATGTCAACCAAGGGCAAAGCCCAAGGTCCCATGTGTAATGCCTTGGTGTTTTACACAAACACACATACCCATCTTTCCTTTTCCTTTCTTTGTAATTTTAGTTCCATCAAAAATTGTTGGTAAACACAACACTAATGCATGAGACTTTTTTTCTTTCTTCCTTTTTGGAATTTCAATTAGAGAAAAAAACATAGGAAGGCAAAATTCCCAAGACAAAGCCACTTTTATTATTGTTTCTCTATTTCTTTTAAAATGGATCATAAAAATATTGGCAATTGTGAGCCCAAGTTTGTCAACTTAAGTGTGATGGAATAGCTTGTCACTATAATCGGCAAAACACTATTTGTGAAAACCTCAAATATAGTGTTTTTTTCCTCTTTGGATCTTTGGAGGACAAAATTATGTAAATTTTAATTTTCATTATAAATGAGAGAATGTGAAAATTTTGAAATTCTGAATTTTCATTTTGGGAGGACACAATTGTGTAAAATTCAAATTTCATTATAAACATGAAAATGTGAAAAAAACCTAAAAGTATTTTTTTTCTTAGAGGCACATTTGTCATTTTGTTGGAATTTGAAAATGAAGGATTACTAGTAGAGACATCCCAATACATCATTTGGGCATCCGTCCGAAAAGGTATTTAAAATTTTAACATCCTATTTTTAAAACTCAAATTTATGTTTTTGGTCAAGAAAAAGGTTAAGACTTATTTCAATGTTGCAATCAATGCCAAAATGACATAACAAACACCATAACATTGGGGAAGATGGGGAACACCCCCATCATCTTCACTGTTTATTTGTTCCTTGAAAAAATTACTTCATAATCAATCATACCAAATTGAAACATCCTTGGCCAAACCAAAATGGTCCATTCTAATGCAAAGTTTTTACTAAGATATTTAGATTCAAAATATTTAGTAAGTTGATGTCCCATTGTAGGATGTCCCTAGAATGTCCATTTGAAACATGGGCTTGCAAACATGGGGAAATGTGAAAAAACATTAAATATGCAATCGATTATGCAAAAACAATTTTCAAATTCTCAAAATTAATGCTCATAATCTTGTGATGAGATTGACATAGGGTTTGAGGTTCATGTTGTGGCAATTTTTTTCATGCTTTAGGTTATGTGGCTACTATTGTTT
Source organism: Sphagnum tenellum (assembly GCA_963921925.1). NCBI lineage: Eukaryota > Viridiplantae > Streptophyta > Sphagnopsida > Sphagnales > Sphagnaceae > Sphagnum > Sphagnum tenellum. Next base: position 2,269,430 of record OY998155.1, read on the forward strand.
CATTTCTATTTGTGATATTGTCCATCAGTAATTATAACATCATGGGCAATGTTTGCATTTGTTTGACACCTTTTCAATAGTCTTCTACATTACAACACATGACATGTTAAAGCTTTAAGATGTCATTGTCTGAGCTTGCATTACACAACCTTTGGAAGAATAATGCAATATCTATAAATTGCAATGTCCTAAATTGGTATCTAATGAACAATTCCTTTTGAATATCGTTAAATTTCTATATGTAGTTAATGGAATCCAACTTTCCCAAGGTATAATAAAGTCCATCACACCTTTCTTCTTCTCACAACAAAAAGTTTGCAATGTATGGACATTAGTCACAAAAAACAAGAATATCCAATCTCTTTTGACAAGCCTATATCAAAATCAAGATATATGGCATTTGGTGGACTTTTGATATGCATGAAACATTCAATGAAAAACAAAAAGCCATTTGGTGAAGTTTGAAAGCAATGAACACAAACTTAACAACAAAAAACACTTGAGCTTTGAAACTAAAATGTGTGGTAAACTTTGATCAAATGGAACTAGGTGGTGAAAAAAAATGCACTTGAAAACAATGGAAAATTGAAACCAAAAATTAAAAAACTTTCCATAGAAATAAAAAACATCTTAAAATTGAAAGCACAAATGATGATGATGATGTACCTTGATTGGATTTGTTCCCCCCCTTTGCATTTGCGATTCCCCAATTTCTAAGAACACAACATTAAACATTAGATTGGAAGAACAAATCCTACAACTATCAATCCAAAAAATTAGACCAACAAAAAAATCAAATCAAACAAGTCATATTTTGAGTTAATACCTTGAAGCTACATACATTCAATTTTTCTTGTTGTCTACTACATTTCCATTGCATTGTTCAAGTTTTGCAAAATATAAATGAAAAACTCATTCTATAAGCCTAATTATAATATAAAATCTAAGTTCTTACACATGTGACAATCATTTTTTCAATATTGATTGCAAAAGCGCAGGCTATGGAAGGTAGCTTGTAGAAAGATGGGTTTTGTCTTTAACAATAATTTTGACATTAACAACTTAATGTGAAATTCTAAGGAATTATCTAATAGTTAAACAAATGGATGTAAAAGGTTGCAAACATATTTGACTAATTGTGGAGGGTGGAAAAAGATGAATAAATCCTTAACAATAAAAATTGTTGTTCAAGTAATAAATTAACTTGGATAATTTTGAAGTGTTTAGAGGAATACAATTCATGGTTTATTATTGTTGGTAAATATTCAAATTGTCAAATTGTTCATGCAAGCTTTATGTGTATAAGTAATATTTGAACATCAAGCCATTGAATAAGGTCTAGGTGTTTGGGATCCATGGGCACTTGGCAAATTATTATGCATTTAATTCACCACTTAAACATCTTAAGTGTTAATTGCAATAACCACTCAAGATGTTAATTGTAATTGAAAACATTGGATACCTAGGGTTCAACCTTGGGAAAAGATTATAGATATGAATAACTTCAATATTGCAACCAATGAATTACTACCTCCTAAAAAGATGATACAACCATAAAATGGAAAATTTTGATGGTCTCTTTCCATTAAGTTGTTGTTGTCACAATTGCCCAAAAGATAATGTGATGAATGGAAGGGAAGGTATGGAAAGTGATTGGAGTCTTGCTAGGTGCATTGTTACGTTAACAATCACTTTCCATTAACATGTTGCAAATGTTTGTGAAATTTATATAAGTACAAATTATGTGAATGTTTCAAACATTAATGATGAAAAAAATAAGCAATAAGATTGGAAGGAACTTTAAAAGGAACATATGTTTCCATAATGAAAAATGACAAGTTCCTTGGATGATTTGAAAATTGACTCACAACTCTACTTTTTGGTCAATGCTTAACCTACAAAATTGTAAGTGACTACAATAAAGGATGGAGGCAAATATATAAGGGAAAGGTGATGTTGGGTTAAAATCTGTGATCACAGAAGATCCTAGTCCTTTCACAAATTTCAAAAAAGTTATTAAAAAACTAAATATTTCACACAATGGATTATGAAATTAGCAAAATTCATTACAATTTCAATTCGTTTGTTTTACTCACAAGTGGACTTGTTAGCTTTGTTTTATTTGGTGTCTAACCTTTGGACAAGTTCAAACCATACTACATGTTTGAAGGTTCTAGAACTGAAAAGTAGGGTGGCTAGTGATGTATTATGGAACCTATTGGATAGGCGATTGTGCCAAAGAAGGTGTTTGTGAGGAATTTGGGTGAGCTCAGTTAGGTGAGACAAAAAATTTGAACACATAGTGAAATGGTATGTGTTTGCACCCAACACATTTCATAATATAATAGTTTTCATAGTTTGCACAATGGGTATGTGAATTTTGCATAATGGGTACATGTGGATTTTAAACAATACCTACTTAGGTAAACCCAAGGAGACTTGACGATTGTAAGGGTACTACAAAGAGGCAGAAAAGGTCACACAAAACCATTATGTGAAGGTTTCAATTGTATAACTATTATATTTGAAGAATTTCAGACCCATATGAAAATTGAAATTCATTGGCACCATTGAGTAGAAAGGTTCAAACCCTCTAAATTTCTAGGCTACATGAGATTTGTGCCATTAAACAGAATGTGCTATTCGTGGTTGGATGACCAAAAAGAGATTTTCACCGTAGGTGTACACTAAATTAAAACCAAAATGAATTAGGGGGGAAAAAGGGTAATAAAAAACTGAAAATCAAGAAATTGCAAAAATTGTTGATGCAAAGTCCGTGTTGGTTCAAGCTAACTACCCAAAATACAAAAAAATAATTGAAAGAAATTATAGAGAATAGGAAACAAAAATCCTTGAATTAGGGTTAGAAGCTTTTGCCCATCTTTGATTTGATTCTCATTTAATTTACACCTATGGCCATGGTGGACTTCAGCCCATCAACTCATGGTGCAACAACAATCTTGAAATAGGTGAAAAAAATCTGTCATGGTTGTTGGGGGGGGGGGGTGGCCATTAGGTTGTGCATAAAGTTTGAGTGAAAGGAAATTTTCAGTGCTGGCTGGTTATTCAAAACAACAACAGACAACAACAGCCACTTGGTGGTTGTCAGGGCGGTTGTTATGATTCTAATTCATAACCTTGATTCTCAAAGAAATTGAAAGACTCAATCCCCCTGTGTTAACCATAATTTTCTAAATTTTGAAAAAATCAAATAACCCCTAAGCACAAAAAAGGGCCCCATATGGTTTGGTTTTCAGTGTAAATTTGCACGGTTCTAACATCAAAGTGTTAAACCACTAGTTCATTATGGATTTTTTCATGGAAAATTGATAGTTCTTTAAGGTTTTTAAGTAACCGAGACGAATGGATCTGTAATTTTGAAATACAAATTTTGAAACCAAAACTGGTGGTTTTCTATAAACTCAAATCACTGCACAAAAACTATGGTTTTCAAACCAACAATTCAGTGTGTGTGGCCTTGTGATATTGTAAAACACTCAACAAATTTGGTAGAAAAATTTAGAGGCCAGGCACCTTACATTTGGGAATATTATCCCTCTTACATCAGCTCCAGCAGTGATTAGTGTCTGGCCCTAAACCCTAATTTATTACATTAAAAGTTTAGTTATTTGCTTTTTTCCAACCTCACCCTTAAACTACACTAAACTGCAGGTACGTGTGGATACCACTAATAGCAAGCCACCTGGACCAATCATTATGATTCACCAAGGATTGAAACAGGGAGTAGCAGTTAGATCATATTTATTGCACTCTTCTCTTGGCAGGTGATAAGCTTCTTACACAAGAGGATGGACCTTGTTCTTACTTCTTAATGGAAAGCCCACAATGGGGTGAGGGGGGGAGACAAACAGCCTCATCACAAATAAAAAGATGGGCACAAAGAAATCTCCATGGAGTTTTTTTTTTTGAACTAAGTCCCCAAAGGGTATTATATAGAAATAAAATTTTCCATTATTTTCAATATGTTCAACACTAGTTTAAAGTGCGATCTTACACTGTAACTTTGTTATGTTTTGTAAAAAAAAAATGTTTTCTTACTCTACCACAAGAAAAAGTTGTGTGTATTTTGGTCTTACATATTTCATGTTCTTGATTTTAGCCTTTTTGTTCTTGTGTTGATTCCTTATTTTATGTTTTGGATTTAAACTTAGACCTATCCTTTTCTCATCCACCTTTGTAGTTTTCATTCTTGTAACACAATGCACAATAATGTGTTTTCAACAATGCATAGTAAAAAGCTTTGCAACAAATGGTAATCAAACATTTCTTCTTGTTTATGAAGTTTGTTTACATTTAGATTTCCAAAACCATGGATGCCATTTCCATTTGTAGGTTCATTGGGGGGATTGAAATGTTTCAAATAACCCAAAAAGTTGTAGAAAGAAGGCTTTCACAAATAAACTTAACTAAAAGTGGACAAAGGAGAATACAAAATTCTTTGTGAACTTGTGTGAAAAAAAATACTAGGAATACGATTACAAGCCTTTTAGAGAGAAACATTGGATTGAATTCTTTTAAAAGAATAATATTAAGATTTTTAATGATACACATAGGACATGGAAATAGGTATGGGACAAGTGGTTGAAGACGAGGGAAAAATATCATGAGGAAAAACAAAAACCAAAAGATATTAATGTGAATAATTTGGTATGAAATCTTTGACAATATTTGTAACAAGATGGCTAAAATTAAAGGTGTGTCAAATGGAGTAAATCAAGGAGTGCATTTGTAAGATGAGGAGGTCAACATGTTGAATGATGATGAAGAGATTGCCCTAAACATTATACTTAACAAAGCCCCCCCCCCCCCCATTGGACACACCACAAACCAAGGTGGCAAAACAACGCCATTGTGTTGGACATGTGAATAATAATGGCAAAAAAGGAGGAAATTGATTGCAAGTGACCATGTGATTGCAAGTGCCATCATTAAAATCTCAAGTTTTGTCAAAAAAATTTAAAAATCAAAGCTACAAATGATAGAAAAGATTTCATCACAAATTTTTTAAAATGATAATAAGGAAGGGAAATGGTTTTGCAAGGTTGATTACAAATGCAACATTTTTTGCAAATATCTTCAAGGCCAAAAATGTCGCAACCCTAGCCTTGGGCTCGCGACCAAGGCAAAGGTTTGTGAAGGTGTGGGCCAAGAGTGAAGCTTGGGAGTCATATTTCATGCTCCCGGGAGTGTGGGAGAGTGTGAGAGAATGAACCTTCACACTCCCAAATGAGCTCCCACTTTGGGAATTAGAGTCCTAGTGGACTTCTGAATTTTCAAAGAACAATTGCAGGGGTTAAGACCTATTATATTAGGAAGTTCCTTATATCATTAGAAAGCTCTTAGAATGTAGATGTCTAAAATGGGCTCGCATCACCCATTTAGACACTTGAAACACAAGTTATGGCCAAAAGAAGGGCCAGGAATCAAATTGACAATTTGACTCCCGACCATTAAAAGTTTAAAATCGCCCCGATTTCCTTACGTGCAGGTGGCGTGCAACATACCGTTGAAAAGATGTCGACCAAGGATACAACTTTGCTTCAAACCTCATCTTAATTGGATGTCTACATGCAAAGTTATGGGCCCTCAAAGTTGTGGGAATCCCAATAGTGGGAATTTTGAGACTCCCACTTGGGAGTCCCGAGACAAAATAACATTTGGGTGCTAGTTAAGCACATAGTATACTATAAGAGGGAAGGTGGTGGCTTCCCCCAAGTCTGGGCCGTGGTGAGTCTAATGAATCTGTGTTTACCCATGGCTCGTCCATGCACCAAAGTGCTCCAACTATGCACTAACCAACTTATTGTTTGGTTTGTGCAGGCCCATGTGAGTAAGTAAATTGCTTGTCAATCTTCCTAATCCCATCCCAAAGCTCTAGCATGCCCTTTTTCCCCTTAAAGTGTTGTGAGGCAAGGAACGTGCCCTAGTTCTTTACTTTTCCGTTGTTTTGTTTCAAACTCACATTTGAGTCTATCAAGAGCTTGGGAACGCATCAAAAGACCCTTCTAGATTTTCCAATTAATTTGCTCCACTTAGTTCATTACAATTAGTTGGATTGGATTTGGATTTGAGTTAGAATTATATTTTAATTGATTTGAATTCTCATAAAAGATTTGAATTCCTTTGGATATGGATTGAGTTTCATGATTTTAATTGGATTTGGATTTCATTTTGATTGAATGGATAAATGGATTCGGAATGGGATTGGAATTCATTTGGAATTTTGAATTGGATTGGGAACTAAAATTGAAAATTTATGGAATTGGTATGGAATTTGAAATGGAAATGAAATTAATTTTCAATTTGGATTTGGATTTCAATTGAATTGGATTGGAAATTCTATTTTTGATTAGATGGAATTAGATATGGATTTGGACAAGGAAATGGAATGGATTGAGATTGGAATTGGACATATCACTTGGATTGGAAATAATTTGGAGTTTGGATTTGAAATTCTATGTATATATAGACATAAAAATGGAAGGGCATTGGAGTTGGATATGGATTTGAACAAGGAAATCTATTAGTTTGGATTTGGATATGGATTTGAAATTGGTTCATGCATATATCTGGATTTAAATTTGTCAGTATATTGAAAGTGGAATGGAATGGAATCGAATAAAAAGATTGATTTGATTTATAATGGTATTGCATTTCATTCTTTAGATATTAAATAAAGATTGAGGTTTATTTTTTGTATGAAACAAAATATAATTTTCATTGTCAATTTGACCATTTGGGTATTCAATGACCCATTGTTCACAAAATTTGTCTTTCGACCTTTCTCCCTCAGCCTGTGCTCGTTTTCCCTCTCTAACAATAAGAAGTTTAATAATACCAAATCCCATGAATGGGTCCTTAATAGTTATTCAATCAAACTTGGGTTTGGGTTGATTCCATTATTCACAAAAGTTATGCTACTAGTAGCAAGCTACATTGATCTTTGTTGTTTTATCTACTCTAGAATTGAAGTGTTTAAAAAATTTCCACATGTTTTTCAAAGTCCCAAAACCATTTTTAATAACTACTATACCATAATTCATTGAACTATCATATCTTTTCTTGTCCTTGTCCTATAATGATTTCAATTATTCTACAACTATGTGCAAATAGGATATGTAGAGTTTCAAGTCAAATAAAGAGTGACTAAAACCTCCATAATTGGTTTTTGCAAAATCTCACGATTCTTCAAACCCCTATATAAGTTGGACGATTTTCAAAAAAAATCACCATCATGCACCCCACCCCTTTGGGTTGAGCCACACAAACATTCCAAAAGATTTTGTTAGCATCATAAACCTGTTGCAAATCAATTGAATGGAATTTTTTCATATTGAAAAAATCATCTCATGCTAAAGCCATTTTGCTCCTTGGATAATTTGCCCAAAAAGACTATCTCCTACCAATCACACTAGTAACATTTGGTAACCATGTAAGGACCTGGAAACTATTAATGATCATTTCCAATCATATACCTATAGGAATGTTGATGCATTGATTAATTTTTTTTTCCCATTAGTGAATATGTCACAAATTATGTCAATATACTTCCTTGTAATGGAACCACCAACTTTTAAACATTGTGCAATTTGATCAAGGGAGATACTAGAGGCAAACCTATTTTTTGCCTAACACAATCAACCACAACAAAGGCACCAAAAAAAACCTTATGGAAGGTTCATCCATAGAAATTCATTATTTGTAAAGCCTTTGATTTATAAATAACACTTTTGCCCAATGTTGCAGTCAATAACATCCATATGAACACAACTCTATCATGAAAAAATGAATCCATGGTTGCAAGCCTCAAATAATATAGTTAAAACAAACACACTTGAGCTTTCTATTTTTTCAACTTTCTATCATATACACTTGAAGGTCCTTAAGGTAAATGTGCATCACTATTATCACCGACAATGTTGCCCAACATGATATGAAGCCAAGAGATAATTAGAGAGTTTGAAGCACCCCACTTCAACCAAACCTTGTGAAAGGCCTAGCAAACATACCATGGTAGTGTCCATAAGGTAATGTTGTGGGGTTTCCAATGATTACAAGTTGCAAATTGTGCACATGGGGTTGAAACTTATATATTTCAATTAGAATCCCACCAAAAACCCATTGTTGAGGTTAACCAAATTAAAGTTGCAACCTTATGAGGCTTTGAATTGTGCCAAATTTGTTGAATTACTTGGGAAAGGAAGTCCTCACCCATATTGAAATGTTTAACAAAGGACAATAGAAGTAAGTCTTTATAACTCCTTCCTTTGTGGGAAATGTAACCACTTTAGATTTGTAACCAAAAAAAGAAACATCTCCCAATTTCATAATAGATGGCCAATGCCATTCATTTGAAGATCCTAAGGGGAGTTTTTCCACACACTTGAAATTAACAATAAAAGCAATCATGTCTTAAATTTGATGAAGAATTAGCAAAAGGTACCTTGAAAGGGCTATGAATTTTATCTTGCATCATAACTTGAATAAGCGTAAGGTTATGAAAAGGCAACAAAATTTTCATAGTATGGCCTAAATTATCAAATTTCTTGTATACAAAATAGAGCACAAATTTTGCAAAAACATAATTAATATGGTATAGCCAAGTGGGTAAAATGCATGCCTCCTCCCCAAATTGACATATCCAATGCACACATTAAAAGTAGAACACTAGTAGAAATCATGTTGTTTGCAACTAATCATTATGCAACTTTAATGCAACTAAATGTCATTTGCAACTACAAATTTGCTATTGCATAATTTTCAGGCCATACAATTGTGTGTGCAACTTACATGCAAATAAATGTGTACAAAATGGACACATGTCATAAAAATAATGGCATAAATTAATGCATACCTATATTAATATACCCAATATTTGTTTTGAAGTTATGTATAATAATATTATATTTTTAATACTAAGGTTGAACCCATGTTAATCAAAATTAAACCTAGGTTAAATTAATCATGGTTAAATTAATTAAAAGACTAAATTAATTGTGACCAAAATAATTAAGAGATTGAATTAACGATGGTCAATATGACTTAGGAAAAACTAACCATGGTTGAATTAACTTAAACTAAACTAAGGGTAGATGCAAGGTATGGCCGTTCAAAAGCAACAAAAGTCCTATTCGAAAAGTCCATATAAATGGAAAATTAACATTATAATGGAAAAAAATGTTAAAAACCAATGTTGAATGGGCCTTATGTGGTGATCAATCAATTAATGAAATCCATATGATTTTTTCCCCATCTTGAAAACTTTTTATTATACATGTTAGGGGGAGAAAAATATCAATCCAACACAAAATGACCAAGATTGAGACTTTTGAAAATAAGGTCCACATTAATTTGGTCATTCAAAAGTCCATAATTATTTGTTGGTTAGAATATTTGTTGTAATTTTTTCAAGACATATTCCTTTTTCCATCATGTATCATATATTGAGTCCTTATAAAAAATATTGAAATGAAATCATAACAAAAATACATTTGAATGTTAATGTAAAACCTATATTATAGTCCATATGTCCACTTTAAAAGTTCATTACTATACAATTGGTGTATGTTTATTGAATTTCACCTCTCAATAACTATTTTTATTCAAGTTGGCAATTTTAATTCATAAATATTTTTGTCAAATTAAAACTATAGAATGTGTTTGTGGCATTTGAATAGAATACACTTTATAGAAAGTCTATAAGGACGCAAAAAGTGAACCATTGTAGTTTGCATCTACCCCTAACCACAGGGAAATTAATAAAAAGTTAATTTTATCATGGGTAAACCAACTAAGAAACTAACTTAATGATGGATACATTAACTTCAACAAAATTAACCATGGTTAAATTAATTATGGTTAAACTAATTAGGAAACTAACCATGGCTAAATTAACCATGCTTGCAAAAACCCATTTTTCCATTTTTGTATCTAATGGAAGGGTTGTTCCTCAAGTCCCAAGGATTAACAACAAAATTTTCTCATATGTTTCAACATTGGAAAAATAATGTGGGACATATGAAGATTTGAAATCTTTTTAATCTCCCATAAGTCTTTGGTTATAGTATAACCCACCTTTGTAAATGTTTGCCCTTCATTTAAGGATCTAAGACCTAGCAACAAGTTTAGTTCATTGCAAATGAAAGAGTCTTCAAAGAAAAAAGGATGAGATTTCCAAAGAGTTGCTTATATATTGTGGAGGTTTTCTTGTCATTGATCCTAAGGTTCAAGAGGCTCTCTTAACTATTAATGGAGGTTTGCAATAGAAGTTTTTGTTGCTTATAAATTGTTTAGATGGACATTGATGTGACAACAAACCCAATTTGGATGCATCACGTTGATTATGACAACATTGGTAAAAGAATCCCATTTGACCTTAACCTTGGGCCTTTTTTGCATCCCCTCCCCAAATAAAATTTTGAACCACACCATGCAATTGATCACACATTCTCATGTTTGAGTTCCAACAAACCACAATCTACCAAGTTGAGGACATAATGATTTGATTAACCATTAAAATATTACCCACCAAAGATAATTTGCAACTTGACCAACCAATGAATTTTGCTTTCAAAATTGTCATGAATTTGTCAAAATTGGCTTTTACTAAAAGTAGAAAACGTATTTGAGTTCCCAAATATTTCGTACCTTTTCCCTTGGATATTTAATTCAACTTTTTTTCTTGACCTTAGTCCCAAGTTTTGGGTGAATTGTTTCCCCAATTGCAACATATTTGCCCTAATTAATTTTGGCATTAAGGTTTTACAAAACAAGGAAATAATAAATTTTGCAGGATCCAAATTCAATGCTACTCCACGCAAACACATAACCATTTCATTTGCAAATGATTGATCTTTAAGCATTTTGCCACTTGAGAAGGTTAGGCCTTGGATTCCATACCTTGGGTTCTCTAAGACATGCTTGGAATGTTGATTTGCAAGGATGCAAAGGTAAGGTGCCAAAGGGCAACCTTGCCTTACCAAGCACAAAAAATTAAAAGAGTGATTATTCTCTCCATTGATTTTTAATGTTGAAAAGGCTAGTTTATAATGAAAGAATACGCATTCTATCCAAAATTTATTGAACCCAAGCTTCAACAAGGCAACAAATTAAAAACTCCACTCAATTAAGTCAAAAGCCTTTTCAAAATCAAAGAATAGGAACATTAGATCCCAATCATTTTCCATGGCCTACTCCATTGTTGCTTGTGCCAAAAAGCTTTTGTTGAGGATATTCCTACTTCCCACAAATCATGTTTGATTAGGATAGATGATATCTAGTAAATGAATTTGAATCCTTTTAACCAATAACTTGGGAAACACTATGTAAATGCTACTAAGTAAAGTAATTGGCCTTCAATTCCCTATTTTTGCATAGTCACCATTATGTCCAAGGGCTTTACCACTTGGTAGTAGTGATGGCAAATTTCATCTCTTTTAGAATGATTATTTTAATGAAATTGTGATTCATGGAATTAGTTTTTTTTTGTAAAGCACATTTTTCCAACATTCGGATGGGCACTTACAACCTCATGATTAATTCCAACACTTGGATTGGGCACTTACAACCTCATCACCAATCAATTTTATTGTTTAAATCCTTCCATAAAAGGAGGAAATACCACTCTCAAAGTGCTACCTAGGTGGAAAATTTTGACTTTCCTTCAACTAATTCCTTAATTACGGTTTTTTTTCGCCTATTTTATTGTCAATGAACATACTATAACATGTATCTCCATACTTCATCAAGCTTGCTATAAAATTATGAAAAGATTTTTCAAAAGCCAATTGAATTTTTTTTGAAAACAACCTTTGAAAGTTGGAAAGGATTTTTATAACCTATTCATTTGTGGGGTCAACCTACAATTGCAACTTTGCAAGTTGTACCTTCTTAATATGGCAATCAATTTTAGCCCCCTTCTTTTTTAAAGCTCCTTTGAGAATTGCCCATTTGAGAGCATCACCCTTTCCATAGTTGTTTTGAACCAAGATGCATAATTAGTGGTAGATTATGGCCTTGCTTTGCATTAGCACAAACATCCAAAAGGTTTTGGTTAAGATTTTAGTTTTGAAGAAAAATTCATATCAAACTTAGGAAACCTTGTAGAAAATCATGTATTTCATAAATCTTTATAGTATAATTTTTAGATACCCAACAAATCTAGAAAAAATGGTATATAAAAAACAATTCCAAATCTAAAAGTTAACCTTATTTTAGCCATTTTACATAAGGTGAAGTTTGGTTTTTTCAATGTTGTGGTGGAAAAGCTAACAAAAAAATACCTTGTATTGTCACTTTACAAAATTATTCACGAGACTTTAATTTCATAAGACTTTTCATTTGAAATATTATTAACAAATAATTTTGTATTTCATATTTTTCATATTTTTATTCAAAATAAGTCACATTCCATTTTTATTATATCCACGAATAAAAAATGATGATTTGTTTTTATATTTCTAACTAGGTAAATACTACTACTACTAATATTTCTACTAACTCCTTTTGATAATATCATGATCAAATCTTGGGGTCAAATCAATCCATTACTATCTACTAATAAGTTACTATCTATTGGTAAATAATCCAATCACAAGTCTTTTGATATATGAATTAAAGAATTCATTGTCCAAAACTTCACCAATTTTGCTTGCAAGGTATGTAAAAATCTTGTTGTTATAGAATTGATAGTTGAAGTATGGTAATTGAACCTCCACCATGTGACATAAAAAGAATTTTGCTCCATGAATTGCCACATCAAAATGTGGTTTCGACTTAGAGAAACAAAATACCATTCCCTTGTGGAGATCTTTTGGGTTTCCAAAATTCTTGCTTCATTTGAGAAGACAATTTTGAAAATGCCTTTCACTAACAATTTTAGTAACATTTGAGAATGACTCATGAAGTTGGAGCTTCATGTAATTCCGCAATGTTTAATGTGCCACTTGTCCTCCAACAAATGCCAAATGATCATCCTACACTTCATTTTGTTTTAGCTTCCTAAAACAACAATCTTGAAACATATTCATGTTTTGAATAGATGATAATATTTTTATAGAACCATGGTTCATGATTTGTCAAATTTTTTTTTTTTTCAAATTTATGATGTAATTAAAGTGGAGATCATCAATAGGAAGATTTAACCAAATTTAACTACAATATAAATAAGAAAGTAAAACATTTGAAACAGCCTTCTATATTTTTGGCTAGCCACTTGAACCATATATGGAAAATTTGTTGATTTTATAAAAAAATCTAGTTGTATTATGACTATTGAAAATCTCAAAAGACACATGACTTTAGCACTTTTAATTTTTTAATTATGTTATTTGGTTATATACAACTAGCAAGAAGAAAAGGCTGACAATGTCACATAAAATTTATAATTTCATCCATTTTTAGATTAAATATATGTGATGTTTAACATACTCTAGTTTGACATTTATTTTTTATGTATAATTTTCACATCCATGTGTTAAGGCCTACACCTTTTAGTGAACCAACACTTACATTGGCGAGAACTCCAATTTTTTGGGGGTTGTTTTTAAATTAAATATTGTACATATCCCATCATAAGATTAAATTAGGGTTTCATAATCCAAATTTAACATTTTAAAGGTTAAATATACCCCTTAAGAGGCCCTCATTGAAGAAAGTGAAGTTACCATATAGGTAATTAATTCACCTTGGCCAAAAGCTATTGACATAGAAAAAACGATATTTTATTGTAGTAGTCATAATGTACCTATATGGTAAGACTCCCCCATTGAGAGCTTTATAGTTGTAAAGTTTTTTGTACCCAACAAACCTTTGTATCTTGGAACAACCTTGGAAAAATTTGGTGGAGTTTTAGGAGGGTGCTTGGGCTTTACCAAGTTGAACTTCTTGTTGATGCATGGAGTGTGAGATTTAAGGTTGTAAAGGAAAAAAATAAGAATAAAAGATTGATGGCTAGAACCATCACAAGGGAGACAAAAAGGGAAGGCCAAAAGATGAACAACCAGCAGGAACCAAAAAAAGTAGAGAGCTAGTCCCTTTCATGGTAGGAAGTTATTTCACCCATAGCCCCTTTAATGTCACTTGCACACAAATCATGAGATTTAATAATAATGGGAGGTCTAGAATATGCATCACTCGCCAACGTAATTTTCCATTCTATAGGTTGAAACATGTTTTCAAAAAAAATTAACAAGTTGTTTAAAAAATTGAATGTAAAAAGACAAGGATAAATGACCTCTTGATCGGTTATTGTGGAAAAGATGGGCACATTACCTAATGAAATGATCCATATCATGTTTGAGTGCATGATGCACCTCCACGGCCATTGGAATAAATGGTGCCCTTCATGAAGCCCGTTATATTTGTGGATTTTAATAGTTGCACATGCTAGTTAGTTAATGACACTTGAAGCCATCGTTTCTTATGTTGGGTTAGTAACCACCATTGACAATGAAGATTTGGTCCTTTTGGGTCATGTAAAGATCGACTCGTAATGAAACATTTGACATAAAGGTGTACCACTACTTTTTCCATACAATGTGCCCAATTTCTTATGCGAGGGCACACATGACATCTTGGATGGCATCATGTGTGCCTATCCACTAATCTCCAAATGGGCAACTAGTTAGTGCATGCTAGATGCGTCCAACTTGTGTCCACAATCACATGTGAGAAAACTAAATGTTGAGGGTTAAATCAAACCGAGACAAAAATGCAATGTTGAGGTGAAAGTAAAATGTGCAATGCGAAACGAACAAATAGATAATTTAGCAACCAACCATAGCCCTACCCCCTTGCTCAAACAAGAACGAATTTGAACTCTGGATGCTGAGGAAATGGAATCAACTTCCAAGATGGACCTAAAGGATGTGTTGTGGTGGAAGTCCATCAAAGATGCTTGTAGACTTGGGGTGTTGGTAATTGCCATATTTTTAAAAAAATGTGCATATTTTTAGCTACATGAGGAAAGCCATTTCATGCTGTGCATAAGCATGATTGAAGTAGATGTTGGCCCCCCTCAACCTGAGAAACATATTTTTCCAAAATGGGTCTATAAAAAATATGAAACCTAAAACGCAAATACGGAGCCATTAGAGCCCAATTCCTTAGAAAAGTAGATGGGGCACAATCTTCCATAAAAAAAGGCTTATACCATTAAAATATATTGGTAATTGTTTGTCGAAATTCGCCAAAAGAAATAGGAAGGACTAAAAATGAGGTATTGTTTATGTGGGATAATAATGTTGACGAACTACACATGAAGACAAAATGCCCAAAACAACTTGGGTGTATCATAGGAGAAGAAAATCGTTGATATGCACTAGCTCTTTAGATAAACCTCATTTAAAAAATGTGTGGCAAAGTTTTGAAACCACTAGCACACCCAAAATGCGTAAACCATTTGTGATGAAGGTTTAGCCTTAAGGAATCTCTATGCTTGGATAGATCCTTGATGGACTTTAAAGCTTACATTTTGAGATTTTTGACCTTAAGCCCAACTAGGGTTAATTGGGTCGAAAGGAGCTCAAAGGTGCGGTAATCTCACTCAAAGGCCCCATGATGTGGGTATCATCCGCTTGGGATGGAAATACATAGTTGGGGGTTTGCGTAATGGTTTTAGGAGAGTTCAATAATGTGCCAAAACAAATAAAGGACCTCGTAGGGGGTCACCATGCCTCATGCTTGAAAATGATTTAATAATGGTGACCCCCTCCACATTCTGCCCATGCTGGTAGTAAAGAGAAGAATGCCCGCCATAAAACAACCTGGTAAAGGGGACAATGCTTACCAAAGGCCCCTTGACATCACACAATTTTTTAGAAATAATAATTGGATAAATGTTATTAAAAGCGTTTTTGATGTCAACTTGCATCACAACCCAGTCATAGTGTAGGTTGAAGAGGGTTTGGATGCCAAAAGGGATGGCCTCACAACTTCTAGGGGACGAAATTCTAAATTGGTGGGGGTATAAGTGTTAATGAAACAACCCCCAAAACTATAGGACAATGCAACGACTAATGTTGATAAAACATTTTGCTCATGATAATAGGACGAAGACCACTAGTGTCTTTTGCCATTGCTAACAATCTGCTAGCCCCTAACACTAGGGCCACCAACTTAAAGATATTTCCACAAGCAACAACAATAATAACTTGGAATAATTTTGAAAACCCTAAGGATGAATCCTTTGGTATGAAGCATCCCAAAAGATGTTAATCTACCATCCCAGAAAGCCCATTGAAAGACAAATGGGGAGCAACAGCTAAGGCTTGGGCAAATAGAATCCTATGCGGGACAAAAGTGTGTTGAGGTTGATAGTCAAAATAAGGTGGAGGGATAAGGTTTGAAGAAGAGGGGTGCAGTTGGTGTAGGGTAGCAATGATGTTTATTGAAGGAATAACTAGGGTCATGGGTTGGAGAGCTTTGGCAACGCGATTGTATTCATTGGCTTTCCTTAAAATTAAACATCGACAAAAGACGAGTGGTTGAAGAATCTTCTCATGAGTGGAGAAAATGGGGCACACATGAAGACTCCTTCTAAAAGGAAGACCGGTCACCCACCCTAAACCTTTCATTGACCTAAACGAGCACCTGACCATCTAAAAGTGCATTCACATTTGATGTTAAGTCGATGTTAAATGAAAATCTAGGTGGCATCCTAGTTGACACTCAATGTTAAATGGGTGATAGCTTCATGTTAAGTGAATGTTAGCTTAACATAAAATCTTCATGATAAGTAGGATTATGTCCTAAATTACTAGCATGATGTTAAGGGACTCAACTATAGAGTCCTTAATACCAAGGGTGAATGCACCTGAAGTCCCCTGGAGCATGGGCAAATCTATGTTAATGGAATGTTTGTTGCTCATCTCCTTGGTTGTTATGTAAGGGAAGGCTATGCTATCATTGCCTTTTGCCTTAGACCTAGGGCTACACCGTCAGTTCACATGACACGAGGCCTTCACAAAAATGCCTTCCTTTAAGGTGCATTCACACTTGGTGTTAGGGATTCTAGTATTGAGTCCCCTAACATTATGCTAGTCATTTAAGACGTAAACCTACTTATCATGAAGATTTTATGTTAAGCTAGCATTCACTCAACATTAAGTTATCACCTATTTAACATTGCATGCCACCTAAGAAGCCACCTAGATTTTTGTTTTAACACTGACTTAAAATCAAGTGTGAACGCACCTTAACTGTACCTTCTGCACTAGGCCTTGGACTTCACCCTCGGTTCACAAGGTGTAAGGCCCTAAGGGCATCTCCACCCCACACCTGCAAACATCCCTTTTCACGAAATTTGCAGCAGGATAGATTGAATCCTGCTGCGGTCCTGTATTGATGTCCATTTTGCAGGGGTCATTTTAACCACTTTACAGTCTTATTATCTACTATGGATTTGGGCAGTGACTATTACTCGTCCAGATGTAAAGACATAAATGGTCTTAGAGAGGGACTTTTATGACGTTTGTGGGTGGGGACAGTGATCATTAAACACTATTCTATTTGAACTTAAAGAAGTTGTTTACAGTTTTGGGGTGAAGATGCTGTAAGAAGAGTGCCTTCCCATGTACAATATTATGGCTAGGGTACAGGGAGCTTACAATCATAATTCTGTCAAGGGGGAGTGGTGATTTTTTTGTGGGGATTTTTTTTCACAATTTAGACCTGAAATATTCAAAAGGAATTTTTTGTCCCCAATTCCCTACTTTTCAAGAAATTTTTTTGCCAAATTTTTAGAAAGCTTTTGTTTCTGCGAGAAAATCTCCTCAAATTTGGACTGGGTTTTTTTTTTCTTTTTTTTTGCCCCCCCAATGTTGTGATGTAGTCACACTAGTGATCATCCATATGAGGAATTAGCCAAATTTGGCTACAGCTCAGAGAGGAAAGTAAAACATTTAAGAATCCTTGTTTATTTTGACCATCTGGTGGGACCGACATATTGTCTATACATGGCGATTTCAGAATTTTTTTTCCTTGAAATCTGGTGACTTTTCACAATTTTTTTCACAAATAATCCTTCCTATGAGTCACACTGGATTTTCTTGTCGGCCAAGTGGCAAAAATTTGCCAAAAAAATAATTTGCTGACTTGGACACAGTTTTCAATTTTGGGGCAAGTTTTTGGCAAGTTTTCTTGTACAATTCTTTCACAAAATTCTCACCAATTAATGGCAATTTTGGAGAATTTATTTTCTAGTGAAAATTCATTAAAAAAATGAAATTTTTTGGGAAAAACTCTCTAAACCTCTAATATCACAAAATTGGGGAAGAAAAAAAAAAAACTCACAATGAAAACCAAAATGAAACAAGACAACCCAAATTGAAAGTGTGTAAAATTGAGTTGATTGGTTTAGGAAGACTGGAACTGGAAACTGTTGCCTGACAAAATGGCAGTGAGAAACTGAACTAAAAGGAATGCATTGTTTTAGTTGTCATTCTCTACACTTAAGCCTTAGTAGTACTTTTCTTCTTACAATATCAACTACCATAGCCTACAGTCAGTTTCCACATTGACAAAACGAATAATATAATATATATTTTTTCTAAAAATGAATTTATTTTCAAAATTGAAAATTATAAATATTTTTCCACCATCTATTATAATATTGTGATATAAGTAATTGAAGTTATTCAGAATGTAGCTATGATAATTATGATAATTTTCAACATGTCAACTCCTATTTTCACAAAACTTCATATCACTATTTTGAGGATTATTTGATGACGAAACTCACCTTAGGGTAAGGTAGCAAGCAATGGAATAATCTTCATGCTTTTTGCCACAAAAACATGTGCAAGGATGATATATGGGTCATCAGTCTTTGTATTTTCTGGGTTGGCCTATAATTTGAACTTCCGAGGTAATTATTTTATTATTTATAAATGGGATGAATGCTATTATCTACTATGTACTCTTGTTTAATTATAAACTAGTGTGGTCTGTTGCTGCTGGCCCAAGTGTGAATGGGACCTTGATGATAGAGATCAATTGTGAGATTTTATTATCATTTTTTTTGAAATAATTTCCAATGACGAAATTTTTTCAAAATTCAGTATCTGCTCTCACCTTAGGTCTCAAAATTACAAAACCATCTTGAAGAAATCTCCCTCATAAAGGGCTTTTGAACAACACCAAGATCTTGCCCCACTCTTCTCCAAGCTTATTTAGTTTAAATTTTATTGATTTTAGATTTTATTGATTTTGAATGACAAAATTGTTCAATATTCAATAGCTCTTGCATTGTAACTCTTAACATTACAAAACCACACCATTGCATCCTTACTCATTTGGGGCTTTTCAACAACATCAAGTGCTAATAGAGAGGGGGGGGGGGGAAGAGACATGGTTTGGGAGATGTCAACATGACAAACAAAAAAATCTCCTTAATAAGATAGAAATGGTAATTTTGACATTGATAATTATCTATAAATGAAACAAAATGTTCCATTTTAATTTTAAAATGATTTTTTCACCATTTTTTGGTGGCTTCATATATTTTGAAAATGTTTATAATTCTTACCTCCAAAGTAATAAACTAAAATGAAAACATCCCATGAACAGCATCAATTAGGGTCAATTAGAAGGAGAAAATAACCCAAGGAAAAACACACACACACACACATATATGGGCCATACAAGTTTTGATGTCCACCCATGTGATATAACAAAACACATGGAGAAGAGAGTAATAAATAAATAACTAAATAAATAAATACAACCTACCTCCCAGGATTTCAGGTTGAAATACAACACCAGGAAAAATTGCACACATGTAAGCCTACTCAGAGGAGCTCCAACCCATCCATTGTTGCCACAAGAGGCTTTGGATGGTTTTGGGCCAGCATATGTGCACAGGTTGCTGAGGCTACCGAAAGAAAAACAATGCACAATTCTAACTCTGGTTGGCATTGAGTACCTAGTTACATTGGTCCAAGTGGTTTGCTATTACTTAGCTAGTCTCTCATCTTTTGCAGTTCCAATTTTATGCTTATTGGTAGAGCATGGGAACAATAAACTAACCATCTTGGATGTGAGACTTTTATTATTAAAAGGCCCAAATGGGGGAGGGGGGGGGGATGGATGAAACTGCTAGTGCTACAAAGCAAGTAATACCCAGATCGAAAGATTGAAGAAAAGAATTGCACAATATAAAGAATTGGACAATATAAAAAACTCATTTAATAAATAGTGGCCCAAAATGGAATGCATTAAATAGCAACAATAAGAATTTTACAAAATAGGTAGGTAAACGATTTTTTTTGTTTTTGGTCTTATTTCACTTTTAAAACATTTATTTATCACATATTATTACTTTTTGTTTTACCCATCTTTTTGTCTCTCTCTCTTTTTTGTCCCTCTTCTCTTTTTCTCTTTCTCTCTCTTCTTTCGCCATCGCCAGTGTTTCTTGTGTCTTCGTTTCTCTTGCAAGTGCAAGTGTTTGCTCCTCTGCGCCTGCTGCTGCTGCTTGCGGTTGGGTGTCGGCTGCTGTTTTGTTCTTTGTATCGCGCTCACTGCCTGTGTGTCTGTTGTCCGGAGTGTTGCTCATCGCTTCTTTGCCTGCCTGCCTGCCTTTGTGCATTTGTGCGTTTGTTTTTCTCCGATGTTTTGTTAGTCGAGTTTGGTCGCCTGCCGCTGCTGTTCCTGTCTTTTTGGTGTGCCTGCTCCTTCTTTCTGTCGTGTAGAGCATTGGGGTCTTCTCTTGCCTGTCGCTGCCTTTGCAAAGATTTTTCCTTTGGTTTTGCCAGTTTTTCAGTTGCGGCGAGAGAGAGCGTGTGTGTGGGTGGGCGCGTGCGCGCGCGCGCGCGGGGTGGGAGGGGCTTGTGGGAGGAGAGAGAGGAAGGGAGTGTAGCAGGGGGATCGACGGGAGTTTTGGTAGGCTGTTTGTTGTGAAAGCGGAGAGAGGTACTAAGTGTGCGGTTTGTTTGTCATTCAGTTCTCTCTCCCTCTTATCTCTCTCCTATCCGTTGTCCTCTCTTCTGTTTGTCTGCCGGGGACGTTCGGGACGGTTTTTGCCGCAGTTTGTTTCTTGCAGGACAAATTTTCTTGTCATGTGCAAGTGATTCTGTGTTTGTCTTTGCTCCAGTTTCGTGGTTCCTGCTTCTATCATTGTTGCGTAGAAAAAGCAGCAGCAGCAGCAGCAATGTGTTCTTAGTGTTTGTGCGTTTTTTTCCCCTTTAGTTGTCTAGAGTTTCCGACAGCGGTTGCAGCCGTGCTCTTCTGTCGCAGCTCTCTTGTGTAGCGCTCTGGTCCCCGTTACTCGACACCGTTCGTGAGGAGGACTTAATAATAGAAGCAAAGATGGTGGTGACCGGAGGCAATCAGTCGGGCAAGGGAGCGAAAGGACTGTTGATGGGAAAATCCACCGACGCTGCAAAGGACAAGAAGAAGCCGACATCCAGGTCCTCTCGCGCCGGCCTTCAGGCATGTTATTACTCACTCTCTTTTGTTTTTGCCTCTCTTGCGTTCTGCTGTCCAAGCTTGCCGCACTTGGATTTCAACACATTGCAAAACCAAGTCTGTTGCATTTTGCCTTCAGGCACGTGTTCCTCCCCCCTAATACACAGCCTCATCCGCACATATACAATCTATCCTCTGTTGTTTCTGTTTCCGTTTCTGTTTCCTCCTTCATGCCATGACAATGCCATGCCCTTCCGGAGAATGTCAAAAAGCTTCCTAGCCAATGTGTTCCTCCATCTGCATGCATACAATCTATCCTCTATTTTTCCTGTTTCCTCCATGTCATGACAATGTCATGCTCTTCTGGAGAATGTCAAAAGAGCTTCCTAGCCGATGAAAGTCTGTGCATGCCACGGTTGTCGATATGCTGCTGAAGTCAGCTGATTGTCAACAGATTTTTTCCCCCAGATCAAAACTGTTTGTTACCATCACAAAAGCTTCCTTTGAATATGATGTGCTAGAGTGCACTCATCATGGCATAGCTGGAACACTTCTGCTAATGTTCCTCCTGCTGGACACTGGTTAGATATCCTCAACCAGGATCACTTCAAGTTTCTTGACACAACATCTTCATTTGTTTGAGGAAGAAACTCTTGCTGTAACTCTAGGGGAAGTAGCAAGGTCTTGCAGAAGAGATAAATGTGATTAGTTCATTGTGGCAGTAGATCTGTCGGCCAGATGGAGTCAGGTGTGCAATGCTTGTCAGCATGAGCAGGACAGGGGAATGACCATAGGATTTAGTCTTCTGCTGCTGCACTTTGTGATTGATCAATGTTTTTCTTCCAATTCTATTGCAAGTCCAGCTGTACTGTAATGGTGTCAGTGGGATTACTCTTTGATTCTGCTTGCTTGCATTGTAGACTTGTGGCACACTTTGCCAGTTGCTTCTTCTGTTTTTGCAGAACAATGTTGGGGGATTTCTTGCACAGGGTCTCATAACCCTTATAGTTGTTGTGCCACCCTGTTGCAGTTTCCAGTGGGGCGTATCCACAGATTGTTAAAGTCACGTGCAGCAGCTAATGGAAGAGTGGGAGCAACAGCGGCTGTTTACTCAGCAGCGATTCTCGAGTATCTCACAGCTGAGGTGTTGGAGCTGGCTGGCAATGCAAGCAAAGATCTAAAGGTGAAACGTATTACACCACGGCATCTGCAGTTGGCAATCCGTGGAGACGAAGAGCTTGACACTTTGATCAAGGGAACCATAGCCGGAGGGGGTGTCATCCCGCACATCCACAAATCCCTCATCAACAAGTCTTCAAAGAAGGATTAAAGCAGCTGGGTTTTTTGGTTTCTGTGGTCCAATGCCAAAAAGAAGGGGTGGAGAGTTTTCTATGCATCACTGCTCTTCACAACTTGATGTGATTATATGGACCAAAGAAGGAAAGGTGCATACTGAGTTCCTTTCACCACCTTTGTTCAACATTCTTTCTTGATGAGGAGTGGCAGCTAGATACACTAAGCAAAACAGGTCAGATAGATAGATAGCAGAGGTTGACTAGGTGTATACAATGGTGGTCATGTGCATGAGAGGAAGCTGAGCAAGTCAAGATTCAGACAGATTGCTATGTCTGTGGGTTTGGGTTTATACAAAGCATCATCCATTAGAGCTGATTCCCAAACTTGATTGTTTGAGCTTAAGCAAAGCACTTGCTGTGGTTCCATGAACAGTAAACTCCACCTGGTGTACCTTGTACTTGTGGAGAAAGTAGCAGTTCTGTCTTTTGGGTGTTTTTCCACATTCCACAAAACTCTGCAGGATTTCTCTTAGTACATATTCCACTTGTGTAGATGTTGATTTCCAAATCCCTTTGTTGTGCTATTTATCATCTTTTAAGTTGTGCTCAAATCACCCGCATCCTGAACTCATCTTTTTCATTGGAAATTGCTCATGCTTGGGCCACAAGATGGATTGTTTCGGGAAAATTTACCAGGCTCAAATCTCTTGGGAAATCTCCCACTATGTTTTGGGAAACTTATCATGTTGGCTTTCTATTGTTGGATTTGGTTGTAAAATTATTAACAAAGACATTTGGACAATTATGTAATGAGAAAAACATGAATGGCTGAGCTAGACCTAAACAAATATCAAATGCATGGATGTAAATATATCTATTTGTGCAACTGAAGTGATTAAGAAGTGCACATGTAAAACATGTCATTTTTTCTTAAATCATCTCAAACTTCTTAGTTTCAAATGACAAGGAGATAAGGAGCATGTCCCAAGTTTTTGAGACTTTTGTTACCATATAATTAAGAGTTGTGCCATTGCTACCACTTGACAAGTTCTTAAGGGTGTGGAAACTAATGCTGAAGCTGATTAAGATATCTTGAACTAAAGTTAAATGAGTTGAAGAATTGCATCCATTTGATGAATTTCTTTCCATCAATACTGATTGTTAAAATCATCATTAGCTCAATCAACAATACTTCAAGGCCAACCTACTTCGAAACCTGATATCCCACAAATCAATCAAGGTCTTTTTAATAGTTGAACTTTAGTATGTTTGAAAATCTTGTTGAAATGAATATCTTAATTTGTTCATTTCCAGTAATTTCAACATACAAGCCAACCACTTTTTGTTTTTCGGAGTTTCTCATTTTAAAGCTATTTCAATTACCAATTTATTGTGTAGTGAAATGCTGAATATTTCATCTAGTAAAATTAAAAACAAGATCTCTATATGATGACATGCAATAATTAGGGTTCCAAACAACATTGGCATTGGATTGATCCCAATCTAAACTATGATGTATTTTCTTTATAAAAACAGGGTCAAATACATGGAGAAAGGGAATTAATAAAGAAAGTTAATGGGAAAATGAACCTCTAACATTAGAATTGAAAATATAACATTATGGCTTTGTACATGCTGATAGCAATTCCCTTGTGCTGGTCAATTGGATTTTGCACTCTCAAAGGGTTTACTGTCAATTAGGATGATGGTCAGAGTCAACTGAAGCAAGTCCATAATTACATTATATCAAACAGAAAATGGGCAATTTTCCGAATCCAAGTTGAGGTTTTATGTGCATGTTGTCTTTTGTGTCCGAATTCACCAAAGTTTGGGAAACCAATCTCAATGTTGGCTCTGTTTGGGTATTTCAGAATCATAGAGAGTTATCTGCCACCAGTTCTCTCCAACCCATTTGAGTTTCCCTGATCCTTTCCATTGAAGTTGTTAACCAGCTCAGAAAAAGAGAATTTGAGCAGCCATCCAATTCATGACCCAGCTCACTAGGCACAAATGTTAATAGCTATCAAGTCTATGAAACTCCCTGGAAAACAAGACAACTCATAGATATTCCTTGCTCAAAACAACGGTACATGTATTGTTGAAGAGATGCACAAAACGCCCCATTCCGATCCCAAATGTGATTCCCTGTAACAGTGGATCTTAGTTTTCAAAAGATATTACCAGCTCTGCATTGGATCTTCTGTAAAGCCTTTCAAACAAACTTGGGAGCACATAGTTTATGTGTGGTATCATCATGGTCATCACACCGAATATGCACATATTCATGTCTCCCGGTATCTACCATATCCACTAAATGGTCATCCTGCATTCACCATCACTCCCAGTGTCACACATTACATTTTATTCAGTTGATTATCACAAATTCTATAGATTTGGCACAAAATGTGAAGGGAATAATCTCTCTTTGCTCCCGCCCAAGGTGGAGCCAAGGGGCGGCTTACTTGTAGCAATCCCACCCTCCAAGGATGTTACCAAGTGTAAATATTGACAAGTTTAATTTTTATTGGCCTTGGCAAGGATATTGTGTTTAGATTCATTAAAGAGTATAGTAGCTTAAGGGATTCTGGCCCCTAGGTAATACTATTTTTATATGAGGATTTTTGAAAGCCGGATATTTTGGCTTGTGTTGGAAATTGAGATTAGGGTTAGAGTTATAATATCTTGAAGGATTTTGGTTTCTTTTAGAGCATTTTTTGAAGATTATTATTTTTCATGGCGAAATATATTTGAGTTTCCATAATTCTTCTTTTGCTTTAAGATACTTTAAAAAGTTAATGGCAAGGCCACAGTGTGACCCACCCCTTGTTTTTTCAGTGATACCCAATGGGTATCTATAGGGTTGGCCAGTAATACCCATTTTTTACCACAAGAAGGGTGTATAATAAAAGGGTACTTGAACCTTACCCATCTACCAAAAAAAGATTAATTCTTTTAATACCCAAACCTAACTATTTTTTTAATACCAATTTTTTTTTGAATTTTATTAAATCCTTACTTGATGGGTAAATAAATTGGAAAAAAAAAATCTTTACTTCAAGATATATCAATGACAACATACTTGCACAACGACATTGATGTCCTCCATTATGGTCATTATAAATAAATATGTGCAATTTTTTTATCCAATGGACCAATTTTTGTAATTATGGGGGGGAAGGGGGAATTTTCTAATTGTAATTTGATGAGTGATCAAAGGTCAGTTTGACCAATTTTTTTTTTCGGACAAATTTTGTTGTTCTATCAATAATCAAGTTGGAAAAATTTAGAAAAGTTTTCTGGCATAAACTCCATTAATTTTGGTAAAAGTTCGGAGAAAAATCAACAAATTATCAAAATCACAAAAATTGAAGAAAAAATCCATGAATTTGACGATCCATACTGATTTTTACCACTGTTTTGAAATTTCAAAATTCCTATCACTTTGACACCATTACAGACCAGAATCAGGTATCCGAATTCCGTAATGCTCGTCTTCTTCGTTTGCCACACCTCACACCTCAACACATTCCCCTCCGTAACGGTCGTCTTCAACGTTTGCCACCACTCCGACCTCGACACATTCCACACTGTAATAGTCGTCTGCATTGCCACGCCTCAGACCTCGACACAGTCCAGTGCGGAATCGTTGTCTTCTTCGCCACCCGTGCCGCCTCAGACCACGAGAGAACGAAATGGTCGGAACGAGCTCGGTGCCGCCATCGCCGTACACGAGCATTACGTTGTTCTCACTATCTTTAGCTAGTTACGCCAAGACGCGTGTTTTCCTGAAGAGTTTTGATTTAAAAATCGGTCTCTTCGATTTTGCACAGTCATGTGTGTTTAGTTTTCTCCTTTGCGGATCTCCTTTGGTGTTTTGGTTCCTGCGTATTTCTTGTCCATTGCAACATCGTGCTGAAGACAGCGAGGTAATAAGCACTTCGACAGAAAGACGAAGCAGTCGAAGAGAAATTTGCGATAAAGTGCAAAGTTCACACTGTTCAAGGTATACCCCAGATCTACATCGGCGGGAGGAGAAAATGGCGATGGCGATGACTGCAGTTCGACGATTTTCGAGGTCTCAACTACAAGCGGCGTATAGAGCGCTTGAAGCGCCTGGATTGGTTTTCAGTAGCACTCGATTCTCCTCCTCTGTAAGAATAGCTTCTGGTTTTTGCCCCCCCTTTTTCTGTTCTTTCAGTGTGTGATTCTTCTTTCGGCCGTTGCTTGTTTGCAATGTGCGGGAAATTGAAGGCATGAAGACGAGAAAGAGTATCGACTCGTTGTAAATGTCGTGCACTCGTTCATGTGTTACGAACCTAATTTTGTTGAATGCGTTGTGCTGTAGACTGCATTTGCGAGCGAGGAGTCTTTGGCTCCGAAATCGTCTGTCACGGTGAGTACCGTTGCTGTGCAAAATCTATCAACTGGTTGTTATGAAGTAATGGATCAAGGTTCACATTGTTTTCTCGGTGCCGATTATTCAGCCGTAATGCACACACGCGGGTTCTGTCCTCTCTGGAGCCATCGGCTTCGAAGGTGTACAGGCGCTTTTGAAATATAAGAATTGTTACTTTCCAAGAACTGTTTAGCTTCATGGCAGTCTTCAGTCTGATAATAGTCCTTGGAAGGTAAGATTGTCCTATCTGCAGCTGCTTTGTCTAAGATTGAATACAATCCATCTGCAGCATTCTCTTGTGATCCAAATGTACTCAGATCATAAGATATAGTTGTTTAATCTCCTTTCATAACGCCTCCATCTGACATGAATGAAAAGGCAAAACTGATTGTGAGGGTTTAGGGTTGAAGAACAAGTCTTTGTCAGCTTGTTAGCAATTATGTAAGGTTTCTAGAATAGGGATCAGTCTTAAAGGTTTCTTGGTTGGAAATTGGTCCTCTTCTCCACCATAAGCCCCATTCACAATGTAGATCCTTCATTTCATCTACATCACACTAATAATCCTTGCCCAGCTCTTTCAGAGACATTAGATTGGACAGTCATCCAAGCCAAGTTCCCACTCAAAAAGAGTGGTGCAGTTACCTTCTGCCTGGAACCATAAACACACCCAACCATTTGGGGAGGGTTTATCCAAGTGGGACTTCTGAAAAATGAGAGATGTAAATTATGAAACTGTTGGTGATGTGATGAACAGTGGACAAAGCAGCTGAATTCCTCACTTGAAGAGATTGACCCAGAGATCACTGACATTATTGAGCATGAGAAGAATCGACAATGGAAGGTATCAAATTGTGGCCTTCATTCTTCAATTTTAGTTACCAGGTTCCTTTTCTGTCATTAATTTTGATGCAACAATCTACTTCCTGTCCATTTGGCCATCAGGGTTTGATATGACATCTTTTTAGTCTATTTGATGCCTTCTCTAGAGTCAGTCATTAGGTTGTTTATGCATACCATATAAGAGTGTAGACAAGTACAGGATTATGTCTCAGTTATGACAGATGGAAGGAACATGCATTGTGTTTAGGGGCTGGAGCTAATACCCTCAGAAAACTTCACATCACGGTCAGTGATGGAGGCGGTTGGTTCAGTCATGACCAACAAATACAGTGAAGGCTATCCTGGTGCTCGTTACTATGGTGGCAATGAGTATGTCTCTGCTTGATGTTTATGCTTTTGAGGGCATTTCCAGTTTATGGTCTGATTAATGCCAAATAGTGGGGTTTCTGTTCAAATAGTCCATTAAGTATTGTCTGTCTTCTTGTTGCAGGTTCATTGACATGGCAGAGAGATTGTGCCAGAAACGAGCATTGGAAGCGTTCCGCCTGGACCCTGCAAAGTGGGGAGGTATGCTTGTTCTTAGCTGTCATGTTGGTGTTTTTGGCAGTTTTGATCTCCAGTGACCCACAGGTGAAATTGGAGAGAGTTCTTTACTCAGATGGATTGAAATTCATCTGGTGACTGCATGACAGTGAATGTACAGTCACTCTCTGGTTCGCCTTCAAACTTTCAAGTCTACACAGCACTTCTGAAGCCACATGAGCGCATCATGGCCTTAGATCTTCCCCATGGTGGCCATCTGTCACATGGATATCAAGTGTGTTCCCCCATCCTTTGCTTGCTTTTTACCTTGGGCCTGCCACAATTCACCTTTATACAATTCTGACTCATCAAGCCTTCTTAGAAAAGGGTTCAAATTCAGATATCAGTACATACTTTCATCACCTTTATGTTATGCTACTTTGCATGTGAACAGACCGACACAAAGAAAATATCAGCTGTCTCCATTTTCTTTGAGACCATGCCTTACAGATTGGATGAGACCACAGGCCTAATTGATTATGATCAGGTGAGTCAATTGTCCTTGATTTTCCACCCTGTTAGTCTTCAGATAATGCTTCCTGTGTATTTGGGAACGATGATTCCTTAACAAGTTTTAATTTCAGATTTGTCATGTAAATGGGCAAACTTATAAAAAGCCATCAGAGCAGTCCTATAAAAATAATATACAAACCAACATTTTCAATGGACTCGCATAAGTTTAGATTGAGCAAGTCCTGCCATATGGCACTCGAAACCATAAAGTATGGGTAGAAGAAAACAACACTACAATTTGTGGCACAATAACTTTGGAGTTCAAGGACAAGTTTCTATCCCAGTGATAACCTGAAGGTGGAGACCACTCAATGTTGAAGCAATTTGCATACGACAACTCAGAAGTAGTGTGTCACCACCAGCACTACATGGGGATTGACCTTTCTGATTATATCCAGATGCTGAGGATGCATAGTGTGTTGTAGACCTAAATGTTTAATTGATGCTTATGTGTGCCCTTATAGTAGATTTGATTCTGTAAATGCTGAAGGGAAGCAGAGATTGCAAAAGTATGATTGTGACGTTTGCTCTGGGAGTTGTTGCATTTGCAGTTGGAGAAAAGTGCAACACTGTTCAGACCTAAGCTTATTGTGGCAGGTGCTTCTGCCTATGCACGCCATTATGACTATGCACGCATGCGCAAGGTCAGAATTCAGGAGCCATATATAATCAGAACCAAATAGTCATATCTCCCAGCTTCTGGATGATGTCAAGTGTCAAGTTGATCTTGTGACTGATGTGAATATGTTGGGTTGGTGGAGTGGAACCTATATTTGTCTTCTATCAGAGCATTGGGTTTAATCTAGTTGGTCAAATGCAGGTGTGTGACAAGCAGAAGGCAGTGTTGTTGGCAGATATGGCCCACATCAGTGGACTGGTGGCAGCTGGTGTCATTCCATCACCCTTTGACTTTGCAGATGTAGTGACCACGACTACGCATAAATCTCTCAGGGGTCCCCGAGGGGCTATGATCTTTTACCGGAAGGGACTTAAGGAGATCAACAAGAAGGGGGAAGAGGTGAATAATAACATGTTGCCTCGATATGGTTATGGTGTATTCATGCTCAATTTGTGCACCGGCTTGTTGCTTACACACCCATCCTTCACCTACTTTAGTTCCAACATTCCTTTTTGAATCCAAAAAACTTACACTATTGTTGGTTGTGCATTGCTACTGCAAGAAATGCTGATTTCTTGGTGATGCAGGTCATGTATGACTATGAGGACAAGATCAATCAAGCAGTGTTTCCTGGACTTCAGGGTGGTCCCCACAATCACACTATCACTGGTCTTGCAGTTGCTCTCAAGCAGGTCAATACTTCTGGGTTTTGGCAGTTAAAATTGATGCTGACTCTGATTCTAGGACTAACTGTCCTCTGTTTCCGAAGTCAGGCATATCACCAGCAATATTGCAGATGTTTTGAAGTATCTTCTAGTACAATTTGGAGCACAGCTGTTGTGTTGAGTTTCTCACATATTTAACTACATGCAGGCTGCCACACCTGAGTTCAAGGCATACCAGGAGCAAGTTCTAAGCAACTGTGCACGCTTTGCCAAAGTAATTTTCCTCTACTACTATTTTGTCTTTCAATTCCACTCATATGCCATCACTTGGGTGCTGGGTGCTTTGGAGTATGATAGGTTTAGGTTGGATAAAATTGCCCTTGGAAGATGCCAGGTGTTGAAGCATTGAGCTGAATGGCAAAGCAGTTGCATGTTGCATGTTATAACTTTATTTAAGTTTTTTGGATTAATTGACATGGCAAAATTAGCTGTTATTTCTAAGGCTTGTTGGGTGTATACAGTCACTCTCTGGAAGAGGTTATGAGTTGGTCTCTGGAGGAACTGACAACCACCTGGTCCTTGTGAATTTGAAGCCAAAGGTCTGCTATCTTTGCACTACAAACTTCCTGTTCTCACAGAGTGGTAGTGTTTTAAGCTGCAGTCATAATGTCCTCATCTGATTGTCTGAGCATGCTCTAATACTTCATTGAAGAAAAGCCTTGAACTGAATGAGCATGTTTTACCAGGGGGTGGATGGATCAAGAGTAGAGCGGGTCATGGAGCTGGCACACATTGCAGCCAATAAGAATACTGTTCCTGGAGATGTTTCTGCTATGGTTCCTGGGGGCATTCGCATGGGTAAGCTCACAAGATCTATAGAGTCTGTTTCTTTTGAGCATTTGGTCAATGTTTTTGTATTGTCTTGTTATGCTTCAATGCTTATGGCTACTATTTCTTGTTTACAAAGAATGGCTGAGCTCACTGTAAGAGTGTCACTCTGTTCTGCTTGAAAGAAGCTTGCTGAAGTGCAGGTCTTTAGTTGACATCCATCAACAATCATGAACTGTTTTTGACAGTTTTCTAATGTGTGATGAACTTGTTGCTGGCTGTTTGTTCCACCACAGGAACCCCTGCATTGACAAGTAGAGGCTTTACTGAGGATGATTTTGAGAAGGTTGCAGAATACTTTGACCGTGCAGTGGAGATTGCTGTGAAGGTCAAGGGAGCCACAGGTAAGGGACCTGTGATCAAAATTGTCGACTCATGCTTTGGTTTCCACAACATGGATTGTGACCATGGAAAAGTTCTTATGATATTGTGATGGCTTGTATTCCTGGTATATACAGGCTCTGTATCAGAATTAGTCAGGACTGGATGCGGCTGTGTGTCATTAAATTTGGAGCCTTGTTCCTTGGAGTGGCTTGAGGATGTTTGCATTGGTGGGTGCAGGGACAAAGCTGAAAGACTTCAAGAATGCAGTGGACACTGATCCAGAGGTGCAATCAGAGATTCGAAACCTGAGACTTGAAGTTGAGGACTTTGCCAAGAGATTCCCTACTATTGGATTTGAGAAGTCTTCCATGAAGTACCAAGACTAGGTGTCCCTCTAAGCATGACCTGAGCACAGCAGCAGCAAGACAACTCTGAACCCTGGCCTCCTGATTGGCATTGTCACTGCTCTTGAGAAAAAAAGTGGAGTTCCTGGGAAACTTCAGTGTAGGACTCTGCTGCCATTTTTCTGTTGCTCTCATGTACCTCTGGAGTCTGCCAGTGTTCTGTGGTTTTTCTGCATCCTTGTGCAAAATTGAGTACAAGGTGCTGCCACTATAATAGTATATTCTTTCATCCTCAGTATGGCATGTCACACAACATGGTCTACCATGGTGTTGCATACCATACACCATGTTGTTGTGCAAGAGTACCTTGTGATCTTGAGTGGGCAATCAAAAAAAACTCCAGCATTGTGAATGAACTACTACAGCTGCTGGTCTCTTTTTCTTGTGCAATAATGTGAAGAGCATGAGGAATATTATGAGATTTGCTTCTCTTCTCCAAATGTTGCAGGCAGCTAGCTGCAGATGGAACTCACTGGAATTGTAAATAACCATGAGGGACAACAGCTTCAGATGTAAAGCTGCAACTAGAAATTCTCCAGAGGCTTTTTCTTCGTCATCACTTTTTTTGCAGCTTCCACTTATGCACTGTAAGCAATTTGTTGTTGCAACAAAGAAAACTTATGCTTTGGATTATGATTACAACAAAGGAATTCTATGATGCTTGGAAGCAATTTGTTCTTGCTACCAAGATAGTATCTGCTTGGAATATGATGCATGGAAGCAATTGTTGCCACAACCAAGAAAACTTATGCTTTGGAATATGATGTTTGAAAGCAACTGCTGTTGCAACCAAGAAAACTTCTGCTTTGGAATATGGTGCTCAGAAGAAAATGCTGTTGCAACCAAGTAAACTTCTGGTTCAAGAAAACCTCTGCTCTAGAATATGATGCTCTTCTTCCAAGATAAGACTAGTAAGCTGTAGCTTATGTTAAAGGTTTTTTGTCTTTGGCTCTGATGTTGTTCTCTTCTTGCTTCCACATCTGACAGGCTGAGCAGATCGAAAGTTGGAAAGAACTTTTCGCAGTGTGTGTGAAAAGAGAGATACACACACACACACACTCGAGTTGGAATTGCTGACAGATGGTTGTAGAAGAAGACGGCCACCTATTGTACCACAGATCCAAAGACAGTCAAGGATCGTACATTGCGGAACAGAAGTTTGTGACGGAGACAGGATGTGATCGTCGCGGATCGTACATGGCAGAACAGAAGCTTGTCACGGAAAGAGGATCTGATTGTTACGGATCGTGCATCGCGGAGGAACAGAACTTTGCCAAGGAAACTGGATCTGCTTCCATGCGATCAAGGACCTGACGAGAGAAGGATCGGCAGCAAAGTGTGAATTAGGGTTTAGTGTTTTACACCACCATCGTCCTAAACAGCAGGAATTGGAGTCGCAGAATTGGTCAGGATTCGTGACAAAGAGCTGCAGCAATCAATCAATCAATCAAGCAAGCAAGGCAAGCAAGCAAAACACTCACCACCAAATATATTTGACAAGAAACTAGCCAGCAAGCTCTTGGATCTGCATTTTCACGAAGTGTTTTCTCGTGGGAGTTATGAATATTGAGTTGGAGGTTAAGGAAGGAGAACGATCTTGAGCATCAGCGGTGAGTCTCCTCCTGTGCCGCAGGAATTCTCCACGCTTTTGCCTTTCTTTGTAACAACCTGGTTGGATTGTTGAGCAGGCCATGGAGATTCATCAAGAAGAAGGAAGAAGACACGGCCATGCATCGAATGCAGCAGAGTTTTCTGGGGTTTACTGCTAGCTTGAAAGGGATCTAAGGTAGGTTATCGAGAGCGAGGTCGACTGTCCAAAGGCCTGCCAATGCCGCGGCTCTTAAGGCAGTTGCTTCGTGCACGACTGGGACTCAGTAGTGTAAGTCGAGCAACAGCAGCACCAGGAGGATTACAACATTCACACACATGGAGGTATGGAAGCCTGGATATCCGTGTGCTTGATCCGTTGTGTTCAAGGACTGAAGAAGAAGAAGAAGACACAGAATGGAATCAAGAGAAAAGAAGGGCTTGGATTGTTTCTCAGGAAGCAAGTGCATGTGAGAGGTTTGTCTCTCCTTCACAGGAGTGCAAGAAGACAATTGGGCTCCATCTGGGAAGTGAGGGACTTGGAGTGCACATCAAAGGTCGTGATGAGGATGATGAAAGGAGGAAGCAGTATCATGTTGCTGGAGGGAGGAGGCAGAGGCAGCAATTTCTACTCACAGCAAGAGAGTTGCACACTCATACTTGTCTGCAGACAGCAATGGCAAGGAGCAAGATTGGAAGGTTGCCTATTACCATGCAGCAGGGTGCACGGACTCACATTGGACATGCAGCGCATGAGCACAGTCATGAGGCAGATGAGAAGGCTGGTGAAGCTGGTGAGAGAGTGCTGAAGCTTGGCTTATGGGGTGATATATTGCTCACAATTGGCAAAGGAACTGCAGGCTATGTTTCTGGCAGTAAAGCCATTATTGCAGATGCAGCACATTCACTCTCTGACATTGTGTGTTTCCCTTATCTTTTATTTCTACTCTTGTTTTTGCAAAACCCTGGTAGAAGAATTGATACATCCTCATGATTTCTCCAGTGGCAACAACCCTAATTGACATCTTGCACAGCCTCACCACCATGAGATCTTTCAATCTTTCCTTGATAATGTTTTGTGGTGAACACTTGCAAAAAAAACGTTCCCTTCCAATTGTAGCCATTTCTCTTTCATCTTGATGGTGCATCTGAAAATTCCAATGCCCAGATCAGTTGACTATGTTCTTGTCAACATAGATTGTTAGATCCACATCTGTGTGCATGAGAGGTTTTGCTGCATAGGAGTCATTTGTCATGTGACTGCTCAGTTTTATTTCGTGTTGAGTTATGGACATGGACAAGCTCCCTGGGGATTATAGACAACACAGATTTGTCCAGTTTTGAGAATCTTGTATGCGTGTCTGGATGTGAATGTGGATGTGTGATTTTCTGTCTTGGGGCAATCACAAAAATTATAGAAACCTCAAGCACATGCAGTGTTTCTTCAGCATCAGGTCTAATTGGACAAAAGAGTGGTCATGCAGGTGTTGAGTAGTGTTGCACTGTGGACGTCCAAAGCAGCAAGAGCTCCAAAAGACAAGGAGCACCCTTATGGTACAACCTTCTTCTCCCCATACTGTTTCTCCCCCATATACATTTAGTGTATGCTTTGCAGGCAACTATTGGTGACATTTTCCTGAGAATATCATTTATGAAGCAGCTTGTTGCACAAAGAAGTTGTAATCTTGTTGGTTTTTATTTGGAACATCTGCTTACATAACAAACAGCCACACTCAGCATAGCACTGTTGTGCAGGGCATGGAAAAATTGAGACGATGGGAGCTTTGACCATCTCAAGTTTGCTGTTGGTGACTGGTGGTGGAATTGCATGGCATGCCATTGAAACTATACAGGCATGTTTGCATACTATTTTGCTGAACTCAGGAGCCTTTCCTGAGAAAGTAATTATGATGTGTTCAGGATTGGCATAAGTTCACTTATATGCTGAGATACTCAAGTGTATTTTGTATCTTTGGTCTTAAAACATTCAACAATATGTGTAGTGCAGGCACTATTACCAGCAATGGCTTCCATCCACTTGGATTCAGTTGTGCAAACAACAGTGGATAGTGTAAAGGAGCATGTGCAGAGCCTTGGACATGGTCATGAGCATCAGGGTGCAGGGCATCACCATCATGGTATAGACATGGAGCATCCAGAAGTGGCACTTAGTGCTGCTGTTGTCTCCATTGGTGTGAAAGAGGGGTATGTAAGACTTGGTTCAGGTAGCTCAATTACATGTCGCAATGCCACACATTCTCACTGTCTTCTTTCAACTTGACTTTGGTGTTTGGGTTTCTATGGTATGAAAGCCAGGTGTTCTTAATCAAACAAGCTACATGTTTCCCTGTGTGTTGTGGCAGGTTATTTTGGGTCACCAAGGCAGTAGGAGAGAAACAAGGGAGTGCTTTGCTCCAGGCAAATGCTTGGCACCACCGGAGTGATGCTATATCTTCTGTTGTTGCACTCATTGGTGTTGGTAAGGCATGGCTTCTTCATGCTTTTCCACTAATTAGCTTGCTGCTTGACTAGAGTATTCTTTCTGTAAGAACTTATGTATTGTCTGTGCAAGAAGACACACAGTAGCAAATGTTTTTTACTTTCTTTGCATGCAGTCACAGATTGAACCATTTATAGGTTGGCCATGTTGCTTCTTTTACATCTTCACTTCCTTCAAGCCTGCAGTAGACATTATTGTCCTTTTTCTTTCCCTGACTGTATCACTACTGACCCTACTGCATCTTTCCAATCTTAGTCCTTTATGCATTGATCTATTTGTTTCAGAATTTGTGTTCCATGGATGTAACAATACCAAGTGCATTTCCATGCAATGTAGGTGGGGCAGTTTTGGGGTTGCCATTATTGGACCCGGTAGCAGCTCTGATTGTGTCAGGCATGATCATCAAAGCAGGTCTTGAAAGTGGCTATCAGAGGTATTTTCCCTCTTTCATTTGACCATCATATGTTGTAAGAGTGTTGAAAAACATCCCTATTTGATGCAGCACCTTGGTAGTCTGCAGTTCAATTTCCAGAAGGCATCTCTCGTAACACTTTTTCCATAAGCTTGCACTCCTGAGATCTTTCTTCATTGCAAGTTTTCTATATTTCTCATGAACAAAAGGTCTTGATTTGTCTAGCTTGCAGGAACTCATGGACAGGGGTTTACCAGAGTCAGTGCTTGGACCTGTTCGTCAGAGTGTGTTGGAGGTGCAAGGTGTGGAGGTATACAACCAGATCCTGCACCAGTTGTTCAACTGACATGTCGCTGAATGCATGGCACATTGATAGGGTCCAATACACATAGTTGCTACAGAAAGTAGGAGGTGCCCTGAAGCCATTAACCACATGTGTTTTCAAGGGTTTGGATTAGTTTGTGTCTTCTTGTCATTAATGCATGAAGTTAATGTGCAGGGAGTTCATGAATTGAGGGGTCGCAGGATGGGGTCTACCATTCACCTTGATGTGCACATTGAGGTACTCTGTGAGTTACAGTCTGGACATAGTTTGAGTTCTAGTATTGTTATGGACGTATTCAAAGAGAGGTGGTAATGGTAGCTGAACCCGTAATCTATCTGGCATCTCCACCCCAAGGCATGAGTATCTCCAGTATGCTTCTTTGACTTAGTTCCTTTAGTGCCACTTCCAGTCCAAAAGGATCTATGGATGCAGACCCCGCCATTCTGCAGATTTAAGAATTATTGTTA
The DNA here is from genome assembly GCA_963921925.1 of Sphagnum tenellum. Lineage (NCBI taxonomy): Eukaryota > Viridiplantae > Streptophyta > Sphagnopsida > Sphagnales > Sphagnaceae > Sphagnum > Sphagnum tenellum. The sequence goes on from OY998155.1 coordinate 2,306,670, forward strand.
TGTTCTCAATTCATGGGTGGTGCATGGCTAACAGGTGGAGATGCCAATATTTGCATGCAGGTGGATCCATGGCTTAGTGTGAGTGCAGCGCATAATATTGGAAACGCAGTGCGTCAGCAGGTGCACAAGCGGCATCCAAATGTGACTGAAAGTTTTATCCACATTGGTAGTTACTCAACTCCTTGTTTCATCAGTTCCCTATCCTTCCTGCTTTGGATTCAAGTTCAATACTTTTGTTGAAAGAAAGGAATGTGTCAATGTCAGTTAATAACTTTTGATTGAGGAGAAATTTATGTTGATGTCAAGCTTACACTTCCAGTTGAAATGCAAATGAATGGTCTGGTTGACTTAAACTTCAAGGTATTTGACACAGATTTTCCTGAATTATAGGAAGGCAAAATGAAAGTTGGTTCTCTTCTAAGGAGAGTTTGCTTTTGTGAACAGTTTGACTTGTGGGTATTAATGCAGATCCGGCAGATGGATGGCTGCCAAGTAAAGATTTTTCTCAGTGGGAATACAAGACTGAAGGTGGATCTCCTCATCATCAGGATGAAGATCATCATCATCATGACCACCAGAGCAGGGTCACGGATGAAAAGAAAGATAATCATATAGAGCTGAAAAGTGATCTAACTGAGACAGGTTCAAAGTCTGACCTTTTGCAGCCAAGCGATTCAATATCAAGACAAAGGGAACAGCATATATTCAGGGAGGAATTTGATTCTTTGCAGCAGTCTCAAGTGGAGCAAGTTGTTCGTTCTGTGCTTGATGCCAACTTCAAGGAGGTGAGCAAATTTTCATATGTTTTCCAGGTTGCAAACCTGAGATACATAGTTAATTGCCTCTCTGGATTCTGCCAATTCACAGTAATATATTTTTCTCCTCTGATGCCTGCACAGTGATTACTGTTTGGTATGCTTGAACCAGAGCAACATCTTTATTGTAGATAAGCTTCATGAGTTGAGATAAATATGCAGAGAGTGCAATTTGTAATTTGTGCATGTCAATAGTGCAGGGAGCAAAAACTGCTGACCTGATTGTGGGAGGTGGTCAGTCACCAAGTCACTCAGCTGCATCCTTAATGTACTATTTGTTGATCTGCAAATTGGGTGTTTGACATGTGGATTGCAGACAGTGGGAGTGAGACATGTAACATGCCACTTTTTGCAAGGAAAAGTTGTTGTGGAGCTCGGGGTCACTTTGGACAACAAGCTTGCAATCCGGTAAGCACCCTTCTGAAAGAAACTACACAACTTTTTGGTTCACTTACATCTTGTTTCCTGGAGAACACAGACATAGTTTTGATAAATTTTGTGTCTTGTTTTGATACGATACAGAGATGCAATGGAGCATGCTAAGGATGTGGAGCGTGTCCTCCTAAAAAATGTGCCTGATATTACAACTGTACAGGTGCAATTAAGTTTGAGTCAATAGCTTGCAGTCTTCTTTGATGACTGCCCTGCTGCAACATTACTTGTATCGAATAAGCTCCATTAAATCCATAGACAGAGGAAATAAGCCTCCAGATGCATCAACTTGACAAGCCTCATGACTTAGTTAAATTCTGTTAGATTCATTAGGAAGTTGTTCACCTTTTCTCCTTCACAGAGCATTGTTACACAGATTAAGCTCCAGTAACCACCAGATTTCTTAGCTTCGGTTCTTTATGCTGTTAATGAATGATGGCATGTGGCATGTCTTTGATCATTTGCAACCTGTATTCCCTGAACAAGCTGGAGTTCCCTAAGGGGTCACAGTTAATTTATCTTTAGTGCGGTTTATGGCAATGTGGGTTAGATCTCCATCTGACATGCATGTAATTAGATTTGGAGCTTTGTGAGGAACTAAATTTGGAGCAGTTGAGTGAGCAAGTGGCACACTCCTGCCAAGGTCAAGTGTGAGACACCCATAATTCCTTTCCAAGTTGGATCTCAAGGGCTGAAAGTCTATCCATCTCTTGGCCAAAATTGTTGATCAAAGGAACTTGCTCCTCGGGAAGGAGGCTTGGAAACAACTGACTAATGTTGAAGCTTTCCTGAACTAAATGGAGGGTGAAAAAGAGATAGGCAATGCCACAATACTTCATTGGGGTCTCAAATTTACTAAATCCCTCCATCCCTTCTCTAAACCTTGATCAAGGGAGGAAAAAAAAAATCACTCAAAGTTGATGAAGTCGATCGAATAAGCTAGCAAAAAAAATTGACACAATTTTAGGTCAGAAAAATAAGTTCAAGCAAGCCTCAACTACCAAAAGGTCAGAAGATTAAGTAGCTGCTGGAGGCCCAAGAGTGCTATTGTAGTTAAGAGTGAAAGAGAAAATTCACTCAAAGTTTTCTGGTTCAAAGTTCAAACAAGCTAATAATTATCATCTCTTGTGTTAGTAGTTGTTCAAAGTCTCAAGCATGTAAAGGGGTAAAAGGGTGCCAATTGTGGTCAATAGAAGAAAATAAATTAATGTTATTTGAATTTCAGTATTTCACTTAATAAAAAAAGGAACCTTATGGCTTGTGTGACACTGATGCAAAAGACTTTTCATTATGTTTGGGATAATTTGGAGGTGGGCTAATTAAGCCTCATTATTTTCTTTGTCAATTTGTTTTTCGATGAGATGATTATCCCCATCACAAGGAAGTAATGTCATCTAATATTTCAGTCTGTTTTTCTTTCAGTTTTCTGACCGTAACATTTAATCATTGGTTATCATCCACACAAGTTTTAACAGCAATTGGCAAATGTACAAAACTGTTGGAATTGTGGAAAATTGACCAAAAGCCACCTCAAAATTAAAGTGTGTCAAAATATGGCAAAATATCCCCTAGAACAAAAGGTGTCTATGTATGTCAAATGATTTCACTGGATTTTGAGTAAATATTCATTGGTCCCAATGAACAGGACCTAACAGGAATCTAATGAATTCATTAGTCTAATGAACAAGGATTACTAAATTGAACCCACATTTTGTAATAATGCCCCTTCAAAAAAAATGTTCTAAAGTTTAGCAATTTCTTCAATAAACGAGACATTTTTGACAGAATCTTCCTTTCTGATTTTTGAGTTGGAAACTTTGACAAGAAAAAAAAACACTGGTCTGGACTCTAATTCAAAGAGCTATAGGCACCACACAATCAATTAAAGTTATTAAAAGAGTCACCCTATCTTTGCGCCCTAAGTTTGACCTGGAACCCCCTATTTCATGGTCAAGTTGCATGCATGTGAAGCGTGAGCAAAATTGGATGATGGTTTAAAAGGCAGAAGAGGTAATGCAAATCCAAAACTGGAGGTGAAACTCATACTTACAATGACCAATTTAAGTGAAAAGTAGGCTTTTTGTCCCAATTGTAAAAAGTGCTTATGCTGTACTTTCTACTGTTTCTATCCCGACTTTTTATACTGTCCCAAGATCTTTCAAAACTAGTGCCCAGTAAGTAGCCCCAGTTTGGGGTACATTGCAGTGTTGTCTGGTTCTTTGATTTTGAAAGGATCTTTCAATTTCCGGGTTGTCAGTTTTATTTCTATTTTATAGAACCTTTGGTGCAAATGATTTTCTAGATTTTACAAAATCTCCGGTTCCAGAGTGTTCCAAATGAATTTGAAGCCTGGATTTGAAGCCTGGTTCAAGTTATTGTTCTATTTACATTGCACCAAAAAATGAATAATAACCTACATAAATATGTACTCACACTCATGAGAGTTTGTATTGATGCAGGAAAAAGCTGAGGAAATATGCAATTGAAAAAACGAAATCCCCATAGCCAATGAAACAAAAGGCATCAACCCCATTATTTTTACCCATTGCAAAAGGGGGCAACTTGTTTCTTTGACAAAGTAGGATGCACTTTTAAAAGGCCTTGATGCCAATACCTTCGAAGAACCTGAACCTGTTTTACAAAGACAATAGCCCCAATCAAGTTTTAATTTCGATTTTCAAAAGAAACAACTTCAAGGTTGGGATTCAAATCCGATTTTCTTAATTGTCTGAACCTTTGATTCCGATTCCCAATATAATTCTCCGTAAAGTAACAAAAATACAGCACCAGAACCCTGAGTTTGGTCATACACAAGGTGAGATTCAAAAAAAACCTGCAAAAAAGTACATTAGCATTCGATGGGGGATGAAACTCAAAAAAACCATCAATTCTGGTGGTGAACTGAGTTTCATCCTATCGTTTCTTTTTTCTGAGCTCCTCCACTGCCGCTGCATATATTTTCACTGCTCCTAACTGTACAACTACTATAATTAGGCTTAAACCTTGTGCATTAAATGCCGAGTTTCAGCATTTCATACCGAGACTTAATAAAAATGTCTTTACTTTGCGGATACCATTGAAAGAGGGGATAGGGAGTGGAAGGCCCATGGAAAGGGTGAAGACAAGGGTTACTTTGCAGATAGCTCTAATACCTCAAAACCTCACCTAGAACCAACCAACCTCAACCTGCAAATTACCTGAATGTGCCAACACTGGTACATTATGGAGAACTCTATTGTAATTTACTTGTGTCCCAAAAATAAATCTTTAACTAAAACAAAAAACAGTCATGGAGTTCAACTTCCCAAACGGTTTTTCTAAAATAGAATTTATTCATAAATTTCTGTATCCAGTCGTTCGCTGTTTCCATATCCAGTTATTTTCTAAATCTCCAATTTCCAAATCAAGTGGCTGTAAATGGACGATGGTCGAGCGGCTATAGGGCCCATTAGACTGCCAAACCCTAAACCGTTGTCATCTTCTTCGCTGGTGTATTTCCTCGCAGAGATTCTCTCGGGTCTCGATCTCTGTTTTGTTGCTTGGCGGGTTTTGTTTTGTTTTGTTTGGCTTCCGAGCTTGCGAGAGATTGCAAAGAAGTGCGGGAAGTGGCTTTGAGCGCGGAAATCTTTGAGAACGAATTTTGATCGATGGGGGAAGCTGTGGTTGATTCCGCTTCTGTGAAGTCATGGGGAAACCAAGCTCTGGAAGTGGTAGACGAGGAGATTTTCAATCTGATAGAGAGGGAGAAAGTGCGGCAATGTAGAGGAATAGAGCTGATCGCGTCGGAGAATTTTACGTCGCAGGCCGTGATCGAAGCGTTGGGAAGTGCGCTCACTAACAAGTACTCGGAGGGTCTGCCCGGTGCTCGTTACTACGGCGGGAACGAGTTCATCGACCAAATTGAGAATGTGTGCAAGGAGAGAGCGCTCAAGGCTTTCCATCTCGATTCTACGAAATGGGGTGTGAATGTACAGCCGTATTCTGGATCTCCGGCCAACTTTGCAGTTTATACTGCTCTGTTGCAACCTCATGATCGCATCATGGGTTTGGATCTTCCATCAGGTGGTCATCTTACCCATGGCTACTACACTTCCGGCGGCAAGAAAATTTCTGCCACTTCTATCTTTTTCGAGAGCTTGCCCTATAAGGTGGACTACAAGACTGGGTTCATCGACTACGACAAGCTTGAAGAGAAGGCTTTGGACTTTCGTCCCAAACTCATCATCTCCGGTGGAAGTGCTTATCCCAGAGATTGGGACTTTGCCAGAATGAGGGCCATTGCTGACAAGTGCGGATCCATGCTCATGTGCGACATGGCTCACATCAGTGGTCTTGTTGCTGCACAGGTAGGGTTTGATAACTCACTCACCATATGAAGTTTCTGCGGTTCTGCCATGGAGTTTCACATTCACAGTGGGTCTGTCTGTCTGAATTTCTCTGACCTGTGTAGGAAGGAAGCTTGGGATCTTGTTGGTTTTTCTTTTGGTTTGTGATCTTTTTGTTTTTTTTTCCTCAGACACCATGAATTTTTTTGTTGCAGGAAGCCAACCAGCCATTTGAGTACTGTGATGTGGTTACAACCACAACCCACAAGAGTTTGAGGGGTCCAAGAGCTGGTATGATCTTCTACAGGAGGGGACTGAAGCCAGCAAAGAAGGGACAAGCTGAGGGAGCTGTGTATGACTACGAGGACAAGATCAACTTTGCTGTGTTCCCATCCCTGCAAGGTGGTCCTCACAATCACCAAATTGCTGCATTGGCTGTGGCCTTGAAGCAAGTGAACACTCCTGAGTTCAAAGCTTATGCCAAGCAGGTGAAGGCCAATGCTGTGGCTATTGGAGATGCATTGATGGAGAAGGGATATAAGCTTGTCACTGATGGTACAGAGAACCATCTTGTTCTCTGGGATTTGCGTCCCCTTGGTCTCACTGGTATGATTTTTTGTACAAATTCTTGGGCTCTCCCTGAACTGAGTATATTTCCCTGTTGAACCAACATCTGGATACAGGGGCATTCATCATGTTTGCTACTAGTGATATGCTACTTAGTGGGCCATTTTTTTCTGTTTTCATGTTGCTATGTTTGTTCAAATGGGAGAGAGCTCATTGTTTCTTGAATGAATTGCAGGCAACAAGGTGGAGAAAGTTTGTGAGCTTGCCCACATTACCTTGAACAAAAATGCAGTGTTTGGAGACAGCAGTGCACTTTCCCCAGGAGGTGTTCGTGTTGGTAAGCTGCCTTGCTACCTCTTGGTTCTTGGTTCTCACTACTGGTTAGCTTGTGGCTGAATCAAGACCTCCACTACTGTTTTGGTCACCAACAAATGGGTTATTTAAAATGGGTTTCTGTTTGCATGGCTTTGTTGTTGTACAGGTACCCCAGCAATGACATCAAGAGGTTTAAAGGAGAAGGATTTTGTGCAAATTGCTGAATTCTTGGATCGTGCAGTGAAAATCACCTTGAAGATTCAGAAGGAGCATGGCAAGCTGCTGAAAGACTTCAACAAAGGAGTGGAGAATAACAAGGACATTGCTGACCTGAAAGTTGATGTGGAGAAGTTTGCCTCATCATTTGACATGCCTGGGTTTGATGTCAACTCACTCAAGTATGGCAATGAATAGAGTCAAACATGTACTGGATTTTCCTATCCTCTTGCCTTGAAGCATGTACACCACAATAGGAGGTAAGAGCTTATTTCCATTGATTTCCAAGGAATGCCAAGCTTGTGGCTGTTGCACTATATATGTGCTGTACTGTGTTTTTCTTTGGAACATTGCTCCCTTACCACTATCAAATTTTTGTAGATATGAAAGCATTTTTTTCATGACCTACATGAAGAAGTGTAAAATTGAAAGATAGCTGAACACTTCCAACTGTAATGCATCTTGGAGCATGAGCACAGAATGTGTGGGAAAATGGCAAGTGGGGTGAGAGATTTGGGGGGCAGTGGTGGGACATGGGAGCTGGTTGGCAGGATAATGTTTGTGTAGAGTATGTAGAGTATGTAACAGACAGAAAATGTAAAAACACTGTGCTGGTGGGTGTGAAATTTCCTTAATTGAACTGCAGATGAATCTTTTAAGGAAATTGAGAAAGGGGATAAATCAGCCCCTTATTTGCATTCATTCTTCTTGAGAAGTTTGCTTGTTACATTGAACATGGTAAGTGGAGTGGAAACAATGGAAACTTAATTGGATGCTATAGCTCTGAATTCATAATTTTCTATGGTAATTTCTGACTCCGATGAGAAAAGTAATGAAATTTCTTAAATTTAATTGAGTTTATTTTGTGGGCTTGTTCTTTTATCAAACGGTTAGGTCTAAGGACCAACCATGCTTCTCTTAAAACTAGTCGAATGAGCAAATCTTATTGGACTAATGATATTGTGAAGTTTAACAAAAATGTAACAGGTTTTTAAAAATAAGACTTTGGAAAAATTGTAAACAAACTAACATATGGTGCTTTTTAATAGTAGGAGTAATTGGCAATGGAATGTGTCCTCTATATGAAGAAAGTGAATCTTGTTTAGTTTTTCCAACTAGACATGATAGGGTGTTTCTTCACCTAGAGGGCTATGTTTACTTATAGATGTTGTCTTATTAATGAGGGCAAAAGTTTTGTTGTCTGATAATATTTCTTCTTGTTAATAATCCCTGAGTGCCTGAAAAGGCAAGGAAAGGCTTGTTCTGGATTTTCAAATGGATGTGAGATAGGAATTTAAATATTTTCCAATTTTTTTTTCAGGGGTTGCTTGGGGCTTTCTGAGAGCTTTTTGTGTGGGAATTTTCACATCAATTTTGGTGAGGTTTTGATCAAATATTTGCATGCTGGCAAGGAGTTTTCAAATGGTCTTTGGTGATGCTTTAATCGAATAATTGCATGCATTGGTACTCTAGCTGAATCTAGTTGCCCTCCCTTGGGTCCCTTGGGAGGGGAGGGTGTTGTGAATCATAGGAGGACAGTATGGGATAGCTTTTCATTTGTGTGATGACCCAGGAGTTTGGTGGGAAGCATAGGTGGGGTAGCAGGGGTTGAACTTTGGAAATCCATTTATGAGTTGACCCAGGAGTTTCAGCACTAGAATCCCTTTGAAGATGTTGCCCTTATTCAAGGATCTTCCCTTTTGCATTCCAAAAATTGCAAAGTTTCATTCTTATCTTGAACAGTCACAGTTTTTATCAATGGTTAGCTTGATTGTTGTGAGTTCCATCTTAGGATGTGTGCATTATTGTCACATAAAAAATTATTTTCTGGTCAGTGAAGCAAAAGTCTGTTTTTGTATTAGATGAAGATTCAAATCTAACCTTTGCCACCGCCTGGATGAGCTCATCCTAGCTTTGCTATCTTATCATCTGTTACAGGATTTTGACTAAAATTTTTATCAACTTTTTTTGAATGTGTAAACTTTGAGTCCAACAATTAAAGGAGTTCATGAAAGAGTGTGATTGGACCAAATTTCTAACTAAGGCTTTCGACAGAGGGAAAATGTGTGAAAAGAGGGTTTTGTGTTTTTAAGGGTCAAGAAGGGATTAGAAGCCTTCAAAAATATCCATATTGACTAATTTACAAATGACTTCAATTTAATTTTATTGGTTACAACAAGTGACTTAATGGTAGTTATTGGTCCTAGCTACTTGGCATCATTTTATGAAATACCTTATGATGCTAGGGAAAATCATATTAATTGGATGGTGAGGTCTAGTAGATGTTTTATTATCAAATCAACCAATAAATGCTTATGGTATATGGTTTCATGGATTTTATTGCACATGACAAAGCTTGTGGTTAAACCAAGGTGGATTGGGATGGTAGGTATCAACTAAAACCAGTGTAAAACCCACGTTTGAAATGGCACATTACTGTGCGCCTACAAGACATTCAGTGGAAGAGGCTTTCCATCATAAAAACCTTTAATCATCTTCAAAGTTTTTGCTTCACGTTGTTTGCAATTAACACATAATCATCTCAAAAAACTACCCAAAATGTGTTGAGTTGGAATGCATCTAGAGTTATGTGACATTTTCTTGGAAAAGAAGACCAAAAATTGTGGGGGTTTTTTAAAGTGTCCATGGCATACATGTCTATGTAATGTTCAATTTAAATTTGCACAAGATTGAAAAAAAAGAAGGATTTTGCCCATGCAATATTGAAGTTACAGGCATCTTGCATTCAATGTTTACTTTTTTATAGGCCTGAACCTACCAGCAAGTTTTGAACACTCTTTTGACAAGTCGAATCAAATCTCAGGACCAACCCTAAACCCTTGTTTTTTCAAGAATTCATTTCTTCATTTTGAAGCATTACTTACAATGAAAAATATGTAGTATACTTGCCATGGCCCACAATAGGCACATAACTCCATTGTCAATCAAATAGTATGATACTATTTTTTTCAGCAATGAGCTCAAGCCAAGTTGAACTAGAGGCTTGATTTTCAACACATGCCAATTTCAGGTTTTTCTGCCAGATTTTTTACTGTTTTGACAATTTTCCAATAAGTTGTCTCCACTAATGCTAAATCATTTTGGGGATGATCGCCACTATCGTTCCATCCCAAAGTGAAAAACAAACCAATGAGGTTAACTCTTGTACTAACCAACCTTTATGTGAGCAAATGATAAGCTAGTAATTGCCATATTTGTCACATTCTGTCCAATGAAGTTAATTAACTCTTGTACTAATCGCCCTTTATGCGATCAAATGATCAAGCTAGTAATTGCCACATTTATCAGGAGGTTAGCTCTTGTACTAATTGCCCTTTATGCGAGCAAATTATCAATATACAAACGTCAATTATTAGTGTTGAGGGGATCTCTGGGTTTTTTAAGAGGGGTTGTTGGATTTGCAACTGAATTAACAACCATGGTTAGCTAGGAAGAACGGGAACCACCACTTAGCATCCATCCTTCATAATGCGCTGGTGGGTGCTGGTTCAGTGTGGCGGGCTTTATACTTTGTACGCTACACTTAAGACTTGGCCTTGGGCATAAGACCTGTTGGGCCGAATCTTCTATCAGATGTAGCCACCTTTTTGTTTTCCCAAGTTGAGCTTGGAGCCAAGTTTTCCCCCACCTAGACCCATTGGGGCAGGTCCCATCCCACTTGGAGCTGCTGGGCTGGGTACTTGAACTTGCACCTAGATTTAGCCTGAACCCAGGCCAAAAACTTAGTCCTATTTAACATTGGTATGTATCAATGGTGGGTGAGTACCAGTTTGGGGGGTTGGAATCATTGATTCTGATTTTAATTAGTAAAAATCAAACTAGAATCCGATCCGGAACCTTTTAAGACCTAGAACTAAGAGGTTCCAGGTTCCATTTTTGTGTGGAACTGGAACCAAAACCCGAACTGAAGGACCAATTCAGGGGCTAATCAGAGGTTAACCAGCAGTTATCCACTGGTTCTGATCCAGGTTATTCAAAAGAAACTAAAAACCGAATCTAATTAGTAGAACCGGAACCATTTGTTTGAAGAACTAAAACCCAAAACTAGATTCTGGATCCCATTTTGTGTGTGAAACCAAAAGCAGATTCGGAACCGTTTTAGTTTCCTGTTTGGAACCAGAACAAGAGGTTCTTCTCAAAAGTAAAGAAGCTGCTCAACACTAATTAATTAATTAAGTAGGTATGTAGTATCTCCCATCACATTCCTCAGGGTTGTAAAGTAAAGTTAGCTCTCACAATAATCAGCCTTGGCCTTTAAATGAGAAAGTGATTAAACTCAGTATTTAATGTGTACTTTATAGTAATAAGTCTGATCACAACCGCTTTACACAATTAAAGGACATGTTTTCATTTCATGTCACCTCATGGCCATAGCTATAGACTTGGGATGTTTCAAGAATGTGACACTCCAAAGCCCTTGCACGGCCCCAACTTAAGTACCCATAAATTACAATTGGAAATAAATTTATGACTAGGTGTATAGAAGTTAAAAGCCATAAAATGCTTTTGGATATTTATTTATTTATTTATTTTTATGGGGACCTTTTAAAGGCACACTTTAAGGCTTTCTTGTCTATAGCCTAGCCTTGTTCAAACATGATTGTAATTGTAAACATTTTCTTAGCTAGTAGTTATGATGTACTAAAATACTTGTAAATTAAATTACCCTTAGTGGTCATTGATCTGAAGATATATGAACCTTAAAGGTGGCCTTTGTCCAGGGGAAGGAGAGTTTATAGGATAGGGGTGAGTCAGTTGTGGATGAGGCCTGATGGGTAGGACACGGTCATCACATTACCGAACACCACCGGTGGTCATCGTAACAAGCTTGTCACCTTTACAATCAATCTAGGCCGGAAAGGTGAGAGATACAGCTATGACTGATTAGGGCTAAATCTAATTGCATTTGTTTAATTGAATGCAAAATAGGACTGATTAGGGCTAAATCTAATTGCATTTGTTTAATTGAATGCAAATAGGACTGATTAGGGCTAAATCTAATTGCATTGTTTAATTCAATGCAAAAATAGGATTGATTAGGGCTAAATCTAATTGCATTGTTTAATTGAATGCAAAAATAGGATTGATTTGGGCTAAATCTAATTGCATTGTTTAGTTGAATGCAAAATAGGATTGATTAGGGCTAAACCTAATTTCGTTTAATAACCTTGAATGCAACATACAATAACTGCCACCCATGTTCCATAATCATTGTCGAAAAATTTAACACAAGGGTTTCTTAATCAGCTGCATTAATTTATACTTTAAAATTATTTCTACAAAAACATTTGGAGTTTTTCCCAGACACTCTAAGTTGTGAATTTTCGCATGGTGGCTACAAATTATTTTGGAGTTATTTTGGGTATAAATTCGAGAAAAAGGCTAAAAATTTGGGAAAATTCGAATTTTTTTCGAAACCACAAAATTGCAAAAAAAAAAAAAAAAAAAAAAAACAGAGTCTCTAACTTCTAAGTACAATATTCAATTATATAATGCCATTTTCTGCACCTGAATTTGGTTAAAAAATTATTCCAGTCACTTTTTCACAACAAAAATATTTTTTTCTAAAATTTTAAAGCCTCAATTGGCAATATAGTTAAATAATATCTAAGTTCTCATCCATAAAGTTCATATTTGGACAGAATATTTCTTAAGGATGATAATTCACATCCAAGTTTGATAGTTTTTTCATTTTCATTTCTCCACTCCCTTGTCTGTCCATCCATGTTCACGGTACGCGAGACGGCGGCGCGCTGTCGAAAGCTTCTCGCGCCTGTCGAGTCTGAGGACGACGGCGGCGTTGCAGCTGGGAGCTTCACTTACATGGGCAAATTTCTTGTCGTGATTTTCACTTGCAAGTCCTTCATTCTTCAGACCGATTGCAGCAGAGGGCAGTGGATCTCGAGGAAGAATCGAGTCTAGTTCTCATCGTGTTGTGTTGTTGCACTTGTGTTGCAAGCTCCGGACTTCTAAGCTCTTCAAGCTCACGTAGCTCACGGTTCTGTGGTTTTCAGACTCTGCAAGCTGGCTGAGAGGTCCTTACGTCGTCCTGCAAGAGCGCCATTGCCAAAAATTAGCTGGAGGGAGAAGGTGGAGGACACGCTTGGTGGAGATGGGTGGTTTTCTTCTTCAGTAAAGAAAAGCTTTGCTGCCGTTGCACATTCGTTGTTGACGTCAACTGCATCAGCTGATCAGGATTCAAGCGCTCAAGCTCCAAGAAGCTGTGATCTGTTCAGTAGTATAATTTTTCCTCGATGGCGGCTACCAGCTCATGTCCTGGGCCTAAGGGCAGCTTCGACGTGATCCGAAAGAGTGAAGAGAAGTGGCCGAGCGCCGCATCGAAAAACATCGTCAAGCTTAACTGCGACCAGTAATAATAAAACTTTTTACAGTTCATCTCTTTCGATCTACCTGCATTGGGTGATTCTTGCTTTTGTAATGCGAACATTACGTGTCGATTGCTTTCGACATTAGATCTCTGGAAGTTGACAAGAACGATATTCGATGTTGGAATCTCAAGTGTTCATGTATGCACTGATGACATGAGGATCATAATATCGAGTTCATTGGATGAGTATTTTTGTGTTTTGAGGTTTTTCTTCTGTGACAGTGGTGATCCGACCATGTTCGAAGCTTACTGGGACGCACACAAAGGGAACTGCGTGCAACTCACCTTCGCAAACGAGCGGCTGAGTTACTTCGTAAAGAGCAAAGCTAACAACAACGGACTATGGTTTGTGTTCGAAGGTCTTGATGACGCTATACGTGATCTTCATCGCCTTGTTGGTAATGCAGTCGTGGAAGATCGTCACATCCTCGTCGGCACAGGATCCACCCAACTCTTCCAAGCAGCTGCTTTTGCACTCTCTAAGCATCAGAAGATCGACGCCTCAACTGCAGTGGTGGCTGAAGCGCCCTACTACTCGGTAATAAGGCATATGTTCCTGTTACTGCGCTGCATGCATGCATGTATTTTGCGATGATCGCCGTCCTCGGTAGTTGTAGAAGTTATGGAACTGCTGCAAGCAAGGCTTCCCTAGATCTTCTCTTTGGGAATTGATATATAATGTATTTTTTCCCGATCTGCAAAATCATGTTGTACAGTGCTACCCTCGAGCGATCGAGTATTACGAATCGCGAATTCTTCACTGGGCCGGTGATGCGAAGAAGTATGTGTCTTCTTCCAAGGAGTCGTACATCGAAATCGTGACTTCCCCCAACAACCCATGCGGCGCTCCTCGCCAAGCAGCCGTCGTCGACAACGGACTAGGGTCGAATGCTGCAGGATTTCTGGTGCACGACTTGGCTTATTACTGGCCAACTTTCACACCCATCAGCGCGGCTGCCGACCACGACATCATGCTGTTCACGCTCTCCAAGTGCACAGGTCATGGTGGATCTCGCATTGGGTAAGAAGGTCATGATCTCATGTTACATGCCTGATCATGAAGATCATGCGCACGATGTTCAGATATATCATCGGAATGACGTTTCTTCAGACTTGATATCATCCTTTTGAGGCTGATGATGCAGATCAAACCCTAATTCATGGAACTCGTGAATGATCTACCAACATAATTGTTACATTGTGATCTGCACTAGGTGGGCAATTGTGAAGGAGCTTGCGATCGCCCAGAAGATGGCCCAATTCATCGAGTTGAATACCATCGGCGTATCCCAGGATGCACAGGTACGTGCTACAGGTTTGATCCGAGCGATCATGAAAGGCTACAACAGCAACAGCCAGCTGATCAAAAGCTTGGGGCCACTGGATGCTGCACCTGCAGCTGATCATCTAGTGCAACCTGCTGCAGTAGCAGCAGCTAAGGATTCTGGCCATGACGAGGAGCTGCTGCTCCTGCAGGATTTGATACCGGAGCGTCAGTTCTTCCACTTCGGCAAAGCCATGATGGAAGCTCGCTGGAAGGGAGTGCGCGCTGCTCTAGCTGGAAACCAAAGCGTCACTGTCCAGGATCCGAGTGCACCTGCACGCTGCACATTCATGGGCACCACCTCTACCACTAACCCAGGTCAGAATCTTCCAGATCCTTCACACTCATCCCCTGACTGTGGCGCTGGCACTGAATCTTGGACCTAGCAGCTAGTAGCTCCAGTAAGAGTCTGACTCAGAAATTCATGACTGAATTAAGAAAAGATTCTTGTGGCTCGATTAAATTTGTTTTTTTTTAAAAAAAAAACAACTTTTCCATAAGAAACTTTTTGGCATTCCCCAGTGTAGGGAAAAGAGTGGAATTTAACTCTGATGAATTAAAGTTGAATGAACAAAACATAGGGAATTTAGCTCTCCAAGGGAATCTCCAAAGAACCAATATTTTTTCAATGTTTTATTCTAATTTCCTTTTCCCAACTAGTTGGTGTGAAACAATGTATTTTCTTCATGTTCAAACTTCAAACCATTAATCCATGTGTTGGCATTATAGGGGAAATTCAAGTTCTTCTTGATGGTCCCACAGGGAATCCTAAGAAAGTTTCTTGTGAATATTATTCTTGTGGCTTTGATTCTTACATGGCATGAACATATTCTTCTTCAACAGCGTTTATTTGGCTCAAGAGCATCAAAGAGCCGGCTGAGGATTGCCAACATTTTCTGAAGAGCAAACTGGGGATCCTAGCAAGAGCTGGTGAAGCATTTGGAGTGTCAAACCAGTATGCACGTGTGAGTTTGGTCGGACGACAGTCTGAAGTGGCTGTATTGCTTCACAGACTTGCTGCCCTCAAGTAGGCTACTTCAGAAGACAGATTTTTCTGGGAGAACTTTGTTGTTCATGATATTGTGAGACTTTAGGTTTTCCTTTTTTTGGTCCTACTTTTTACCATGCTTTTAGCCTGCTTGTTTGCTTGCTCTCTCATTTCATCACCATCATCTGGTCTTGAATGAATCCCCTGAGGCTAGACTGTCAACTAGAGAAGTTTCCTCAGATATTTGCAATTTTGTTCATGCTTGAAGTTTCCAAATATCTAGTCTCTAGTCTTCCTTGGATTTTTGCAATTTCGTGAACTCCTTCAAGTTTATGATGATCTTGATTTTGCTGCTCTTCCAGATGATTTCAGCTTCTGCATTAAGGTTTCTTTTAAGGATTTTGTGATGTAGTCAAATTAGTGTGATCATCGAGAGGATACTTTAGCCAAATTTGGCTACATATTAGATATGAAAGTAGAAAGAAAGAGAATCCTTTTGGGTGAAAGCAAGGTAAATTGACCCTCGTTACTTTGGCAGGTTTTAGAAAGTAGTCCAAAATGGTTTTGATTGTGGAATTTGGACAAGGAAATTTAAAATTGTGAGATAATAAATGTGAGCATCAAGACTCAGTAATAGGGAGCTAAAAGCTTAAGCGAACCCTAATTTGAACATAGTGATGCTTAGCTTGTGCAAGTTTCTTCTCTCCTTTCATCACAATAGCAATTAAGCTCAACTTGTAATCATGGTTGGAGACCACTATCTAAACCTAACGTGCCATGCTTAATGCATCGTCTTCAGCGATTGTAGGATCTTCCAAGGCTTCGAACAATGGTGGGAGTTCCAATAGGATATAGTTTGGTGAACCAAGGTAAATGTTTCTCATATTCTTGGGTTTGGTTTAAGGGTTTCCAATTTGTTTTGCAAGAAATGTAAGGTACCAATGTTCCAATGGGTGGAAGGTGAAAGCCAATCAATTGTTGAATGCAATAAATTGTTTGGGTCTTTTCAAGGTGTATGAAATAGTCTTTGCTTATCCATTTGCGAATGGTGACTATTCTAGTTTTTCTTTAAAGGGGCTAATTAGTACAAAGGAAAGGGCATTGCATTAACTAGGAATTTTATCTTTTTGATAGCAACTAGGAGCTAATGAGGAAGGTCAAGAGGCCACCATCTAGATCAAGTAAAGCACTAGTTGGGGTCTTTTTTTTCATAGCATGGTGCTAATAGTGATGATGGTATTGATGAGGATTCTATTGTTGTTGAAGGTTTTAAAAAGGTGAAGGTTTTTTACTAGCATAGTTAAAATCAATTAGGAAGCTTCTTATTGGTGCAAAGAAGAGAGTGAAGATATGACATTTTCCAAAAGACAACTTGGAAAAGGCCAAGTTTGATTTGCAACCTCTATACCATCATCACTAGATGGAGGAATGTTAGAAAAGAAAAAATCATTACTAGCAACAAAAAAAAGCTTTGAATCATCGGTGCAAGAAATGAGAGAACTACAAAAGGAATTGGTTACTTGTGGAAGGAAGTGTCAAGGGTGTTCAAATCTTGTAGAGTTGGACCAAGTAAGAGTCACTACTACCAAATTAGGTGCAAATCTAAAAGATGTCGAGGTAGAGTTACAGTTTCATGAATTATTATTGGTGAAAGGGGAATTCAACAAGGTTAAGGATGGGAAAGTTGAGTTTAAAAATATTACAAAATGCATGGACTCTTCAACATTTGGTGCAAGCCAAAGTCTAACAACCTTATGTATGAAAGGAACTTGTCAAAGATTGGGGGTTGTTTTATCTATCTTATTATGGTACCTTGATTGTCCTTTGGATTGCACTTCTATTTCAGAGAGGTTAGAGTGAAAGAAATTTGATTTGGGATTCTTGGAGAAATTTGCTTCCTCTCAAAGAAATAAGAAGGAGGATATTGATAAAAGGAAGAAGAAAAAAAAGGATCTCCAAGGTTCTGGCATTCCATGGACCACTCAAACTCCAACTGACATTGAGAACCTTAAACAAGATGTAAATGTTAAGTTGTTTGAGTTTTAAGATTCTCCTCACCATGTTGTTCACAAGGAAGATTCTCTTGGAGCTCTTACGAGTAGGAAGGATTGTGTTACTGAGCCATTATTGCATACTTGAAGGAAAAGACTTGTTCAGGAATCGCCCAAAACTTTAAATTGGAGATCTCATCTTCAACCACCTCGAAGCCCAGTATTCATTGCTAGCCACAAAACCCCGAAGTTGGTTATGAAAGCTTTCAATCTTAATCAATTTTCACTAGTGCAGACAAAAGTTTCAACTCATGTGTTGCCCCTTGGCTTTCAAGATATAAAGGATTTCTAGATGAAGGTAATAATGATTCAAGACCTTGTTCCCCATCGAATTACCTATTTCTATTGAATTCAATAACTAGGATTGTTTTGAATTCTCGTAAGACTCTTTAAAGGATGTAACAAACTTCATTATTGTTGAAATCCCAAGAAATTTGCTTGTCCCACATCTATTGGACCATGTCTCAAGTATTCTCAAATGGAATGCAAAAGTTGACAACTATGTTGCGTCCAATTCCAAATTTGTAGACAAGTATCTTGCAAGGGATGGTTGTGTCTTCTTTTTTTATGATGATGACTTTTGAATTTTGACAGACATCAAGTCCTACCTAGAGAACTACAACTTCAAAATTCACATAAAGTTTGTGATTGTCAACAATATGCATCATGCAAATCTTGAATTCTCGAATGAAAAGGTAAATGTTATTTGAATTCCACCAAAGCTTCTTGCTTCCATGTGAATTCAATACTAACATATCTCTCTATATATCACATACTTTCATGAGCCGGGCGCTTCTAGTTGTGCATGAAAATGAAAGTTTTGTTTTTTCAATGGATACATAGCAAGGAAACATTCAAGATGATGATGCGTTCTTCAACTAGACCACTTAAGATACTGTGATAGTGTCAAGGAATGACCTTTAGAGCTCAACATGAGATCCACCTTGACACTTTCCAATTTTTTCTCCTTGCTTCATTGTCTACTGAAAGTCTAGTGGTGGACATCAATGCTTCCACAAGTCTCTTCCAAATCCATTTGTGTTCAACTTTGTCCAATTTCATCTCTTTTTCTGCTCAATTTTGTCTCTCTTATTTTGTATTACAAATCTCATTAAGAGGTTTTCCCTGAAATAGGTAATTGCTTAAGCATGCAAAATCTCGAAAGACATGTTTTTATGCTTAAGCTAGACCTTGATGTTTCTTTTGAGCTTTTAGAACCACTATTGGATGTTCTTGAGGAGCAAATTAATCATGTGGAGGAGGAAAATAGCAACCTAGATGTTATTATGTAGAAGAAATCCATACTCAATCTTGATTGTGAATAAATTTAACTTTCACGATTTCAAGTATTTAATGTGGGTTTATGGGCAAGCCTTGATAATTAACATTCCATTGCTTAACACAAAGATTGGTCACCTCCAAGGCAACGGACAATTCCTTTTTCTGTTCATGCGGAATTCTTCCCCAACCCACCATTGAGTCTTTCATTGCCAAAATATTCAAAAGTAATGGTTTTTCATTTTTCCACCATTTTGTTTCCGCTTGTACAAAAAAACGCTATAGATATAATAGTTTTGTTTTGTGCTACATTGAGGATGAGTTGTAAAATAGGCTCCTTTAAACTCTAGTTTTTTCTTGAAACCTTCATTATTTGTTCCAAATTTTTTTCAACTT
The DNA here is from genome assembly GCA_963921925.1 of Sphagnum tenellum. Classification (NCBI taxonomy): domain Eukaryota; kingdom Viridiplantae; phylum Streptophyta; class Sphagnopsida; order Sphagnales; family Sphagnaceae; genus Sphagnum; species Sphagnum tenellum. The sequence goes on from OY998155.1 coordinate 2,325,786, forward strand.
GTTTTATCAACATGATATTCTCACATCTCATCTCAAACCATTTAAATGAATTTTTTTTTAGTTACAAATCTTAACAAATACAAATTAAATTTACAAATATCATAAATCAAAATGAAATCTTAATCCAACATAAGCAATCTACTAACTGGGCTTCAAAGAAATTGAATTTTGAGTATTTTTATCATTGAAACTTTAATATAATTTTTTTTTTAAAAAGGAAATTGAATAAATAACCCTAATCCGATGAAATTCCATCAAACTTTGATATGAAACACATGGGTTACTACTTGTGTTACTGTGTTATTAATTGAGTGACTGGGTCAATACTTGTGTTACTGTGTTACTAATTGTGTGATTGGGTCAAAACTTATGTTACTGTGTTATTATATTTGTGTTATTGGGTTTCCCATGGAAAAAATTCCCTAAAATGTCTAGATTTCAAAGGAAACAAGTCCCAATTTGCCAAACCTATATGATAAGTTCAAACTAGTAGTCAATAATACAAAATGACTCAATTTATTTTTCATTTTTTTGTCTTCCTTATTTTTATTTGTCTATTTTGAAATGTTATAAAGGAAAATTATTTTTTTGAGTACCATAATATTAAAATATATTGGGTATTAAGATTGTTCTTTTACAAACTATTATCTTCAAAATTGAAGAGAAAAAACAAATAATAATGAATTATAACTAATGTTTTTTTTTTTTTGTTTTTTGCTAGTAAAAGTGGATTTAATTCCTATAGAACTACTCCACACTACTGTAACAAAAAATTTGCACTTTAATATGCAGACATTCACAATTTTGGCCTTGATTTTAAACACACCTGACTTTGCAATTCATTAAAACACCAAATTCATGGTTATTTCATAACCAAAATTTGTACTTCAGAATATAATGTATAACATTCCAAAAACAAAATTATGATTCATTTCATTATATTTTTGATACTACAAAAATTCACACAACAATATGACTATGAAAATCATTGCATAATGTTTCATTGAAATGAAATCAAAAGAGCAAGATAAGATCTATGGTATATTAAAAATAGAATATGTGGTTTTTTCTATTACAAAGTACCTAGAGCCCCTTCCTTACTCCAAAAATTGTGTGTCTAAAAATGAAATCCTTTTCCCAGAATTCCCATCTTTGGACAAGCCCAAATCACATCACCATGATTCAAAACCAAATAAGAATTCAAAATTCAAACCCACAATGTTCCATGATCAATCCTTATCCTAATTATCTTGTTCATCCAAAACAATGTAATCAACCTAACCCCTTAACATTACCCCCTTTGTATTTTAGATTCCTTTCCCAAAATCCTTGTGAAATGACAAAAAATGAAATGAAAGTATTTTGTAACCTTTTAAGCATTTGTTTTCTCCACTATAGTTTCTATAGTTTCAACTTGTATAAAAACTAATGGTTTTATACCCAGCTCTAACTCTGCAATTTTGACCTCCTCCACTAACTCAATATGTGTTTCTACTTCCAAGGGCTATATATTTGATATCTCCACCTCTATTGCTAGAATAGTCTCCACCTATTCTTGTTCTTGAGTTGTTTGTGGTTCCTCAATATGCACTTCTTCCTTTAAGCTATCTCGTTGGGCCTTGTTTCAGTCTCCTCATTTTGGCTCGATGCCTTTGTATTTATTAAACTACCCAAAACAAAATTTGGAAAATTGCTTTGATAAACTTCCAACTTGTACTTTACGATTTTCTTATCAATTTTATGATGAGCTAGAATCTTCTCCAATTCCTTTGCAAAATGCTCCTTTGTAACTTCCTACCATTCCTTAGATTCAACATCAAAATCCTTCATCTTGTTATTTGTCCTCATAACAATGTAATATTGTAACATTTGTTCATAATTCTGGATAGCTTTTTTTTGACACCAATTGGGTCCAAACTCTTCCTCTGTTCTTGTGCTTTCTCCAACTGTGCCTACAACTACTACAGATTCTTTTAATATTCTTTATTTTCCTCCACCAACTTTTTTTTTCCTTTGCTATCCTTTTTCTAAGTTTTTCAAAAAAAAATTTTAAAAATTCTTTAGATTCATCAATTCCAAATTTGTCAAAACATTCTCCTTCTATTTTTTCCCCTTAATGAGTGTTTCCACCTGACTACCCAAAGCGTCCTATTGTTGTTTGTAATGTAGCAATACTTCTACCCATTTTCAATCTATAGCTTCCCAAGTTTTAACCATCGTTTTCAACTATTGTAGTTCATTAGCTTATGATTTCATCAAAGTTGTCTTAACCTTGAGCTCCTTATTTTCATCCTACAATTTTTGTATGAGTGCTTTAACCTTTTGCTTATTCTTTGTCCTATTTTTCCTCCATATTTCTATGTTATGTTTGTATTCCTTTTGGAAATCCCTTTCCTTGTCTAATTCCACATGTAGTACTACCTTTTCTTTTTCCTCTATTGCCAATCTATTCTTCAAACTACTTACCTCCAAATTCAAATTCCCCATATTTAAATCCATAATTACTATGGTTTGAAACAATTTAATTGCCTTATCTGTTGCATTACTTTTGCAACTACCTCTTCCACAAATTTTGGTGTATTTGTTTGTGTCATAAGATTTTTGGATCCTTATGCAAATGATCCCATCTCTTGTAGTAATCTACTCCCTAGCCCAAACTCAAATGGCTATCCCTTTGTAGACCCTACCCAATTAATTGATACCTGTAGTTTTTGGTGGTTTGAACATTGCAAAAAGAGGCTATGTTTCCACTCTATCCGTCTATTGTCCAATAGCCTATAAACCTCTTTATGTTTGTTGTTGTTGTGATTGTTATTGTTGTTACTATTTTTGGTACTGCAAATGATGTTGTATGCTAGAAATGTTGTGGACTTCCAATGGTGTCCATCCAATTTTCATATATGTCCCCATCCATGTGCAAATGTTCCTCACCTTTTAAAAACCTTGTGTCATGCTCCTTCTTAACTTTCTACTTGTATTCCTTTAGTTGTCTTTCCTATGGAGATGTCATTTGTGGTACCTCTGTAATTTGCCTAGCTACTTATACCATTGGTGGCATTACATGTACCAATGTTGACAATGTAAATGGTGCCACTCTCCCCTTCATCATTTTCTATGTTCATGCTTCTATGCTCTCTTGTTCTTTTTTAACTTTTGATCCTAAGGCTCATCCTTCTTCAACTTTGTTCTTCCTCTTAAGAACATTTTTTGGAGATTTTGTTGTAGCATTCCTTCTACTCTCCAATGCTACTTTTAAATTTTTTCTAGTACTCTTAACCTTGGCTTGTGGTTTTTGTGGATTCTCCTTTTGATGAACAAATAGATATTTAAAAATCTTTGCTAATATCAAGGTTGACTGATAGGTGCTCTTCTTATCCCCCTTATTCTCCTTGACATACTTATACCACTGATCTAGCTCACTACACAAACTATTGTATATAATTTGTGCCCAATCCACCTTCTTCCCCTTTTCTACTCTCATCAATGTGATGGCATTCTTGTTGTAAAAATATGTCACCTTCTCATTCTGATAAATCATAGATATGATTGTAAAATATCTGATAAAATATTGCAAACCTAGACTCTTTGCATTCCATTGATTTGCTATAGAATTTATAGGTGCAATTCTACAATTTTGTAATGCTTATAATGCTAATGATTTATTGACCTGCCTTTTTGAGTCTTCTATATACCCTTCTACACATATTCCAAATACATGTAGCAACATACACCTTGTCATGATACCCAAAGTAGATATTTATGCCTTTGATAACGAATGTGTTTAAAAATTCCAACATGACATTGGGCATCAATGCTTCCCAATTCATTAAAAACAAAATAACAAGCCTTACTTTAAAAGCCCATTTTTGTTCCTCACTAATGTCCTTCAAATTCTCCATCCTTTCAACATACTTATCGTAGTTTTGTTTCATCTATATCCACATAAATCGGTCAAGATCTAGAATGTGAATACCTTTATCCAAAAGTGTAACTCTATCCATGATTTCATGTCTTCCCTTTTCTATAACCCTTGGCACATTCATATCGATTTCCATCACCCTTGGTTATACTTATGTCAATGCTTACACTTCTGTGGATGGTCGCATTTTCGCCTTAACAACTTCCGCCCTTGTGTTTGTCTACATTATTTGTGCTTCACATATTGTTACTCCACAACTTTGTCCTATTCTGATTTTTCAATGAACACCAAATCTACTATTGTAGCTTTTGGTCCTTCCCATTGATTTGCACATCAACTTCTTCTATGTCTGAGCAAAAATTCAACTACAGATGTTCCAATTTTATATATATTGTGAATTATCGTCTATGTAAGTTGCATCTTCCCATTGTACGATCTGCCTTCTTCACACTTTGAAAATGATGGTGACTATAACAATATTCAGCATTCCATCATGTTTTGTTTCTTTTTTTCTCAATAATTTTGCTTCTTCGTCCTGCTTCTATTTGTGCTCATTCTTTTACGATTTCTTTTCCTTTGCTATTCTCTATGATTTTTTAATCGCGCTTTCTGCATTCATGCTTTTGTGAATGCCAAAACTTTGAAAACATTCACAATTTCCAACAATAAACAAAAACAACTTTCAATGATTACCCCGTTTATTTTTGTCCTTAAACATCCCACCCATCACATTCATTTTTCTACCTACCCATTATCTTTTAATTAATGCCTCATCCTTGAAATTAATATGGCCCATCACTACCACTTTTTGCATCTCTTGTATATCCACATGGAAACACTTTTCTTCATCATGATGAATGAATGCCTCATATTTTGATTATTCTACATCCTTAATCTCCCTACATTACTTATATTGAACCTACCTCATTTACCTTATACACCTTCTATTGAATGTGTCAATTCATCTATTGATTATGATAATTCATATGTTAACTGTGGCAATACATTTACTGATTATATTGAGACTTTTATTGATTGTGCCAATAAATATGATGATTGTGCAAATACATCTGATGACTATGCAAACACCTTTGTTGATTCAACCAATACCCTTAACAAATTAACTTCAAATTTCTATATCCTATAACCTTCATTTTTGTAATTGTTGTTCTAGGATTTTTTGGTCATCTATAATTCCCCAATCAATATTGTGTTGACCTCAGAATCTTTCATCTATTCTTCTTCATCATTACACCACATATGTGGCTTTTGTGTTACATAGTTTTCATCTTCCACCTTTATATCAAAATCCTCCACTTGAAGTCTACCTATACTCTATTCCCAATACATTAACATATGTTGTTCTTGTTTTTTAATTTCAGAATCCATGTATTTGTAGGGTTTGAGCTATTCACATTGACTAACATAGGGTTAGTTTCAAACTTCTTAATGCTCACTAATAACACAATGTTATTTGGCAACACATATTGTACTCTATATGGTTTGAACCATTTCCTAGTAAACTTCCCTAGGTGTGATTTATTACCCTTTGGAAATCACATAACATGATCATATATTCTTTTGTTAACTCCATAATGTTTTATCACACTGCTGAATCCCTATAGTTTCTATAGCATGCATTCTAGTTTCTTGCAACTTCTCTAGCTTTGTAATTCTGCTATTAAAACTCTCACTGAAGTATTGTCTTTCTCATCTCCACTAGCAACTGACACTATGTACTTTGATCACCAAAATTGAACTATTTTTCTATATTCTTTTGTTAACTCCACAATGTTATTTTCGTATATAACTACATATAAAATAGCAATAGGGTATACACCATATCAAGTACAAGGTACATAAAATCTACTAATAAGGTACTTGGGACACTTTTGACCAAGTTAGTTAATGAGAATAAAAGAAATGGGATGAACATCTATCTAATTGATGTGGTATTAGTTCTCAATGTTCTTGCTTCCACCCACTTGGTAGCATAAGTTGTGGCTATAAAAATGTATTTTTTTCTTATATATCTATTTGTTAGTTTAATTAACCCCACAAAATCAAGTCCCCATTTCATAAATGGTTCCCTTGCAAGACTCATGACCAAGTTTGCAAGACTTTGAATGACCAATCCTCTTGTTCTTTGGCATGCATCACAAGATCTGCAATAATCATTCACATCTTTGTATAGAGTTGGCCACCAATATCCTGCATCCAATTTCTTTTTTGCATGATTTCAATTGCAAAATGACTTCCTAATGGTCTTTCATGCAATTCTCTCATCACCATCTATGATTTTGTAATTGTCAAACATCTTCGTAATCTGTTGTCTTGGCCCATTTTGTACAATGCACTATTTTTTAGTGAGAAAGGTTTTACCTTCCTAACCAATCTTTACTTTTAACCCTAAAGCTTGAATTTGTCATGTTTTCAAAAATTCTTTTACATCATTTAGCCATTCAGGCTTTATGTAAAACACACTTGCATCTATGGTTTGATTAAGCACACCTATGAGTTTTATAATGTCTAGTAATCTAGTAACAACTACATGAATTCTACCTGACTTATACACTATTGTGAAATCATATTTTAGGAACAATAAAAACCTAGTTATTATTCTTGAAACCTATGGTTTGTTGACCAAATACACAAATGTCATATGATTTACATAAAATACAAACTTATTACCCAAGAAATAATGTTTGAACTTGTGCAAAGAAAAAACCATTGTTAAAGCCTCTTTTTCTATTATGTTATAATTATATTTAACTTTGTTAAGAAGCCTAGAAACATACACTACTAGTTGATCATCACTCTTCCCTACTAAATTTTGAAATAACTTAGCTCCCACAATTAACAAAGATGCATATGTATGAACATGAAACTCCACTTTCCAGTTTGGTGAATCTTCAAATCCAATTAACAAAAATTTGAAGATTTCTTTAAAGGAAAGGACTATTAAATTTGGGTAGGTGGAGCATTAGATCATTTTCATTTGATAAAGGCCTTTAATTTGTAAAATATAATTATTTTTACATTGAATTTTTGTATGGTGGTAAAAAACTATTTTTTCACTTGTAAGACACATTTCAATGCCTCCTTTGCTTTAGTTTGAAGCTCCCACTAGTAGAAATCCTATTGTTTGTAACTAGTCACTATGTAACTAGCATGCAACTTGTTTGTTGCTTGCAACTATTTTGGTCATGTTTGCAACTATAAATTTGGTATTGTATAATGTTTCGGCCATATGGTTCTATGTGCAACTAACATGCAACTAAATGTGTACAACATGGGACACATGTCTTAACAATAATGGCCTAAACTTATACAGATTTAAATGATTATACCTAATATATCTACATAGGTTATATAATAATATTATGTACATTTAGTACTAAGGTTAACCCCATGTTAAATTAGGTTAACCTAAATTAACCTAGTCTAAAGAAACAAAAACTAACCATAACTAAATTAAGCTAAACTAAAATAATTATGGTTAAAGTAAATTAAAATAAATTAAAATAGGTTAAATCAAGCTAGGCCAACCTAATTATAGCTAAATTAAATTAGGTTAAATTATTTATATTTCAAAAAAATTAAAATTATTATGGCTAAATTAAATTAGGATAAAATAAATATAGCTAAATTAAATTAGGCAAAACCAATTATGTCTAATTTAAATTAGGTAAAAATATTTATGGCTTAACTAAATTAGGCTAAAACTAACAATGACTAAATTAAGTTAAGTTAAACTAATTATGGTTAAACTAAATTGTTCGAAACTAAACCATGGTTTAAATATGTAATGCAAGTTTTTAAATTTTATTTGTCAAATATATTTAAATATTTTTTTTGGCAAGTAAATTTTTTAAATTTTTTCTTATTTGGAATCTTTTTCAAAAGTGTAAATTCGATTGAACAAAAAAATTGTTCACAATCAATTAATATGATAATATTAAAAAAATATCATACATATATATTTTTTCTATTATTTATGCAAAAATATAAATTTAAATAAGCTACACAAATTAACCTACAAATACACAAACATCTAAAGCTAATGATTAGTTTAAACTAGATAATAATATTAAAATCATATTTTCATTAAGTAAACATAATTATTAAAATATCCTACAATCATCTTTGAAGTGCAAAAGAAAAGGAGTAATGAAAAATTAAAAAGAATTGTTTTTAAACAATAAGCTTTCCAAGTTACAAAACCTTTTCTTTTCCTACTTTCAAAGCTCATAACTTTCTTATTTCATATTTATTTTAAACGATTTAAAGTGCTATAGGAGTGCCACCTAAAGTTTTCCAAATCACGAAGGAACTTTAATACCAATAAAGCAACATAAAATCAACTTTTTGGGTGTTTAAGAACCGGTCTTTGTAGTGTTCAATGGTTTGTTCTTTTGAGTTTTTGACCCCCTTTACTTGGGAGGGGGCATAACTTTCTCATTTCTAATCTATTTTCGATGATTTTTAGTGAGATCGGTTGGACTAGTGAGAGCATTATAAACCCCAAATTATTGAATTGATTCAAGATTTTTCAAGTTAGCTCAAAAGGATGAACAATGATTGCACATTCGTTTCAAGGCCTATCAACATGTGTTCCCACATTTTGTACCTCCCTCTTTTGGTATAAAGATGATGGTGGACATGGTAAAGTTTGGATTTGTGAGTAAAAGTTAAAGAAATGACCATAATACTAGAACTCAAATAGAGGTTGACTTGGGTGAACCTTTTACAATAAAGGAGATTAATACCAGAATCGATCTAAAATCGAAAATCGAAACCTACCCAATTATTGAAAGCAAAATCCACCCTGCCACATATATTGAAATTGAATTGAAATCAATATTACCAAAGTTAAAAAAGTTGTTTCTCTTGCAAACTTGGCACTTGAACATGATTTTGTGGCACAAGATTTTACCTCAGCTTTTCAATAGACATTAAATGACCACATCACAAAGTGGGGACCCCCTTGTATTAGTGCTATTTAAGTGCTTTAACAATACTTTTACAAGATGTCCAAGGTTTAGTGCTTTGTTCGTGTAAAATAGGCATTGAAACAAGTTAGATTGTATTGATTTGATTTTGGTATTGTTTCAATGATAATTGATGTAGCATCATATTTGCATTGTATTTATGTTGTTTGCCATGTTGTATTCACATTATGTCCATATTGTAATGATATTGCATTAGTATTATGATTGTATTAGATATGCATTTTTAGTTGTAAATGATACAATGTTGTTACAATATGGTTACAGACTTTATTATTGTATTGATTTTATATTGTATTCATGTTGTCTATATTTTGTATTTATGTTGTACTCATATTTTTTTAACGTCATATTTGCATTGCATGTGCATTGTTGAACATAGGGGATGCAATGTTGCAACAACATAGCTACAAACTAGATATTCGATATTGACTCAATGTTGTATTCTTGTTGTTTATGTTATTGTATCTATGTTATAATCATACTTTCCCAACATTGTATTTGTATTGTTTGTGTGTTGTTGAAGGTAGGTGATGTAATGTTGCAACAACACAGTTGCAAATTGGATATTCAATAGTGAATCAATATTGTATTCATGTTTATTATGATGTTGTAAATGTGTTATAGGCACACCACAACAAAAGCATTTAGAAACAATGTGCAAGACTTCTCCAGAAAGAATTCTAAGCAAGCATGGCAGAATCCGCAAACAACCACAGAGACCCAAACAGAAGAACAACCATAGAATTGATGAATGGTTGACATTGAGTATTCAGCTCAAAACAAAGGGAGGGTAACAAGAACTGAACAACATCACCTAGAAGCTCAAAGAAAATTCAAACAGGAAAACCAAAGTAAATATGAGCAATTACTCAAGTGTAGAAGAGAGCAAAAAGTTTACTGGGATGTAGCTTCTGGGTCGCTCAGAGTCTTTTGGCAAGGGAAGTTTGCGATATGCAGCCTCTAAGGCCTATGAATTGAATAGTTGATCATGCTGTCCTGAGGCATTTCCTCCCCCAAGTGCTAGAATCAGATTGTCACCAACGGCACCCATGTTAGTCATACTTCTTCTCCCTATCAAACCTGGACCAGGTGAACGCTGCTGCAAAGATGATACCACTTGCCCTGGTGCAAAGTCTGCATCCCTTGATAGTTGGCTGAACTCTGCTAATGTCCTAGGTCCACCAATCTGCATACAAGATTAGTGTCACAATCTCTCAGATACAAATCCTGTGTGTTTAAGCATAAAAGTCTAAGTACTTCCTGGAGATTGCAATACTAGAATAACTTTGACTGTGGAGTTGGACGTAGCTCACTGAAACATCAAATGTGTCAGCATTCTTCACCAAATAAACACCTTGGGCATTCCAAGGATTCTTAGGTATTTTGGTTACAATTGCAACAGATACACCCATTACTCATGTGGAGTTGGATAATCAATCACAGTCCAGCTGGTCACTGCAAGCATTCACATTTGCTAAACAGTAACTGCACATGTAGGAATTCTGGCAAAACACTACCCCAAATGAATAGCACCAGAAAATGAACCTTCTATTAATCATACCTGAAGAGTATCCCCTAAAGGATCAGCTTGACGCTCAGGCTCATTCATTAGCTCCCATGCAAAAATGGTGGGATCATTGCAATATTGCACTTGGGTAAAGGTGTTCACCTGTGTCAAGACTGCCTGCAAAAAAATGAACTCAACTAAGTGCATGCCCTCACTTCAACCTGGTTCAAGGATTCATGCTACCCACACCTATATTACACAGTGAAATGCTATCAATCCCAATGTCTTCACTTATGTGGTCTTCTTCATTGCAATTCATGGGTTCTGGTTTTTGTTCAGGACAAATGCCAATGCTCTCAAACTCAAGTGTTTGTTTTGTTCTCCAAAGAAATTTTAGAGATGTGGCAATGTAAAATGCAAGAAAACAATTTATACCGTCACATGATCTTTGTAGTACTGACAACATGTAGGATTGGTGAAGAAGTCATCTGCTGAGCTTACATCCTGCCCCGCCTTGCGTGCCCATGCAACATACTGAACTTTCCCACCATAATCTTCCCAGTTGTTGACCAAGCTCAGCAACAACCTTACTCCATAATTGCAAATCACTGATCCATCAGTGGTACTATAAATCAATTTATAATACCACCGATGGATCAGTGATTGATCAGTCTATAAACCAAAATGGATTGAAATTAAGCACTGCACCTATTTTCATGACTATCCATACCATGACTCCCTGCATAATACAACTCGGCTAGTTGTACAAATTCATAGACCTACAGCAAGCACAGAATTTCTGAATGAGAAGACAGCCATTTGTAGCTCACGCGTCTGAAAAAGCACAACATTTCTAAGAACTTGATTTTCCGATCAAAGCCTGATATAGAATGTACTGAGGGAATGGAAGATGTGCTGTCCACTCAATCAAGGAATAGGATGTAAGTATATGAAATTTGATTTGATGGAACAAAGTTAACAGCAAATAGTAAGGGAGAGAAACCTTTAATTATTGCAGTTGGAAAGAAGGTAGCAACTTCCTTAACTGTAGCTCGCATCTGTCACCGATTCCATATAACACAGTCAATCCAACATAAGAGTCAAAGCTCCTAAGCCAACATGGATTTAACTTCCAAGAGTGAGTGAGAAAAAGACCCTTAAAAAACAGTTGTCAGCCGCTAAAGCAGTGGGGGCACACCTTCATCCACCAACATGCAATAGTTATGACAAAAATACGATTTCACAAAAGGTACCCTAGAGAAGTATCAGAGCCTAGAAGAGTGCATGGCATTTTTGAGAAGGAAGCTTTATCTGGAAATGCATGTAAATGCTGACATACATCATCTGACACATAGGCTCGATCAGGGTCCTCCACAATTGGTGAAAGAATGCCATCGTAAGCTAAGAACACAACCACTTGCTTGGCCTTAGCCTCCACCATCAAGTCTTCGAACATGCTTAAGGCTGATGGATGCTTCTTCTGCAAATATATACAAAACATTGTTAATTCATAATAGTTCAATCCTTCAATCAAGTAGTTATACTTTTCAATCAGCATTCTTCCATATCTTAGCTGGCAGGTATCCACAGTGACACTTATGTCAACAAGGACTCAAGAAGCAGACTCAAAAACCAGATGAAAAACTCCATGAGAGTGTGGCTAGCAATTATGAAGGAATAAATGTACAATAGAAGCCCAACCATTGCAACTCCCTATCTACCATCCAAATCTTCACTTGAGGGTTTTGAAGTTCTTGTTGCTTACAAGCCAAGCTGCATATTATGCTGCCTCCATGTCATATGATTCAGGATTATCTCCATGAAGAGAGTGGAACTGGGGAGGAGACTGAGCTTTCATGGCATCCAGCCGTGTGACCAAGTGTCCCTTGTCTGTAACATATGGATTGTGTTTCTCTTGCAGGACAATGGGAATGGGTTGTGAAGATACAAAGCTTGCATGTGAGCTTGCAACTGTGGCCTTTGAAGGAGAAGTAGACAACATCAATGTTGCTGAAGGACAGGAGGTGTTTGAAGGTTCTGCACAAACAGCTGCTCGCTTGGATCCCAGGGTCAAGCCACCAACCAAACTCTCTCCTAGGTTGGAAAAACTTGCCCGAATAAGCACTGCTTCCCTGTCTTGGCAATCCTCTTGCTTGAACAAAGTATCAAGACTCTCACCCACCTCCCTGACCTTTAACACCATTTCAATTTCTACCATTCCTCTGCAAGGGGCACAAGTGTGTCCAGGGTTCTGCTCTTCCCACTAAAAGCTGACAGAGTGCAAAAATCCTGTTATATATTTGTCAAGGCCGAGGATCAAGGAGGTGAAATCAATGGAAATGAACTAGCTATCTCTGCTTTGCATACCATTTTCCAACTGGTATGACTAACAAGCAGCAGCACTCAGCACCATCTGCATTGTAACATCAATTGTCTGTAGCAGATCTACGAATGTTTGAAGATGTGTGCATGTGCCATCAACTCCTTGAATGTCATCCCCTGGGGTGTCATTGGATGTGGCCTGAGTACTGCTTGAAGCTACAGTTCTTCATTGCAAAGCAAAATCCTTGCCCACCATCATCTGCAAGTGGTCCTTTCAATATTTGCTTTGGCTGAAAGACTTGCTCTCAATTGCTGCAAGCCACAGAAGGCAAATTAGAAGGTGCTGAAAAGGAGAAAAAGGTTATAACCGTAGCTCCCAATGAGATGCAAGGACTGATCATTCACAGACCAACAATTTACAGATTCTCATGAAAGGAGCACAAATAGGTATGTCAGGAGACATGATCTCAACCTTGACCTCATTTTGTTACAACTGCAGAAACAACTACTGTCAAAATTTGAAACCCTAGTACTTTGGAGGGTGCATGAAATGGATTGGACACAGAAACTCAGGAGTGGCTGACTCCTGGAAAGCAAGATTAGGGGTTACAAGCGTCGCGATACCATGCCATACGCAGCAGCAATCTCTCATGACTTTCACAAGTGAAGGGACCCCACATTATACCAGAGTTGCACACCTACTTCATGAGCAACAACTTCCTGTACGCAATTCCAATCATAGAGGAAGTGCAAATGTTCGACTATATACAAAAGAACGATGTGAGAAATTTGCCACGCAAGGGCCTGGGGTTATTCCGGAATCCGAACTTCTGAAAGGAGACCTTCTTTCAGCAGTGCAGTGGTCAAATCCAGATCCAGATCCTACGTAGTACTGTACCAGGAACTATCTATCGACACTGGACAGACAATCTTTCAACAACAGAGTCTACTACAGCGAAGGAATTGTCTTCAGAGTTCCTAATTTGTGTGCAGCAGCTTCGGGTATAAACAAACTACCACTTGCAAATTTGGTTCAAGGTGAAGAAGAAAAAGCACAAGCCAGTTTTGCTAAGTTTCCACACAAGAAAATATGCAAAGTCCTGGAAAGCATTCTTTGATCTAATTTCGTTTTTTTGTTTGTTGTCCTAGAAGCTTAATTGTTGAACACTGAATTCATACCATTATAAACACAGCTCTGCTCAATGTAATTTCCAACAAAGCATGGAAGCAATAATATTCATCGACATCATGTATGTCATCACCAACAGTGTAGGCCAAAGAGTTTTTCTCGAAGAGGTCCTTAGAAAGAAATGCACACAAAATGTCAGGCCACAAGGATGTATATCTCTCGCGAACAGAAGAATCTCTCTCCACTGATGATGCCACACCGCTTGTGCCTCTTCTTCAATAAAACTATTGGACATAACCTGACCATCCATGACACAAAAATTCCTATCCTCGGATGTGAAACAGCCAGTTCTAGCTGGATGTGCTACCAGAAAGCAACATCTAGCAATGATGCAAACCATTGGTGATCCGAGCCTTCCCTGGCAGAAAACCAAATGATAGATGCTTGACAAACTCCCTCGCCAGGGCTGATAATAATGCCTTGATGGTTTCAAAGATAATCAAAGAAAATTGAGTGAAGAAAGTATGTGATTGATGTACCTGAGACTCGAATGCTGCCTGGCATCTTGAGCTGGTGTTCCAGCAGCAGCTCCGGGGTTGCTGCTCGCCCCCGCGCCCCCTTTGGCGACGATAATAGTCGGAAATACACCACCAAAATCGCCGTCTGTGGAATCTTCTTGTTCGTCTTGTTATGGGCTACAAAGTGCAACGGAATAGCTTCGCCATTGCGGTGCAAGAGAAAGCGAAATTCTACCGCGAACACGTGCTAGTTTTGGAGCTCTCCGCAGACGAAGGGAGAGAAACGACGACGACCGAGAGAAGGGAGACGATAGGGACGGGAGGGAAACCCCAAGTCCAACCTTGGTTAAGTTAATGTTAACTCTTCTAGATACCGTTTGGACCAGTTGTTTGGCGGGTACCTCCGGTTCCTTTTCCGGTTAATGGAAACCGAGACGGAATCGGATCCGATTTTTAAAACCGGAATTGGAATTGGAATTGAGTTTTGTTAAGAACCTTTGGTCAAGTTGTTTTCATTTTTTTAATTTTTTTTTGTTTGTTTCATTTGTGTAGGTTTTGTTGGCCTTGCCTACCAAGGTGAGGCTATTGTGTTTAGATTCATTATAGAGTATATACTCTAGAGTATAGTACAATTCTTACTACCAATTTGTAAATTCTTGCAAGATTTGATTTATATTGAATCAATGTTCGTTATTTGCCTATTTGATATTGCAGCATTTCATAAGATTGTATTAATGTTGTGACAATGAGTACCATTGTTTTAACATTTTTAATGTGTTGATTTTATATGATATGCAACAACATTGAAATTCCACCTTTATGAAGGTTGTAACAACATCAATTCAATAGCTAATCAATTTGTGTTGTTTCAGCATTGACAAGATCTTATTCTTTGAATGTGTGTTGAAAAAATGTAAATTATGTCAAAATAATCCCAATGCTAACTCAATACATATTGTTATAGTGCCATCAACATATTGTATCAATGACCATATTAGCATTGAATCTTCAACATATAATCATCAATTTGATGACTTATTAATGTTTGCTGTGCCAATGTTGGTCATATTTTTTTTCATTGATTTAATATTGATAAGATGTTAAATGTTTTAGTATTATATCAATGCCATTTCAAGACATGTTGTTACAATGTCACTTTAACATCATATCAATGATCGTATCAACATTGAACGTTGAACATATTGTTAAGGTGTTGTAAAAGCACTCATACAAGGAGGGGGCAAGTTTGTGATGCAAGGAGTGATGGATATGATAGAATAGTTGATAATTTTTTGATGCCTAGTTTTGATTTAGGACTTGTTGATAGATTTTAGCAATGATGTAATCACAAATAGAGAAGAGGATGATGTTAATAGCCAAAAACTCATCTTGTAAAAACTTAAGTTTTTTACTAGTGATTTCCAACTATCAATTCCCATTATCGATTTCTAACTACCGATTCCAATTATCAATTTTTGACTACTGATTCCCATTATTGATTTATGATTACTAATTCCCATTACTGATTCCTAATTACTGATTTCCCACTATCAATCCTTAATATTGACTTATTAGGAATAAAAAAGGAAAACCAAAATAACTTAGATGTTTATATTTAGAACCAAAATTATAAAGGATTAGTTTAACACCATGTAGGATTATTTTGATCGATTAGGAGGGATATCTGGGATTTTCTTGGAGTTCCACCATTTGATTTCTAAAAGGAACCCAATGTTCGTAACACAACAATTTTTTTACGAATGGATTAAGATTTTGTTTTTGAATCAAGTTTTTTCTTTGTGAAACATTGTTTATTTGTGTCTCTTTTGGGTTACAATTGTTATTTTCCTTCAAATGATAAAGTGTTTATTTAACACACTAGTATTTTGAGATGATCAAAAACTAATATCTAACTTGTAGCAATAAATGTTACTAGTTGTTTAAGACTTTTTCTTGAATCTAAACCCCTGAGTTATTTACTTGAAGGCTTTAACAATATGCACTCAATTGGCTAACCTTGACTTCCTTATGGCTTGTGCAAGAAGGGACAAATCTCACTCAAATTTAGATGGTGGCATTGGAGGAGGCTAGATTTTTGCTCTTGGAGAAGCAAAGATGTCCCCTCATTATTCCGGTTGGGGACAACATATTTGCACCCATGAAGTAGCCTTCTAGATGTGTCCTTTGAAATCTCTTTGGTGATGGTACTTCTACCCCTATCTATAAGCCATTGGATTTAAATGCTTGGCCAAAATCAAGGAATGTGAAAAAGATTCATTGTCACGACACTTTCAAGTTATCCATTATGCAAAAAAACAAGTGGGAGGTGGGACGAACTTTTGAAGCAACACTATTGACCCTCAAACATTCCTCTTTCGAGATATGGAGGGATTTACTTCCTCTTTTGAGGACCAAAAAAAAACCCTAAGCAATATGAAATAATGATTAATCATTACGTGCTTGTAATTACATGGATTTTTCTTCCATGATGGCTTTGTCTTTAGGCAAGTGGGGGCCATGGGTGCCCTATAAACACTTGTATTACATTTTGCAATAGGCCATGTATTTTGGGATTAAAGAACCATTCATCCACTATCCATCTTAGAGCTAGAATGAGGTTCATAGACTAGTACATTATGCCAAAATCATGCAAGAAAATTAAGTTGTAAAATCATTAGATTGTTGTTAAATAAGATTATTATGGGATCTGTTCTTTTGGAATTTATTGTATTGCATAAATGAAAATATTTTTTAACATGATCTATTTAGTGCATTATTCATTGATTTTTCAAGCATTTTCCCATTCCATCAATATGTTGACTTCCTACCATGGACTCATTGTGTGACTTGACTTAATTTACATAAGTTATTGTTTCACCTTTTTACATTGTAAATTAGTTCTTTCGAGTTTCACCTTTGACACCTTTTTTGGCGAATGAAGTTGGACATGAAAATTATGTGAATCTAGTAATTTCCATTTGTCATAATTGTTTTGGAATTAATTTCATCCATTCATTCAACTTGTCAAAATTTTCATCCAAATTATTCGTCAACTTGTATTTTCATCCAAAAAATTCATGGATGTTCATTTTTCATCCCAACTTTGTTTCCATTTTGTGATTTTCATCCATGTACATGTGGAAAAATATTCTAATGCTCATTTTGTAGCATCGTTGTAGTGCGGGCAATTGATATGATTTGGTCGATCTCTAACTTTCTTGAACCTCCTTGATGTAACATTCGAACCAAGGATTTTTGGATTTAATGATAATCCAAATGTTTTTGCAACCTCTAATTGTAAATTTGATCTATAGTTTCAACTTGTATGTCTAATGTTGATCCTTTTTTTACATGCTCTACTTTACCTTTTGCAAATTTTCTTTTGAGCCTAGTTTTTATTTATTTATTTACTCTACCTTTTTGCGAAACCTATTTTTGCAAGTTAATTCTCAAACTTGGACTATCATTCTTTACATGTTTTATTGTCATTGGCAGATAATCTTTTTTTAACACTATAACATTAAAACCTAAATTTTTTAAGCAAAGTTGAAATTGTTCTTCTACCTTAGCTTATAGAAAGGACATATTTGGAGCTCATATTAAAAGTAGATAATGATAATGTAAACCTTGTTTAAGTTTAAACTTTGATTTGTCCTTTTTTGTCTTTGGGAGGAATGTAAAGTTTTTATAATTAGTAAGAATTTTTGGGGACTATCCTTTGTGGACTAATGAATGTGCTACCGAAATGGGATGTCCTTTGTTGATCCTTGTGCATTGTATCCTTGTTAGGTTTATTAATGAGGAATTTCATGCCCTTTGATGGGAACCTAAACTTCATAACCGAACACTCTTTTTATTATTTGCATTTTGTTTATATTGGTTCTTTGTTAAACCCACCCTTAAAACGTTCATTGCCACCATATTTGTTTTCAAATATGTGCATCAGAGTGTGATGGTCTTCTCCCATAACCAAACATGACTACATATCCAATGTGATGGTCCTCTTCCATAACCATACATAATTACATGTAACATTGTGCTTTTTTTAATTATTGTTTTTTTCCATGCCCATAATTGAAAAAAAAATTAAAATCGTTTGGATTATATTAAAAATTCAAACACATTTTTTCAAGACTAATTGTTTGATCATAGAGTTCCATTTAAACGTTTGCACAAAAGATTGTGACCATTCACCTACATTGGTATGCCCAAGAGGGGTGTTTGATCAGTGGGTGATGGCTGGTGGGGGGCATGTTTATCCTAGTTAATCAAAAGTTTTGGAACACGTTCGAATGAGAAAAAAAGACAATGTCATTTTCTGATAAGTCAAAGTGTGATTCACAAATTTCCTAACTCCTACATTTGATTAATGCTTGATCATTAGCTATGAGACTATTAGTTATGAAGTGATTGTGAGCACATGTTCTTGGAAAACAATAGGAAAAATTTAAATTCACACCTGTTTTGGTTAAATTCACACCCTTTCCTTGCGTCGTGGTCAAGAAACGTGGCAGACCTGCAGGCTCTAAGAACAAGACAAGCACGACCAGGGTGTGAATTTAACCAAAAAAGGTGTGAATTTAAATTTTTTCCAAACAATAATGGAAAACAATATAAAAGCAGCCCCTGATAGGCTCCGATCACGACGACTGCATCAAAAGTCATTGACGTTGCCGCCCTTACAACAGTCACTTTTCATTCCATAATTGTAATGGTTTACAAATTTATAATTAATAAATAGTAGGCTAGCTACTTTTGAGCTGACTTTTAGTTACATTTTAGTTACATATATATTTTGAATAAAAAAAGGTGTGACACATGTCATCTTATGACGTCTCAGAATTTGACTGAGGTCTCACACCTCTTGCATTTGATTAATGTAGATGGGTGGGATGATTCTGATCACAATTAAGTGAAAAACTGAAATGAAAAAAGGGCTATTTGACAGATTCTCTCATGACAACCCCCTTATGGAAATATGTTCTAAGTAGGTGTGAGAGGTAGGTGTGCTTGTAGGTTTGAAAGGCTGGTTACCAAGGGATTTTTATGACATCCACTGACCACTGGGGCCAACTGCTTTTCAGGTGTCATTATGAATTCGTGTACGGTGCGAACCAGATGCACATGGCATTTCTCATTGTACTTCTGTGCGCTTCATTGTGTTGAGAAAGTTCGCTTGAATTCTCAAACTGCATTAGGGGTGTGGTACACACTTCAAAGGTGCATTAATATACACGCTTTGTTCTGGCCCCAGGACATTACTTAGTGTACGCCAACAACGCCAAAGAACGCCGGTTGACGAAAATATTTCTTGGAGCCAATGCTGTGTGTGAGGCGGTATGCACCCGGTCGGCCCAGGTTTTTTTCCATTTGAGGGCGGGTCGGGGTGTTGGATTTTTTCTGTTCCCAATTTTGTTCCCATGAAATTTTCACTATGATTTCATCAAATTTGAAAGTTTTCAATATGTTCCCCAAGTTTCCAATCTGTTCCCCAGCTTGTTCCCAACAGCTCTCACTTTATGCCATATCCTGTGCCCTCAGTATTACTCTTGTAACCTATACAAAGAAGCCCAAAGGATGAGATTACAACATATCATATCTGTTCCAGGAATGTTCAAATCTTGATTTAAAAAATTTGTGCCGAGCTAAACAAAGATGTTGATCAGCGTGTTTTTGTTTTTGGCGAAATATTGCCAAATTTCGACCTGAAAAATATGATTTCGACCTATGCAAAGGATTTTCCATTAAAAAACAACACAAATTTGCCAGATTTCCAATAAAAAAGGTTCCAGATCATCACATTTATTCGATATGTTCCACTAGCCAAGAATTAAGAAGGATCCTGTTTTTTTTTCTACTTTCATATTTAGTCTGTAACCAAATCTGGCTAAATCATCTAACAGATGATGCCACTTCAGCTACATCACAAATTTTTTTAAAAAAAAACCTTGATGTTGATTGCAAAAGAGAAAGAATTGAACTTTGGGGGCCCAACAAACTAATTGGTACAAGTCACATAATATATTACCATTACTATATTATGTAAACTGGGGGTACTTATTACTGCATTGAGAATTCAGCTGGAAAAATAATCTTGTGCATGGCTTGTCCTTCGTTGGAAGTTCCCTGCGTTGCCACGTTACATGCGATGCGAAAGTTCAACTGAAGTTTCGATCTTTTTGCCGTGCTGTGCGGTGCACTGCAGATATTTTGGAAATGTCCAGAGCACTGTAATTTGGAAAAGAATGTGCATGTCTCTCCTGATTCGACGCCTGAACACGCCTTAATGTATTGTCCGGGGCAACATTACTCTATAAAGTTTGGGGGAGGAAACTCGTTTTACTTGCAAAAGGAGTTGGGTGAAGCTCTGGAGTAGTGGTCCTTCCTGGAAAACATTATCTAGTCGTCCAGTTTGAACAGGCAAACGTGAAAAGATTTCAGCTACACAACATGGGTGAAGAAGCTGAGAGGTACGTGGGTGTTGTGTCTTATCTCCTCCTTTCTATCGCAACCTAGCAACCAGATGCTTGGGTTATATCTTGGGGATACCACACATTCAAGTTGTGCAATTTGATCACAAAGCTGTTGGGGGAAATCTGCCGTAACCTTTTGCATTCTAAGCTTTGGAATACCCAAAAAATTTCACATCTCTTCATTATTGTAGGCCTGTCGCTCCACTTTCAATACTCAGGACATATTGTGGAAGTTGTTTCGTATCAGTATAGGTCTCCTTCCGTCTCTTGTGCTCGGCTCAAGCGTTTTTGGTCACGACGACAGTTTAGACAAGGTTTTCCTTGTTTGCCATGAATGCAACCTACATTTGTGTTGGATGCATTAGTATTCATAAGCCTCCTTCACGATCTTTTCCCTTGGCCTTAATGTTCTTCCAGATCAGTTGAAATGAGTCAGTTCCTGAATTTCTATAAAATAGTACAACCTAAGCTTTGATGCGATAAGTGGTAACAAACATGAAATTAGCCTCTCCTAAGGAATCACTCTTTCTATTAACGTTAATGGGAAGATCTGCTGACTGATTTGCAAATATTTTTGTTGTTTCTCCATGTTATTGTTTTCAGGGGGATTCCTTTTTCTGGTTCTTGCTGCATTTTTGTCAGATCTGAAATGTTCATAAGTATTGAGTGCTGAGGGTGTGATCTTCGCTTCTGCAATTGACAGCTTCAATTTTTTCTTGGATACGCTCTCCTAGTTGTGTGCTATCTCGGAAGACTTTTTGAAAGTGAAATGGTTTCAGGTGGTGGTCCAAAGACACAGTGGCAGTGGTGACAGGAGCAAACAAAGGGATAGGCTTGGAGATTGTCCGCCAATTGGCGAAGGAGGGTATTACTGTTGTGCTTACAGCTCGCGATGAAACCCGTGGTAAAGAGGCCCTTGAATCTTTGAAAAGTCAAGAGCTTCACAATGTGAATTTTCATCCTCTTGATGTTACTAGCCAAGAGTCCATACTCGCACTTGCAGACTGGCTGCGTAAGACTTACGGAGGCATTGACATTCTTGTAAGCACATTTGAAGCATACAAACTCCTCAAACATTTTGCTTTTGTCCTGTGCGAAGTGAAACATTTTTCAGTTTCAGCAAATTAAATCAGAGAAAGTTGTTTGAGAAAGCTGAAGCATTTGTTAGTGACCACAAAACTTAAAAAAAATCCAATTGGAAAACTGCAAATTGATGAGTTATTGATGTTGTATTGCAACTCCAGATCAATAATGCAGGCATTATACTCCTGGGAAAGGACGTGACCTTTGAGACTGTGAAACCTGTATTGGACACAAATTATTTTGCTGTGAAGAATGTCACAAAAACTCTGCTTCCTCTTCTACGTGATGATACACCTGGTGGTGCTCGAGTCATTGTTATGGCATCTAGGCTTGGCCAACTCAAGGTAACGTCACTAGGCATCCTTGCTCCACAGCAACTCATAAATGGCCATCTTTTCTGCCCTTGAATGAAATCTTTAGCTTTATTTGACATGGATAGGTCTGCAAGGAGAATTAAGTTTTCTGAAATTGGGATGTCATGTCTAGCTGGTAGAATTTGAAAAACATTGTGAATGGTAATGGGTTATTAGACTGCAAAGAATTACTACTGAGTCAAACATCGATGCCATTCTGAACAAACCAAGAAAAGTGAACTCATATTGATGGAAGTCATGGAGTGACAAGCTTGGATTGTTTGATTCACAGTTTCTAAAGTATAGGTTTGACCCCCGCATCCAATATGATGCATTTTTCTGATTATGTTTTATGTATGTTTATGTGTGTTTGTGAAACTTCAGATGCTTGAAAGGAAGGATTATGTCAAAACTCTCTCTGACAGGGAGCACCTTACTGAAGACTTTGTCGACAGTTTTGCAAATCACTACTTGAAGGACGTTGCAAATGGGTCTCAAAAAGAAGGGGGTTGGCCCAATTGGACTGACTGGGTCAATTTCCCATTTGGAAGGCCAGTGGAGACTTATTCAGTCTCCAAAGTTGCAATCATTGCTTATGTCAGTGCCCTACATAACATTCTTGTTGCCCAACCTGGAAGTGGGAAAAAGATCAATGTCTTTAGTTGTTGCCCTGGTTATGTTGCCACAAATCTCAATAACAACAAGGGACAGAAAACAGTTGAAGAAGGTGCTGATACCCCAGTATGGTTAGCACTCCATTCTCCAAAAGAAGGTTCTGGAAAATTCTGGGCTGAGAGAAAAGTAGTTGACTTCTAATGTTAATGTTGTTTTGTAGTCCCATTTCTTCTAAACCCCAAATCCTAATCTCCTTCAAATTTCCCAACTCTATTTAGGAGTTGTGAATGTAATCGAAACTGATACAACATTTTGTACATGAAGGAATTTAAAGGGGATGATTTTCCCACATATTCCATTTTTTTTTCCCCCTCACGAACTCTAACATAGTGTTTCCACATATTAGAACGATTTCTTAAGCCTATAGCTTTCCACATGTGTTGTGGCTAAATTGAGGTGGATATGCAATGTGCCTGTAAATTTTGAAGTTTTCACCTTTAGTTGAAAAAAAATGCATTAGGATTGGGAGACCAACCAGGAATCCTCATGTTGCAACTTGGAACCATTATGCCACTCAAATAAGGTAGAATATTGATGAGAGGTTGTAAAATAATCTGACAGATCAAATAAGGTACAATGTTGATGGTCTCTAATAAGCATGAAGAGGTATTTCTATTACTCACACCATCTTTGGGTAAGTTCTAATTTGGGGTTTGAATGCACACTTCAGAGTACATTGTCTCTTCCCATATCTACCTTTTCCAACCATTCACTTCTAACTGAACTGCACAAAATTGTAAAATTAAGTTTTATCACGGAAATTGGCCAAGGTCTTCAGATGCCTTGTTGTGTGGGAACAATAATATCACTCACATTTGAACACATGAATTTCTTGTTCTTATCCACACCTAGTTCAAACTTCTAGTGTAAAAATTACATATCGAGATACCTATTCTTGGCATAGATTATGAACATAATGCTCAATGATTCCTTCTTTCACAAACATGTATTGTCTATTAATTACACTCTGCATTTTATTTGTTCTGTTGAGAAATAGGATTATACAAGAGGGCTTAATTGAAAGGATGCAACCATTTATATTGAAGGTGTAAATCATGTGACCAAAATCTAAGAAACCTTGTCATTATATTGATGCTTGGAGGTGTATGGCTTCATACAAGAAGGTTGCAATTGCATACAAGAGAGTTGTGCAATTTCTTGGTGCAAAGTTGTGCATGGGTAACAAGTTGCAGTCCAATTATGAGGAAAATACAGCGCCCAAATAGAACTATTTTCTGTACATGAGAAGCTGAATGGGGTGCGTTTTTGGATGCTCATTAAAAGAAATTCAAGCTTTCTAAAATCTAAGCAGATCATGATTTTTTTCAAATATCATTCAAATAATTTAATAGTGGCACATAATTCCATCATCTCTCCTGATTCTATTTTGACCTGCTATGAAGGGTGGAATCTTTATGCAGTGAACCTGTGGATTGTTTCAAATATTCAGTTAAAATATAGTTATATTAGTCAGAGTATATTAGCTTTTATTTATGTAATGAAGGTCATCCACTACCAAGATGTGGACTCAAAGCTAATGTAGCTGGTCCTCATGGAAATGATCCATGGCCAGCTGCTCCTTGAGGATATAATTCATGTGTAGGTGGTCCGCAAATATATAATAAATGTGTAAGATACATGATGAATTTACAACCAATCCCCATGGATATGATTTATACTCAAGATTGTAGAAATCATCATATTCAGCATACCGATCTGAAGGGCTATGTTGCATACCTTAAGAATGCATGAAATTGAGCCTAATTGGTATTGTAGCCCTTCTCTAAAGGTTTTTCTCGAGTAAATGTCATTCGGTTGTTGAGAAATTACTACACACAGTCGGGGGAATTGATCATAATAGTTTTCTGTCAACTGAAACTTCTTTTGTTTTGCATATCATGAAGTGACAGTTGCTTGCCCTTCAATTCTTATTTCACTAAATCAAATTATAAAGGCATGTTGAACCTTTGCCCATGTCGTTGTTAGATAAGCAGTCTCATATTTTCCAAACCAATTGACAATTCTTCCCCTCAAGGAATTTGGAAAATATTGTATTTTGTGGTAGTTTATATTTTCTCCATTAGTTACACATGCCTTCATCAATTGTCGAATGTGTAAAACCGAAAATCCATTATCATGATATTTAGATAACTATATTTGTAAATCATTTACAAGGGGTACTACCATGATGGGTGGAATGTTCATTATCAATGCAACAATAGTTGGTGGTAACTTTAGAGAAATATTAGTCTTGATGCATTCAAGGCTTTGGAAAAAAAAATTGAATAATTTTCTTCAAGAAATTTCATTAGCAATGTTGTTATTGCTAACTTCTTATGTTGCATCTTTTTTTGACCATTTTCTTAGTATATGCAACCATACCTCTTTCATGACCCAATTGAACATTCGAAAAACATTAATGGTAGCCTCTAGAGTTCTTAAGAATTCTCAGCCGGGCATCAAAATTCCTTTCATCACCTTATTTTTGCACTTTGTCTGGTGTTCCAGTTTCAATAGATTGTTGAGTGTCTTCATTAGGTGAATCATTTGTTTCTTTAGTTATCGTCTACCTTACTATCACTTCTATTTATTCCTCAACAGAATCAAGCACCTAATAATAATTCTCAACCCCTTCCATTTAAAAGATGTTTTTGCTTGAGCAACTATTTTTTTTTGTTTCCTCACAATTCTACCTTCTCCATTCTCTTAATCTATTTTTTTTTCTATTCTTTAAATTTATTTGTCATAAATTCCTAAAAATTTCTAGTCTATTACTATTGACATGGTTTTTTTTTTTTCAATTTTTCTTATATGGATCCGAAATCATCATTGTGGACTATAATTCGGTTGATTCAAATTCTTTTGGACAATATTTCTCATTTCTTCTCAATCTCATTGTATATTCAAATCCTAAAATTCTAGATGTCCATAACAAATCACATAGTATCCATTTCTTTATCAAAGCATGAATATTTGGTATTGTAAATTCTTTTCTATCATGAAATTTAATAATGTGATAGGTTGCAACTTTTAAAATTGAAATTAACATCAATAAACACACAATTACTGGTAGCCATTTCCAATACTTTATTAGTTATGTAGTATCAATTATTAATGCTTGTAATTGTATACACCACATTTCCATTCCCTCATGTAATTTTTTGATTATCAATTCTTGAACATTCTCAAGTGATGTTTTAAATTTCAACAAATGTTCCCCATTTATCAAGTTTTGAATTTCTTCTTGGTGTATACAAGTAATCTAAAAAATTCCAACCATATCTATTGTGAATTTTTTAATATTTTTTCCTTTCATCAATTGTTATTGTTTCTTTGAACCATTCACAATTCCCTTTCTTAATAGTTGTCATACTCTATCATCTCCCATGCCATCCTTGATATACATTGTTGTAGTAATCAAAGAAAATAATGGATTTAACCATATCTTGTTCATAAGAGGTGAACAAATTAGGAAAAGCTATGGCATGTTTAGCACCCCTAATAGTCATTTTATTTGACATATTTTCTTCTTGTCCCACTCTATATACTCCAACAAATCTGTAAATTCACAAGGTAAAATTATATAGAGTATATGGATTAGACATAATCCCAAATCTAACTTGTATAGTTCAACTTTTTCTTTTTCATCTTCCATTAATTTAATTGCTTAAAGAAGGATTACATAACCTTCTTCTTCAATTTCTCCAACAAGTTGATTGAATCCAGACATGGTTGCCAAATGTTAGTGATACATTTTTTGTACCATTTTGGATTCTTATCATACTTTATTAATATAAATACCACATAAAAATATTAATTAGGATATTTGAATTATTATCAAAGAATTCCTTATTAATGTTGAAGAACTACATTTATCATTATGCCATTATTGAATTGAAACTACCAACAACAATTGAAAAAGTATTAAAACTTCAATAAATCATAAAACATACATGTCAAGCTTATCTCACAAAGTAATATTTTCATTTAGAAACACCACTATCATTGCTCAAAATAATCCCCCTTCAAAGTGTTGTGTGGCAACTTTACCTCTATACCGACATGCCTTCTAGTAATTCCAAGAAGTAGTTGTAACTACTTTCATCTCATATTGTTATGTAGTTATGACAATTTGTCTGCCATATTGACACAATAATTTTAGCTTGTATCAACCTACTATGTTTTGACGTTTCCAAAGGGACTTGCTAGAATTTTATATAATATTCATACTCTGTTGACATGCCTAAATATTTCCCTTACAACATGATGCTCCATCTCCTACAAGGGATTATGCAATTCAAGATTGTTTTTCTATTTTTGGTCCTAGCCTCCAACAATTTGGTGGAGTGAGTTTTGGCCCCACCAAAGGTATGGTTTTTTCTTCCATGTAAACAACCCAAGAAACTAGAAAGTGTAACAAATCTTTTTTTTTGGTTCTAGTTTGTTCATGGGTTGTTACACTAGAATATAATGACTTATAAAATTATACAAAATTGTCCCAATCTTAATCCATATTTTTTATTACTATGCATGCAATGGGGGTGATTGATATGACTTATTTGATCCCTAACACTCTTAAAGTTCCTTGATGCAACATTTTAAACTATGGATTTTTGGATCCAACAATAATTTAGATATTTTTGAAGCTTTTGATTGTAAATCTCATCTATAGTTTCAATTTGTATGTCCAATGTTGATTTTTCTTCTACTTGTTCTATTGTCACTTTTTCTAGATATGCTTTTGAACCTAGTTTTTGTTCTTTCACTTATTTTACTTTCTTTTTGAGACCTATTTTTTGCAAGTAAACTCTTTGATTTGGACTATCATTCTTTAGATGTTCTATTGTCATTGACAAATTTGAATATTTTAACATTACTACATTGGGATATATAAACAAAGTTGGAATTGTTCTTCTACCTTAACTCGTAGAAAAGACCTATTCAAAACAATTTCATGGCTTTTAATAGGAGCCTAAACCCCATAAACAAACACTCTCTTTTTTATTTTCATTTTTTAGTCTTGGTTCTCTATTAAACCCACGCTTAAAAGGTTCATTGCCACCATAGTTGTTTTCAAGTATTTGCATTGCAATGTCGTGGTCTTTTGCCATAACCAAACATGACTACATATAACGCTATGCCTCTTTTTAATTATTTCTTTTTTCCACACCCAAAACCATACCAATAGAAAGATCGTTTGAATCATATATAAAACTTAAACACATTTTTTCAAGATTGGGTGTTTGATCATAGGTTTATATTTAAACATTTGCACAAAGGATTGGGACCATACATTAGCACTAGTATGCACAAGAAGGATGTTCGATCATGAGGTGATGTTCGATGGGGGGCATGTTTACCCTTGTTAATCAAACTTAAGAACTTTTGGAACACATTGAGATGAGAAAAAAAAGACATTTTGTGATAAATAAAAGTTTGATTCACAACTCTCCTAACTCCTCCATTTGATTAATGTTTTGACCATTAGCTATGAGACTATTAGTTATGAGGTGATAATTGAAAATATTTTAACCAAGGTATTATTATTATATTACAAAAAATCCATTTATTAAAAAAACATTCAAAAGAATGGTCACTGAAATGTTATTGAATAATGATATTCAACTTTTTTTTTGTTCAAATGATTTTAAACTTTCAAAAGGAAATAAATGTAATTATGTACATTATTGAATTTTTATAAAAAAAACTTGAATCATTTCATTTGAAATCAAAGTTTATGTTTTTGTAATGTTTAAAATGAAATATTTGATGAAGAGAGTGTAATGTAAAGTTTGTTTGTTCACATTTGAACACGATGGTATAGGAAATGAACTTGACATCTATATATTATTAACAATTTTGTAGAATTTTTTCCCAATGGAGCTTGTGTCACCACATTCAATATGTTAGATTTTTGTTACTTCATCACCTATGACAATAATCCATGTGGCTTCAATTCAATTCATACATGTTAAGTTCCCAAATAGAACAAGCCATGCTATAACAATATAATCAAAGGTATCATGAACACATCACATTTATTACAAATCCCCAAATTAAAGAGTGATACACTTGATTTCAAATCAAGTCCAAGTGTAGTAGCTGCTTTGGCTTTCATCATTAGGTCCTTTCAAATTTGTTCAAGATTCATATCATTTGCAAGTTGAATCAACTTTTCATCTGGTTTTTGGAACCCCTAACTTATCAGGATGAATTTCCACATTACATACACAACATTTTTTGATTCTTTCAGCATCACACCAAGGCAAAAAAGATGAAATGTATGTTTGCAAGAAACAACAACAACATCCATGCAATGAAACCCATTGTTACAAAATCCACATGGTTTTGCAATGGTGAAAGTCCTCCCACTGTCATCCACAGATTCTTCAAAATGCATAATGGGTTTTTGTTTGAAGGTCATGCCTCTCGTATTTTCAATTTGTCCCATTGGAGTTGAATATTTTCCAATTCAATCTAGAATTATTTCATGTGAAACACACACTTTTCATGTTCTTGGTCAAAAATTTAATAATTAATTTGTGCTTCATCAAACAATGTTTCCCCTTGAATGGTAATTTCTTGTTTTTTTTCCATCAATGTCTTGGACTTATCCAACTACCTTTCCAATTTCAAGATTATTTCTTCCCTTCTAGAGCTTTGATAGTCTCCAAGTTGGAGATTATTACAATGCCCTCTCCTTCAATTACATTAGTGTTGTTGAAGCATTTGGTTCCTATCAAGCATAAACAAAAAGAAAATTAAGGTATTAGCTTACATTATATTATTTAATGTAAGACAAATTAATGAAGATTATTGAAGAAAAAATTTCAAAATAAAAACATCAAGGCAGAAACTATAATTCTAGGTCCTAAAGGCTATTCAAAATGATCACATGGTCTTGATGGTGGTTGGTTTGATCTTCTTTTTGTTTGAAAAATGCTACCTCAAAAGTTTTCTTTGTGGTATATGTCGCAAAAGTGTTGCGATGATCGTAAGGTACATTATAAATTAGCGATAGGTGGTGCACCACAAGGTGCGATGCATGTCGCATCGCAAATATGGTAGGTTGTTTTTGCTTCGCAAACCCTTCAGGTTTTTTGTTTGGCCTTTCACAAAAAGGCTCAATATGTAGTAGTGCAATTGCATGCACACTATTTTGGGCCTCCACAAACTTTGCCTTTCAATCTTCCATACTATATTATCATCCAACCAACCACTCTTTGAGCTCCTTCTTTTTGTCTTCTAAATGTTTGAGTTGTGCCTTAACAACTATCTTCACATCATGCTTGAAATGTAGTAGGTTTTTCACACTTTTGATCTCCTCTTGGGCAAAATGTGATATTCTAGTAAAATTTGATTCCCCAAATATAAATTCATTTGACTTTTCTTTCACCCCATGACCTTTTGGTTGTGCAAAACCATCACTACAATTCGAATTATGCGATGAATGAACTTTTGGCAATGCACCTATGTTTACGCGTCATGCCTTTGTTTTAATAGTAGTTATAACCATTTTTGCCCAATTTATTTTAAGTCTTTTAATAGTTTTTACCACCCAACCTTTCACTAACCACAAGTACAACTCATTATTTGTTATGTGGCCAGTGCCATAAATCTTCCAATATAATTTTTCCAATTCCTTTCAATGCTCTTATAATAGCAATGGATTGGTGGTTTTGAATTTTTGAACATTGCCAAGTATTTGTGCAATGTCAATTGTGGTAACATGAGCATCAATAAGGTCTGATTTGGGATCCAATCCTTCAGTTGATAACTTCCTGACCTCTACAAAAAACTTTGCATCTTGGAGCTTATAGTCCACCCAAGGCCACTTGGGATATTTAAGATCAATTTCCTTCCTCCAATGCTTTTTCTCCTTTCCTTAGTCTTCGGCCATGACTTGCACCTTCAAGCTCAATTTACAAGCAATTGATTAGTTAACAATTCAAAAATAAACAACACATAACCACAAACAACACTTTGTACAATTATGAACTTTTAATCCAACTTGCATTGTACAAAATGACCACACTTTTTAATGCATAAAACAATACTAAAAATTAAAAGTGATATATCTAAATTGAATCCCACTTAAGAAAGGAAACAAAGGTTGTTTAGATTAATAATGCCCTAGATGACATATATTACCTTGGGACTTGGTGGTTGAAAAATTGAATAATTAATAGTATTAATAATTTTGAAGCTGCAACTTCAATTTCTAA
This sequence comes from Sphagnum tenellum, assembly GCA_963921925.1. NCBI lineage: Eukaryota > Viridiplantae > Streptophyta > Sphagnopsida > Sphagnales > Sphagnaceae > Sphagnum > Sphagnum tenellum. The sequence goes on from OY998155.1 coordinate 2,357,002, forward strand.
CCCAAAAATTGAACAATATGCCCAATTTGGACAACAAACTTTGCCTTTGAAGAACTTGCTTTCCTCTTATGGATGGGTTAAACAGGCACAACGATTTCAACTTTCCCCAAGTATTAATCTTGCACATAAGGATGTTGAAAACTTGAGAAATGAAACAATTTAATCATAAAATAAATAGTTGCATGTATAACATAGTCATTTCCAACATTAATGTCTTAATTAGACCCTAATAGTAATCAGACCCAAATCAAACCATAATTGTAACTAGTCCCAAATCAAGCCCTAATTCTAATCAAACCGAAATCAAACCCTAATTGTAATTAGACCATATTAGACCTTGTTACAGACAATTTATTACATGTTAAAATGAATACATTGCCCAAGAGGTCAAAACTAATGCACTAAAATCTTGCATCACCAACAACAACAAAATTCATTGCCTTTAGGTTTTTTTCCCATTCACCTTCAAATTGGATTAGAATGTAGCATGCATGAAGTAAAAAATCATTACATTAGACTTTAGTGGCCCAATGAGTCATACAATAATTGAAAATTCATTAATAATTTAGTCATCTCCATGATTACATAGTCAAGGTGGATTAATTTTTACATTTTTTCATAAGGACAATTCATTTACATAGTTACAAAGTAGGACACCATTAACAAAACACTCAAATTCAACATACATTAGAAATTCTAAAAAAAGGTACCTTTTGTCAAGGATAATCAAGGACTAGCTTATTGATCAATTGTTAATGGAATCTTTTTTTTAATATGTATGTTATTCACCGACACCCATAATTAGAGCAAGTATTCTTGAGTTACCACATCCTAGTAGAAAACCAAAAATAAAGAAAAATTTAGAGTTAGCAAAGGAAACTTTTTTGTCAATAACATTTCGCTTTTGATTTGTACAACTGGGTTTCTTGGCCCATGAACTTGATGTTGAGTTAGTTTTTGGAGGAATTTGAAAAGATGTAGGTGCAAGTTGTACTTTTCATTATTCTAAGTTATTTCACCTTACATTATTTATGGCTATTTATGGTATTCTCAAATTTTTTGGTTATTTTTAATTATTTCACTTTAGGTTACTTTTAGTTATTCTAAATTATTTTTGGTCATTTTAAATTATTTCATTTTATTATAAGTTATTTCAAATTAAATTATTTGTGATTATTATAAATTTTTTTTTGTTATCTTAAATTATTTCATCTTAGGCTATTTTCGACTATGTGAAACTATTATTGGTTACTTTTGGCTATTGTTGGTTATTTTATTAGTGGCTATTCTATTAGTGACTATTGTTGGTTATTCTATTATAGGTCATTAGTGGTTATTTTATTGGTGGCTGTTAATGGCTATTCTATTGGTGGTGTTTTTGGTTATTCTAAGTTATATTATGATTATTGGTGGTTATTTTATTATATATGAAATAAAATAAAAATATGAAAGGTTGCAAGTTAGATTCTACCACATGACATAGGTCCATATCAATATGACATAGTCAACATATTAAAAATAAACACAAATAAATTTCAAAACCAATAATATTTTTCTTTGGAACCAAACAACAATCAAATTGCATTTCAAAAATAAATGAGGAGAATTCATAAAATAATTATACATTAGTAGTCTCATTAGTTGCATCAAGGTTTTGTTTGACATGATTAACATTAATCATTATGATGTTATTGATTATGACATTACTTTTAACAAGAAACTAATATATAATGAATGAGATGTCAACCCATTGTTTTGGATCTACTAAATTGCACTTCCATTCACTTACCCAAAAATCCTAATTCAATTTTTTATCATTGACTTGTTGTACCTTTTATTTGGAAACCCCCAATTTTTGCATAATGAATTTACTTTTTGGGCTATTTTATCATGTTTTCACCCCAAAACCAAATATCATCACCACTTGTCAAAAAATTATGAAATCATAAAGTTTATTCATTAAATTAAATTTTTTAGTAAATCTTATTCATTAAGGATTTTCAACAACACAAAAACACACCCGCCAACTTCTTTAACCTATGTATGACATCCAATTTTCATTTTTGTTATGATGGAGTATTGATTTTTTGTTGAATTCATATTGACAAAAATATATATATTACCAATATCTTAGTTTTTATTTTCGGCAAAAAATCGCAATTTGATGATTTTCTTTCAGAAAATGAAGAAAAGAATTAATAAATTGTCATTTTTGGAATTGTCTTCATTACTTTTTGAACTCAAAATAATTAAATTAGTTAAATTTAGACCTAAGCACTTTTTAGGTCACCATTTACACCAAACTTTTTGTAAAAATGTTATAACCCATTTAAGACAATTATTAATTATTGTTAATTATTGTTGGGGATCTTTCCAATGGACCTATTTGAGGAATTTGAAAAACAAAAAACATGTTTCCCACACTTTAGGTCAAAAATTTACAAAATCACCTTTAATAAATCATACCCATTAAAGGCATTCCAATAACACCTAGAATATAATGGCCCAACTTCTTTAACCTTAGTCTAATCCAATTTCTATATTTTCATTAAAATGGAATTTTCATTTGTTACTAAATTTTTAGCGAGAAACATTATTCAAAATTTCATTGGTTATGTACATTTTAGGTTTTTAAATTATAAAATACCTACCTTTAATCCTACTCATTAAAGGTTGAAAAACATTACTTGAATGTGCCCCAACTTCTATAACCTAAGTTTGAAATCCAATTTTCCATTTTTAATCAAATGGAATTTTCATTTGTATTGAATTTTCCATGAAAAATATTATTCAAATTTTAGTATATCATGCACCTTGGGTTTACAAATCACTTCCATTAAAAACACATCCCAATTTCTTTATAAGAGGCTTAACCCAAAATGGTTAATGGAAGCCAAATTATGGTAGGTGATGTAAAATGCTTGTTGGTGTTTGTAGGTTTAATTTAAAGCTAGTTTAATTTGGAATGATTCATGCGTTCATTTGATTCATTAAATACCAATTGAATTATGGTATTTGAATAGATCAGAATTATCACATGTTAATTTGTGTCACAATCTAATTTATGTAAAAAAAATTTAAAAATTTAAAAAAATTAATACTCAATTTTCCCATATTATTTTTTTAGATTAAATTTCAACTAAAATCCCCTATTAAATTATGTATTTATTTGAATATTTATTAGCAAAAATTGAAAACATGAAAATTGTTGATTTGACAATTGTCAAAAGGTGCCAAGGAAGTACAATGGATCTTTAGGTTAGTTGTAAACAATCAAAATTTTATTACAATATAAAAAAATTGAAAATTTGAAATTTGCAAATGGTGCTTAAAACAAGTTTTTAATTGTTTAGTTGACATTTACAACTAAAATTTTAGTAATTTTGTAAGTCAAGTCATAAATGATTGTAGTTGCAAAAGTCACAATGCCATTGTAAATGTCAAGGTGAATGCATGAATGAATACACCAATATTGGTGTCACAATGTGTAATTCACAAATTATCGAACCATTTGATGTCTAACCATTGATTAGGTTTAAATAATTAAGATCATATTGAAATTTTAATTTTATTAATGTTCAATAAATTTGAAAATAGGGCATATTCACAGTTAGAGTACCCCTTTGTGGACACAAGAATCAAAGAATTTGTTTTTGCTATCTTTGAAATAAAGAAGTTAAATGAAATAAATTTAAATGAAAGATATTGGATAATTCAAATTATGATAATTTTTATGGTGGTGGTGATTTTTCACATGCATATGTAATTATGCATAAATATTTTGGTAAAAAGCTAGAAATGCAAAATTGAATACATAAGTTTTTATATGCAACTGAACATGTTTTCTCATATGAAAAAATCCTGCACATTTTGTTGATACTTAAGGCCACAAATTCTAAGCTTAGTGAAGACAAAAAACCAACCAAATGGAAAAAAAGGAATCATTTTCCTTGTTGCCTTTTCAAAATGGATTCTATCACATTCAAAACATTTATATCATATATTATTTAATCAAATGCATTAAATGAACATTGCTAAACATAGATGTATGCATTACATGTCCATGAAAGAAAATTGAAATTAATTTCATTTTTTAATACATTCATTTTGATTCCTTTAAAATGAAAATTATGGTTCGAACAAGGACTCAAATTTTTTTAAATGATTCAAAAGGACATTTATATTATAGTTAAAAAATTTCCAGATTTTTTTTATTAGATTAACATGACATCATTTTAATTATAATCATACACTAATTTGGTCGATATAAGTTATTGACGCACCCCTAGGTTCTTTAATGACTCAATTGCAAGTCCAAAGGTGAAGAAATTGGAAGAAGAAAGAGTTGGGGTGCGCTTCGTGGCTCGTAACACTTCGGGGGTAGAAAGGGTGTGTTGGAACTCTGGGATGGGGATTAGGAAGATTGACAAGCAAGTCAATTACTCACTTGGACTTGCACAAACCAAACAACAAGTTGATTAGTGCATAGTTAGAACACTTTTGGTGCATGGATGAGCCACGAATAAACACGGATTCATTGGACAAGCCATGAGCAAACACAGATTCACAAGATTCACCACAGCCCGGACTTGGTGGAAGCCACCACCTTCCCCTTTATAGTATTTTCTGTGCCTGGCCATAGGGCTAACACCCAAATGTCATTTTGTCCCGAGATTTAGGTATCCCAAAATTTTCAAAATTGGGATTCCTACAACTTTGGAGGCCCATAACTTTGTTTGCAAACCTTTAATTGAGGTGAGTTTTAAAGCAGAGTTGTAGCCCTTATCGAGCGCTTTTGAATGATATGTGCCATGCCACCTTCACGTAACGAAATCAGGGCGATTCTTGACTTTTAATGGTCGAAAGTCAAATTGGCAATTTGACTCCCGGCCTTTCTTTTGGCCATAACTTGTGTTTTAAGTATTCAAATGAGTCATGTGAACCCATTTTAAACATGTAAATTCCACGACAATTTCAATTATATAAGGAAAATTTCAATCCAATGGGTTTTGACCCCTATAATTGCTCTTTAAAGATTCAAGAATCCATTAGGACTTTAATTCCCAAAGTGGGAGCTCACTTGGGAGTGTGGAGGTTCATTTTTTCACACTCTCCCCACATTCCCAGGAACATGAAATGTGACTCTCAAGCTTCACTTTTGGCTCGCACCTTCATAAACCTTTGCTTCGGTTGTAAGCCCAAGGTTATCGTTGTCATAATTAAAGTGGTTCAAAAGTAATAAAAATCTTTATCCCAAAAAACCATATTTTAACACTAAAATAGAAAAAATAATTAAAACCTAATTTTGAGTGGGCCTTTTGTGGTGATTAACCATCTAATAAAGTCCATATGAAAGGATACCCATCTAAATAATTCTTTGACATACATGTTAGGGGGAAAAACATATCAATCCAACAAAAAATGACCAAGATACGAAAATAAGGTCCAAATTTGGTCATTCAAAAGTCCAAAATTATTTGTTGGTTAAAGTTTTTATTGTAATTTTTTTCAATACACATTTTTTCCCCATCATGTATCATATATTAAGTCCTTATAAAAACTATTGAGATGAATTCATAACAAAAAATGCATTTGAATGTTAATGTTAAACTCAAAACATAATCAATATGTTCATTTTAAAAGTTCATTACCATATGTTTGGTGTATGTTTATTGAATTTCAACCTTCAATAAATATTATTATTCAAGTTGAAAATTTTAATTCATAAATAGTTTTGTCAAATTGATGATTTTATAATGCATTTGTGGCATTTGAATAGAGTGTACTTCGCAAAAAGTCTAAAAAGGGACAAAAAGTGAGCCACCATAGCTTGCAACTACCCAATCCACTATAGTCATGAAATAATAAATGTAATAAAAATCCAAAATAATCCTTTGCAATCCTTTTGGGTATTTTCATTGTGAATATGCCAGTAATTCAATGAAAATAAAACATCAAAAAATGTTGTTTAAGCATTGTAACTAATGTTTTACAATGTGAAAAACATTGTTTAATCCTTATGTAAACATTATTTAAGCACTTAAACTAATCCCAAATTGCCACATAAGTTTTTTTGAGACTATTCGAACATTTATTGAAGATTACATAAAGGTGCATGTTGGTTCCTTAGTATGTGAATGTGCCCCAATGCAAATTTTTACATGTTGCTTTTGGGGTGAAAACACACTAAGATGGCCAAAACATGTTATCACAAATATTGTTTAAAAAAATGTGCAATTTTCAACTTTCACCAAACCAATATTAAGAGAGGACCTTTTCATAAATTATATTCCAAATAAGGTAGTTCAATTGCCAAATAATGCAATTGTCAAAGAAAATTACATTTTTATTAATATTAAATGATTTAAAAATATATTTTTGATAAAATAAAACTTGACACAATATATTGTAAAGTGCAAATATAGTTTTTAAATGATTCAAATAATTGCAAAACTTGATGAAATATTTTATTTTATTTTAAATATGAATTGATTGTACCTTTTCAATTACAATTGAAAAGTTGAATTCATGTGATTTCACAAAAAACACTGGACAAGTTTTTCATTCAAAAAAACATAAGTGTGTTGAAAAAAACATTTTGTTGAAAATTTACTTCCATTTGAAAAATAACAAAAATTATGTTGTAAGACCCTTGTATCAAAATCCATTTTATATGTTTATCAAAATGTTAGATGGAATCAAAGAAAAAATTGCCCCAAAATGATACAAAATATACCAAAAAAGAGTACATTTTCGTCCCCAAAGTGGCCCCCCCATAGTGTGTTTTCACCCTTTGTTCAAAATTATTTAGGGTCTACCACAATCAATAATCTACGCAATGGACATTGGTTTTAAGTTATCAAAATTTACAAATGAATATATATATATATATATATATATATATATATATATATATATGTATCAATATTGTAAATTAATCACCTTAAATTTAAGTGGGTGGACTTTTGAAATTGTAAAATATGGACAAATTTCATAGTTATGGCTTTACATAGGGGCTTTTAAAATTCATTTTGTTTGAAAATGTTTATTAAGGACTTAATCGTTATAAAAAATCCTATCGATTCCAACCCTATGTTTGTGACAATTGGTGCACAACTAGTGGTAAATCCATTAATTTTGTGATTACAATTGTTGTAGTTTTAACTACCCCCAAGTTGTAGGCATTTTTTGTTGTAGGTCCAACTACATTTCAACATTTGCCAATTTGTGGTTGTAGATGCAACTATCAGTAATACCAAATTGGGGTGTAATCCATTAGCTTAAATTGATATGGGGCCTTAAAAATGAAATAAGTTTACCCCACTTAGTCATTTCACTTTTCTTTTAAAAATGTCATCCTAAAATTTTGTCATTATGGGGTCATTATGTAACCATCATGTTTCACTACTAGTTGAAAAAGAGTTGCAATAATTCATTATAATAAATATGTTTATTTGATGTTGATACTAGATAGGTTGTAGGTAATTAAGGAGAGGTAAGTACGTAGATAGGTAATAATGTATGTAGGTAGATTTATAGGTAGTTATGTTGTAAATACGTGAATAGGTGAGAAATAGGTATTTCCTAGCTAGTCTACATAGCCCATAAGTAAGCTTATATTGTTGTCCCTAGAGGTAGGCCTTAGGTAGCCTATGTTGCCCCTCCTCATGCCCTAGGTAACTTAAATAACCCTTAGGTAGAACATAACCCTTTTAAGTAACCCTAAGTAGCCTACATAGCTTTACGTTAACTAGCCTATGATAACCTCTAGCTACACCTATGTTGTCAATAATAGGCTTTAAGTAGCCTATGTAACCCTTATGTAAGCTTATATTTTCAATAATAGAGGTAACCTTTGGGTAGATCCCTATGTAACTTATGTAAGCCTTAAGTAGGCTACATAACCCCTAAGGTCAACTACAGTTGGCTTGCATAACTTTTAAAGTAGCCTACATAGTTCAAGTATTGAAATTTGTATAACCTTAATGTTACTTAAGTCCCCACCAAGTTAACAAGCAAGTATTAGTGTGAGCTAGGTATGACCTCATATCCTTACCATGTAGGTATTGGCGTGAAGGTTAGTATTGCCTCAAGTCATACTAGATTCGTTGGTTTTTGGACACTAAAATCAACACCAACCTATATACACTAATAGAAATCATGGTTTAATTGACAAAAAACAAACAAAAATGGATAGGTGTTAAAAAGGCCATCCCATCATTTTGGACAAATTGATTTCAAGATGGTTGTTGTGATTAAGGTGGTCTTTTTCATTATTAGAATAAAGGAAAAAAAATCATTTGACTAGTCATTTCTGCTCAAATTAAAATCATTTATTTATTATTATTAACAAGGTAGGTCATAAAAAGGCAAGCATGGAGGTAGGTTGTAGCCTAACCTAACCTATGAAACCTATTTAGCCTATCTTACTTGGGTGGAATCACATTCCAATGAGCCAAAAAGGACATTATTTAATTATAGACAAAACAAGCTAAATTTAAAAATATATTTATGTTTTGCCATTTACAAACAATGGTAATCATGGTAGGTTTTCTTTGTTCTTTCATATGAATGTCAAGAATTCAAATCAAAAATCCATTTAATGAAAATTTAGGTTTAATTTTGATTTAACACATTTGAAAATGAACACCTATTATGTTAGAAGGAGTCAATTTTGCAAGGGGTTATCAAAAGGATTCATAAAATAAATAAAAAATTGATGGGAAAAATTTAAAAGGATAAGAACTTATTAACCAAATTCAAAAAACACTCATACATTGAAAATTGTGAAAACTTACAAATTTAAAACTACAAAAAAAAAATTGATCTAGAATTTTAAAAGTTCAAAAATTGTTTATCACATATAAATGGGGTATAATGTACATAATGTTTTGAGTTTTTTTATTTTATTATATAAGGAAACATAAAAATGTAGAAAATAAATTTTGAATTATGATTTGAAATTGTTATCATTTTTTAAAAATGCAACTCATAATCTACAAGGAATTTGTACACTTTCAGAAATTCATATTTATTCAAAAATGATAAACCAAAAAAATGTCATGTATTGGGACAACTTTAACATATTTTATAACAATTTGCAAAAGATATTGTTCAAAAATTCATTCACATTTTTAAAAAATTGGATAGACAAACATGCAATCTTTGTTTAAAATAATGATGTTGGATCATTATGTATTGTTTGTACCCACCTACCCTAGCCCCTTAAGCATGTACATAAGTTATGAACATTAGGAATTAAACCCTTGACCTACACAATGATAAGCCAAATCCTTAACCATTTGACCACACTTTCAAAAGGTTACAATTTTTGTCATGTTTTTTTTTCACATATTAAATTTCATGTCAAGTGCTATACACTATTTATGTAGGTAAGCAGGAAGGTTATATAATTAAAAGGTAGGTTGGTTGGTTGTAGGATGGTAGGTGGGAAGTAGGAAGAAGGAAATAATATGTAAATAGGTAGGTGGGTGGGAGGGTAGGTAGATTGGCCTAATTCACTAGCAATTTAGCCTAGCTAGTAGGTAGGATAGTCTATTAGCTAGGATAGTCAATGGTGTTCCATTTGACTAGAAAACCATTCGCCATTTTGAAAAATGATGTCAATTTTTCATATTCAATTTGATTAGATGTTTCACTTAACTAGAAGGACACTAATCATTTTGATTAAGGTGATCAATTTTTTTTGTTCAACTTGATTATATATATTTGTCAAATAAATCACCATAATTAAGTTGATTGGTCAAAAAATACATGTCATTAAGCTTTGGGCTTTTAGTCAAAATGTACATGTCCATTATTAAAAAAAAAACCAATAAGTCAGCTTACATAATTTTTAAAAACCATGATTTTGTTAGAATGCCAAAGTTTTAACTTGGTACCTATCCAACATTGGTTTGATTGGCCTTGTAAATACTTACAATGAATTGTAATTTATATGAAAAATGCTTCAAATAACATGAAATAATTGAATTTGGCCTACAAATATATGCACAAGATAAATATTTTCCAATGACTTTTAAAAAAATACAATGACGATGATTGGTCAATCATAAGCATTTGCTCATGAGATGGCATTTAATTGATCTTCACTTGACAATGTGCTTCATGTACCCAATATTTCATGTATATGGTTGGGGATGAGAAATGCCTTGCACAACATTTTGGATGTGATACACATATAGGGGTCCACATATTGGGTGTGAATTAGTTTCAAATTTTTTATATTGTAACCATCCCAAGACAGATATGATATCAAATGGTGATAAGTTTTTAAAACTTGTCTAATGTTACATTCACACTTCAAGGTAGGCCCAAAAAAGTTAGGGCTCAAAAGCTAGGTTAAACGTTGTGGACAAGCAAAATTGACAGCTATAGATGGCAAGAAGGCTAATGTGACCATACCCAATGATCCTAATCTTGTTGAGATAATTCTGGTTATGAATGGGGCTGACATCTCTGTCTTTGAAACTGACTTTTTCAAGAGGAATATCAATTTGCTTGGTAACTTTCTCTTCCCTCTCCTTTGCTTTTGGAGGATTGTTTTTCCTCTTCAAGAAAGTTCATGTTGTGTTTTCAGAGTGATGGTGCGACTGTGAAAGTGAAGTGGTTGCCAAGTGACTCGGGTGATGGGAGAGCATGAGGTGTCTTCAGAGTGATGGCACAACAACGAGCATGAGACATCGTTAGAATGATGGTGATGATCGGAGAGCATAAGGCGATGAAGTGCACTTCACAACAATGGGAGAACTTGAGGTGAAGCGATGGCAACATGGTTATGACATGTTGCCAATGTAGTTTTAAAAATGCTATCAAACTAAAATTAGAGTCCAAATGTGGTGAAGACATTTGAAATCTTTCTTTTGAAAATTTGTGGGTTTTTATTCCAAAATAAAAGAATATTGTGACTGAATGTTCCCTTTTTATTTTTATTGTTCACATTTTGACAAAATTGCACAAAACAAATTCGTGGTGGATCTGTCCAAAGAATTTATGGCAGAGGTAGCCTGTAGGTAATTTACACAAATGTACTACATTCATCAGTTGCAAGCTAGAGCACTATGACCTGGAAACAATATAGTGGTAATGAGAATATAGGCACACACTAGAGTTACAGCCAAATGCACACACCAAATGAATTGACCTTGCTTGTTTAACTGGGATTGTGAAGACAATCTTGCAATGCCCAAAATACAACCCACAACAAAAAAAAAAGTTGTTCAAAAGCTTCTGTTGAGCATTAGCTTGAAAGTGGAACAATTTGCAGCATTCAAAACCGAAAACTAGTGTTTCAAAATGAACTTGAAAAATGTGACATACTTAATATGCAATCATCAGAATAATTTGATGAGCCTTCAAAGAAAGATCATAGTTTATAATTCAAATGTTAAGATGTACATTAGCCAAAGAAACAAAGCCAAGTACTTGGTCAGGAAACCATGTTTCAGTGTTGTTCAAAGCAAAGAAAGGTATAAGAACCCTAGAAGGGACAGAGAGATTATACGAGATGGAAGCACAAATTCCATGACACCTGCAGATGGTGGTGGAGCTGTAGAATGAGCTGAGAGTATGGGAGACAATGAAGGAGGTGATGGTGATGTTGGGGCAGACGAAGGTGGTGTAGTTGAGGGTGGGGTAGATGAGGTTGGGGTTGAGACAGGTGAAAAGATGGGTGAGGGTGCTGGTGCAGATGTTGTAATATCATCATAGCCTGCACAGATGACCCAAAATGATAAAGTTTCAGCAAACATCATTATCACACCTGGAAAAGCCCAAGTTTGAGAAAACAAAATGTCAATCGAATGCCAAGCTCAACTTGAAGCCTCTTCCCAAAGCCGGATGATCCTATCAAATTCATAACAATTTAGTTAATTTAGTACAACTAAATTGTCGTGTGCCACTAGATTTGTGCCTAACACTCTTGAATCTAAAGTTACACACATAAAAACATGTGTGCACAGACACTCCTTGAGAATAAACCTTCTTATAACAAACAAGCAGAAACCCTACTCACACTAAATTGAATTCCAACAACAAATAATTACAAAAACACTACTGTTCTGCAATAAATACGTCATAGGCTACTTTTGAAAATAAGATAGAGTAAAAATAAAGCTTCCACTAAGCTGACTTCATTCCAAGAGTACTCGGAGTAATTGGTTATGGACAACTGCTGATTGGTACTTCCAAATCCAAAAATCATTCAATTTTTCACAGATTTAGCAACCACCCTAAGAGATTGTGCTAATGGTTTTTGTCACTGAGAATGTGCAACACTAAGAGTGTACAACTTGGGAAAAAATCACTTACAGGTTGATGGAATCCAGCCTAGCAACTTATCTTCCTGGTTGAAGGTGAAAGAGTATTCATACATGGAAAACACTGTATGCCATGACAACAGACAAACTACCATCATCAGTCCCTCAACATTGTAAGAGGCACAACAAATACAACTCAAAAAACAGGTTTTCTGTTTCACAAGGACTGGAAGAGTTCAGTTACAATTTTTGTAAAGATGACATTAGTTCAAAATAAGGTATTCTTTTAATTTACTTTGGAGGTATATTTAACTGGAAAGAAAAGTAATAATAGAAAATTAGACTCATGAAAAATCAAGATTTTTTTTGGGGGAGTTTATGTTTTTATAAATCACCAAAAGTTAACCATATCTATAGATATACAAGAATAGATGTATTGACCTTCATCCTGTTTGTTATAACCCGCCAATCCATAAGAGGTGCCCAATAATTGCGTACACAAAGAGTGACCTCCTTGTCAAGAAGTAACCTAGGATCATTCTCAGATAGGTAGGTCTGAAATACTCACACCCAATGACAATCTCTGGCAGCGTACTGTTTTGAATTCCCAGACAGAATCCATAAATTTGAGTCTGCAAAACAGAAAGTTCCCGACAGAGTTCAATCAAACAATATGCAAAACACAGTGGGTTTAGGGTTTAACGGGCTTGCTACATTCACAAACCGCAATGGGTTTAGGGTTTAATGGGCTTGCTTCATTTGCAAAACACAGTGGGTTTAGGGTTTAGATTTCAACGGGGTTGCTACATTTGCAAAAAGTAGTGTGTTCAGGAGGGTTTAGGGTTTAATGGGGTTGCTACATTTCCTACATGAATTCAAGAGCATGAATTCCTTGTTCAGCAATTGGTTTTTGCTTTTGACAGGATGATGATGATGGATACTGTAGCCAACAAGCCATGAAGAAATTATGGAAAAGTTGGTTTTCGCAACATCAGAATTGCAACATTACCTGAGACTTAATACCAATTAATTCAACTGGCTTGAAGGTTTCGCCATTTGGGAAGATAAAGCTCACTGTAGGGTACTCAATACTGAAATTGCTGCAGCAGCAGCAATTTGCTCAAATCCAACAACACACTCCCCATTTCAAGATCAGTGAGTACAAACATGATTTCAATCAAAACCCACCAAAGAAGAATCGCTTGTCTGCTGCACTGATCACAAAGAATCCAACAAGAAGGTTTTCACAAGAACAACTTGTTGCAAACATGAAATACTATGTCAATGTCTGTGTTGAGCTGATCTCTCAGCAGGAGGAATGTACAACAAATTCTAGTGGTACACATAAGTGTGATAATCTTGATGACTTACTTTGTGTTGAAACAAAGATCAAGATCAAGAGATCCGAGACCAAGTGCAGTCACATTGAGATTTGGTAAGTTGATGAGCGACCTGTACTGCAGAAACCCAAAAACCACAAGAAACAAGTTCCAGGATTAGGAATTTATTCTTGAAGCTCGCGCTTGCCCTGAACCCTAACTCTCTGGTGGCCTGCAGGAAGGTCTTGTAGCTAGAGAGCAGCACCAGCTAATCAACGAAAACATCTCTGATAATCACAACTGCTGCTGTTTTCGTGTGCGGAGATCTCAGCATATGACCTAGAGCTAGGATCAGGTTATAATATTGCAGCTTGACAAGAAGAAGAAGAAGAAGAAGATCCCAAGATCAAGGCAGCTGCAGCCGCAGCAGCTCGAAGAAGACTCACAGTGTTCGCAAACTGAGTGTAGATGGCGGGTGGTAAGTAAGTGTAGTACACCAGAGTGTCGAAGCTGGCGTTAAGTCCTACGGGAATACTTTTGTTTCCGACCTCCAGCGCTGTGATCTCCACCAGATTCTCCTGGCTGTAACAACAACAACCAGATTTGGAATTCGCAGTTTTTATCGGTTCAGGATTTCACTTTGAAGCTGCCGGCAGATCAATGGGAGACTTGCATCAGCAACAGCAGGTACAAATTGATCCGATGAAGACTTGCTTGCTACATGAACAAAGTTCTTCGAGCGGCAGGGTGCCCGGGGCAAAACTGCGAAGTTCACGAGAAATAAGAAGTTCTCACCTTGAATTGCTTACGAATGGAGTGGTTTGCTGAGTGATGGGTCCCTTGTCTCCGAATGCAATCCTGCCTGTTCCACTGGAGCTGGTGCAGATGGAGAAAGAATCCAGCAGCCCCAGTTCTCTACTCAGTGTGCTTACCACGGAAATGTTTCCCGTTCCCAGACCCAAAACGCCGTCCGGAGCAAGAGTCCCGTTCAGAAAGTCCCCTGTCTGAGTCTGCCCACATCTGCAGCAGCAGCAACAACAAAATTATTCCAGGACACGATTTGAACAAGACGACATTATCTGATCAGAAATTGATCTGTCGACTAGTCAGCGCCTCACAGGGAGCAGAAGCAACAAGCACCGAGACTTTCGCAACATCCCAACTAGTGAACTGTGTTTTATGAATTTTTTGAAATGTGGGCTGTATAATACGTATAATAAGTATAAGACGTTTTGTTTGATACAGTGCCCAATGGAGCGAGCGCGCTTCGGCAGGCTCTGATATGGCTTCGGCGACGAGCAGCTGCCGCTCCGACGACCGCTGAGCAGTTTCTGCAAACTGCCTTCGCCGCTTTGGACCCGTCCGGGACATAAGGTTCGTGCAACTCGTCCCACACTGCGTCCTTCTTCGGACCCATGATGGACGATGGTGCAATGGACGATGGTGCAGGATGGTGCCGACTGCGGACTGACAATTCAATGCGGGCTGCGCACTGTTGCGGGCTGCGCAGTGCGCAGCCTACAGCTAGCAGCTACAAGTTGTAGCCTACAACACGCGCAGTTGTATAGTTGTACACATGGCCGTGTATTATACTTTGTATTATACATACGTATTATACTGACGTTCTATACACACAGTTCTATAATCCCAACCCTCTAGTACATAACCGGATTGATTCTTCATTGTGCAGCTAGCTAGCTAGGGGAATGAAGAAGAAGAACAAGCAGTTTAATGGCCTACCCAAAGACAACTGGGGAACTGATTCGTGCTCCTCCTTGCTCCGGGATGAAGTAGAGATTGTCCTCGAACAGCAATCCAGAACTGGAGGTGGCAGCAGTGCCTTCGTAATGAACTGTGGTTTGTGTGTAAGGGCATTGCTGGTGCTGCGACCCTGCAGATTCTGCAGCAGCAGCGCATGTAGTTTTGTCGATGCAAAGCGGGTTGCTGCAATTCACTGCTTTCGAAGTCGAGGATGAACTCGGCGAATATGCATTGAATTGAGTCTGTGGCGGATACTACACATCATGATTCATGACAAGTAGATTCAGTACTACTTCAGCAAGAATATATCGCGAGCAGGAGCAACTTCTTCCAGCAGCAAGCAAGCAAGATTAAGACTCCCGGATGGGTCTTCTGCAGTTGCATGTCTAAGAACTTCTGATCTAATAGTAAGTCTGGATGCACAGCTCTGGCGCAGCAAGAACAGCAGCTTCAGCTTGGACGGAAGTCTTACAGTGCTAGTATCAGCAATGCCGGGAGCAGAGAGGGGAGCACATTGCTGGCATTCACAGGGGACCCAGAGCAGATCAGTGGCAGTATCCAACGCTACAAAGTACTCTACGCTTGGAGTTCCGATGTCGATAAATGCGTAGAAGAAACTGCAGTCACATAAACAACAATAACATCACAAATGCAAAGAACTGGAGAATCAGTCCCCAAAATGCAGATCAAAATGTTTAAATTGCAAGAGAGATCTTCAGAGTCCAGACTTCTATCGACATAATTGGACTTGCAGCGCAGGTGGTCTCACTTTCCATATCGATCAGTTTGGTTTCCTTCCGCGAACGTGTACGAAGTCGGAGGAGTACTTGCAGTAGACAGAAGATGGCGCCGTGATCCGCTAGCAGCTCCTGCAAGTCGAGCTTCATCGTGATTTCGTAGCAGTTGGTAATACTCAATACTTCCCTCCCGCGGCCATGAAGCAGCAGCTGGGTGATGGTCTCCGTAACGCGCTTTGATTATCTCCCTGGCACTTTCAGAGTATTTGTGCACAGTTCGCAAGCTCATGAAACTACCCATCACGGAAGAATCATCGCTGCTTCGAACTGCAGCACAACCGATCAAAACCCCGGAAGAACCGCTGCAAATGAGCAGTGCAGCTACAAGCAGCTGCTTAATTCTGCAGTACAGCAACTGTAATAATCTACGAAGATTCCCTGCAGATTGCAGCTGCATCAGATTCTTCGACTCGATTCTCGACTGCATCCTGTCGACGAATTGATTCTTCTTCTGAGCTCAACAAATGGAGCAAACAAACTTCCCAAATCCCAGACGAGCTTCAACTCTTCTGCAAGATCGTAGTTATAATTGTCTGTAACAAGAAAACACCGGCGGTCACCACAAAACCACCAAAGCACCAGCTTCGCAATTTGAAAAACTGCTACCACAAATAGCAGTGCCACCCAAACCCGCAAAGGCTCTAGAACTGCAGTTTGCAAACAACACCACCACCAGCTCACAAAAGGAACAAAGCTGAACTGAAGTTTGCAAGTTCAACAACACAAAAACTCACAAAGCAGGCTTCTGCAGATTGCAAAAGAACAAACACTACCACCACAAAACCCACTGTAAAGCAGCTTCTGAAGTTGCAAACAACAAACACTACTATGAAAAAACCCACTGTCAAGCTTGAATCTGCAATCTGCAAAACAACAAACAACACCAAAACCTGCCACAATACTTTTGAAGTTTGAAAACAACACCACCACAAATTTAACCCACAAAGCTGAATTGCAAATTGCAAAAACAACAAAACACCAGCACCAAATTTTCTCACAAAGCTGAAATGGTAAGTTTGCAGTTTGCAGAACAAAAAACAGCAACACGCCACAAAGCTCAAATTAGCTTCTACTGCTTGCAAATTAACTGTAACAACATTTCTACCTCAACAAAAACCCACAAACCTAAGCAAAAGCTTCTGCTGTTTGCAAGCAAAAATCACAGAAACTTAGAGCTATGAAAAACAAACACCCCACAAGGGATTTTGAAGGAAAATAAATTGGGTGGGTGTGATTTGGAGCTAAATTTATTGTTTCCTACCAGTCTTATGAATGTGCAGCAAAAGGTGTCTAGAATCAATTGTCTCTGGGTGGTGTTTGACAACTTGGGTACCATGACATTCGGACAACTTCAAGGCAGATTCTTGAATCTCCTTACCCCAACAATTTAATTGGGGTATGAATTTGGATCTAATAAGTACATATTCTTCTTAATCTTGACATGGCAAATTATACAACATTTAAAAATTAGTGATTTTAAGATGTTATGTTAAATAGTAGTTGAATATGTCATAACAACCCCTTTTCATCACAACTTTTTCACCTGATGGCTCAGAGTAGGGTTGTTGAATTAGGACTGCTATAATAAACTTATAACAGTGTTATGTCTTTGGATAATAATATTGTCTACGCCTTCAAAATTCAAAAAACCAATAACGAAGCTCAAATTTTTAAATATATTAATTATCCAGTAGACACTTGCTGAATCCGTTTAGGGGTTATGGCATGGCTTCAACAAAAGCTTAATGACCGAAACTTTCACCTGCCACAAACCTACTATGACCTAAACAAACTTGGAGAATATCTTCATCAAAGCTTACATAACTGATTTATAGATTATATGCAAAGTTTGATGGCCGACATACAATATAAGAACAGCAGATATCATGTTTGAAGAATGAATGGGAAGTTTGTTGGGAACTAGAAGAGAAAACATGCTTATAAAAAACTCTAGAATTAGTTAACTTTGTCTGTATGTACACAAGGTTATAGTACTAGTGTACTAATATAAAGAGGGTGTTGAATAGGCTTGTGTGAAAGTGTGGAGAAATAATTGTTATGGCCAATGAAATTATTGCTGGATCTGGTGTTTTGAAAAAAAAACCTTAGTTATATTGAATGAACTAAGAATTAATGGAAATGCTAAAAACAGACCATTATTTTCAATGTTCAGCAGAATAGGGTGGTGTGTAAGATGGAAGATGTTTTTTCCAGGTCAGTGGGATTGCTGAATTTTTTAGTCTAAGGGTTTGCTTCCATGCCTTCCTCTCACCCACTATCCAATGTGTATTAATCAAGGTTCTTGCACATTACTTGTGCTCTGTTCTTTTTCACCTTTTTTTGAAGCACAACAGTAGACTAGCCATTGGCAACCCCCAAGTCAAGCTCAGTGACAGAGGGTTGGTAGGAGTTTCACCTGGCATTTCGCTGGATTTGAACCCGGGACCTTACCTTAATAATGGGCTACGCTGATTAGCCATCACACCTGGGGTCTTGTGCACTTAGTCTAAACCAAACAAATGTTAAGATCCATATGCAACCTATTCTTATGATGGGCCTGGTATCCATAAAGTGGGTCTCCTGATGACCTGGCAACAAGTAAAAGCACGTTTCAAGTACGTAGCTGAAAGAATGCTTATATGAATCTCCATAGAACTTTCTAAAATTTTGATCTTCAAGTACTTTTCAGAAGTGGTCAGCTATTTTGTACTTAGTCCCAATATTTCAACATCCCAAGATTCAAAGTCACGTCAAAGGTATTTGCATTGACCAAATGCATGAACTACAAGATTTATGAGTCACCATAAGGTTGACGTTTGCCATTTTATTGTTTGATCGACATATATACTTGCAACTTTTACAATCACTAGAAGTAATCAAAAGGAGCTAAATTGTTAGCCAGACTCCTAATGTCAAGGTTTTTCAGAACAGGAAATAGAAATCTGCTCAAATGATCAGCTAATTCAGTCGTACCAAATTGGATATGAAGGTAAAAACTCGCTTCAACCAAATAAGTCTACTCAGACTGACCAGCACAATTGGGGATCCTATTAAGGTCAATATCATGAACAAAAAATTCCTCTTCAAGCTCTTGGCGCCCACAAAGTGTCACATACTTTCGTGCAATCTCGGTATCAGCATTGTACTTGATTATTGAGTTGTGGGGTTTCATCTGTTCTTGGTGGCTCTTGACTTTCGAGGTTACCAAATTCCAACCACGTGATCTCAATTTCAAAGAAAAGTAATTTTTAACTTTGATTTTAAGCTCCATTTTATCACATCACCCAAGAAAAAGCATGAGTCCTCTCAATTCCCATTGGTCATTTTTTTATTTGAATTCTAGGCTGCATTTCA
This sequence comes from Sphagnum tenellum, assembly GCA_963921925.1. NCBI lineage: Eukaryota > Viridiplantae > Streptophyta > Sphagnopsida > Sphagnales > Sphagnaceae > Sphagnum > Sphagnum tenellum. Next base: position 2,376,511 of record OY998155.1, read on the forward strand.
TCACTAAAAGAAAACAGGTATCCTCTCAATTTGGAACGGTCTTTTCTAATTTTCGGCTCCATTTTGTCACTAAAAAAAGCATGCATCCTGCGGTATTCATATTTTAATTTCGACATACTGAACAAACTTTTTTCTGGAAATATGAACTGCCAACTTACAAAGATTGCTGAAAGTTTCTCTTCATTTCTAAGAATCAAAATTCCTCCAATTTGCATCCTATTCTCAGATTTCTCTCTTAGATTTTGACAACCATTGCTTAGTGCTTCATCAAAGTGAGAATGGAAGCTCATTGAAGTTCAGTTCTAAAAGCAGCTCCACCAGCAGCAATATGCTGGCTTGTAAATCATAATTTGGAGAAAGTTTGGCTTCAAGAAGTGTGAAATTGAGTCCTCACATTTGGACTGGTAAATGCCCTGTGAATTCTAATCTAGATGAATTTTACACTAGTATAAAATTGAGTTTGGTCTCTATATATATGCACAAGATAAATGCTCTCAAATGGCCTAAAAAGAAATATGATTGGCTTTGATTGGTCATTCACAAGCATTTGCCCAAGTAATCACATTTAAATGATCCCCATTCTATGATGTTCTTCATGTATTCAATATTTCATCTTTATGAGTAGGGATGGGGATTACCTTGCACAATATTTTGGATGTGATAGACATTGATAGAGGCCCACACGTTAGAAGTGGGTGGATTTGTTCTAAGAATTTTAGGTGGGGATAATCATTTAGATAGAATAGGGTTGTTAGGAGGGATATTCCTAGGCTAGGGATGTTTATCAGGTCCCTTCAAGCCCTTAACAATAATAAATGTTTTTCATATTTTTAGCAAAAATTATTTATTTGGTTCAGACCTACCTCTTCTTGTGATCTCTTTGCATTTTCTTGGTGTTCCACAATTTTCTTTTAACATTATACAATCTTTTAGTTGTTTTCCCAACATCCTCCATCACCTTAAAAAAAACATTTGACATCCTTCAATGTTTTCCTAATGTAACTCCACATCCCCCAACTTCCCCAATGTTGCTTGTTGTCCCTATCATCTCCTTGTGTATTTCTATTGTCTTATTAATGTTTGAAAATAAATTTTTTTTATTTATTTATTTTTAAAATCTTGATGCCCCCAATGTTGCCCTAAGCATCTCCCCAACACTACCCATGCCCCCATCATCCCCCAATATTTTCATCATTGCTTGCATTGTTCATCATCACCAACATCCTTGATGATGTTCATTGTCCCCCTATCATTCGTCATCTCATAATATACATCATGGGTGGCGATGGGAAAATATCTTGCATAATGTTTTGGATGTGATAAAAAGACATCAATAGAGGCCCCCACATATTGGGTGTGGGCAATGGTTTTTACTTAGGTGAAATATAGCAATTTTTTTGAAAAAAAGAAATGCATTTGACCTTTTAAGGATATTTTGTGCTATTAAAGTGGGCCAACATCAACAACAATGGATGGGTTTTGATGTGACAAAAGCTAGCTTGTTGATGAATTTTCATCCATCGATGCCACCTTTGTGAAACCCTTTGGTTGTGGGATGTGCAAATCTAATCAGCATGACATTGGTTGATTTGCATCAAAAAAAATTGGCAGTTGTGTCTGTAGCATCTTCGTGTTATAACATCAAAGGCCTTCACTTGTCACTATTGCCTTAGTGTCAATGTATGTCACCATAAGTTTTATTTTATTTTATTTCATGTATAGGTCATCCAGCTACAAGATGTGGGTGTAGTTTGACATGAAGTAGCAAGACTTCACATGTTTAGTAGTGGCTTGGTTCACCCCATTGCTTTCACATTACCAAAGATTTGGGTTGACCATTGGTGTTTTGTTGCTTTCACAATACCAAAGGTTTGGGTTGACCATTGGTGTTTTGTGATTTTTGTATTGTTTTTTGTTTTGTGAACATTTTTTTAATATTTATGTCTAACATTAAAATCAACGTAATTCTTTGTAATGTGTTGGTTGCAAAAGTGGAATAGAATAGAGTTTGACCACTTTTTGGAAATTCATCTCATGAACGGTTACTCTTCATATACTATATCCATTTTAGATTACCATTAAACATTATACAAAACTTTTAAAAATTACACTAAAATTTTGTAAGCCAAAAGATATATCCAAAATTATTATATGTATAAGCATTAAAGTCAATGCAAGATATCTTAAATCAAAAGTCTTAAGCCATGAGCCAAATGTCCTTGGCTTTAGGCCAAGTGTCTTATGCCCCAAACCAAATGTTTTAGGCCTTAGGCCAAAATAACATAGGCCTTAAAGTCACAAGTTTTAGGCCTAAACCAAAAATCCTAAACCCTAAACCCAATCTCAAGTGGTAAGCCAATTTTTTGGGACTAATGTGTAGCAATCTTAGACCATAGATTTTTTTTACATGTGAGAACCAATATGTTTTGGCCGAGTGTTAGACCCTAAGCCATGAAGTTTAACCCCAAGCCAAAGCACATTTTGGCTTGGGCATTTTGGCCTTGAGTTGGAATATTTTTAAATATTGGTTTAAGATATTTTTGGCATCTTGGTTTAAGGTTAGAAGATTTTAAATCTTGATTTAATATTAAAATATTTTTTGAGATTGTGGACTGAAGTTGACCACTTTGGTCTACTCATAGAATCATGTTTGGTACAAGGTGGTTGCAAGTTATGGTGGTTCACTTTTTGCATCTTTATGAACTTTTTACAAAGTATACTCTATTCAAATGTCACAAATGCCTTGTAAAATCATCAATTTGACAAAAATATTTATAAATTAAGATTGTCAACTTGAATAAGAATGTTTATAAAGGGGAGAAATTCAATGAATGGACCAAACCATCTTTTCTTGAATCCCAAATGTGTTTTTTCTCCCTTAGGAAACCATAAAACATAATCTCCAAATTGGAACTTTTTCTCATTATTTTTTTGTTGACTCCATAGAAATTTGTTGCACTAGTTGGTGACTCCCACATTGTTTTCAACTTCCAATATGTTCTCCTATAACTTTTCCAAATCTATAATTTTGACTATTAGCATTTTGGTGGGTTTTGCATATATATGGTCCCCACTAATAATTAGTAAAACATATTCAATTGGCATTAAAAGATGCAAACCATGAACTAATTAGTAAGGTGTATAAATGTTACCACCTTGTAAACAATTTTATACGAAAACAAAACTATAGATAGATGTTCATCCTAGTTTGTTATTTTCTCATTGACCACTTTGGTCAATAGTCTATCGATGACTTTGTTAGTAGATTCTACTTGTCCATTTCCTTGTGGATAATATGTAGTAGAACTAACATGGATTATATATTAGGGCTTACTAACTTAGGGTTTAGGGTTTAGGGTTTATTGACCAAGTACACCAAAGCCCTAAACCCTAAACCCTAAACCCTAAACCCATGTATTTTTACTTGATCTAATCTTAAGCTTTTTGACACTTTGTGGTCCAAATAAAGGATTTTGTTTTCTTCACCAACTTGGTGATTAGTGCCATGATAAAGGCAAAGTTCTTGATGAAACATCTATAAAATTGAACCATACCATTAAATACTTGAATCTACTATGGGCTTGTAGGCACTGGCATATTCATTATTACCTAAACCTTATTAGGGTTTAGTATTTTTCCTTCCTTGGAAACTATGAACCCCAAAATGAGTCTTAAAAATACCATACAACACATTTCTTTGGATTGAAATTGATTCTACATTTTCTGCATTTCTTAAAGCAAAGTTTAAACTTCAATAGATGACTCTCCATATCACTATAAACTATGAAATCATCCAAAAATATCTTCATGAACTAGTATAAGCACTCTCTAAAGGCTCTTCAAACGACTTTCCAGAAAGTTGGTGGCCCATTTTTAAGACCAAACGGCATTACCATCCAAACAAAAGCTCCCCAATCTATTACAAAGGTTTTTTTGTATTTATCTTTAAGGGCTATATAAATTTGATGGTATTCTAAATATCCATCTAGAAATGAATAAGCTTCATACCCTACTATAATGTTTAGTACCTCATCAAAAAATGGCAAGGGATAAGGGTCTTTTTTGGTTGCCTTATTCAACTTTCTAAAATCCACACAAATTCTCAATTTTCCATTCTTCTTAAGCATTACCATTATGGGTGATAACCATGTAGCCTCCTTTATTGGTTGAAAAAATCCAATCATTAATAATTTGTCAATGTCATGTTTGACAATTGTAGCATAATTTGGATTTAATCTATACCTTGCTTGATGTGCTAGTGGTATTGAAATATCTAATTCAATTCTATGTTGAGCTAATTATGGAGGTATGCCTTTCAAATCTTTATAAATTCAAGCAAACAAATCCTTGAACTCTTTAAGTAACATCTAAAGCTCCTTAGTCTTCTCCTTTGTCAATTGTGAAGTAACGTTAATGTATTGTGGATTTGCTTTTACACCAAGATTCAATTTAACAAGTTGTTGTTATTTAGTTAAAATTTAACTTGTTATCTGAAGATTTTGTACTTGTATTTTTTGCTAGTGTCTCATCCACCTAAATCTCATCCTAGCTATGATGGTAATAAGTTTTTGAATAAACCTTGTCTTATAATGACACCTTTGATCTAACACAAAAGTTTTTTGTTTCACTATTAAAGGCACCACTTCTCTAACTGTTTGATCTGGTGTTCTTTGCTTTAGATTAGAATCCTCGGTGCTTTTGATTTCTGACACTCCAACATTCAATAAAAAAACCGTTTCTTTTGAGAACATAATTGTCTTATTTGAAAACAATTATGGTTCTGTCTCAAAGATCAAATCTTCCTATTCATCTGTCAACCCTTCCATCAAGTCATAATAAACAAGTATTTGGGGCCTTTTGGTTTCTATTCCCAATTTCTTATTGATTGATATTATGATGATTGTTCCATTAAGTTGAATAGTAATGACATTGTTACCCCAGACATGTGTAACCTTTACATCTTTGAGCTAAAGTTTTGTTAACAACATAGAATATCTAGAATCTACTACACTATTTTTCAAACAATAATTGTGGCTATATATGGAATATCATGTGTGTGAATCTTTAAATTTTTTATGATTTTTAAAGGTCTGGTCATATTTTGATCTGCCATTTTGAGGTGGTATGGAGTTGGTCTTGGTTTAGGTAAACCTAATTTTGCTCTAAAGTTTTTTGTTATAATGTTCACACTTGCTCTTCCATTTATCAAAATATCATCACTAGTAGAAATCAACCAAATTGTAACCAGTCCATTTACGACTACATGGGACTTGTAGTCATTTGTGACTAAATTTGAGAATATTGCAACTACAAGATCAAATTTTAACTATTTTGATCATTCTCACAACTATGATGCAACTATTAGAAATTTCATCCTAATGGTTGGATTGATTTTACATTTTTTTTCATCCATTAATAGGTTGATATGTCCCATTAATCACAATAGTCACCAAATTAGTTACATCCTAAAATTATTCTACAATAACATAGGGGTGTATTTTAATGTATGTACTAAAATTATATATAATATGCATACGTATGTATACTATTCATATAATGAATCTCAAAATTAATATTTGACCTTTGAATTTTTTCTTCAAATCTAAAAATTGTTATTTCAACTGTGTAAAACATTATTTGATTTTAGATTTTGGATTTGAACATGATATTTTCAATTTAAATTTAAAAAGGCTTATTTGATCTAAAATTTGATATTTGAATTCTACACTAATATTTTTGAATCCAAAAATTAGTATTTCAATTCCGAAAATTGCAATTGTTTGTAAAAATGGATATTCTAATTTGAGTACATTAAATTATATATACTCTGAATTGTTTTTCATTTAAATTTTAAAATAATCATTTGATTTGAACCTTAAATTTTAATTCCAAATTATTATTTTGGTTTCTCAGAATTAATACTTCCAGTTTGAAAATTATTAATTGGATCTAAAAACGAACATTTAAATTTTGAATATTTTTATTTGACTCTAAAAATTGACAGTTCAATTCTGGAATTTTTTTTTTAATTCAAAAAAGTTATTTGATCTAAAAATTTAATATTTGATTTCTACATTATTATTTTCAAATCTAAAAATCAGTATTTCAGTTCAGAAAATAATATTGAGTCTAAAAATTGACATTTTGATTTTAAATACTTTTATTTGAACTTGAAATTTGATATTTGAATTCTTGAAGTTCTAAATAATAATTTTAAGAAATTATTTGACTTGAAAATTGAAAATTGGATTCCAAATTATTATTTTGGATTATTGAAATTAATATTTCAATTCAGGAAATCATTAATTGAGTCTTAAAATCGACATTTCAATTTTGAATATTATTGTTTTAATTTGAAAATTGACATTTCAATTCTGAAATTTATTATTTAACTTCCAAAAACTTATTTGATCTAGAATTTGATATTTGAATTCTGAATTATTATTTTGGAATCTTAAATCTATATTTTAATTCAAAAATTATTGATTGAGCTTTTTAGGATTTTTTCTAATAGTATATCACTTTTATAAATGATTATAAATGATTATTTTTATTAAACCCTAGTTACACATAATAATAATTGTTGTAACATATATTTGTATATTTTTTAAATTTATGTTTTTATATTAGAAGAAATTAATTAATGTAATTAATGTGACATTACTTTAAAATCATTGCAATTACTTCATATATGAATTAATTACTATGTGCATGATTATTTTCTAATTGAACATAATTATTCACATTCTGTAATTTATAACTTGAAACCTGAATTAAAAATTTGGAAAACCTATAGTGTAGTTAAAATAATTATTTTACTGATTTTAATTTCACGAATTATATATATAATTTTTAAATTTTGTGATTAATCATCTATGATAAGTATTTTATAGTAATTTTAAAGTAATTATGAAAATTAACATTATGTTTAGCAAATTATTTTATTTATAGTTAACAATTAGCAAAAGAAAAAAATTACTTGACCTATAATTTTTTTTACAAACTAAATGTAACTATACAATTAGTAATGTAATTAATTGAATATTGTTTTTGAAAAATTCTTGTAAGAATTTACTTTCTAATAGTAATTGTTAATCCATTACTTACAATTTTAACATAAATATTTAAAATATTTATTTTTAAAATTATAATCATTAAATTAGTTTTACATTAATTGTATTATATATATTCAAACAATTTTTAAAAAATAATAATATATTTTTAAATATCTTAAATATTAATTATTTGTGACTTATGTATTAATAATTTGTGAGTTACTAAATACTTAGTTTGTTAAATATTAAAAACTTATTGCTTATTGAAAGAATTGATACTGAATATTGAATATTTGTAGAGTGTAATTTATAATTTAAATTCATGTAAATTTAATCATTATTAATTAAATGATTATCTAATTATCTAGCACTTGAATTGTTTAAAAATCTAAAAACTAAGAAAGTAAGGCATGAAGAAAGTTTTGGAATTACAATTTAATTTGTGAGAAAGTTGGAACTTCAAAACTTATCCCATATTGTTTGTTCTTCATTCCTATTTTGAACACTATATAAACAAGGGGGTGTGGTCATCTAATTTCACATTAAGAAATTTGTGCACATGGGATGAACTAATAAAAAAGGTCAACCCAAAAAAAATAAATAAATTATGCACATTTTTAAAGTGCATACCTTTCCAACCTACTTATTTACTTAGCTAGGTAGGTACTTAGTTTGACCTACCCACCTAGGTTGACCTATGTACCTACCTACCTAAGTACCTACCTATATGAATAGGTATTTAACCTAGGAAAATAGAACCTACCTATTTATTTTCTTAACATAAATAGGTAGGTTGGTATGTAACCTATGTTTGTAGGCACATATTTGTGTACCTACCTAGGTACCTAACAACTTAATATTAGTATTTTAATATTTTTATTCTTAATGTCACATGGCATACTTATATTGGGCCACATGTCGTAATATAAGATCATCCAAGTATTAAAATTGAACGTCCTAGATTATTTCAAAATAATATTAATAAATTTTAAATAATCAAATATTAAAACACGTGGCAACACATCATTTGCCCTTAATTGTTACCAAAATAGTTGCATCCTAGTCGCATGTGATAATATGTATACAATGTAGTCAAAGGAGGAAATGTATTTGTTGACCTTTTTTTCATACAATACGTTTTGTCATTTGCAACTAATTTATCACATGCGACTTGTCTTAGGCGACTATAGGGATTTTAGTTGCAAAATGTCTCTTGCGACTAAAATTTAGTTACAAACACTAGTAAAAAATACACAATTTTCTTCTAGTGCCTCAACAATGTTCTTCCCAATTATATTTAGATAACTACCATTTGATTATCTACCTTTATAGTTGTTGTGTTTAGCTCAAAATCACTAGTAGAAATCCCTATATGTACGACTCGTGTTTATGACTAATTTTTAGTCGAAAGCGACATTTTACAACTATTTTGCTGTTAGTCGCCTAAGCCAAGTCGCAAACGACAATTAGTCGCAAAAACCAATTACCTCAGCATGACGTCATCAGGTGGTGGATGGAGCCTAAATGTAGTATATACAGTTTCATCCGATGGGGCCATTATATACATAATGTATACAAGACATCATTTTGTATATATTTTATTTATCCTGATCGTGTGGGTAAGGAGTGGCCATGTTTTTTCCGATTAACTAATGAGTTGTTGTCACATGGCATGGTTTCTAGTATTTGAAAAACCAGATTGTGATCTTGAATTTTCTAAATCAAATGGCCAAGTAATGGCCACGTCTTTTGTGTTTGGCTAATCGAAATGTGCCATGTGACTCAATATGAACATTTTGAGGGTTTGAATCACCATGTGTCACATGCTCCCACTATTAAGGTTAGGGTTTAGGGTTTTCATCTGCTTTTTCAATGTGTTATCTAGAATTGCCAAGAGTGCCTGTCAACAACAGATTGATCAACAAAACTCTATAATCACTGAGAAACACATGCACAAGGCAAAAAATTGCATATTCCAAAAGGAAAGTTACAAAATTGTGGGAACATTTTCCAAGGTTCAGCAATAGCAAAAGAGCATTGTGCAACAGAAAGGTGTTTTTCAGGCCTCGACTACCAATTGATGTCAAAGAAGAAAATGTCTGCAATGGCCTGGCTTGAGTGCTATCCCTTTTTCCTTGTCTGGGTTCCCGAATTCCAGAACACTCTGAGATTCTTGAAGACTCCAGGGCATAAGACTGCCCCCACATGTACCTCTCTTGCAAAACCCTGAGCTCAGGTGATGCTTGATTACGCATACCTGATTTTCCTATGTAGTTGCAAGACGAATGCTGGGCAAATTGAGTCTGTAGTCTATGAGACTAGTACTTCCTACAGTTTTTCAAGTCAGTCTGACCTATACTTGTTGGAAACTGCATGTGGTTTTCTTGAGCCACCTAATGTGAGGGTGGAACACATATAATTCTGGGGTGTATGGGTTGAAGCAGGGTTCTCAAACTCTCTAGTGTTCTCTGAAGTGTCCATTGAAATGCATTGAGAGCATTGTGCTGCTCTAGATAGAGCACTGAAAGCAGAGCCTGCACAAAGATGAACACAAACAGCTTATCAAAGATGTTTCCACTGTAGACTTGTGAGTGTAGAGCATTGGACAAACATATGAAATTGCAGCTGAAGATATGGGACATCTTCACAGTCAGAGACAAGTACCCAGTCAGACACTTGTGCAGAAAACAAGAATTCAGAAAGCTACAGCACAAAGAAGGAAAGTCTTTTCCTGTTTTATCAGACCAAGCACACACACGAATCTCACATGGAAAAGATACAAACCAAGCCAAGGTTGAAAGAAGCAAGAAAGAGAGCAGCCTAGACCTCAACAATGGAGCATAAGCATAGATAAAGTTGAGCTTACAATTTTAATGAATGGAAAACCACTTTCAATTCCAATAGTTGCTGCCAATGTTGTCTTACCACTACAGGCAAGTAAAAAACATGTGACAGTATACATGTTACTTCTTATGCTGAAACTGAAAATCATTGCCACTTACTCTGATTGCATGAAGCAAGTCAAACAAGCAGAAATGCCTCTTCACATATGGATATATGCAACTTGCTCATTATGAAAGATGAAGGAAGGAGAAAACACATTTGAAGCATGACTATGTCCTTGATACTTCAAGCATTTTTTGAGCAAAAGCACCAACACAAAACTCATAGCAACTGCCCTTAGCATGGAACTCTTGCAGCCTCTCACAATGCATTGAGAGGACTGCACCCAAGAAAAGATATGTACCTGCCACCAAGTCCTTCAAGGAGGCAAGTGAGCAGAGGTGTTCTCTCACTTTGAATGATACTTGCTCCACAAAAGTCATGATTGTTCTTTGAATATGTGCATGTCTCTCTCCACAATCCAGCATCCCATTCAATCTGTAATGCCCAAACTGAATGAGTAATCCTGCTAAGGTACAGTGCTGCAGTGTTTACATGACATCCCCCCAAGACAAATGAGAGTGCCATAAGCAATAAAATCTTTACTGGCTGTTAGACACAAAACCAATCTAAAAGCAATTTGTTTGAAAACAGTCAGGAAAGATGAACCTGCACATCTCGAGAGTGTTGATGGCTGCACCAAATGCAAGTTTCACCTCATTGAGAGCTGACATGAAATCATCCATGGTCACTTTGATGTTGTCCTCAACTATTTCCCTTGAAAGGTCTGCAGCACTCACTTGCCTAAAGCAATCACAAAGCAGGAACTGGGCTTAGCAGAACAAAAAGCAACCATGAATTCAAGAGTGTCTGCAACTCTTGATTACTTGCTTCTTTACATTGTCAAACTTAGTGTATAATCCAGGCAACCAACTAGCTTAACACATGAGAGGTGTGGTAAAGGTAGCATGGACCGGTCTGCTTCTAATTTTAGTTGACTGGGTTGTTGCTGGTACTGCTAAGCTAGAGCAAGATAGGTTTGGGAACGCATTCTTGATTTTGCCAAAATCTAAATTTCCCAAAATAGAAAAGGATGTCACTTGAAAGTTACAAAACCTATTGAGAGCAAAAGATGTTGCGTTTTTAACCAGCCCTTCCAACTCTGCTCCACTGAATTTTTTTGTTTTTTATGCTGCACAAACCAGAATGCTTCATAATCAGCTCACCACTTCCTAAACAGCAACTGCACAAGTATAGAGGCCTCTGAAGAAAGCATCAGCTTGATTGAACTAGCTTCAATTTGGTCTAATAATTCCTTAACAGTGTGCTAGATGAAACAAATCACCTGTAGTCAATGAAACAAATGCATTGAAATTTCAACCCACACAAAATTGCCAGATTGACCAACAGAGGAGTCTACCAAGTTCTTTCAAGTCAACATCAGCACTGAGAAATGAGTTCTCTTTCATCTTGTTAGAATGGATGCTCAAGATCTGGAACCGCCCTTTCTCATCTGGCAGTCCAATCTCAATTTTCACTTCCATACGACCTGGCCTACAACAAAATATAAGGTCAAACCAAAACCCAATGTTGCTCTACAAAGCAATAACATCTTTGAATTCATGTGGATGCCCATCCCTGTTCCACTCAACATATAGCTATCCTGTTGCACAACAGTAATGCTGTAGAGTCTCTATCCATGAGAAATGAAAACTCAAATAAGCATACTTACCGTAACAGAGCCTCATCAAGGAGGTCCTTTCTGTTTGCCATTCCAATGAGCAAAATGTTGTTGAGGGCTTCAACACCATCAATCTGTCCAGCAATTCCAAGATTTGAACACTCTACCTTAAAATTAGCAAGTTTGAGCTCAGGATTAAGAAGACCTGAACAACTAGCACTTGAAGATTTCTAACTGACCTAGGGGTCTCCTATAATGTAGCAATGGTAACACATGTCCACATTATGTGTGTACCTTTGTAAGCAACTGATTGACAATGCTGTCATGCACTCCTGTTCCATCCTTTGTAGAACCTCTAGTCTGTGTCCCAAAGAAATGTGCACATCACTTTTGGCAACAAGATCCTCAAAATCGCCAACTATGTAGGGGAATGAGTACCAACAATTGACTCTCAACTCTATGACTTGTAATATGTCCAAAACACCAACCAGAACCATGATGCCAGTGTTACTACTGATAGAGGGGTTGGAAACTTTACCCAGCCCCAGAAACCAACATTCACATAATTTGGTCAGGACAACGTCCAAGAAAACCATGCTATACATTTTACTAGTGTTATGCAATCCTGGCATTGCACGAAATTAGGGACTTGGATTGTATTATCTGGGGGAAAATAACTCATTGCATCTGAGTAGGAGATCAGGAGCTTCAAACTACAGAGGTGCTAACCAGGAAGTGATTGATGTAACAAAACCATAATTTCAAGACTGCAAAATAGCTCCAGAAGGACATACCTTGCAAATGGCATCAATCTCATCAAAGATTATGATATGTAAATCACTCTGGTCACCTACAACCCACAAAAATATAATTTCAGAGAATGTCAAGATGGAATTAGTGGCATTCGGCTATCACAAGCACATTATAGTGCTTGATCCATGCTAAACATGGCAGCTTCCACAAGCTATGATATGGTCAAATTGCAGTTCCAGAATCTCCCAACCAAGGCTTCAAGCATTGTTGATTTTCAAACTTAAGATCCCCCTAACCCTAACCTTAATAGCGGGACCCTAACCCTAACCCTAATAGTGGGACCCTAACCTTAAACCCTAAACCTTAACCCTAACCTTAACCTTAATAGTGGGACCATGTGACACATGGCGATTCAAACTCTCAAAATGCTCATATTGAGACACGTGGCACATTTCGATTAGCCAAACACAAAAGACGTGGTCATCTTAGTATGTACCCATATAATAATGAGTAAAATACATTCAATACACAATTGTGGACCCCTTATGCCTAAAATATGTATAATAAATTTGGAATATTCACAGGGCTATGATTCATTTGGTGACATTTGCAACTAATGGTAAGTAGAGGGGTCTTCTTGGATGGAAATTGTAATGAAAGCTATCCAAATCAAAAGATGGAATAATCCATTAGTCGTAAGTTAGTCATAGAGTAGTTGCAAGCGGCTTCAAATGCAAATAGTAGTTGTAGATATAACCAACAATAGTTGTAACTGTCAAATAGTCGCAACTAGTCGCAAATTCGTTGGTTGCAAAATCATAGATTTCTACTAGTGTTATAAAGGTGATGCCAAATAGGGACAAGGACTGCGCACTCCCTTTCGTGGAAGCAAGTGGCGGGGAGCTTTGGGTGCATGTGCTGCAAGTTTTGGGTTGCCTGATCTTTTGCACTCACTCTCTCTCTCTTTCTCTCTCGTTTCTAGTCTTTCACAATTATGGCTTTTTGGGTTGTCTGATCTTCACTCTTTTCTAATTTTGCAACGAACCCAATTTTGTCAAACTTTTGTATTATAATGAGCAGCTGCAGCAATTACACTAGTTCTCCATTTGTGTGATATTGATCAGCAACTTGACGCTCTTTTAATTTGTGCACTCCAGCTGCTTTTTAATCAAGCTTTGTGTTTGTTTGGTACTCAGTCTTGTTGGTTTGTTTTGTGACTGACTATATGCGTGCTTTTGTAACGTTTTTGTATTGTAAGAAAATTTTTGCTGATGCGCTTAGGGAATTTATTTTATGTTGAAACTCTAGAGAGAAGCTGTTGAAGGAGAAGAATTGTAGCTGGAGACGATGTTTGCAAGAAAGAAAGAGAGTTCTGAGATCAGATCATGAGGCCAAAAAAGATTCATAAGAGTGTGGCAATAAAAGAAGAAGAAGCAGCAGCAGTGGTGCCATCCTTTTTCAAATGTCCGATTTTGTTGGAGCTTATGAGGGATCCGGTGGTGTTGTGCACAGGACAAAGCTACAAGCGGAGCAACATCGAGCCATGGCTAGAAGCGGGGAACCATACATGTCCAGCGACAATGCAGACGCTGGCACCTTGGAGCTTGTGCCGAACCACATGTTGCGGCGTCTCATCCAGAACTGGTGCGAAGCGCACGGTGGCGGTGGTTTGTCCGGCACCCTTGTACAATTCCTCTCGACTCCCTCTGTGCCCGTGGCTGCGAATATTGTGGCCAGAATGCTTCGCGAAGTGCAGAGTTCCGTGGATCCGCTTCCCAGTTTGAAGAACATCAGGTTGGTGGCTTGAGAGAACGAGAGGAATTTCAAATGCATCCAAGAATCTGATGCGGACTCCGTGCTCACTTCAGTGATCGATGGTGCTCTAGAACTTCGATGTAAGTACCCAATGCTAGTAGAAGAAGAACAAGAGAGGAAGAAGAAGAAGCAATAGACAATTTCTTTCAGCTTAGAGACTTGTGAAGAAGCACTCGCCATCCTTGCGCTTCTTGAGGTGGGAGCAAACAGACAGCAACGAGAGCAGCTTCTGACACAGAGTTCGGTTGCAACCCTAGCTTGGTTTTTGTGCAAAGGAAGTTTGGATGCCAAGGTAAATGCTGTAACCGTTCTTCCAGGATCGCATCAGAAACGGAATGGTCGCACAGCAGCAGCATCGGAGCAATGCCGGGAGTGCTTGAAGCTCTAGCCAAGTTGTTGCGAGAGGAGTTCCACCCCAAGGCCATCAAGGCCGACTTGAAGGCTTTGCTTACCATCTGCATTCCAAGGAGAAACAGGATTAGGGTTGTGGAGGTTGGAGTGGTTCCTTTGCTCATAGAGCTTCTTCCAGATGTCAAGAGAAGCAAGCTCTAGGGTATTGAGATTGTTTGCAGAGTTATATTTGGTAAAGATGCAGATCCTGATGAATATGGCATATTATGCTTTTGAGTCTAGGTTTGGACTAGAGCAAGAATACACTTTGCTACAAAAAGACATCAAGTGGCCTCTTGGTTGGCCAAAGGGAGGATACCCTGGACCTTAGGTGAAGTGAACCCCTTCTTGTACACCTGCATTTTCATGGCCTGGCATGTAATCTTGGGTCTTATGCAGAGTTTTAGAGTAGAAATAGTGTCTCAAGCTGTACTAATTTTCTTACTATCTCAAATGGGCATCTTTGACAAATGTGTAGTGCTCCAGCAAGTCACAAACTTTGCTTTGGATAAGTCTCTTAGGTCTAAATTCTATTGTCATCTTTGGCCTTGAAAAATGCATCCAACTTCAATCAGCAAATATTATTATTCATTGTGGTTTATTATTAGGCCATTTGATTTCCATGACTGTGAGGCATGAGGATTGGTGGTACTACGGATTTAAATGCTGTTGCATTTTTCTAATATGCCAGCCCTTGCATGCCCACAGGGACCCTATTATTGTGGAACTGGAGCTAACAAAGCCTAGGGCCGTGATATTGTGAATGCCCATTACAAAGCATGCCTCTATG
This sequence comes from Sphagnum tenellum, assembly GCA_963921925.1. NCBI lineage: Eukaryota > Viridiplantae > Streptophyta > Sphagnopsida > Sphagnales > Sphagnaceae > Sphagnum > Sphagnum tenellum. The sequence goes on from OY998155.1 coordinate 2,391,878, forward strand.
TTGGCATTCAAATCAGTGGTATCAGAAGTTATGCTTGGTCAGGTAAAGTACATTTCCAAAACCCAGTATTGTCACTGTAATGAATGTATGGAGGTTTTTGATAATTCTGCATTGAATTATCTTCAGCTTGCTCTAGGTTTGCCTGACTAGCCTTCTCTACATTATGACCAATGGGACCCTAGTTTACTGAGACTTGGAGAGAATTGTCACAACATATCATGTGTGTATGTGATGGAGCACAACTTCACCTATTGCTTTCTTCTACCCTATTAATCACTGATATTTGTTGCCTATTCCTCATGCCATAGTGGGAGTTCCAAGTGGGACCTTCAATCGGCATTGCAGCAGCAGACCAGTTACGGGCAGCTCGCTATATCCTAGAGTTACATAAATGTGCACAGATTTTGAAGTTTCTGGAATTGTATAATTTGCTAGAGTTGTGGGAAGTAAATTTTTGTTGCTCCAATTGAATACCTAATGTATTTCGTTGCTTATGTTCATTGGTTTATAATAATTTGAACAGTATATTGGTGGTGGTTATTGCAGAGGATTACAGAGATTGCAGGGGTGGTCCTTTCACTAGACCCCAAGCCTATTGATGTGAGAACCCAAGCCTGTCTTTGAGAAAATTGGACCATGTTAGAATGGGTATCTTCTACTCTGTTTTGTTTTTCTTTATGTTCCAAGAGTGTGTGAGAATTATGCTCATTTTCTTATGGTAAATCTGACACAGGGTGACTGGAATGGTGCGGGTTGTCACACGAATTACAGGTACATTTGCTCGTGTTTTAGCTGGTTGGACATCAAAGCATATTTGTTGTGAAACTGAAGCCCACTGGACTGATTTGATTCTTGTGATGTGACAGACAGCTGAGAGTCTGCATCTAGATCTCTTTCATGCACAAGGTTCATATAGCATGCTTCAGATGCACCTACTTTTTTTAACAGAAAGGGGGGTTTACTATCTGCTTGTATGACAACACAAAACCATGCGTGCTTAGGTCACATGCGAGCCACTGGGGAGGGACTTGATACTCTAGGACTTGGAGACAAAATGGACTTGATTCAGATGATGTTTGATTGTGCTGAGACCATGACCGTTGTGCTTGATAATGTTCCAGATATGGGTATCAATGTGAACACCCTCAAATTTTTTGCTTGTGTTTGTACTTTTGTTGCATTGCTCATTGCGTTGGAAGTGGGTAGTCATGGCAACTTATCATTGCTAGTTGTGATGAAGGTGATGGTCTGACACTTTGTAAGTGAGTGACCCCTCATAATAAGTTACGAGTGCACTCATTTCAATTACGTCCAAATTGTTGTTGTTGTTGTGGAGATTTCTTTGCAATTTCATAGTTATGCCTGCTAGTATTGGTTAGTGATGTTGTGTGAAGTTCTCCTCTTAGGAAGCAACTAGTCTAAATTCTCATGTTGTGCTTTTGAAATGTTGTAGGGCAATAGGAGGTTGGGCAAGTAGAGCTGCGCAGGGAGGAGTTTGATATCCTTACAGTTGTGAGATTCTTGTCCTGGGGCTTGAAGGATTTATTGGAGCAAAAGCATATTACTTTCAACATGACTATTGATGACATGACAAATAAGCTTCCCTAGTGAACCCATGTGGGCTGTTCAAATGTTTGGAATAGTTCATGTGTAATTAGACTGATGAGTGCAAGAACTTGTAACCCATTGCCATAGTAATAAAATCTATCCTAGTTTTGGTGGGAGGCCAAGCAAATTGGCATGTCAAGCTTAAACTACCAAATTCTTATGTAATTTTACCTTGGGTGCTTAAATTTTTGGGATTGTAGGCAATTTATAAATGTTCCTACCATTGGGTTTCAAAACTCAACTGAAGTATATATTGTGTTTATTATAAATATTAGGCAAAGCCATAAACGCTTAATAACTATTGTGTGCAACATGAAATTTGACGACAAAAAAATTCATGCATTATCTGTAAATAAAAAACTAATTGCCACATGTCATAATCGTTATGAGTAAAATCGAACGGTCCATATATACTGTAATTATTTAATAATAGAGTAAATATTATATTAAAAGCCACGTGTCAAAATCCTAGTGCTTGAATCAGACGGGTAGTATTATTAGATGTCATGAAGAATTTTTAAATCAAGTATCCAATATACCACGTGGTCTCTATGCATTGGTGAAAAATAATAACCAAAATAATTGTTGAATATTGGCACCACATACGTATACTTGTATTTTGTCATGAACTGGTATTTGTACGCTGAACAGTTTCCGTCCACCCCGTTGTCGCCTACGACTAAGGACGCCTGCAACTTGTCCAAGGCGACTACACAACTTTTAGTTGTAGATGTTGCCTGCAACTAGAAAACAGTCACAAGGACTAGTCGAAAAAGTCTACTTTTCTTGTAGTGAAAATTTTTCTCTTGATACCTGTTGTTGCTACATGTAGATATGGTTGTAATCCAAATCTAAAAATAATACTTAAGAAACTATTTATTGTGTTGTGTTGAAAACTAATGGCGAACTTTAGTAATCTTTCATGATAGACTTCCACTCTTTCATTTTTCTCTTGCTTCATGTTTTTCAAATACAAGTAAACTTGTTCATCATTTTGAACTTTTCAATACCTCTTACAAAAAACCAACTATAATTCTACAAAAGTATAATCTGGGTAATCTCCCATATAATTGTTACACTAGTTAGACACAATATCTAAGGGTAAATTGAACAAATTAAGAATTTATGCATCATCTGTTTCACTATTTGTTTTAATGGCAACTTCAAATATTTTGACATGAACATTTGGGTCAAAATCCTTGACATACTCAGGATAGTTAAATGACCGACAATAAGGTTTGTTTGGTGGTAATGGTGGCCTACCTGAATGCACCGATGGTAACCCAAAATATCCTAGAGGTCCTAATGGATCTAAGCTGCCTCCTCTTTGATCTAATGGTTGATTCACAAAAACTTTGTTCACCTTTCCAAGGATATCTTTATGCAAATTCACAAATTATGTTCCCCTTGGAATGTGTGGTCTGGATTTGATACCAACAATAATATTAAGTAGTGCTGATACAAACAAAACTTCAATAATTGTAATTATAGAGTAGGGCATTGCCATAGAATATAATGGCACAGATCTTATTGGTTCCATTATGAAATTTGAAATTCCTGCATAGGTAACTCCAATATTCTTTTGATGTAACAAATTTTGTGCGAGAGCTACAAAGATAGGTACTACATTTACCATAGTCTAAGCTTTCATTTTTACTTTATTATCTCTCTAAATTTGTTCTCTAAATCTATTTGGAATTTTGACCTTCTCATGGTACAAATCCTCTGGCTCAATATGTCCATGACTTTTTATTCTTGCAAGTTCTAGATTCAAATTTTGGAAATGTTCAGCAAATCTTTGCTGAACATTACTTTCAATAAATGGACATTCATTGATCTGATGTCTAATTTGATGACAATATGTGCAACATGGAAAATTTGGTCTTCGAGCTTTATTTACACTTTGAATTCCTTTATTTTAATCCCTTGGAACTCCATTAATAATGCTTCCATTATGTTAATTAACTTTGGGTTCATTGTACCTTACTCTTATAGCCATAGTAACACCTTCTACTACTGTTGTTTTGCTCTTAGTAAGATTACAATTTCTTGTTTAATTATAAGCACCAGCTCAACTCCTCTAGATATTCTAATACCTTGAGTTGTGAGTTCTTGTTCAACAACATAATGAATTGAAGGTTCAAAATTCTGAGCTTTTTGTTCAAACTTTTCATTCTCTTGGCCTTCCCAATAGTAAGGAGGTGAAGTAGATCTGTACCTTGGTACCACTTTCTCCCTTTCTGACCCATTGACTCTCTATTGTTTATCTTGAATCAAAACATTAAACTCATTTCGTTGCATCAAATTTGTTAATTTTAACACAACTCTTTATTGAGGTTCAAATTCCTGACTCTTACGTGTAAACTCAACCTATGAGTCCACATTTTCAAACTAACATTCTTCTTTCTTGAAATTTTGTTGTAGATTGCTAGTGCACCTTTGTGCTTCACTGGTTTGCACTTTACGAGGAATAATCGGTGCTACTTGAGGCATTCTGTGGTTTGCAAGATTCTTTTTTATCCATGGATGTTTTTGTTTTATATGCGAATCTCTTTTAAGTGTTTCAAACCTCTGATCTACCTAATCTGCACTCAAATTGTTATTAATGGCATGCCATTTTCCACTTGTTCATGTAATAAAACTTGATATTTTTGTCTCCTCAAACTTCTACTTACAATTCCTTTCTCCATTTTTTCACATCTTAATTCAAATTTGAACAAATTTTTGCGTTAAAACAAAACCTTCATAGTTAGTTACTATGTTTAAATCTACATCCTGACCAAAAAATTATGAACAAATAATATAGTCAACAAGAAAAGAAAAGGGAAACAAAGAAAAGGACAAATCAAGAATTGCTCATCATTTGAATAATCAATAGCCCAAATCCATGTTGGCTTTTGAAGGAGGGCCAAATCAATTTGATTTCCTTTGAAATATGGTCATCTTGGGTGATTTATATGGCCATATACATGGAAGAATATGGTAAGTCCACTACACAATTAATTATTATTCTTGTGTCATTTGAATGGGCAAAGGGTTTTTTGTAGCTTTTCAGAGAAAAAATGAATAATTAAAGGCAAGAAATGTGTGCTTTAATATTTGATCCTTTGGTGTGGTTGTTTGCTTTAGAATAATTATGTTTGCAATGCTTTAAAATAGGTTGTTTAACACTTAGAATTTGAGCCATCCATCATTCATGTTGCCCAAATCCATGTTGCCCATGATGTAATATTGCTGACATGAATTCATTTTGGGAAATTATTGTGGGGGTGTTGGATGCATAATTCACAATTAGCTCATATTTGAAGAGATTGACTAATAACTTCTACATGAGGTATGCTTATTATTGATATTTTACCTTGAATGACTATATGTTACAAAATGTAAAGGATTGTATGTTTTTAACTTAATTGTTAATTCCTTTCCATAGAAGGACATGGACTAGACAACTTGTTTGGTGTCAACCTGAAAGTCAAAACTATGTCTACATCAAAATTGTATCAACACCATCTAATTAAATTCTTCGACTTCAATTCAAAGTTCTATCTACACCAAATACTATTGTTGTAGCACTCTCACCCAATTCCTTTGTTTATCAACCACCTCCAACTATGAGTTGACCTAACCTAATCACAATTGATTCGTAGTTGTTCCACTAGTAATTCCTTGTGTTTATTTTCAACATCCTTCAAATTTGCATTAGCAATGTGTACTAGTTGATATTTATCACCTTCATCCCACATGCTTGTTTCAACGACGCTACGAAATGAACATGTGAGCATGAACATGAACATGTGAATAGGAATGGATATTTTTGGACTATTATGATGACATGGACATAATATTACTAGAATGTCCCTATGCCACATAGAAATGACATGGAAAATATGTTTCCACATGTACATGGATGAAAGTCACAAATGGATGGATAGTTTGGATGAAAGTTGAACATCAATGAATTTTTTGGATGATAATTACAAGTTGATGAATAATTTGGATGAAATATTTAACAAGTGTCCATAATCTTCCACTACCCATGGAATTCCATCTGAGTAAGCATAAGACCACTCAAGTGTCCAAAGTTATCCATTGTTAATGTTTAGGTGGGTTTTGTATCCACAAGATTCCATTTAATATTCCATCTTAAATATCTCCATATTCATTCTTAGTTGGTGTTTGAGGCTACTATTAATCATGTTTGTGTCCATATATATATAACTCCACTCTACTTTCGAATTTGTAATTTGTTGTTGTAACTTGTAGTCAAATTCCAACATATCATAAATTGCTCATATTTGGTTCACTAAAATAAAGGAAACATATTTAGGCCTATGTATGAAAAACATTTTGAAATCATTTGAAATGTTAAAATAAACAAATAAAGTTCCTTATAGTTGATACAAACAATGGTCTTTATTTGCCAATGAAATCAAGTTCAATGTACCAATTTTCTATAAGAGCCTTCAAGTGTCCATACATGTCCATAAGATTCCATCTAACATAATGTAAAAGTTATTGATTGTTGTGTTTAGGTTACCTAAATAGTGAATAATGTGTCCACAACATTTTGGACTAGAAATTTTTTGTAATGTGTAATTTGTTGTTGTAACTTGCATTTCATTTCAGTTCATACAAAATGTGAGATGATAAGATTAAATAAATGAATAAGTTTGATTACGTGAAATTTTAGCTCACATGCAATGTCAATGTTAATCAGAAATTTTAATTAGACCTAATTATAAGCAACTAGACATCTTTGTTTGCCAAAAATTTCAGATTCTAGATACAAATCCCATTTTTTGGTAAACATCTTCAAGTCTCCAACTATTTCCATACAATTCCATCTAACACATTCTCCATAAACAACGCTTGGTTAGGGTAGATAGGTTGCTTTTAATGAGTTTTGCCTATATTGTCTTCAATGTGTAATGTACTATTGTAATCTACATTTGATTGCAATATAGAATGTGAGATGACAAGATGAAATATAAATGAATAAGTTTTTTGGCAAAATGACCTTTTGAATGTCCATGTAAATTGTCAAAGTAAATGAGAAGTTACTTTAGTTTGAATTATGTCCATAAAAGTCCATCTAACAATTAACGTAAAAAATTCCAACTATCCATAAGCAACACCTAGCGGGTCATGTACATGTGTAGGTTGCTTTTATTGAGTTTTGTGTCCATATTGTCTTCAATGTGTAATTTGCTACTGTAATCTGCATTTCATCAAAACATATAATGTGAAATAACAAGTGGAAAATATGAATAGGTTTAGTACAAAATAACCTTTGGAATTCAAAGACATTTTGTCAAAGTAAATGATAAGCTTTAATTAGAATTGATACAAAACAACATAAATTTTGAATTCTTTTGCTTTATCAAAATAAGTCAAATAGAATCTACTTAAATGGATATTGACGCACTCCCAAGTCACGGGGGTGAAACCCACTTGAGGGTCTCACAAAATCAAGTTGCGGAATTAAGACTTGGTAGCACGCTCCCGGCTTCCAACTCTAAAAAGGGGTAGAGGGTCGAGTTGGGAGCCCCGGGATTAGACTAGGAAGAGATCAAGCTTTTAGATCATACGAACCTGCATCACAAACCAACACGAGTTGGTTAGAATCCATTTGCACTCTTTTGGTGTTGGGACAAGCCATGGGGACCCGGACTCATTTGGACTCACCACATCCTTGGCTCGGGAGTATGCCACCACCATACTCCCTATAGTATACTCTGCGTCACGTTGTGAGGACTACACCCAAATGGCACAAATTCCCGGGACTCCCGAAATGGAGTCCCAAAGTTGTCCCGAAATCGTCCCGGCGGGACTCCCGGAACTTTGAACAGCCATAACTCCCGACTGCAGAGTTGGATCGCAACAAGGTCTGAACCAAAGTTGTAGCCCTTGTTGAGATCTTTCCAACGACGTATCGCACTCCCAATTCGGACTTTGGGAAGAGGTCGATTCCCAACTTTTAGTGGTCGGGAGTCAAACTGCCAGTTTGACTCCCGGCCCTTCTTTTGCCCATAACTTGGGCGACAGATATCCAAATGACCAATGCGAGGCCATTTTCGATATCTACGCTTCGAGACCTTTCCAATGACACCAAGAACACCTCAATGCAAGGTGTTTTTGGGTCCTTCTGTCGAGCTCTAAACATTCGGGAGTCCCGGAGGACTCCAAATCCCAACTTTTCCAAGTGTTGGGCTTCACCCCCACACTTGGCCAAGTTAGGGTTGCGACAGATACAAACCATTTTCCTTCCATTTGGAAAGAAACCACCTAAAGTATGTACTAGAACATTGCCATTTACATTGAAATAATTAAAGATAACGGTCTTAAATTCATCCACAATGCTAGATTAAATTAAACAAAATTTGTTAGACTAGATACACTCCAATGATCTAAAATTGTTTATATTGAAAGAGTTCAAGGTATGCACCAAAATTGTGGTGGACACATCAAAAGGCTTCAAGACAAATATTTTGAAATTATTTGCAATGTCAGACTAAATGAAAAAACGTTTCATAAGTTCATGGATGTATAGGTAATTTACTTTAGATGTAAAAAGAAATTAGTTGATGTACATGTATTAGAATTTTTCCATTCAAAAGAGTTCAATATAAAGATTTAAACTTTTATGCAATGTTAAACTAACTCAAACAAAAGTCACTAGAATGAGTACAATCCACCATGACCTAAAACAATTGATTTTGAAAGAAATAAAGTTATGCACCAAAATTATGCTAGACACATCAAATTCAATGAAAAAATAATCCAAAAGAGTGTATTGAAGCTTTACTTTACATGCAAAAAGAAATCAAGGTGTGTACTAGAATTTTGCTAGTTGACACATTGAAAGAGTTAGAAAACCAAAACTTTAAACTTTGCTAAACACATAAAAAAAGCTCAAGACAAATTCAAAATTCATATGCAATGCTAGACTAAATCAAGTAGATTAGAATTCAAATTTCTTGGCACTTTTGTTTTGTGAAGTAGATTTTGTTAGTCCATATGCTTTAGCACAATTTGAGCTATATTTTTATGGATATATTTTTATGTTAAAACACTCCATGTCAAATTCTTGACATTTGGACTACCAATTAATGGAATAAGGCTTGGGGGAACTACAAGCTTAACTCAATCAATGCTTAAAGACAAAAAAATAAAAATTCATGGATATAATTACAAATCAAATTCCAAAATGTAGAACGGATTACTCTAGAAATTTACCTTTGGAAAAGAAGGAGGATTATCAAAACTATAGCTAGAGTCTAGATGGAATGGCTTCCATTGCCCAAAAATTGAAAGCACCTCTTTAATGTAGTAGATTCCCCAATTTGTGATTGCAAATAAGAATTTCCAACTACTATTTTCAAAATTTTCCAACTTGCCCCAAAATGCCCCCTTCTATCCGCCTACAAAACAATATTTTAATTTAGAAGGGAATTGAACCCCATCTACCACAACCCCTTGCTATCTTGAATTTTCTATCTATGCATACAATTTGCATTTAATCAAATCAGATGTATAACATTAATTATATTACAACATATTTGACATGTCAATCATCCACTTCCAAAGATGTAATAACTTCATTAATGCCTTGTAAAATGTCTTTTGGTAATTCATACACAACATCATTACCACTAACTCAATGATTCCTATGTGGCATCAAGAACTTTACTACCCTTACCAAATGTGAATATACATAAACAACATGTGAATCTTTTAATAACACATAGGAGGAATCATTATTTCCCCATTTATGATAATAAAAACATGTCATGTTACAACATCATCAACAACATCAAAACTTGTCCCCCAGTTATTTGTAAATGCTTCTTTTACCTTGTGAAGAGCCTTGGTACACAAAATTAGGTGAAAAGCCACACCTTTTCGACTGCCATCCTTGACATTAACAACCAAGTTGTCACAAATTTCTAGGACACTAGCTAATTCATCACCTACAAAATCCAACCTAATGTTGATGAATTAGGCATATTTGTATAGTCCAAAAAAAAACAAATAACATGTAAAAGGTTATATTGGCCACCATTTAGTCCAAATTTCCAATTTCCATTCCCAACCTTTGTACATGGCTTCTTGTAGAAACCATGTATCTTGAGGTTGTAACTACTTTGCCAACCACCGGCCTATCCATTAGACATTAGTACATTCAACCCATCAAGTATCTAAACAAAATTCACAAAAACATGTTAGATCTTTGACAAATAATTAAGTGACGTTGTTAGTATTCATAAAATAAATTAAATGGATCTTCATTGTGCCTTTGATAAGATCACAACCATACAAAAGAGATTCCCTATCCACATCTTCAACCTGAACATGCCAAAAAATTCTAATTAGTGGTTTTCATAAACCAGAGTATGATGACTCATGCCTATTCGACAAACATACACATAGGAATGCAACCAATTTTTTAGCATTTTGTAATTTCACAACATTAAGCTTGAGTTGTTATCTTCAAAAGAACCTCTTGGTGACAGCCCTAGCCCCGTCATGGGGACCTTTCCCATGATAATTCTCGAAAAAATCTAGCACATCTTCTAGCCCATGGTCATGTTTGGATACTTCGACACAAAAAACCATGGTTTGCTACTTTAAAACTGATATGCACATGCATCATTCCACACCCAGTGCCATTGCGGTGCATATCCATGGTCCACCATGTATTGCCAATGTAATTTGAAATAATGTTGAACATATTCAAAATCATTTTTCTTATCATGAAAAATGTAAGAATGGTATTTCGTAAGGATCCATGAATCTTCATCATATGGATATGGGGTAAGATTTCAATACAGACAAATGTGTACCGGTATTGACATTTGATACGTATGTCAATGCATACTTTGGATTTCATTTTGCACTTCAAATCCATATTTTTTAACAAAATATAATATAAAAACCATAATATTAGCTAGTTTAAGGATTTGAAGCAATGTTTCAAATGTTTATCCTGCCACCCCTCTAAAAATTATGCTTTACAAAATGCTACAACATTTGTTTCAGATAATCAACAAATTCATCATATGACGTAGTTTTATAAACAAGGGTTAGCTTCTTTAGTGGCCTACCAGACCTTGCTATGGTGGTTTCAAGAACATAATGCCTCCATTGTACCATATTAGAAATAGATCCAATAATTTCCTTGGGAAAGAATGGCAAAATGCATACCCCACATCTAGAGCAATCCCCAAACAAACATTTGTGCTTGTGCCACTCATTGAACTCTCCTTCTGGGCACACTATTGCTTCCCAAAATTGAGTGATGCCCTTGTATAAGTTATATGAAGCTTTGCAAGGCTGGCCATCAAGACCGCAAACATCACAAAAACACACACACATATGGTTTCCATGGACAATGTTATTGGTCCCCATCAAATTTGGGGCAACCTTCAATTCTTCCAATTTGGTGTGGTATATATAATAACATGTGTTCCTATCCTACAATGGCTTGCCAAAAAATGGTTTCAATGACTCAAATAACATCTGCCCAATATGAACTTCAAGACATGCTATTTGGAATCTTAGAAAAGAAATCACTTTGCACATGATGATGCATAAAACAATGGTTTAATACATTCACATGTGTCATGTTAACAATTCTTGTGTTGTGTAAGTAACAACAACATATAATGGTCTGCTTATACAATATATGCAAATGCCCATAAAATTCTTTCATGTGAACAAATAAACCATGTAGATTCCATCCAACAAAAAATTAATTACATTAATTTGGGAAAAATCCGTCCAAATGCCAAACACTATAATAAACTCATAAGAAACTTTGTTTACAAATAAATGAGGATATAGGACTTTAAGTAGATTCCACCCAAAAATAAATGAATACATAAGATTATAGGGAGATTCCATCCATAAGTGCATTAAGCTTAGGCTTCCAACATATTGTATCCATAAGCAATTATGTGTATCAAGCTTCCTTAGATTCCATCCATAAACAACTATATATGTGCATCAAGCTTCTAATAGACTCCATCCATAAGTAAATATGTGCATTAAGCTTCCAATACACTCCATCCATATGCAAATATATGCATTAGGCTTCCAATAGACTCCATACACCAATAAATAAACACATTAAACTCCAATTAAACTCCATCCATAAATGAATACATACATTGGATTCTAGTTACACTCCATCCACAAACAAATAAGTATAATAGACTCCATTTAGATTCCATCAATGAACATATGAGTACATTTCAAGTCAAGCAGAATCCATGCACCAATAAGTAAGTGCATTAGATTCCAATAAGACTCAATCCACAAGTTAATAAGTACATTAGGTTCCATTTATATTCCATCAATGAAAATATGAATACATGTCAAGTGAAGCAAAATCCATACGCTAATAAATAAGCGCATTAGACTCTAGTAGGACTTTATTCACAAGTAAAACAATACATTAGGCTTCCAACAAATTCCATCCATCATTAAATAAACTACATAAAACCTTGGGCTGACTCCATACACTAATAAATAAGTACATTAGACTCAAGAAAAACTCCATCCACGAAAATATAAGTACATTAAATGAAGGTAAAATATCTTTAACAATATAAATACATCAATAGTGTACCATTATACCATTTCTTCCATTGCAGTCCTTAGTAGGTCTTATAGCTTACATAGAAACCATGGCAATAGTTCAATGTAAGTCACATCACATAAAGAACAAACTTAGAGATTACATAAAACATTAATTATGTGATAGTTCAAGTATCAATCAAAGATGTTCACAAGTGATGAAAACATCACACATAATTTTGTGGTATATCAACAATGTCAAGATATAACCCAACAAGTACCAACTCCACATTTATATCATTATTTGCAAGTCACAATTCAAATATGCAATGTAGATAAGGTAGATGCATACCTAGGTTTCCATTAAAAAGTGAGTAGGCTTTTCATCAAATATTCCAAGTTCCACTCTTTTCTTGGTCACATGGTTCTTATTGGGATTGATTCGAGTTTTTAATGCCCACTAATTCACAACAATATTTCTTATTACATGTGAATTGTCATCATTTCTTTTTTCCTCACTAAAAATGTCCATAATGGTACCTCAGTGTCACATGTAATAGCTTGATGCACTATTGCTTTTGATACATTTTGATGGTGCGCACCAAGCATTCTAGCCATGGCAATGAAGATATTGTCATTGTCAAAATGCAATGTTTGGCAGCAAGTTTAACAACATATGCATGCTTTGTTTCCACCAAGGAAGTACACACTCCAACAATTAACTCTAGGGTTGCTACAACAATTTTTGGAGGTAGAAAGGAATCAAACATATATGATTGCAATAAGTTACTTGTAAAAACTTTTTCCACGACTAACTTTATGTTTTTTAGTCTAGGGCAGATTTCCAAGCCATGATGGATGCACTCCACTATTCTAGAAGCAATTCTTTTCAACTTTCACTCACCCATGACCACCTCTGTGCTTTCATTTTGGCACAAGGCCATACCCACAACCTTTGTTCTTCAAGCTTCACGACATTTTCATTATCAAAGATTTTGTGATGCTTTCTTGATGACCTCATCTTGTGAAGGCCTTTTATTAGCCTCCCTTTTGGACTTCAATTTTGGATTACCCATGTGGATATGCACCAAAAGTCTACCACTAAGTTGGAACTTCAAAAAATTTAGAAATGCACAACTATAGCTTCCTCAAACATACACATCAATTTGATGTTAGAAGCTTTACAAGTATAAGGGAATAGCCATGTACAAACCCTTAGAAGTTAGCATACTAAGTTAAAACAAATTTCTGCAATGCAACATGTGCTACCAATATTCAAGTAGACACATCAAAAGGCTTCAACGTAAAAATTTGCTAGTTTATAAATAGTATAAGCAAGTTTCTAAAGTTGCCACATAGGTGAAGTTTAGTGCACCAAATTTCAAACAAATGCATCTAAAGGCTTTCAAACTTAAATTTTGAACACAATTTTAATGTTAATAAGAAACAAAATAGATTTTGCAAACGACATTCAAACCAAGTTTTTAAAAATTGGTAACTTGAGGGTTTAGTGGATACCAAACTTCAAGTAGACAAACTTTCAAGGACTTACAGTATGTAAAATGTTTGAATTTAAATCTACATTGTTATAGCAAATGAAACAAATTCATCAACCCAAATACAAACTAATTTTCTTAATTTACTAAAGAGGGGAAAATTAGTGACCCTACTATCAAGCAAACACATCTAGAGGCTTTTAGACAAAACTTTTGAGAGCTTGTTTATAATCTTAGAGTACATGAAAAAATAAAATTAGAATGGAATTACAAACCCACCTAGAGGTTGAAAGGTGTGCTATAATACAAGTAGGTTCCTTGTTATGCCAACCTTGGATTATCAAGGCGATGCTACAAGCGCAACATGTTGAATTTGTACACATAAAGATCAACCACCTCAAAAAACACATCAAAACAACTTGAAAAAAAACTTACTAGTAGATTTGTAGTAAAATAAAGGTTGAGATTGATGAAGAAACTTATTGAATTTTACACCTTCTCCTTGAGGACTCCCAAGTTCCTCCTTTGGGTGACCTAACCTTTTAAAATGCCATTCCTTTTCACATGTCATTGTCCTTACTATCTAAAAATTATTGCACATGTGAATAACAAGTTATAGACCAAATCATCCCACCTTCATTAAAAATACTAAAAATTGTTTTCAAAATAAGAGACATTAGAAAATTAAATTTTAATCATGTACAAAGGGATCATGATCTCAAAATTGGTGAAGATATTACACCCAAGCGCACATCGCAAATACTAAGAATAGATTAGCATAATTCTTGTAAGCATTCGAGCTTTTCTCTTTAGGATGGGTTCCACAACTTCAATTGTCTTTCCCTTTTCTGTAAACCCTAATTAATATGTTTGGATCTAATGTTGTAAGAACTTTGGTTCATGCATTTTCATAATACACAAAATCAACCAATTGTTGTCAATAAACACACGAGACCATCTTCAAATGAAATTCAACCAAAAAATGCATGGGTGAAGAGTTTGGTCAAGAAAATGTAAAGGGTACTACACCATGCCCTTAAGTTTGAAGCTTTGTAATAATTTGAATGCACAACCCTACATGCTCTTTCAAGAAATCAAATAAAGTGTTTTTTTGAAATGTCTATGCTTCCTTATTTGTCAATGGACAGATCCCCACAAAATAGATTTGACCTAATGTCATTGACAAACTTGAAAAACCCATAATGTAACAAACATACCAATTCGAACAAAAGAATTGAGCAAAACATTGTGCACAAAGCTCAAAGCGTCAAGAAGGTGAACCCGAAACCCTAACCTTATAACTTAGCCCTCGATTCATATATTTTGTTGATGTGGCAACATACATAACATTTTCTCGTTTTACTATTGTGCTGTAAGAGTTCTTTTTTTTTACCATTTGATTATGCAAAACCCTCCCATAGCTTCTTTCCAACATCTTTAATGAAAATAAATCTTGGAAAACATAACTTTGGAAAGGTGATGGACTTTGCAAAATTTGAGGAAATTTGAGATCATAAATTTAAATGAAAAAATTAAGAAAATTAGTCATCTTACTATGTTTTAGGAATCTTAAGCCTCATATGTCCTCAAAACATCATGTCCTAAGGTTTCAAGAAGGACCATCAACTCCATTATAAGTAATGAGTCCATAAAGTTTTGCATATGAACTATGACAAGGCGTTTACTTGATTTTTAAAATCCACTTTTCATTCAATATTAATAATTTTTGGTGTAATTTTTTCAAAATTAAAAGAAGGAAGAAGTTAACTTCACTAATTTGAGTCCCTTTTGTTGGCGGGGTTAACTTGCATTCTAATACATATTTTAATATGTGACTAACCTAGGAAAAACTACCTTTGTGACATGCAGAAAAGTCCATTGTAGTCTACTTTTACTCAATTAATGGCAAAATAGAGATTTGTGGTAAACCACAAGTAGTGACAATAGAGGAGCAACTAGACCAAGCTAATAAGTAAAACCTATGGTGAAAAATGTTTAGTGGTGTAGGACAACAAGATGAATTTGTTATATATATATGCCATGTATACAAGGATTAAGAATAAGAAATGAAACATACAATTTTAAATGTGATACTCTTTTGATGTAGTTGCACAACAATTTTTCACATGGGCCAATTGTATAGTCATAGCCTAGTGGTTTCAGCTATCCATGCCATTAAGAATCCATTATGTTACATAGTGGGGTGGAATTGTGGTGGATCTATGATGGAGTGGTTCATTAATAACCAATGGCTCAATGTATTCAATGAAGGTGTAGTGGTTTTGGTGAGGTCCAATCCATTAATTTCAATTTAGGTGCAAGTGCGTAGAGAAAAGGGGACAAGTTTTGCAGTAGTGGTCTTTTTTTTCATTATTTTTCCAACCATTGTTTCTACTCTATATAAACTTTTGTTTCAACACTAGGTACCATAGTTTTTAATTTTCATAAACTACAAAAGGGATGTTTTACCATATATGGATTTTGCACCTTATTGAATTTGTTGTTGATGTGTATGCTTGGTTTTAACCATTGGAGGTAATTGTTGGCAAGGGGAAAAAACAATTATTTCAAGATGGTTGTGAAGACAACCTACAAACAAGTCAACAACTATGTTATCCAACAATCAATATTGATGACGAAATGGACAGGAATATGAAAGGAAAAATCAACTATACCTATGTGCTATTGAATTGTGGAGTTTAAGGTTAGAAAATTATCCCAAGGATAGTGTCCTGAGAAGCTGAAAGATCATGTTGTGTGGATTCATCAAGAAGTTGTTGCATGAAAAGAAAGTGGGAGATCTGTGTCTAAAAAAGAATATAACATTGTAGGTACTATGTTAACATAACTATTGATATGCAAGACATGCTGGACCAAAAAGAAAATCAAATATATGACCTAGTAGTCTCTATTTCATTTGATCTAGTTGCAAGACAAGGGTAGTGGTAGGGGCAGTAGCAATGGTAGGGGGAACAATTCTAGTAGCAATAATGTTACCACATGTAGTAGTAATAGGGGCAGCACTAAAGTAGTGTAAGGGGAGCAGCTATTGCTGCTATTGCTGGATTCTTTCTTGAGAATGCTTGCCATTTGTGGATTGTCTCAATCTTTAACTCAAAGTATGAGGTTTTGATTAGATTAATATCTAAATATTATAATTTTTCTTACACTTTTATGTGGACTTGTGACAATGTAGTTGGATGCAACTTTGTTGCACAAAGCTACATTGTAATGCGGTCATATGGGCAGCATTTTCGAGTGCATCATGTTGATGAACGGGGAGCCACATGTGATTCTTTCATTGCTTGTTAGTTTAAAGAAGAGCTTGATGGCTTAGAGGTTGATTATGTTGGAACAATTGAGGAGATTTTGGAGGTGGATTTTAGAAGCTTCAAGACCTTGGTATCAAAAGGTGCAATGGTTTTGCAATACCGCTCGACTAGAAGATTGCTTGTTTTGCTCAATTGACACCTCCAAAATTTTTGGGGATGGTTGCATGAGTGACCAGCCCTTTGTATTTCTTAATGAGGTTGAACAAGTTTTTCTTGCAAAAGATAGACTTAACGCCAAACGAAGTTTTGTTTTGCAAGACAATCCAAAATGCCATACAATCTTTGACAAGCTTTTGAAGGCTCCTAGGGCATGGATTGATAGTAGTGAAGTGGTCGGCCTTCTTGCCAGTGATTGAGCCCCCAAGTCCCCACCAACCAATGAAGGGCTTGAACTTGTAGAAGAAGAAGAAGATGTCAATGATGATGCCCTAGAGGATGAGGATGAAAGGGAAACAGGAGGGGCATTGACATTGAGTCGAAATGAAATTGAGGATCTAATGCAGGATGAGCGTGAAGACTCTGATGATGGATGAGTCCAATGAACAAGGCATGTGCCTAATGTGCATTGTGGTTTAATGGTGTCTAGAAATCAATTGTCCATTCCCTTTGTTAATCTGAACTGTTTTTTGGTTGCTCTGCCACAGGGCTTTGGATACATTTTATTGAGCAGTAAGATGGTGAGGTGCAAGATGTAACTCTACACCTTGTGTGTGTTTGATACCAATAAAAAAATAGATATTGGGTTACAACCAAGCCCAGCTGAACCTCCTGGGATTCACCAAGGATTTGGGAGCTTATTTTGGCATTGTGGCAGGACTTGCAATCAACGAAATAGCCATCTGTGGATTCTTGAGCTTGGGCTCCATCCAAAGTCTTGTGGGCTATGGTGTGCTCTGGATGGTTCTCAGTGGCAGAATTTCACCACCACTATACTGGCTGGCGAGCAAGAAAGAAAGAAAGAAAGAAAGTTGAAAGAAATTGCTCAGATATATGTTGCAGCAGCAGCAGCAGCTATGTCTCTTCTTGTTTTTGTTTTAAACCTCAGCCTGCAGGCTGATCCACCAACTCATAAGCCATATTCATCATGTTTTTGATTCTCTTGTCCCTGCAGTGATCAACTGCAATTAGGCACTTGTAGCTTTCTAGGCTGATTTGCAGTAATGGGTTGTTGTTTTTTGTGGTTTTTTGCAGCTTTCTTTCGAGGCTGATTTGCAGTGATGGGTTGTTGTTATTTTATTTTCTTGGAGCTTTCTTTCTAGTTGATTTGCAGTGATGGGTTGTGGTGTTTTTTGGCCTGTGAATTTCAGATCTGCATGTTGCTTGTAGTTGGGTCCAACAACATCACATGGTTGGACACAGGAAACATAGTCACAAACATGAAGAATTTTCCACACAGAAGAGGGACAATGACAGGGATCCTCAAGTGTTGCTTCGGTTTCAGCAGTGC
Organism: Sphagnum tenellum; assembly: GCA_963921925.1. Taxonomy (NCBI): domain Eukaryota; kingdom Viridiplantae; phylum Streptophyta; class Sphagnopsida; order Sphagnales; family Sphagnaceae; genus Sphagnum; species Sphagnum tenellum. The sequence goes on from OY998155.1 coordinate 2,410,339, forward strand.
CATCTTCAATCTTGTCTATGCCGTAATCTTCCACAACTAGAGCCTGGAGTCAGTCCTTCTACTCGCTGCAGTTGGAACCAGCTGTGTACAGTTTGCTTGCTCCCCCCTTCATTGAGCTCATCACCCCGGCATAACTGAGTGATTCTGAGTGTGTCTAACGGATATAACTAAGCAGTGTGCACACTCAGAATCATGTTGAACTGATGAAAGCAGTGAGCAGCAAGAGCTATGGTAAACATTGGTGCAAAGCACTGGCAAGTCATTATGATTCAATCTTCTTCAACAACGGTTCCTCCAAGTTGGCCCTTCTGGCTGGATCAGTTGTTCAGTTTGTGATCCACCCTTGGGTTTTTTGATCTGTCTTGCATTGCTTTTCACATCTACTAAGGCTTTTTACTGTTATGCAGTCTTGGTATTTGGGGATATTGCTCTGAAATAGAACTTTGCTCATGTGCAAGTAAGTACCCACAGTCCTGTGAACTATCCCATTTTGCAGGTTGCTGATCAAGTAGCACAAGGGAAGCTGAAAGCAGGAGCTATAATTGTGAGACCACATGGGCACCATGCAGAGGCTGATGCAGCAATGGGCTTCTGCCTCTGTAAGAATGTTGCTGTGTGCACACTCAGAATCAAATGGTCAATAGACATATGGTCTGTTGCTCCTTGCATCTATTGAGGGAGTAGAGCCTGGGATAGTTCTGTTTCTTATGTAAATGGCTGCTTGTTAGCATGGGATTTTCTGAGTTAGCTATTGTGGCATTTCTTTGGGTTGTATTTGTGCAGGAATTTAACAGTTCTTTCTACCCCATTCAGAGAACAATTTACTGTTGCTGACATGAGACATTGCTATTTAATCCTTTTCTATAGTATCCAGAGTTGGTCGTATTGTTGTCATTTGCTATCTTCAAAGCAGTAAGTGTATCTCATGAAGAAAGTCAGCTTCAGCTAAGTCCATGCCTGGTCAAAACATTGGTGTTGAGCATGCATAGCTCTGAAGCCATGTACCTGATAAATATTTTTTGCCATTGCTACAGGCTTGGGAATTTCTGTATCGTTTCTCTGAAGTTATTGGGCAATAGTTTCTTCCTACCTTCAAAGACTTGGAAGCAGGACTTAGTGATATGGGGCTGGTGGTTCCAAGCAATGGGTTGCCAAAGACTGATGATGGAAATTGCAATTTCTTGCCAAAATTAGAGGATGACAGGGTACAAAACAAAGAGGGGTTGCCAGAGATTGGGGATGAAGGTCAAACTGGTGTGGCCAAATTGGGGGAACACTTGAGCCAAAGTGGAGTCGAAGAGCAGGCAGATATGCAGCTCATCGTGCCCAGGAAATTTGACATATTGAGCTTTTGTGGGGGTGGAGAAACTGGTGAGCCTGCTGAAACTGGTTTGAGGGAGCAGGATATAGAGGGAAAGAGGGGAGATGGTTCTGATGTGATGACTGCAGTTGGGAGTGTGCAACCAACAGCTCAAATGTGCATGGCTGAAGCAATTGTTGGTGAAACTGCACAAGTACATGGGAAGGAATTGGGCAGAGGTGATGGAGCTACAACGTCCTTGAATAGTGAATTGGACCACAATGTTGTCACTATGGCTCATGCACATATACCTTTGCTGAAGTTTCTGCTTGCAGATATGCAACACAGGGTTTTGGGTGCTCCAACTGTTGGCAGGCGTCAAGATTCAAAGAAAAGGGGGAAAAAATTTGTGAATGAAACAGTGCCTATGACACCAGAGTTTGAGGGTGATCTACTTGTGAATGAGGTGACATGGCCTGAACTTGCTCATCCATTGTGGAGCATGAATTCGTGTAAGAAGCGCAGGGTGACCTCACATTCCATATTGCTCCGGTTTTGTTTCCTGCGTCAAAGAACGTGTACGACGATGTCGGAGTACTACTTGCAGTAGACAGAAGATGGCGTCGTGATCCGCTAGCAGCTGCTGTAAGTCGAGCTCGATCGTGATGTCGTAGCAGTTGGTAATACTCGGTACTTCACTCCCGCGGCCATGAAGCAGCAGCTAGGTGATCGTCTCTGTAATGCGCTTTCATTATCTCCCTGGCACTTTCAGAGTATTTGTGCACAGTTCGCAAGCTCATGAAACTACCCATCACGGAAGAATCGTGATCGTCGCCGCTACTTCCACCTGCTGCAGTACCGCCGGTAGCCGCACAACCGATCAGAACCACCGCGGAAGAAGAACCACTGCAGATGAGAACAGCTAGAATTAGCAGCTGCCTGCAGTACATCATTGACAGCATGAATCGTCTCTGCAGCTTGCAGTATCTTCTTGGACTCGAATCTCGAATGCATCCTGTTGAAATAACGATTCTGCTTCCGAGTTCAACAAATAGAGCAAGAAAATTTCCCGAGGTTCAACTCTTCTGAAAAGACTTCCTGGTTGCTTGTCTCCGAAGCTAGAATCTGCTTGTGCTGTTTGTAAAACAGCAAACACCGGCGGTCACCACATGAGAACCCACAAAGCAGCAGCTTGTGCAATTTGCAAAACTGCCACAAACACAAGTGCCATCAAAACCCACAAAGTCTGTAGAACTGTAGTTTGCAAACAACAACACCAGCAGCAGCACAAAAGGGTTCCACAAAGCCCACTGCAACTATGTAAATAAACACATACATTGCAACAAGGACCAGGTCCAAGGATTCCCATTAGGCTACTGTGTAACTGTGATCAGAGCTTATGGAGTACAGTAGCTGACATCACAGCAGCTAAATGGAAAGAGACCCTACCACCTTCAAACCATTTACCAAGAAGGAGCACCGACAAAGTCCATGAATATGAATGACATTAAGAAGTCCAAAAGAAAATCTCAACATCTACATTATATGATCACATAGATACCTTGGTGCAAATGAATAATGTCTTCAACAAGAATCTATCTAAATGAGCATATGTTCATTGATTGTTCCTCTTGCAACAATGAAGAACATATCAAATCTTAAAATTGAAGGAAATACAAATTCAAAAGCAATTGCATACATGGTCATATGCAACCTATTCTTATGAAATGGGGTCAGCTAGCAGCCTATCGTCCATAAAAGGACTATCCCAAGAGCCTGTACAAGCATGCATCATAGCCTAAACGATGCTTATATGAATCTCCATAGAACTTTCTAAAAAATATCGTTTGAAATTATTTAAAAAGTGACTGGCTATTTTCTACTTGATCCGGTATTTCAACATCCCAATTATCAAGATAGAAAGAAAATGATTAAGAAGAGAGGAGGAAAGTGTACTAACCAAAATGGATGATTTAAATGATATTGAAAAGTTTGCAGAAAACTCAAACATTTTAATGAATTTCAAATTTCAAATAGTTTTTTGCACAATTGGGCTCTATGGTGAGCGTCCCATTCACACTTGGAGCAGTTACATAGTTCTATTCACACTTGGGTCAATGTGCCACAGGCCACTGTAATGAGTCTGTTATCCTAAGTCTTAAAGTCAACATTTTTCATGAAGAGGAAATAAAAATCTGCTCAAATGATCACCCAATTGAGTTGTGCCAAATTGAACCTGAACTTCGAAGGTAAGATCTTGCTTCTACCAAATAATTATACTTGGAATGATGAGCACACTGGCTGATCCTAATAAGATCAACTTCATGAACAAAACAGGCACAAAAGACTGAAGTGTGACATAATTTCATGGAATCTCTGAAGCAGCAGTGTACACAATTGTCACCTTGTGGTGTTTAGTCTATTTGTGTGGTTGTGGTGTCAATTTGGAAGAAATCTCTTCTAAGTTGGATTTTAAGCTCCAGTTCCTCGCATCACTAAAAGGAAATGCATGAGTCCTCTCAATTTCCAATGGTCATTTTTTATTCAATTCTAGGCTCCATTTCATCACTTAAAAAAGAGCATGCGTCCTGGTGTATTGGAATATTGGTCATATTGGGCCGCACTGAAAGCACCCACCATTGCACCAATCTGGATGGATGGTGATTGGATACCCAGAATTTTTTCATTGGTTCCTATCCTTGTGCTAACTGCCTTTGTTAGCATAGATAGACATTTTTAAAAATATTTCCTCAGCCCTCCTGTTCCTTTGTAACCTTTTATATTTTAAGATTTTTTTTCTTTCAACTTTGATCACACCAACCTAGTTACAACCATCTTACCTTTACATACCAATATCAACACCATCACTTTGACATGCATGTTGACCACTCACCTACCTGGCTGGATCAAGAGTTCTATTATTGCCCCCATTTGCTTACCCACCTATGTACCTAAAACAACCGGTTGGCATCTACCTATCTACACACAAATTACATGATGTTGTGATCAACCAAATGAGGGTATTGCAATAACATTAGGTGAATACTCCCTCTCCCTCCAATGACCTACCTACTCACCAACTACATGATGTCAAATTTGATTGATGAGAGTATTGCAACATTGTGTAGTTAATATATTGACAACCCTCATCTGCTTGCCTACTACTACATTTGACACGAGCTGATCTTAATAGCCCCACCTAGGTACTTATTTGATAGCCGTTCCTACAGTCTAACGATCTCTTGGGCTTAACCCCACAATATCTGTAAGAAACATAATTCACCTATTGAAGAAAAAACTCTTTGACATCCATTGAAGTTCCTTTCAACCCCTCACACATATACATATCAAACTTCGAATGTGGGTATTGCAATAGGTGCACATATACAATGCTGATTTTTATGTGAAATGCAAATATTGCTTGGAATTGGTGACTTTTTGGTTGTTAAAGTACATATTTCACCTTCAATTTTTATTAGATAAAATATGAATATACATATTTGATTTTCCTACCCAAACAAGCAAGGGGGACCCTAAGATATAATGAAATGGGATGAATTTAAAGGTAAGGAAATGTGCCAGACATTTATGTTATTAGTATTATTATTTTTGCAAATCATTCTTTTGTTATTAATTAAAAAAATTTAAAATTAATGTAAGATTTAGGGCTTTTACAAAGGATTTAAGAATCACATGAAATTATTCCATTGTTGAACAATGTTGGTCCTTTAAAGTTGAACAACACCATTAAGCCTTAAAGGTCACATTTTTTGCAAATGATGAGGAATATAAATTATGTGACTATGGATTATTACTCAACACATTTTATTTAATGCAATTTTTGGGGGAAATTGGTTGTTTGTTTAAAGGTCCCAACATAACATAAATTCTTGCGTTTTGATGTGAAGGATTTTGAGAGTAGTGTTGCAATATAGAATTCCATAGGTTATAAGTGGGTAGTTTTGACTTTTAAAGTATTATGAGTGTGGGTAGTAGGTTATACTACAAAAAAATTGCAAATAAAAAATTAGATTAGCAACTAGTTTTTAGTCATAATTATCACATGCAACTTACATGAATTTTTCATCCATTATTTAGATATTATAAAATTATTATATTTATATAAATTTATATTATTGTTAATCTCATCAAGTTCAACTTATATCATGTTGACATTTGTCATTACATAGGTCAAGATTTAAAATATAGTTTAAGTTGTTAGGTTGGTCAACTATTGTGTTTACTTAAGGTCACATAGTAGGCATCTAACCTAGGTTGGCCACATAGGTAGGGAATATTTGATCAAATCCCAATGTTGAATACAACCTTATCATTTGTGGGAATTGATCTTTGAATCCCAAGGATGGAGATCAACAATTCCTTTACCACCAACTCAACTCACTTGTTGTGTCAAAAAAATAATGTGCATTTTATTTACCCTACTTCATTTAAAACATTAAACAAAACATTAATTTTGATCTTTGATATCTTATTTAATTTTGTCCAAATGACAAGCTTAAAGTTTAAATTTCCTTCAATAATGTACAAATATATATATATATATATATGTCCTTTGTTAAGAAAATATTGATTTTAAATAAAACTATTTGAATTTCATTATTGAATATATTTTCAATGACCATTCCATGTAAAAAAAATTCAATCACATGATTCATAAATGGAGAATATATATATAACCTCCACTTGCTTCAAAACATTATCATTATTTACCAATAAGATTTAATTTAAATGTGTAGTATAATTTATTCACATATAATATTTAAAATGGATCATAAATTACATTTCTTACCTAATTAATTAATTAATTTTAAAAAATCACATATCAACATGATAAAATACATGTTATTTAATCCACATACATATTGCCTACTATTTATAACTCTACAACTTGCAACTTAGTAATTGATTGATCACCTAGCTTAATTAATTAATTAAACATAATATTATTTCATTCAACACAATGAAATACCTATTATTGATTAATTTACTTACCTACTACTTAACGACATACATATTACTTATTACCTAGCCCTAATTCTACCATTAATAGCCATGGGTCTTTTAAAATTTTCAAAAACCCACCAAACCTTACTACATATTTAATGATTAGTTCATTGAAAAAAGTTAAAAGAAAATAATCAGAGGAGTAAATCCAACAATTTCATTGGTCAACTCATTTATTTTTCAAATTTAATTACATGCACATTTGTGACTAACATTTTTAGTCACAAATCAAGTTGAAAAGATGCCACATGGTGTCCAATCATCTATGAACCACTTTCCAAATTGTAGAAACAATTACATTTTTCATCTATTTTGGGATGTTAGTAAAAATGGCTAATATAAGTGTATTTTTCATCTTCATTTTCATCCAAATCAACATTAGCTACAAGTATAAGTTGCATATGCAACTACAAACCATTTTGTAATTATTTATGCAATTACAAATCATTTTTACCAAATATCACAAAAGATAATTCTATTTATAGTTGCAAAAGTGGTTGATTTGGACAAAAATCACAAACACATGGGTTGAAATGGATAGAATTCCTTCTAGTGTTATCATCTTAGATTTTTACAATCAATTTTTTTTACTAAAAGAATTGTTTATCTTTGTCTTTTGCAAAATTGATTATTTCTCATGCAATCATTGTTCAAGTTCAAAATTCTTTTACTAAAATCAAAACCCAAAATTTAATTTAATTTTTAAATTTTAATTTCTTGACTTTCATGTTAATCATTGAACACAACTTAAAATGATTGCCATACTTTTAAAATATCACAAAAAAAACTTAACAATTATAGTTTGCAATTTTCAAGGATTCTTAACACTCTTTTAACTCATATTAACATGTTTTGACCTTTTGGTACATGGTTACACAACATGCTAATGTCAAAAAGTACACAAAATCTAACGATATGAATATAATAAGTACAATTCACACACAAACCCCAACCTTTTCACATATACAACTTGTCGTTTGTTTTTGGAGCAAAAATATTATGTACCCAATTGCACCATCTATAATACGAAGTGGAGGATCAATGTGTCAACCTCTAGAAATGGCAAAGTAACACCCACTAATAAGCATGACATGATGCCAATAGAAAGGAATTCTTGTGGCATGGTTTTACTATGATGAAAAATCATCCCAACACCAAACTTGACAATATTTTGAATTGTAAAATCATTGCTTCCATTAAAACTCAAGACCATAATGTAATCATTTCTCTAGTATTATAAAATAATGTTCAAACAAGAAAACATTGAAATCCAAAATTTTAAAAATCCAAAAAAATAACATTTTTGAACAACTTACATTTGAGCAGGTTCTACAAATTTTTTAATAGCTACTTCCTTTGCTCAAATGATCTTAAAAATTTCTTATAACATGTTCTATAATCCAACACTTTTTTTTGACCAAATTTAATGCAACCACTTATGCCTTTTGGATGCCTCTCCTAGCATTGTTTATTTACACCTTCACAAATGCACAAGAAGAAAAATTGTTGTTTAAAATTGCTTTTTAGTTGCAAATGACCTTTTTTTAATACTAAAATTGGTTAGAATCGATAGTTTTTCTTCTAGTGATAGTTGATTCAACACATTGCATTTTATACCTAACAACATTGATGAACATGCACTACAAAATTCTAAGGAATTACAAATGAATAGAAAGGAGGCACTACCAATCACCTAAATTGTGGCAAATCATGTAACATCTCTTATGACTTCCAATGTGGGTTCATTTGTGTAAGTCATTGTTTGCCCATGTGGATAGAACCAACATATTTTAATTGTACAACATTTGCACCATGATTCCCAAGAGATTCCATGTTTTGTAAATGTATATTGACACATGAATTCAACAAATGTCCATTCCAAGGCTTTCGAAAAAGGCTAAGGGTTCATTTGTTTATTAACAAAGCAAGAAAAAATGTTGTGAAAACATATTTCAAAAACTTTAAATGGCAAAAAAATACAATGTTGTAAACTTATAAAAACACCTGTAATGCAAAACTTGCAAATGTACAAATGTCAAATTACTTTCAAAAGAAAATGAAAAGTTATGAGAGGGATGAAGACTTTGGGCATAAGAAATAGAGTTATGAGCTATGGGAAGGAGCATGTTGGATATTGTAATAATGGTAGTAAGGCAAGAACTCAGCTTGCACCAAAATCATTTTCATTTTCATGCACCTTTACAACTTGAAACAACCTTAAACAAAAAAAAACAAACAAACAAAACATGTTGCCTCCTTTCTTTAAAACATTGGAGCTCTTGAAAACCAAAAAAATATTGAAATAAAAACCAACATTCCAATTTTTCAACCCCAATTTTTTTTGTTGAACTCCTTTGCTATATATTAAAAAAAGTTTTTTTTTTTCAAAAATTAACCTCCCACATCAACTTGCAAAACAAAACAAAAAAATACTACAACAAAAAGAAGGAAAACAAAATTGATTTCCTTCTTTAGTGCACATTTTGTGGGAAAAAAAACAAAAAACAAATGATGAAAAAACCTTCCTAGGATGGGTGTTGAGTAAGGAGAATAAAAAAATGGAAAAAAAATGAAAAATCTTGATGATGACAAGAATAATAAATAAATAAAGGGAGGAATAAAAAAAAGATAAAGCAAAAAGATAAAGTGCAAAAGTGAAACAAAATACTTTGAAATAAAACTTACAATTGTGATACCTAGGATTTTTATAAAGTTTCAACCTCCAACATTGTGTGGCCTAACTTTTTTGTTTCACATAAAAGCTTGAAATCATACCTTACACAATGTCAAAATGCGTATATTATGACTAGGATATTTAACATGACTATGTTTTAGTTCTAGTAATGTGGTCATATGTCCTTAGTTGTAATTATGCCTTTATTCATCATTGTGACTACATGACTATTATTGTGATTGTATTATTCTTACATGACTAGATGTTAATCTATGCATACCTAGTTTACAAGCTAAGCTTTAGGGTAACCTAACTACCTAGTAAGGTAGGCTAGGCTACCTACTTACACAATCTACATAGGCTAATTTTGTTAACCACCGATTCCTACCATCCAACCTACTTAGGCTATACCTAGGTACCTACCTATTTGATCTTACCCTCCTACCTACTTATGTAAGTACACTTGCAAAAAAATTCAAAACATTCATATATTATATGTTGACAAAAGACCACACCTTAAGAAAATGTGATTCATTGATTAATGACTTAGTTGTACTTGTGACTAAGGCAAGGTCGAATTCAATTCCTCATACTTGCAACCTAAGTATAGTTGCAATAGAATCGCAAGCTACAAGAAGGAACAAATTAAGTTCAAAATGTGGGCCATGGGAGGAACAATTGGGATCACACATTTTAGTAGCAACAAGATAACAACTTGAGTTGCATTGGAATCACCTTCATTTTTGGGCACTTTTGCAACTTGAAACAATCTTATTCTTTTTTAAAGCATTAAAAAGAAACAAACAAAGAACCTTACTTCTTTTCGTACAAACACCATACCTCTTGAGAACTCAAAAAGGAAATAAACAAAATACTCCACCTTGCCAACCCCAAAGAGTTTTTAATTTTTGAGCTATATTGTTAATAAAAAATAAAAATAAAAGATAAAACCCCCAGCAACAACTTGCAAAAAAAATAGAAAATATTGTAATACTTGGGCATCTTTGGCACTAAATATATTATTTTCAATATTGTTGAAATTTTTAGAAAGCAATCAGATTCAAACCCACACCATGTACATCAAACTCACATAAAATTGAATCAATCAAACTAAAATTACAACAAGTAGTTTATGAGAACAATTGTAATTTGTTGTATTTATTCATTATATTTCAAAATTTTCAAAATAAAAAACTATAGTGCTGAATTAGAAACTTCAAATTATAAATTATTTCGTAACATTATGCCAAAGTTGGCAAGGTACTATAGTACTACATTCCCTTCATTGGGCAAGTTTTGTGCACAAAAGAAAAGAAACAAAAAACATTCCTAAGACAACAATTGAACAAGGGGAAAAAAACAAGGAAATGACAAAATAAAAAAAACAACAACTAAAATGATAACAAAATAAAAGGAAAGTAAAATCAAAAACAAAAAAAATCAAAATGCAAAACCAAAACAAAATACTTGAAATAAAACTTATAATTGCAATGTCCAAGAATCCAATGAATCTTCAACTTCCAATGTTGTGTGGGAACCTCTATCCATTCAAACAAAAAATTGAAATCAAACCTTAGTAGTATAAAAATGTGATTATGTTGGTTTCAAAGTTGAATATCATCACCACTTTCTCTTCTCTTTCGTCCTACTCCCTTTCTTTGTTCTAAAAACATCATGCCTTTTAAAATTACAATTCACACATCTTGCTGCATCAACTTTAAAAAAATTAGGGTAAAAATAAAGGTGTGTGAAAGTAAATATAAGTAAAAAGTTAAAGGTATAGGAACGTATTTAGGGCATTTGCAAGTATCTACAAGGCTATGGGTGCATTAAGTGAAGATTTATATAACCTCTTTAACACTAGGAAAATGAGTAATGTCGTCATTGTTTTTTTAAAATGAACTAATGTGACTTGTGCCATTGAACACATATTATAATAGTAAACCTTCTTTAGCATAAATTTGGATTTTATTAAGTTTTCAAAGACAAAAATTGATCAAAATTTCATATTTCCTACACTTTAGGTCAAAACATTATGAAATCATGTCTATTAAATCCTACTCATTAAAGGCTTTCAACAAGATGAAAAACACACCCCAACTTCTTTAACCTATATCTGAAATTCAATTTTCATTTCCATTATAGTGGAGTTTTAGCTTTTTGTCAAATTTTTATGAAGAAAATAAATTTAGAATTCAATATTTCCTATCAATGTTTTTTTTTGTGGCAAAATTTCACAATTTGATGATTTTTTTCTTAAATGAAGAAAAAAAATGATCATTTTTGCACCATTTTTTGAACTAAAAAATAACTAGATTTAAACCTAAGCACTTCTTAGGTCACCACTTGTACCAACATTTTTGTAAAAATTTTATAGCCCATTTAAGACAATCATTATTTAATGTTAATTAATGTTAGGGATATTTTCTAATGGACCTAAGTTTGAGGAATTTTGTAAAAACATATCTTTTACATCTTAGGTCAAACATTTACAAAATCACCTCTAATAAATCCTACCCAATAACACCAATTTAATGGGCCCCAACTTCTTTAGCCTTAATCTAAATTTTTATTTTTACTTTTCACTAAAATGGATTTTTTATTTGTTACAAAATTTCTAGTGACAAATATTATTCAAAATTCAATATTTCCTACGTGCACCTTAAGTCTTAAAATGACAAAATACCTACCTTAAATCCTACTCATTGAAAGTTGAAAAGCATCAAGAATGTGCTCCAACTTTTATAGCCTAGGTTTGAAATCCAAGTTTCCATATTTAATCAAATGGAATTTTCATTTGTTCTTAATTTTTCAATACAAACATTATTCAAATTTTAATATCTCATGCACCTTGGTTTAAAAATCACAAAATGGTGCCTACAACAAGTTTCTAATTGTACAATTGACATTTACAACTAAAATTTCAATAGTTGTGTAAATCAAATTGTAAATGACTATAGTTGCAAAAGACATCATGACATTATTAATGTCAAGTTGAATGCATGAATGAATAGACCAATATTGGTGTCACAATGGATAATTCATGAATTAAGGAACCACTTGATGTGTAACCACTATTAAGGTTTAGTCATGTCTAATCCAAATTTGATGTGTAACCATTGTTTAGGTTTAATTATGTCTAATTCCAAATTTTATGAATGCTCAATAAATTCATAATAAAATGTTTTTGATATATCAATATAACATTTGGATAAATTTGAAAAATAATCCAATGAATATAAAAGTTCGAAAAATGTTGTTTAAGCATTGTAACCAACATTTTACAATGTTAAACAACATTGTTTGATCATTATTTAAGCACTATTTAAGCATTGTTAATCTAGTTCCAAATTGTCACATAAGTTTTCTTGGGACTATTTAAATATTGATTAAAGACCACATAAAGTGCATGTTGGCTCCTTAATATGTGTGGTAAATATTAATATCCTAACATTACATTTCATTTTGGAATTTTGTATTTAACATGTTATTTTCAAACATACAAAATCTATTTAATAATAATTATAGATACAAAAGGTAGAACTCAACAAAAAATACATCACAAAATACAAATTTGCACAATTATTGCTTTTGCAATGATTTGAAAACATAATCAAACCATATCATATTGGGTAAAAATCGAAAATATGAAAAAAAAATGATATTGTAATGTTAATGTTCTTCTCCATCACAACTATTTAAAAACTTTAACATGAGCTTCTCTATATGTCAAAATTACCTCCTCTTTTTTAAATCATAATTTCCTCACATTTTAATGTCTAGCCTTCTATAAAACTTCTTCAAAATTCTTCCTCAAGTTCCCACTAGAAACTTTAATTTGAATCAATCTTCATAAGTCCAAATCCACTTAACCTACATAGTGTTGCTACACCTTTGTCCACCTTGTTAGATGTTGATTTTACCTTTGTTTAGTTAGTCTAATAGGGACAACACAATTTGTCCTTAACAATGTGAATGTACCCCAATGCGATTTTCTACAAGTTTTTTTTTGTTCAAAACCATTTAAGGTCTACCACAATCAATATTCTACCCAATGGACATTGGTTTTAAGTTGTCAAAGGTTACAAATGGAAGATATATATGTTATCAATATTGTAAATTAATCACTTTAAATAAAGTGAATGGACTTTTGAAATGGTAACATATGGATTAATTACATAACTATGGGTTTACAAAAGGACTTTTTTTAATCATTTTGATTGAAAATGTTTACTAAAGACTCAATCACTATAAGAAATCTTATCCCCCATGTTTGTGATAATTAATGCGACTAATGGTAAATCCATTAATTTTGTGATTACAATTGTTGTAGTCTTACATGTCCTTAAGTTGTAAGCATTTTTTGTTGCAAATGCAATTACAATTTAGCACTTGGGTAGGTGCACAAATGGGTGGACCAATTTGCCACAAATCCAAAGTCCCCTATTTATTCAAAATCTTGGTCAAATTTTGGAAATTACAACTAATTTTCATTGACTTCCTCCATATTTTTTCCATGTCATTAATGCCCTATCTATAATTTCTCTTTCCTTAAGCATGTAAGCAAAAAACCATAAAACACTTCTTCTTCCAATATGATACGGACTTATAAAAAAATGTTCTTAATTAGCCCATTCAAATGTCCATAAGTATAATCCTAGAATTCAACTAATTCTTTTTTTTTACCCTTAGCTTATTTATTATGATATCTTACTAATTTCAAGTCCTTAACACACACCCCATCAATCAATGATCATATCATAATCCACATAAAAATGGCAGTTAGAGTTTTAAGTTCAAAATTTCATGGCTTTTACGATTTTTTAAAATTTGTAAAATGATTTTGTGCATTAGGTAGATATTCATGTTAAGATCTTTAAACCAAGTTAAAGCAACATTGCAATGGCAACCACAAGGTAGAATTGTCTTACATGACACTCAAATTGGTCAAATTGGTCCACCCATTTATGCATGCACTCACTACAGTTGTAGATGTGATTTTCACTAATATAAAACTAGGGTAATCCATTGGCCTAAATTGATACATGGGGCTTTAAAAGTGAAATAATTCTACTCCACCTTAATCATTTCACCTTTATTTTAGAAACTTTATGTTAAAGTTATGTCAATATGGGGTCATTATGTAATCATCATGTTTCATGATTGATTGAAAAGGAGTTGAAGTAATTCATTACAATAGATAGGTTTGTTTGATGATGATACTAAATAGGTTGTAAGTAATTAGGGAAAGATAGGTAGGTAGATAGGTAATAATGTATGTAGGTAGATCTATAGGTAGTTATGTTGTATATGAACAAATAGGTATCCCCTAGCTGGCTTACATAGCCCATTGGTAGGTGTATATTGTTGTCCCTAGAGGTAGGCTTTAAGTAGCCTATGTTGCCCTTCATTATGGTAACCTAAGTAGCCCTTAGATAAGACATAACCCTTAAGTAGCTTAGGTAGCCTACATAGCTTTACCCTAACCTATGATAACTTTTAGTGAGGCCTATATGTTGTCCCTGAATAGGCCTTAAGTAGCCTATGTAACCCTTATGTAAGCTTATATTTTCAATAGCATAGGTAGCTCCTAGGTAGATCCATATGTAGCTTATGTACACCTTAAGTAGGCTGCATAGCCCCTAAGGTCGCCTATAATAGGTTTGCATACCTTTTAAAGTAGCCTACATAGTTCAAATATTGAAATAAATATAACCTTAGTATTACTTCAAGTCCCTACGAAGTTAACAAGCAAGTATTAGTGTGAGGTGGGTATGATTCCATGTCCTTACCATGTAGGTATTGGTGTGAGGTTAGTATTGCCTTAAGCCTTACTAGTTTGGTTGGTTTTTGGACACTAAAATCAATACCAACCTATATACACTAATAGAAATCAATGTGGTTTAATTGACTAGAAAAAACCAAAATGGATAGGTGTCAAAAAGGCCATCCCATCATTTTGGACAAGTTGATTTCAAAATGGTTGTTGTGACTAGGGTGGTCTTCTTTTACTATACAAAATAAAGGATAGTGAACAATAGTTAAATTTTTGCCCAAATGAAAATCATTTATTTTTTACTATCAAATTATTGTTTTTATGGTAAGTAGGTAGGTCATAAAAAGGAAAGCATGTAGGTTGAAGCCTAGCCTAACCTATCAAACCTATTTAGCCTATCCTACTTAGGTGTGATCACAATCTAACAAGCCAAAAAGGGTGTTTGATTGTAAATGAAACAATTCAACTTTAGAGAACTATTTATATTCTTTCATTTAAATTAGAGTCCAAATGTGATGAAGAAATTTGAAATCTTTCTTTTGAAAATTTGGGGGATTTTTCCAAAATGAAAGAATATTGTGACAGATTTTTCCCCTTCTATTGTTGTTGTTTGCATTTTGGCAAAATTGCCAAAAAAACATTTGTGGGTGGATCTGTTCAAATAATTTTAGGCAGAGTTAGCCTGTAGATAATTACACAAATGTACTACTTTCATCAGTTGCAAGCTAGAGCAATGTGGCCTGGAAATGATTTAGCAGTAATGAGAATATAGGCACACACTAGAGTTACAGCCAAGTGCACACACCAAATCAATTGAGCTTATTTGTTTAACTGGGATTGTGAAGGCATTCTTGCAATGCACAAAATACAACCCACAACAAAACAAAAAAAGTAGTTCAAAAGCTTTTATTGAACTTTTGCTCAAAAGTTGAACAATTTGTGACATTCAAAACCCAAAACTTGTGTTTCAAAAAAAACTTGAAAAATGTGACATACTTAATATGCAATCATCAGAATAATTTGAAGAGCCTTGAAAGAAAGATCATGGTTGATAATTCAAATTTTAAGATGTACATTAGCCAAAGAAACAAAGCCAAGTACTTGGTGAGGAAACCATGTTCACAGCAATGAAAGGTATAAGAGGAAACCTAAAAGCGACAGACAGATTATACGAGATGGAAGCACAAATTCCATGACACCTGCAGATCGTGTTGGAGCTGGTGGAGCTGATGGTTGTGGAGCTGTAGAAGGCCCAGTTGAAGGTGAGGGCGGGGTAGAAAAGGTTGGGGTTGTGACAGGTGCAAAGATGGGTGCAGGTGCTGGTGCAGATCCTGTAATATCATCAAAGCCTGCACACATAACCCAAAACGATAAAATTTCAGCGAGCATCATACATCACACCTGGAAAAGACCAAGTTTGAGAAAACAAAATGTCAGTCAAATGTCAAGCCCAAGCAAGTTTGAGAAAAATTTATGCATGTCAAACGCCAAGCTCAACTTCAAGGCTCTTCCCAAAGCAGGATGATCCTATCAAATGCTCAACAATTTAATTAATTTAGTACAACTAAATTGTTACACTACTACATCAGTGCTTAACACTATTGAATCTAAAGTTACACATGTAAAAACAGGTCTGCAGAAACACTCCTTGAGAATAAACACAAACAAGTGGAAACCCTATTCACACTAAATTCAATTCCAACAACAAATAATTACAAAAACACTACAGTTCTGCAACAAATACTTCATAGGCTACTTTTGAAAATAAGATAGAGTAAGAATAAAGCTTCCACTAAGCTGATTTCATTCCAAGAGTACTGGGAATAATTGGTTATGGACAATCTGCTGATTGGTACGTCCAAATCCAAAAATCATTCAATTTTTCACAGATTTTAGCAAATCACCCTAAGAAATTGTGATAATAGCTTGTGTCAACGAGAATGTGCACACTAAGAGTGTACCACTTGGGCAAGAATCACTTACAGGTTGATGGAATCCAGCCTAGCAACTGATCTTCCCGGTTGAAGGTGAAAGAGTAGCCAGACATGGAAAGCACTGTATGCCATGACAACAAAAGAACTACCGTCATCAGTTCAAAATAAGGTAGTTGGTTAATTTTCTTTGGAGCTCAATTTAGCCACAAAAAATGAAATGAAATGAATTAGACCATGAAAAACCCTGAGTTTTAAATTTTTTTGGGAGTTTATATTTTTATCAATTGCCAAATTTTTGCCATATCTTTAGATAAATAAGAATAGATCTATTGACATTCATCCCAGGTTTATTATAAATTCAGTAGCAATATAATAACCCTCTGCACTCTAAGATGTACTGAATAAATGCAGACACAAAGGGTGACCTCCTCCTCAAGAAGGCTGGGACCATTCTCAGTTAGGTAGGTCTGAAATACTCACATCCAATTTGAATCTCTGGAAATGAACTGTTAAGAAATCCAAAGCAGGTTCCAATAAGTTCGTTAGTATCCTGCAAAACAGAAGATTACAACAATACAGTTCAATCAGACAATTAGCAAAACCCTCTCTCATCTGACTAGGAGCAAAACACAGAGGGTTTAGGGTTTAATGGGGTTGCTACATTTGCGAAACCAGTGGATTTCAGGGTTAATGGGGTTGCTACATTTGCAAAACACCGTGGGTTTCAGGTTTAGGGTTTAACCGGGTTGCTACTGCATTTTCCTGGATGAATTCAAATGCATGAATAATGTCTCCAACAATTGGTCGTGTTTTTTATGCAAATGACGATGATAGGTGCAGCAGCCAAGAAGCCATGAACAAAATTGAGGATTTTATTTTATTTTTGGTGACATCAGAATTGCACCAGTACCGGATTCAGAAGTCCATAGGCTGCACCATTAGTCTCCAAGACTGCAGCATTTGGAAAGATGAAGTTCACTGGAGGGAGCACAAGATTTGGATTGCTGTAGTTGCACAAATCCAACAAGGTCCCCATGTCAAAAAGCTCAAGTGCCATATTGATGTTAGATCAAAAACTCGAATTCTGTAGAATCAAGCTTGTCTGATTCACAGAAATTCTATCCAAAAAAATGCACATGATGTATGCTGCTGCTGGACTGACAAAACTGAATCCAATCACAAGTGTTTCTTCATACACAAGAAAATAGACTTTGCTGCGTGAAATTATACACTAGTACTGTGATGTGTCTCAAACTCTCTCAGCAACAGGGATGTACAAATTTCTCTAGTATATAATTAAGAGTGATCTTGATCACTTACCTTGTGTTGTAACAAAGACCTTGTCCAGTCACATTTAGTTCTGGTAAGGTGATGAAACTCTTATACTGCAGCAGAAACCCAAAACAAAGGCACAGCAAACAAGTTCCATGAGGACTAGAAATACAGGTCTAGGCGCCACGAGAACGTTGAAAGATCAAACTAGAAGAAGAAGAAGAAGAAGAGCTTATAGTTTCCATGTCGACACGGCTACCCAAGAACTATAGAGCGGCGGCAGCGGCAGCGGCAGCTAGAAGAAGACTCACAAAGTTGACTAACGGAGTGTAGACGGCGGACGGTAAGTAAGTGAAGAAGAGCAGAGTGTCGAAGCTCGCGTTCAGTCCTACTGAAATATTTTGGTCTCCGACCTCCAGCGTTGCGATCTCCACCAGATTCTTCTGGCTGCAACAAACAACAACAACAACCACCAGGTTTCGCATTTGCAGTTTTGATCGGTTCAGGATTTCATCATGCGAACTGCTTCGAAGCCAGCTGCAGTTCAATCGCAGACTTACAGCAGCAGGTACTTGATCCGATGAAGACTTCCTTGCTTGCTACATGAACAAAGTTGGAGCGGCCGGGCCAAAACTGTGAAGGCCGAGATAGAAGACGTTGTACTCACCTTGAATTGCTGACGAATGGAGTGGTTTGCTGAGTGATGGGTCCCTTGTCTCCGAACGCAATCCTGCCTGTTACACTGACGTTGGTGCAGACGGAGAAAGAATCCAGCAGCCCCAGTTCTCTCGTCAGTGTGCTTGGCACGGAAATCTCTCCCGTTCCCAGACCCAGAACGCCGTCCGGAGCAATTTCTCCGTTGAGAAAGTAGCCTGTCTGAGTCTGCCCACATCTGCAGCCGCAACAAACGCCCCAAACAACCAACACGATTTGATCGGCAAACTGCACGCGTCGTTTCTACCAGAAGAAAGAAAGAATCATGATCTGCAGCAGGTGAATGAAGAAGAAGAAGCTTTCTTGCAGGCCTACCCGAAAACAACCGGGACACTGACTGGATTTCCACCATACTCCGGGATGAAGTACAGAATGTCCTCCACTAAAAAACCAGAAGTGTTAGTGTCGGAGTAAAGACTGCTTTGTGTGTAAGGGCATGATTGCTGCTGCGATGCTGCTGCGCATGTAGTTTGGTTGATGCTGCAAAGCGGGTTGCTGCAATTCACTGATTGCGAAGTCGAAGATGAGTTCGGCGAATATGTATGCACTGTGCTCTGCGGCCCATAACACACATCATGCATCATGATCACTTATACTTCAGCAAGAATATAATATCCCGAGGAGGAGCAACTTCTTACAGCAACAAGCAAGCAAGATCAAGACTCCCCTACGGGTCTTCTGCATATCTAAGAACTTCTGATCTAATAGTATGGCTGGATTACAGCTCTGGCGGAGCAAGAACAGCAGCTTCAGCTTCAACGGAAGTCTTACAGAGAGAGGAGCACAGTGGTGGCATGCACAGGGGACCCAGAGCAGATCGCTGGCAGTATCCAACGCTACGAAGTACTCTGTGGCTGGATCTCCGATGTTGATAAATGCGTAGAAGAAACTACAGTCACATAAACAACAAAAACCCAAATGCAAAGAACTGGAGAATCAGTCCCCAAAATGGCGATCAAAATGCTTAAATTGCAAGCGAGATCTTCAGAGTACAGACTTCTATCGACATAGTTGGACTTGCAGCACAGGTGGCCTTACTATCCATTTGATTCCTCAGTTTCGTTTCCTTCGAAGAACGTGTACGCCGTAGTACTGCTTGCAGTAGACAGAAGATGTCGCCGTGATCCGTTAGCAGCTGCTGCAAGTCGAGCTCCATCGTGATTTCGTAGCAGCTGGTAATATTCAATGGTTCCCTGTGCAGGCCATGAAGCAGCTGGGTGATCGTCTCCGTAACGCTCTAGCATGATCTCCCTCGCACTTTCAGAGTATTTGTGCACAGTTCGCAAGCTCGTGAAACTACCCATCACGGAAGAATCATCGCTGCTTCGACCTGCAGCACAGCCGATCAAAACCCCGGAGGAACCGCTGCAAATAATGAGCAGTGCAGCTAGAAGCAGCTGCTGTCTGCAGCACATGAACAACTCTAGCAATCCACGGAGCAGATTCCCTGCAGTTTGAAGCAGCATCAGATTCTTAGACTCGATTCTCGACTGCATCCTGTCGAAGAATTGATTATTCTTCTGATCTCAACAAATGGAGGAGGGGAAAAAAATTCCAAATCCTCTTGGACGAGCTTCAAACTCTTCTGCAAAATCGTAGTTAGATTAATTTCGGTAACAAGCAAATACCGGCGGTGACCACAAAGCAGCAGCTTCTACAATTTAGAAAACTGCCCACAGACACAAAGCGCAACCAAAACCCACAAAGGCTCTATAACTGCAGATTGCAAACGACAACAACAACAACAAAAACTTCACTACCAAAACCTGCAGCCACAAAACTTGTGAAGTTTACAGACAACAAACACAACGACCACCACAAAAACCCACAAAGCTGATTTATGGTACTTACAGCAAACAACAAAAATCCCACAAAGCTCTTGAAGCTAAATCTATTGGATGCAAAGTTCAGAGCAAGTGCTGATATGAAAAACAAAACACCCCAAAACATTTACAACACATTGTGAACACAAGTGTAATTTGCTGGTGGGTGAACACTGGCCACTAGTATGGTTTGGAGCTCAATTTGTTGTTTCCAACAGATTTTTAAGAGTGCTTTTGAAGAAGGTACAGTAGAGAATCAACTACTTTTGGGCAGTGCTTGAAATTTTGGTGTTCCAAAAATTGGGTAGCATGGCAGTTTCTTCAAAGCAAATTCTTTCTCCTTTCCCCCAACAATTTATTTTAATTGGGGTATGGATTTGGATTTATAAGAAATTATACATAACTTCTTCTTATTAATAGCATCGCAAATCATGCAAAACTCACAAATTAAATTAGTGTTTTCAAGTTTTTTACTATCTTATTGGTCTGTAGTTTTTCTATTTAATCAGGCTATTGACCAGTTCAAGTTGTCTGCAAAGAATTTTCTTACATAATGTTTATCTAATCAGAGTTTTTACACAGAGCTCACAAAATTTGTTTCTTTCTAGTTACAAAATTTAGGGTTTTCTCTTCAAAAATGTTTTTTTTTCAATTTTGTCAATTTGGTGGACTGGTGATCAGAATGAACCAATTTGGCTAGAGGTCATACAAACCAATAAAAAGTTTTTGGAATCCTGCCTAGTTGACATACAGGAACTCAACAGGTAAAAAGTTCGACTTCTAACTTTTTTGTTCCTCAAAATGTGGCAAATATTCAAAAGAATCCCTTTGTACAAATATGCAAAGGATTCTCCAAACAAAAAGCACTGGTTACAATGGTGGGTATCTGGTTTTTTGAAAAATCCTATAAATCCACAAGTTTTGCAAAGAGTTATTTTACATACTAATAAGAATATGTTAAATAACTTGGCAAACTTACACAACACTCACAAGATTGGTATGTTTTAATTTACTATGTTAGACTGCAAGTTTCTGTTCAAAAATCCTATTGACAAACAGGTTTTGTGCAAAGAGTTGTTCTCCATATACTATTGTTGTGGCAAAATACACAATTCTCATAAAACTAGCATTTCTTAATTTCTTCTAACACTAGTGGGTAACCCGTGGCTACACCACTCCAGCCACCCCGAACGCTCTGTTAAGCTCTACTGTCTGCTTGGTTGTTTTTTTAGTTAGTCTTTACACTACCAATCCAATCACAAAGCTTTGTTTTTGTAGCAAAGGTCCCCCCTCAAGGGCAAACCTTGGCACCCATGTTGGTACCTCCACCTTTTTTGAGTGAGGCGTCTTTATGGTCATATTAAGCTCGAAAGATGTTAGATTTGAACTCGGAGACCTTGATTTTAATCTCTAGCCTGGACATTTAGAAATAATTAAATGGATTTTGGGTAAATCGAGCACCCATGTTGGGTACGTATACTTTTTTTAAGTGAGGCCTCTTAGTGGTTATACCTACCTATTAAGGCCCCAAAGATGTTAGATTTATACTCTGAAAACCCTGGATTTAGTCTAAAGCACGGGACATTTACAAATAATTAAATGGATTTCAAGATTTTTCCCATGGTACCAACGTGGGTAGCTGGTTCAGCCCAGGCTCTAACCCAACCCACACACTTACCCACCCACCATTGGTTTTCTTTTAATTTTTTCTTCTTCTTTTCCGGGGAAAGAAAGCGAGAGGAGAGGGGATGAAATGAGGGTGGGATGTTTTGGGGGGAAATTGTCTCGTATCTTTTTATCACTCTAAGACCTTGAATAAGGCCACTCTAGGAATTAAGGCCCTCTCACAACTTTTGCCTCATGCAGTCTTTAAAGAGACTTTTATGACGTTTGTGGATGGGGACAGTGCTTTTTCAGCCTGCATATATAAATATACATATAAATTATTTTGTTTTCAAAGTTCTACATATACACCCAGAGCTAATCAGCAAACCATGTGTACTGCAGAGCTTAGGTCACAATTCAAACGTACTCACCGCGTGATGACAGCAGCTGAACAGTAGAGCTGTGAGTCATCTGGGAATTTTTCCTTAGAGCCTCACTACTACTAACTTGTGTATTAAATGCTGAGTTTCAATATTTGATACTCAAATTTAATAAAATTTCCTTATTTTACAAGTACCACTAAAACAAGGGTTTAAAGGTTAAAGGACGCCCACACTTTATGCTAGTTGCCTGCATAAAGTGTGGCATACTTTCATGGAATCTCTGAATGAGCATTGTTCCTGATTGTTGAGTTGTGGAGTTTCATGAATTCTTTGTGGGGGTGTTGACTTTTGAGCTTACTACCTCCTACTGCATCACCTTAGCTCTCCATTTAGAAAAGTCATTTTTCTTCTGCTTTTTGGCTCCATTTCCTCACAAAACACGAGTGTGCATCCAAGGGGTTTCTTTTCAATTTTTTATATTAAACAATTTGCGAATTTTTCACCCCCAAAAACTAAATTTTAGTCAAATTTTCAATAGGAAAAAGAACTCCGATAATTTCACAATATTTTTGTCAGAAAACCCACAAAATTTGTGGGAATTCAATCAGTGCATGTGTCCTCTCAACTTGGAACAGTCATTTTCCACTTCAATTTTAGGCTTCATTTTGTGACAAAACAAACATGTGTCCTCATCGGGTATTAGAATCTTAGTAAAACTTAATATCTTTCACCAAGAGGCTTGCCTCAAGCATTTTGCATATATTCCTGGAAATCTGTAGGCATATATTACTTTGGGGAGAATATTTTCATTATTGCCAATTTTTAAAAACCCGGTTTCAACCTATACAAAGGATTCTTTTTTAAAAAGATGAAAAAGAACAAATGCCAAGTACTTGGTCAGGAAACCTTGTTTTGGTGTTGTTCAAAGCAAGGAAAGGTATAAGAGGAACCCTAAAAGGGACAGAGCGATTATAGGAGATGGAAGCACAAATTCCATGACACTTGCAGATCGTGATGGAGCTGTAGGAGGCCCAGTTGAAGGTGAGAGTAGAGGCGACAATGAAGGAGGTGATGGTGATGTTGGGGCAGGTGAAGGTGGTGTTGGTGTGGGTGGGGTTGAGACGGGTGCAAAGATGGGTGCTGGTGCTGGTGCTGGTGCAGATGTTGTAATATCATTGTAGCCTGCACACAGGACCAAAACTGATAAAAATTTCAGCTAGCATCATATTGCAACATTTTAGCAAGCATGCTAAGAAATTGTGACAATAGTTTATGTCACAGAATTTGCACAGTAAGAGTGTACAGCTTGGGCAAAAATCACTTACAGGTTGACTGAATCCAGCCTAGCAACTTATCTTGCTGGTTGAAGGTGAAAGAGTAGCCAAGCATGGAAGACACTGCATGCCGTGACAGCAAAAGAACTACCATCATCAGTTCAAAATAGATAGTTGGTTAATTTTCTTTGGAGGTAAATATAACCATAGAACCATGAAAAACCCTGATTTTCAAATTTTTTGGGAGTCTATATTTTTATCAATTGCCAAAATTTAACCATATCTATAGATAAATAAGAATATATCTATTGACATTCATCCCAGGTTTATTATAAATTCAGTAGCAATATAATAACCCTCTGCTCTATAAGATGTACCGAATAAATGCATACACAAAGGGTGACCTCCTCCTCAAGAAGGCTGGGACCATTCTCAGTTAGGTAGGTCTGAAATACTCACATCCAATACGAATCTCTGGCAATGAACTGTTACGAATTCCGAGGCAGAATCCAATAAGTGCGTTATTCTGCAAAATAGAAAATTACAACCAGATACAGTTCAATCAGACAATCATCAAAACCCTCTCTCATCTGACTAGGAGCAAAACACAGAGGGTTTAGGGTGTGCTACATTTGCAAAACCAGTGGGTTTGGCGTCCAATGGGGTTGCTACATTTGCAAAAACCAGTGGATTTCAGGGTTAATGGGGTTGCCACATTTGCAAAATTAAGTGGGTTTTCGGCTTGATGGGGTTGCTACATTTGCAAAACACAGTGGGTTTCGGGTTTTAGGGTTTAACTGGGTTGCTACTGCATATTCCTGGATGAATTCAAGTGCATGAATAATGTCTCCAACAATTGGTCGTGTTTCTGATGCAAATGACCATGATAGGTGCAGCAGCCAAGAAGCCATGAACAAAATTGAGGAATTTAATTTTTATTTTTTGGTGACATCAGAATTGCAACAATACCTGGTTAAAAAGTGGAAGGGCTCCACCATCAGTCTCAAAGACTGCAGCATTTGGAAAGGTGAAGTTCACAAAAGGGAGCTCAATACTTGAATTGCTGTAGTTGCACAAATCCAACAAGGTCCCCATGACAAAGAGCTCAAGTGCCATATTGATGTTAGATCAAAACCTCGAATTATTTACAATCAAGCTGGTCTGATTCACAGAAATTCTATCGAAAAAAAATACACATGACGTATGCTGCTGCTGGACTGACAAAACTGAATCCATTCACAAGAAAATAGACTTTGCTGCGTGAAATTATACACTAGTATTGTCATGTGTCTCAAGCTCTCTCAGCAAATATACAAATTTCTCTAGACTAGTATATAATTAAGATTGATATGGATCACTTACCTTGTGCTGTAACAAAGCTCCAGACCATATTTTGCAGTCAGATTTAGTTCTGGTAAGCTGATGAGACTCCTATACTGTAGCAGAAACCCAAAACAAAGGCACAGCATACAAGTTCCATGAGGACTAGAAATACATGTCTATGCGCTAGGAGAACGTTGTAAGGTCACTGCAAGCAGCTTGCAAACGAGAAGAAGAAGAAGAAGAAGAGTTTATAGTTTCCATGTCAACACGGCTACCCAAGACCAAGAAGAAGATCCCAAGATCAAGGCAGTTAGAAGAAGACTCACAGTGTTGACAAACGGAGTGAAGACGGCGGAGGGTAAGTAAGTGAAGAAGAGCAGAGTGTCGAAGCTCGCGTTCAGTCCTACTGAAATATTTTGATTTCCGACCTCCAGTGTTGCGATCTCCACCAGATTCTCCTGGCTGCATCAAACAACAACAACAACCACCAGGTTCCGCATTTGCAGTCTTGATCGGTTCAGGATTTCGTGGTTGCGAACTGCTTCGAAGCCTGCTGCACATCAATCGCAGACTTGCAGTAGCAGGTACTTGATCCGATGAAGACTTCCTTGCTTGCTACATGAACAAAGTTGGAGCGGCCGGGCCAAAACTGTGAAGGACGAGAAAGAAGACTTTGTGTACTCACCTTGAATTGCTGACGAATGGAGTGGTTTGCTGAGTGATGGGTCCCTTGTCTCCGAACGCAATCCTGCCTGTTCCACCGACGTTGGTGCAGACGGAGAAAGAATCCAGCAGCCCCAGTTCTCTCGTCAGTGTGCTTGGCACGGAAATCTCTCCCGTTCCCAGACCCAGAACGCCGTCTGGAGCAAGAAGCCCGTTCAGAAAGTCGCCTGTCTGAGTCTGCCCACATCTGCAGTCGAAGTAACAAAAGCGCAAAACACGATTTGAACAAGACGCCATTCACATGATCAGAGATGGTCGATCTCATGTGCACTCATGAGATGCGCCTCACAAGCAGCAGCAAGCACCAAGACTTTCTCAAGATCTGCACCATCTAGTACAAAGAGTTCAGGATCTTCATCGTGCAGCTAGCTAGCTAGGTAGGGGAATGAAGAAAAAGAAGAAGCAGTTTGGTGGCCTACCCAAAGACAACTGGGGAACTGATTCGTGCTCCTCCTTGCTCCGGGATGAAGTAGAGATTGTCCTCGAACAGCAACCCAGAACTGTTAGTGCCTGTGTACAACAAGTCTGGCCGGCTTTGTGTGTAAGGGCATTGCTGCGACACAGATGTACCACATGTAGTTTTGTCAATGCAAAGCGGGTTGCTGCAATTCACTGGTTTCGAAGTCGAGGATGAACTGGGCGAATATGCATTCAATTTACTCTGCGGCCCATAACACACATCATGATTCATCAGCAGTAGATTCAGTACTACTTCAGCATGAATACATCCCGAGGAGGAGCAACTTCTTGCAGCAGGAAGCAAAAAGATCTATCAAGACTCCCGGTTGGCTCTTCTGCTGTTGCATATCTAAAAACTTGTGATCTAAAACAAGTCTGGAAACAGCAGCATAGACGACTGCATCTCTTCTGGCGCAGCAAGAACAGCAGCTTCAGCATAGACGGAAGTCTTACAGTCCGATTGTCACCAGTGCCGGGAGCGGAGAGGGGAGCACATTGCTGGCATTCACAGGGGACCCAGAGCAGATCAGTGGCAGTATCCAGCGCAACGAAGTACTCTAAGCTTGGAGTTCCGATGTCGATAAACGCGTAGAAGAAACTGCAGTCACATGAACAACAACACAAATGCAAAGAACAGGAGCATCAGTGCCCAAAACGCAGATCAAAATGTTTAAATTGCAAGCGAGATCTTCAGAGTCAAGACAGCTTCTATCGACATAATTGGACTTGCAGTGCAGGTGGCCTCACTCTGCATAGTACTCAGTTTCGTTTCCTTCGGCGAACGTGTACGACGTCGGAGGAGTACTTGCAGTAGACAGAAGATGTCGCCGTGATCCGCTAGCAGCTGCTGCAAGTCGAGCTCCATCCTGATTTCGTAGCAGTTGGTAATATTCAACGCTTCCCTGTACAGGCCATGAAGCAGCTGGGTGATCGTCTCCGTAACGCTCTAGCATGATCTCCCTCGCACTTTCAGAGTATTTGTGCACAGTTCGCAAGCTCGTGAAACTACCCATCACGGAAGAATCATCGCTGCTTCGACCTGCGGCACAACCGATCAAATCCCCGGAAGAACCGCTGCAAATGAGTAGTGCAGCTAGAAGCAGCTGCTGTCTCCAGTACATGAACAACTGTAGTAATCCACGAAGCAGATTCCCTGCAGCTTGCAGCAGCATCAGTTTCTTAGACTCGATTCTCGACTGCATCCTGTCGAAGAGTTGATTCTTCTTCTGAGCTCAAAGAATGGAGAAATTCACAAATTTGCCAAATCCCGGACGAGCTTCAACTCTTGTGCAAATTCGTAGTTAGACTTGGACCTGGAACAAGCAAACGCCGGCGGTCACAACAAAGCAGCTCAGATTCTGCAATTTGCAAAACTACCCACAAAGGCAAAGTGCCAGCCACCAAAACTCAGAAAGGCTCTAGAGAATTGCAGTTTGCAAACAACAGCAACAACAACATTGCCACCAAAATCTGCCGCCACAAAACTTGTGAAGTTTTGCAAACAACAAATATGCACCACCACCAGCACCACAAAAACCCACATAAGCTGATTTATGGTAATATTATTTGCTGTTTGCAAAACAAGTAGTTACAGCAAACAACAAAATGCCACAAAACTCTTGAAGCTAATTCTGCTGTTTGCAAAACAACAACAACAACAACAATGTACTACCACAGAACCCCACAAACCTGAAAAAAAAAGGGAGTTGAATCTGCTGGATGCAAAAATCAGAGCAAGTGCTGATATGAAAAACAAACAGCCCGCAACATTTACAACACATTTTGAACACAAGCGTAATTTGCTGGTGGGTGACAACACTGGGCACTAGGCTTTGGAGCTAAATCTGTTTGTTTCCTACTGACTTTTATGACTGTGAGAGTCAACTGCTTTTGGGCGGTGTTTGAAATTTTTTTGGGAAGCATGGCAACTTCAAAGAAAATTCTTTCTCCTTCCGCCAACAATTTATCTTAATTGGGGTGTGAATTTGGATCTATAAGAAATGCATTTTCTTCTTATTCTTAGCATGGCAAACTATGGAAAACTCACAAAATTAAATTAGTACTTTGGAAGTTTTTACCACGTTATTGGCCTCTAGTTTTTCTATTTGATCCTATTGACCAGTTCAAGTTGTGTGCAAAGAAAATTTTTTATATAATTGTTACATAATCGGGTTTTAACAAAAAACTCACAGAATTAGTTTGTTTTAGTTACAATTAGGTCCCCAAAAAAACCCAAAAAAAAAAAAATCAACTTTGCCAAGTAGGTGGACTGGCCATCACCCACAAGAAGAATGAGCCAACTTTGGCTATCTAGAGGGTCATACAGAACAATACAAACTTTTTGAAATTCTGCTTTTATAAAAATGCAAGAAAAGCACAATTTATAAGGGAGTAGCAAGTAAATAATATTATGTAAAAGGTTAAGTTTTGTTGAAAGCAAACTTAACTAATAGCATTAATCATAAGTCTGAAAAGGCACTAAAACTAAGCCTAAAGTAGAGCCCATCCTTTAACATTAGCCCTCAACTTAGTCCTCTTTAATCTTTTTGCTTGGCTCTGAGCATGCAGCACAACAATTCTTACTGTATTGGCTTGACCACTTCTGAATGAAGATATGGTGAATCGACCACAATGAAGACATTCACTATCTCCTTTAGATTCAACACACCTCCATTGCCGTACTCTAGCGGAGACTGGTACTTCTTCATTCCAAATCATATTAAGAGCTCTTTACAATATATTCCATCTTTATACACGTCTTTTTATAGGAGGTCTACATCCATTATGTGGCATGGAAGTCATATCACATACAAAATTAAGTATTACACCACTTCTCCGAATGGCTCGTAATGCTGTATCTCTTCATGGACCAGGACCACTTATCATGGCTTCTGCTTGTTTCATACCTTGATCAATTAACATACGAATAGCATTTTCAGTTGACATCAGGAACAGAACTTTTTAAAAATTCCAACTTTCCTACCTACTCCTCCTACCCACCTCGCCATCACCTGTGGCACTCCCATCTACCTCAATATAGGGTGTGTGGATGAAGTGGCTGGAGCTTTGAGCAACATGAGCTTTGAGCAATAACAGTGCAGAAGTGCTGCAGGAGCTTTGAATGTGAGGAGCTTGGAGGAGCACCTACTGAAAGAGGGAAAGAGAGCATGGTTGATCAACTGTGCTTGTGTGAACTATGTGCTCTTTCAACCTTTGACCAAAAGAGTGTGTTTGTGTGCAAGCCCCTGCGGTTTTGTGTTTTCCCAACCAACAGCCAGCAACCAGCCAACATATTTTTGCAGTTTTTCAGCTAGCAGCCAGTAGCTAGCCAGTGTTTTTGGGCCACTGTGAACCAGCACCCAAGAGCACACCAGTTATTACTCAGTTGTGGATGAACCTCAAGTGAGTTAATATTTGGTTTCACCTTGGTAACCAATTCTGTAGGAAATAGGTCTCATATGTAGGTAGATAGGTAGGAACATAGGTAATTACTATGTAAAACATAGATGGTCTATACATGGGCAAGGGCTCTTTTCATAACATACCTACTAACAATCTGCTTGCGGGTTGTTAGTAGGTAGGAAAAAAAAAAAGTAAATGCACTAACCATCATGGTGGTCTATACATGGGCAAGGGCTCTTTTCATAACATACCTACTAACAATCTGCTTGTGGGTTGTTAGTAGGTAGGAAAAAAAAAAAGTAAATGCACTAACCATCATGGTGGTCTATACATGGGCAAGGGCTCTTTTCATAACATACCTACTAACAATCTGCTTGCGGGTTGTTAGTAGGTAGGAAAAAAAAAAAAGTAAGTGCACTAACCATCATGGTTAGCTAGGGAACTGGAACCCAATGGAAAACTGTTTCCTGACCACTTTCCATTCATCCTTCATGATGTGGTGATGGTTGCTGGTTCATTGTGGCCAACAGATAGATAGAACAAGTGATTATTTAGACCAAGTGAAAGCTCAAACCTCACTTTAAGCCATTTACCAGGAAAGTGCACTAACAAAGTCCATGGCTATGAATGAATCAGTTGAACTGGGTACTAGTAAAGGCAAACATTTCACAATTAGGAAATCCAAATCTGCTCAAATTGTCAACCAATTTGGTTGTACTAAATTGGAACTGAAAAGAAAAAATTGCTTTCAACAAATTAGTCACACACTGGGATCTTAAACTCAATGTCCTGAATAAAAAACCGATCAATTGATTTGGCCCATCGGATGGTACCAAATTGGATTTGCAGGTAAACACTTGCTTCGACCAAAGAAGCCTTCTACATCATCATCATCTTCTTCTTCTTCTACTCAGAATTAAGGATTCAGCAAACTGGGGGATCTTAAGGTCAATGTGGTGAAGCTAAATATGCTCTTCATGCTATATATATGCCTGCAGAAAGTGTGGCATACTTTGAGATCTTAAGGTCAATGTGGTGAAGCTAAATATGCTCTTCATGCTATATGCCTGCACAAAGTGTGGCATACTTTGAGATCTTAAGGTCAATGTGGTGAAGCTAAATATGCTCTTCATGCTATTTGTCTGCACAAATAGCATGAAGAGCATATTTAGCATACTTTTCGTGGAATCTCTTAGTTACCATTTGTTCCTGATTATTGAGTTGTGGGGTTTCATCAATTCTTTCTACGGGTTGTTGACTTACAACTACTTCCTACTGCATCCTCCGAGCTCTCAATTTAGAAAAGTCATTTTTTATTCTGCTTTTAGGCTCCATTTCCTCACCTAAACAAAAAGCATGCATCCATCCACGGGTCAAAAATGATATGAAGCTCGTATGAGCTTTGTCATGTTAATGGGGCCAATAGTGTGATGAGGCTAGTATTGCCTCAAGTCATTCGAGCTTGATAAGTTCCTTCATAACAATTCATATTAAACTTTGTTATTGTGTTCTAGGCCATCCCCTCTATTAAAGGCCAACATTGTTTGCATCCTCAAACTTATGGAAGATCCTAAGTGGATTTCAAACAATTTTTTCACCTCCCAATGTCTAATGCTTATGCTAGAGACTGATTAAAAATCACATTTGTGGGATTTTATTTCAAAATATATTGTTTGTTGAAACTCTTGAATCCTCATGTGTTCAAAAATATTTGGTTAAATGATGATTTGAAAAGTACATTATTGACATTAAAGTTATAGGTGCAATGTTCATGTCAAAGCATGATAAAGTAGAAGTTCATAGTCTTGACAATTGCCCAAAACATAATTGAAAAGTATATTTGGCAACATTTTTAACACAGAAACTTGCTTTGTTTCATTTTTTTCCAATTTTGTTTTTATACAAGTTATAGGCATATTCTGCAAAGAGCCCAGTGCTTTGAGAGGGGCTCGCTGGGTTCTGTGGGGGGCTTTGCTGGAAACGGCAGAATCTATCCTGATCCTGAAGTCTATATTTTAATTTTGCCGGGATTTGGTATCATTAGTCATATTGTCTCTACCTTTTCAAGAAAACCTGTATTTGGTTATTTAGGCATGGTTTATGCTCTGATCAGTATTGGAGTTCTTGGATTTATTGTATGGGGGCACCACATGTTTACTGTAGGCTTAGACGTTGATACACGTGCTTACTTTACTGCGGCTACCATGATTATCGCCATGCCTACTGGAATAAAGATTTTTAGTTGGATCGCTACCATGTGGGGAGGTTCAATACAATATAAAACGATTTTGCTACAAGGATTTGGAACACTGTCTCATGATTATAAAACATATTTTGTATTTTCAATTCAACTTCCAAAAGTAGTCTATTCCAGAAATATCTTTGAATGAATATTGTATTCTTATAGTTCAAACATAATTTTTGATACCATTCAAAAATCCTACATGATTACACTGAAGTTGTAATTATGTGCACCCCATGCACTTGTGAGTTTCGAAGGTTTGAAGGAGTAGAACTTGGAGTTCCTAACTTTTGCTATGCATAAAACAAAACACCACCTTCCCAAAGCCTTCAATCAGAATCACTTAGCTTTTTGGTTTCTCTTATTTTGGTTGAGCTATTGAAAGTTTGGTAGCCTTGCTCATGTTGCAGTCTTCTTTGTGTTTTTACCCATTAGGTTACATTTCCATCTTCACAACCTTATTCCCAGTTGTGAAAAAGAAAAAATCACTATTTCCATGTCACAATGCTCCAACTTGGCGTGAGGTGGGAAACAAAAGTCCCAATCGGTGCCTAAATTTGTTTTATATGACACTATTGTCTTCCAAAAAATAAGTTTCCAAAGGTGTCACAAGCATAAAAGCTATTATGGACTTCAACATAATGGTCTTAAAAATAAAATCAATCACAAGTCAATACAGTGCTTCATGTGCTAACCCTCATGTGCTAAGTAGGGTGCAAGTCATTTCCTAATGTAGACATATACATTTTTCATGAATTAAGAAATCATTATTCTACAAAAAGCTTCTCATTTGATTGTTGGATTTTCTTTTCACCCATACAAGTTCAAATGTGTCAAGATGTCATGGACATACAAAATATCACAAGCACAAGAACAAGTCTAATGATTAATAGGCTTTGTAACAAAGTCTAAGGATAGTCCCAACCATACACAAGGACTTCAAATACACCAACATCTACCAAAATGTGAATTTTAAAATACCATTAAAAACTTGTAATTTTAACAACTCCACCAAAGTGAACAAATTTATCTTGCAACAAGGGGGCCATTTGGATAAAAGGCTTATAATACTTATCAAACTCAATTAGATCTATCTTTGTAGAATTTGAATATCAAATTGTTATGAACTACAAAAAAGCATTCATGATATAAAAACAATTCTTGTTGAAATTGTTTCTTGCCAATATCCATTGTGCTTGCATATGCAATTTGGATGATGAGAATGTCCTTGTGGTGATTATAA
This sequence comes from Sphagnum tenellum, assembly GCA_963921925.1. Lineage (NCBI taxonomy): Eukaryota > Viridiplantae > Streptophyta > Sphagnopsida > Sphagnales > Sphagnaceae > Sphagnum > Sphagnum tenellum. Next base: position 2,443,511 of record OY998155.1, read on the forward strand.
ATGTGGGATTCCACTATGTAAGCATTGAAAGTAATAATTATTTATATTTATATTAATATTTAAATTGTTGGAGTCAACCTAATTATTGACGGGTACACCATTGTTTCATTTGTGCAAATTTTCAAAAAAATCTACCCTAGTGAAATTCTTGTGTGTTCTAAGCAATTTATAATGTTCTAAAATTTATGAGTTTGTTTAGAATGGCTTGAGGAACCGCATGACAATTTTTTTGTTCTCATGAAGTTGTAGGCAACATGAGCTTTATGTTGCTTCTAAACATTATAGATATATCACCCTTAAACAAAGTCAGAGTCTCCAAGTCCAAATTTGTCATTTTCAAGGTTAAATAGGTATACTCTCTAATAACAAAAGGTAGTTTCAAGGTACCAATGTCTCAGCACCTTTCTTTTTGAAAATATTGTAATATATCTTAACATCGAGAGTTTTGCTATTTTAAATAATAATAGCAAGTTAAATGCAACACCAAGTTCAACACATTTACATTACAATGTCCAACATGATCTTATCAGTGAGACTCTCCCAAACTTCATAAAAGAAAAAGCACCCAACCAAAAGGGGAAAGGAACAAACAACAAGAAAGAAACAATGTCCAACCCCACAGAAAGCACCCATAAGCACAAACCCACAAATGGGGGGCATTATTGGTTTGGAGAGTTGAAAGTATTTCCCAAATTTGCTACTAGCTGGGGCCAGCCACACATGGGAAGGTGAGTGGAGTAACAGAGTTTAGGGCATACAGAAATGCTCAACATCATCTAGTACCCATGTCTCCCTGTACTTACTTCACTTTCCAGGAAATGGTATCATGACTTGCAATTGTGTCATATAGAAGACTTTTGGGCGCATCCCACAATACCCTAAGTAGTTGGTATATATTGTTCCCAAGACACATAATATTTATTAGTGTTGGGTAAAGCCTCCAGGTGGGGCATTCATGGAATAAGGGGCCGTATGATAAGGCAATCAAAAAATTAATGCCAAAGAAAAATGAGACAAAAAGAAGCTTTCAAATAGTCATCCTCATCCAAAGGAATCCATCATGAGCAAGTGCCCTACAAGATTTGAGAGTCTGCATTTTTCCGAGTGGCTTAAAATAGCCAAAATGATATGGTAAAAATAAGGGTCCGAAATAATAAGAAAAACAAGTAATATATATATTCGAGATTCCACTAAATTTCATGCAATGCTAACCACTAGGTACACGATAGTATGAGAGGTTGGATTGCCACGTGAAAACTCATGTCATGCAAATACATTCATCATTTTGCAAATATTTCATGGCAAGGTCGGGGTTTATTAGCTACTCTATGACTAACATGTGTAGATAGCCACCGGCCGCTGTCAAAACACTTAACATTTTGTCTTTGAGTTGTTTGAACTTACTGCCTATGCAATTAGAAATTTGAACCAAGGTCTTGCATTATTTGTGTCAATATTGTATTGGTGCGTTTTAACCAAGCCTCAGCCCTTTAAGACTTCTCAACCTTTAGTTCTGATCTTTTAAAATGATTTAAATGCGTAGACATTCAAAGATTTAACAAGAATGGGAACATTCAATATAACTGTAATTGGGTGGATGACATCCTCTATGCATTAGGCTGCAACATTGACCCATTTTATATTATATTTTGCAATGAAATTTATGAGGACTTTCACCGTATTTACATTTCATTTTTCTTCTCATAGCCAGTACTTGCTATTTTGATGAGCCAAACCAGCATGAACCAAACTGATATGTTTTGACTTTTCTTCATCCAATTTTAATGAGCCAAACTGGCGTAAATGATGAGCTAAGGGGCATTTTGTGTTCCGGCTTACTAAAACAACCATGCTACCAGAAGATCGGTTTCCCTACCCAAAACCCATAAAGCACTAGTGGAAATTTCTAGTGTTAAATAAATTTTATGGAACATAATTTCCCTCCCAAGGATTGGGAATTCCTGGTTAGGCGGGTTTTTCTGTTTTCGAGAAGGTTCTTTCATTTTTTTAATTTCCCATTCCTTAGATTGAAAAAAAAGTTTTAGATCATTTGACCAAACCTCCACACCACACATTGTATTGCAATGCAAAGAAGACCATAGAGTCACAAGCTGTAAGCATGGCAATTGTTGAAAGCAAAAAACTAACTCTGGAAGCTTGTGTAAAATGGAACATTGAAAGAGGAAAAAAATGTCAAGTGCAAGTTTCATTCCAAATTAATAAAGTTGAAGCTACAAAGCTTCACACTACAAATTAGTAAAGCTGAAACTATAAAGCTTCCCACAAAAACAAGAAGAGCCTTTGTAACCAAAGCATGAGTGACGCATACCAAGTTGAATTATAATCATTCCAGAAAGACAGATTTTTGTGCACAAATCAGCTATGGATAGATTTTTATTAATTTCCCACTTCTATTCCTTTTTACTCTCGTTCTCCCCAACCCAAGGACACCCCACTAAGGCTTATGGCACTCACTTAGGTACCTACCTTACTATATGGATTAAAGAGAGGTTCAAACAAGGTCCCCATTCAACATGCATACTTATCCCTCCACGTGCCCCTATCTCTACAACTCAAACTTCCTTCTATTCATCATCAACCCTTTTATAGAATCTATTATTAACAAGAACATATTGCCTACCATAGTGTAATCACTGGTGCAACGAAAATCAAATGCAGCAACTACAAATCTTGACCAATTCCACCTATACTCCTCTAAAAAATGGAACAAGAGAAAAGAAAGACCTGCTTTACCATCTTTTCAAATCCCCTTTTTATTCTACCTTCCAGCATTTTATTTTCCATACCTCCATTCAATGTCGCAACTTCCTTAGCCATCCATTGTTTGTTGTCAATTTGTTCCACATAATACACAAACAAACAAAGCTTCCTACCCATGCTCACAAGTCTCCTTAAAACACTCATTCCAACCACTAATAACCAATGAAAAAATAATTTCCATTGTTAGCATGTAGAAAGTTGACGGCCATTCAGAACAAAACCAAACCCTAAAAACTTGTTATGTTCTCATGAAGAAAATATCCGATGGACTTCTTGTCCGATCACATATGTAACCCCTTCCTTTTTTTAAAAATTGAGTCCTTTAGCTTCTTCAGTCCTATAGAACATGATAGATTTGTAAGTCCCTATGTGATTTTTTGCATTGATGCCCATCAACATCTTTAATGATGCATACCCTGCCTTCTTCAAAATCAAAATATCCATTCCCATCTACATGTCCAACAAATTGGTATGGACCTTGCCAACTCAATGACACGCCCCCAAGTTCCTTGTTAGACTCAAAGGAGTCCAACTATGTTAAAGAGCGGAAGTAGTTCGAACTTGGCGCTGCTCCCAATTATAGCACTAAAAGGGGGTGAACAGGGCGTGTTGAAAGCTCCAAAATTGGACTAGGAAGAGGGATAACTATTTAGTTACTCGGTTTTGCATCAAAACCAACCACAAGTTGGTTAGTTCACCTTCGGAAACACCCTTGGTGTTGGGACAAGCCATGGGCAACACGGACTCATTTGATTCACCACAACCCGTACTCGGAGGAAGCCACCACCTTCCCCCACATAGTATTCTCTGAGTTGCTCCGTCGCACCCGCATCCAAATGGCTTTTATTCTCGGGACTCCCAAGAAGGAGTCCCAGAATTGTCCTGGTTTGGACTCCTGGAACTTGGGAGCTTGTAACTCCCAGCTCAAACTTCGGATTGGGATGAGGTCAGAAGCAAACTTGTAGCTCTCCTCAAGAGTTTTCCAACATTGTGTCACACTCCATCTACACACACCAGGATCGGGTTGATTCCCGACTTTTAGTGGTCAGGAATCAAACTACCACCGGCCTTTCTTTCAACCATAACTTGTGCTAGAGATGTCTGAATGGCTCATGCAAGGCCATTTTCGACATCTACATTTCAAGGCCTTTCCAATGGTATAAAGATTACCTCAAGGCAAGGTGTTTTGACCTCTGCAATTGAGCTCTAAAGTTTTGGGAGTCTCAGAGGACTCCAAGTTCTCACTTTTGGGAGTGTGAGTTTCATCCTCACACTTGCCTCAAAGCGGGGTTGCAACACTCAAAGTTAAAGCTTTCTTCTTCCCTGGCTTCTTCATTTAACCATTGTTTGTCCAACAACCAACCTTCAAAGGTTTGCTTCCCTTTTTTAATAGCATAGATCTTTCTTTGCTTCTTTTGTGTTTGCTTTACATTGAGTAGAACATTTTTCATGGAGAATTGCTATCAACTTCATCTTTTGGAGAATTTAATATATAGTATTTTTTGCATCAACAGTGTCATCAATCATAACAGTTAAGTAATGTAGGTAGTTGTCAACCCTAAAACGTGGTGTGCGCCTAGTCATTATCATGAAGGGAAAAAACTTTGTGCTAGCTTGAATCCTGCATCTACATCCAAACATGACTTTGGCCAATTTCTTATCCCAACAATCCATATTGTTTGGTGTTGCAAGGAGCATGGTGATGCCATGCTTAATGGTTTTGATCAAACATTCAGTCATCCCATTACACTAAGGCCATTGGGGTGTTGTATGTTGATGGTGGATACCATAATCCTTAAACATAACATCAAATTCTACTACCCATTACCCTCAATTATTAATCAACACAAACTTGGGAATTTTGTATGTACATATCACATCATCCTTTAAACATTTGGCTATTGTTTTAGCACCATAGTCAACAACAGCCTTTGCCTCACACCATTTTCAGTAGTGATTGATGATAACCAAAATATGTTTATTTCTTGATTTTGGTTTCAAGGAATGATCCTACAATATCCATAACAACCTTATAAAATATTTTATAAATAAGTATACTTTTCAACTCTTCATTTTCAGAGCGAATGCTGCCCACTTTTCTCACCATTTGGCATTACTAGCACATTTTCACAACCGTTTTTACATCTTCCATCCTATCATGCCAAAAATATCTCTTGTAGATTTCAACCAATGTCCTTTGTTCTCTAAATGGCCCAAGTTTTCATGCATTTGGATTATCAATGTCATTCTCTCCTCTAATTTAGGCAAACAACCCCTTGAAATAAAACCTTTGATCCTACCAATGATAATTTATTATTCTCTTCCTTGCTTTCTTGCTCTCCTCAAGATCAATTATTTCCGACAGTGTGCCTTCATGCAACAACTTCATACATGTTATGTCCTCCCAGATGTCAATGTCCTTTGTGCCCATCCAACATTTTTCCTCCTCATCAAAGTTTGTGTGAACCAAGTCGTGTTCATCAAATTCAAGCAATTCTTGAGCTACCAACACTAACTCTAGTTGTTGTTTGCCATATTATTGAAGTAATTTTCTTTCTAGTGTTTACTTCTCATTAGTATTCTCCAAACTCTCACCTCCTTTGGTATTTGCTACTTCAATCTCCTCCACATGCGAAACAAGCTTCTTATGTTGATTTACCTTTGGTGCAACATCAAGCATATAGAGTTGATGATTCCTAAAATAACACTAGTGGTTGATGCCAAAATAACATTCATGATGTTGTGAAAACCTTTTTACATGTATCCTGAAACCGAGCCACTTTAAATCCTTACCAGTCTGTATAGAGCAGATCTAATCTCTTGCCCTAGGTGTGTCAACTTGTGTACTCCCAATATCCTGGATTTCCTCACTGAAATCATCATCATCATCCATGGTTGGACCCACTAGATTTTTGCTCAAAGCATCAACATTCATATGTTTGAGTCCTAATCAGTGCAATATCTTAAAACTGAAATCCTGCAACATATCAATCCACCTACCTCTCCTACCATGCAAATTTAATACTGTCACTAACCACTTAAGTGGTTTGTGATCTATTCTTAGAATAAAATGGTTCCTATGTAGGTATTGTCTGAAATGCATAATGCCCCAAGTCAGTGCGTAGCATTCCCCTTCTATGGGGTGGAACTTCCTTTGTGTTATCATCAAACTCTTGTTGGCATAAGCCACCACCTTTTCAAGCTTGCCCTCTTTTTGTGACAAGATGGCTCCAACACCTTTTAGTGACCAATCAACATCAAGGCAAAATTGTTTCTTGAAATCAGGCCGTATAAACATAGGATTATCAACAATTGCCCTTTTTAGAGCTTCAAATGTTCGTTGACATCCCAAATCCCATACAAAGTCAACGTCCCTTTTTATCAATTTAAACAACGGAACATCTAGTCTAAAGAACATTTAACATGATTCTAATAGTACCCAATTAAGCCTAGAAAAGACCTGATGTTGGTAACTACCTTTAGTTCCAAGAAACACAAAATTGCATCAATTTTTCTAGGGTCTAGTTTGGTACCTTCGTTGCTAACCACATGACCCAGAAAGGTGATTTTTTTGCAACAAAACAATATTTACTTGGGTTTAATTTCAAATTCATCTCCTCGAGTTTGAGAGACACAACATCCATATGTTGAAGATGTTTCTCCCAACTCTCAATATGCACATTGAAATCATCAACAAATACTTTCAAGAATTTGTCCCCGAACTCCTTAAAGACTTCTAACATTATCTTGGTAAAAGTGTTCGTTGCATTTTTAAAACCAAACAACATAATCGTCTAGTCATACAACCCAATCTTAATGATTAATGTTATATTCTTCATATTTTCAGGTGCCATTCGAATCTGCTAGAAACCAAACTGCAAATCCAATCCAGTGAACTAATTGATTTTCCCAGCTGGGTGAACACATCGTTAACAAGACGCATTAGAAATGAGTCCCGGTGGGTTTGCATGTTGAGTGGTTGATAATCTCCATAAAAACACCTACTCTCATCTTTTTTTATTAAAGTGATGCAACATGCGTACTTAGAATTGTTGGGTTTCATCTTGCCCAAATCCACCAAAATATCAATTTGTCTTTTTACTTTTGCCTCTTCCCAATAGGACAATGGTTCAGGGGATACCTTGCAAGTTGGGAACCCCTATGTATCCACATCATGATCTTCAATGGTGCAGTAGCCAAATTCACCTTTGTTCCAAGCAAAACATCTTGGCAACACTCCAGCACCTTCCATGGTTGTTTTTTTTCCTTATCCAAGTTAGGATCAACCCGGATTTTTGAACATATTTCCTTCCATTTTGCGCTTACCTCATTACTATAAGATGTTGTCAACTTGTTGCTGGAATTATTGTGGACATCACCACATTCTGTTTCATGAATTTATTAACATTTCTTCACAATTTGAAAACTCAAACATGGCTTGTCTTCTTCTTTTTGCATCCGAAACCCACTTAAGCCAATTAACATAATCATTTGCATCTAATATTTTTTCTTCCATAAACCCATCAACCCATTCTTACAATATTAGTTGTAGAATATGTTGTGGTCCTTTTAACATGACCAAATTTTCAAAGTCAATACCTAGAACTCACTTTCATCACCAATTTGTTCAACTTGGTGAGACCCTTCATCATTATGCTCATTATTATCCATATCAGTGTCCAAATTTGAAACAGGGACATCCACTCCCCTAGGTATGATGGAATTGTACTGATATGGAATTTTGATAGTTAGTTTAGCGTCATCAATGATATGTGTGTTCTCCAAGGCAATAGTGACATCATGCATTACAATTGTTAAACTCATGTTTTGCAACATAGTCACCATAGTTAATGGTAATACCTCCACATTGGTTCATGTACCATGCCTCATTTAGATCAAGCCTTGCTCCACATCCACGACTACACCAATTTTTATCAAAAAACGAATCCAAACAATATGTCATAGTTGTCAGTGTTTATCACCATAAAGGTCATGGTACAATGTACACCTCCAACTTTCACAAATACTTCGTCAAAACTCCCCATGACTTGTGTTACAACTCTAAACGCAGTTTTGTAGGCCTCAAATCCAGTGACCAAATGCATTATGCCCAACTCTCTAATTATAGCAACCATAATGAACATAGATGCTCCAGTATCTACGAGTCCCTCAACCACATAATTTTTTATTTCTACAAGTAAATGGAGAGTCTTGTTCTAATGTGTCTTGTTGATATAGGAATTTTCTGATTATTGGAGATGTTGAAACCATAGATACTTGGTTGTCCATTGTTTCTAAATTTTTCTTATGTTTAGCCAATTTCACTAGACTCTCAAGGTGTTTAAGTTCTCCTGGGATCATAAGAATTGTCTCCATAGGTGAAAGAAAAATCTTCCTTTTAATGACGTGGGAGAGAATCTTAGACCTGATTGAGGTGTCCCCATTTATTCATGTCCTTTCTCCTATAGTTTCAAGAGTCTGCACAGTTCCACTCAATGCCACTTCAATAGGCATCCTTCTTCTAAAAACTCATGTGTAAGAGAAGACATTCTCAATTTCGCAGAGCTTGTTAAGTTATTGCATGGTTGTTTCCTCATCATTCAGCAATACCTCCAAAAACTTTGTTGCTCCAAAATGGGACTTCCCAGTCTTAGGTTTTTTCCAACACATGTCCTTTGAATGACCTAACTCTGAACAGAAAGAACATTTTATCCCACAATTTTGTCTCCAATGAGACATACCACACTTGGCAAATTTTGGTTGTGGCTCATTTAATCTCGGACAGGTGGTGGCTAAATGGTCTCCTCCTTTGCAAATCTAACATCCTCCGAACATACTAGAGGAAGATGGTGCATCCGAATTGGGCACATTCTTCATGAAGAAATTGATGAGTGTGTTGTTCAAAGCAGTGACATGTTGCTCCATCATGGTTTTTGAAATGCCTTCTTCTTGTTCCTCTTCCTTTAGAGGTTCATATGGTGTTTTCCCAAGCTCTTCCCACACCCTTTCAAGTTCTATTGCATCTCCCATTAATTCTTCAATATACATAAAGTTTTTACCATGCATAACTTCTAAATTTCTGGCCTCAACTTGGCCAAAAATCATTTTCTTTCCTTGGCATCATATATCTTACTTCTTTGAAATAGCTTATCAAGAAGTTCAAAGTACTTTTGAACGTTTTCCTTGGGCTCGTTTGATGGCATCAAGTTTCATTTGAATGTCATTAGCATCAACATCCCCATATTTTTGTATTATTAGAAGTTGTAATTTAGTCCAATCGATTGGTGATGGATGCAACCTCCTGAACCATTCCTTAACCCGCCCTCTTAAATTTAGTTTTGTAGTTTTAAAGAGTTTGTCTACATTCAAATCTCGCACTTCTACAACCATTATGAGCCTTTCTGCCTAGTCATTGACATCCTCATGGTCTTGCCCTCAAAATAATTCATCCATACCCTACATACTAGTCATTTTGCAACTTCCAACTTTAACCTAAAATTGTTAAGTCATCTGTTGCACATTCATTGTTCCTTTTTTTTAAACAAATGCCTACCCACATTTTATTGCAACCTACTTTGCTCCTACAACTAGTATCTGTGTCCCCTGAATATTTTTAACCTAGCCTAATAAACTCAAAACAATAAAACTACTACACAATTTTCTTTCAAATCTATGTCTTTAGGTATCAAAATACTTTCAATTCAAAAAATAGACACATTCCTCATGCCTTTTTTATCCTCCTACATTTCAGTTGAGTTAAAGGACCTAGGATTATTGAAATAGAAATGGTACTCACTAAATTGTATGATGACCCACTCCCATCTATGAAACCCTACCTTGGCCTTCAGCCACAACGCTGTTCTGGGAAAGAAACCAACATGGATAATACTAATGGCAACCTCCCTACTTTTCCTTGAGAGGTGTCAAAACCATCATTTTTAGATATGAAAACCCTAAATTTTCATGATCATTGAACCTATTTATGGCTCCCATGAAATTCCTTCATCAAATTCCAAGATGCCAAATTGAATTCCATGTGATAACCTTCATCCTCAGAAATTGTTATTTACCATTTGAGTATTAGCCCAAAAATTCATAGTAGTGACATACGCTCAATTCGATTCAAACATACGCATATTATACGTTTTTTTGAGCTTTTTTAAAAATACTTGAAAATACTTTTTTTTTAGCACCTTCAAAAAATACGCATATTTTGTATGTCACTACTATGCAAAAATTCAAATTGATCTACCTATCTACTAGTCATAAAGGCATGATATCAGATGGTAGGATGGAGAAATTTTATTCATCTATGGATTCTAGTTGGTATTTTCACCTTTGCTTTAAATCCTGCCATATTCTCCGACTTATGATGCGAGATTTTGATCCATTGTGCTCCACCCTAAAAACATTATCTCCAGTCTAAAATAAGTCTTTTACACCATGTATGTAAAATCTGACAAAGTGGTTAGGTGAAGCAAAAAACCGAGGAATCCAAATGTCTCCTATTCTAGGTGTACTATTATGCCTTTCACAAACTGAAGATGAAACTTTACGCAAGGTATGAGGTGTAGTGATATTGCTTCTGTAACTTTGAGGTTGACTCCCATCCCTTGCTCCATTTCTTATATTTACCCAAACTTGAGCGCGTGTATAAAAACCATTATGAGTTATTTCTACTACAACATCCCCAATCTGAACTTCATCAAGATTTGCACCTACAAGTATCATTATGCCAAATCCCAACAAACGTAGAATTAAGGCTTTTATTTGAGGTCCATCCTACCTTCTTGGATAATTCAACCTAACAACTAACTATTGTTCATGAATTTTTTGTGTAACATCATCTATCCTAATCTCATCTACACTAAATGATGACATACTATCAGATTTGTCATCATAATCCAACTGCATACGACCTTAAAGAATGTCACAGACTTGACCTGCTCTGATACAAAAAAAGAATGTATTAAGAAAACCTCTTGGACACAAAAGACTCACAATGGATATACAAATCCTGGGAACCAATTCCTACAACTTACATCTTTAAGACTGCCAACCTAGCACTATTAGAATCTCTTGGTGTTACTGTTCTATCAAAACAAAATTCAACATTATGGTCTGAATCTCCAATTGGCACATACTTGGTAATCTCTTACTAACTTGTTACAGTGGTAGTAATCAGTTTACTGCCAAGTACAAATTCACACATTATGAATCCAAAATCTAATGAGGTATGGCTTGAGGTCAGAACCCTCAATGTTCAGTCAGTCCATATGAGTTGTTAAACCTTTTCCTAAATATGCAACAATGCAAAAGAACACTTGACCCAATCTCAGAAACATCTTGATTTATAGGTATGGATCAAAGTATGAGTGACACATACCAGGTTGACTTATAACCACTCAAGAAAGACAATTTTTTGTGCAGAAATCAGCTATGGATAGATTTCTATTAACTTCCCACTTATGTTCCTCTTTACTCTCATTCTGCCCAACCCAAGGACACCCATTGAAGCTTTTGGCACTCACTTAGGTACATGCCTTACTATATGGATTAAAAAGAGGTTCAAACAAGGTCCCCATTCAACTTGCATACTTGTCCCTCTACATGCCCCTATCTGTACAGCTCGGACTTCCTTATGTTCACCATCAGCCCTTAGCATCAACCCCTTATAGAATCTATTACTAATAAAAACATATTGCCTACCATAGTGTAGTCATTAATGTAGCAAAAATCAGATGCAACAACTACAAATCTCAACCAACTCCACCTATCCTCCTCTGAAAAAATGGAACAAGAAAGAAGAAAGACATGCTTTACCATCCTCTCAATTCCCCTTCTTATCCTACCTTCCAGTGTCTTACTTTCCATACCTCCATTCAATGTCATGGCTTCCTTAGCCATCCATTGTTTGTTGTCGATTTGTTCCACATAATACACAAACAAACAAAGCTTCCTACCCATGCTCACAAGTCTCTTTGAAACAATCATTACAGCTGCTAACAAACAATGGCGAAATAATTTCCACTGTTAGCAGGTAGAAAGTTGACGGCCACACAAAACAAAACCAAAACCCTGAAAACTTGTTGTGTTCACATGAGAAAAATATCCAACTGACTTCCTATCCGGTCACACCTTGTTCTGCATTAGCAAAGCTTTGCACTGCAAATGCTCAGCTCAACTACAACAAGGCTTGGGTGCAAGAAGAGCACTGTTCTACTCTAGTAGAACTTCGTGCTACAATCACTCTGCTAATCCCAGAGTTAGTTTCCAACCATTTCTTTACATTGGGTGAAGCTCTTGCATGAGGGAATTACAAAATGGGTGACACCCGTAGGTCACACCATCACAACACCTTAAACAGGCCTTTATTCTGGTAATTCCCACATCCCTGAGCTTTACCTTACAGATTCAATCAGTGTTTCTTTGTTGGCTACTTTTCGCACTGTATTGACCAAAAAAAAAACCATTGCATATCTGACAAAGGATTTGAAAGAAAAAATGCACCAAAGTTGCCAGATTTGAGAAAATATTATTTGGATTCGTCATATTTAGACAGTAGGTTCCAGCAAGTGGCCAAAAGTAGAGAGGATTCTTAAAACTTTCTACTTTCCTCTCAGACCTGTGGCCATATTTGGACAATTCCTCTTGTGTATGATGGCCACCCTCAGAAATGTAGCCATACCCAATGCCTAAAGCAAAGACTAAACATTACTTGTTCTTACACATTTTCCATTGTATCACAACAGTGGGCATCACGTTCCATTCACGATGATCAGGGGCACTAGAGTGTGCACGGAGAGGGTATCAACCCAGAGATAGAGTAGGGTTAGGGTTGTCATCTTCGGGTTGCAAATATGCTCTGTCTCTTTTTCTTCCCTTTTTTTGCTTCTGCATGTGGAAAGCAATGTCGTGGTAAGTATTTATTTTCTTCACCACAGTTCTGTTATTATTTTGTTTCAAGAATTTTTCTTTGTCAGAGCCCATGTATAAGAGGATTCTAGGATCTTCACCCTTTTCCTGTTTTGGCTCATTTTCTGGCATCATAACAAACTTGCAATTGCATATTATCAATTGATTAGTTCTTGCAAGTTACTAACCCCTAAAAAAGGAAGCAGACTTCATCGTCTGTTTTTTTCCCCAAGTGGACATTGCTACAAGGTGTTTCAGCTTTGTCACCAGTGATCATTGCAGTTGTTATCATCAATATTGCAACGCTGCAAGATCCAATTTCCTTGTAAGTGTTGCGAATGTAGTTGTAACTTCTTGTTAGTGTAGCATTACAATTTGGGTCTGATGCTGAGCATCTTCCTCCAAACATTTATCAAGGATCAGTCAGAGAAAACAAAAGGCAGCATTGATGGGTTTTTGTCTCTTCACATTCTATGATCCTGCTCCTTCATAAAGTGCATGCAGTTTGTACCAAGGTTGCATAATTACACCTCAGAAAACATAACAGATACGGTTTTCATTAATTTGCTTGAGAAGCTGATTCCACCTTCATTCACCGCAATCAGTCAATATAAATGTATAACACCCTTGATGCAGTGGAACTGATTTCAAACAGGCAGGACTATGCTGTCTTCAAAAATGACAAATCAATGCAGACCACTGTAAGGGACCCACATGCAAAGCAGGACTAAAAGAATAAGAAAAAAAGAATAGAAAAGAGAGGATTCTTAAGCTGCCTTTTTTGTTTGCTTTACTCTTCCTTTGCAGACTCCTCCTGAGTTGCCCTTTTTGCTCTTCTTTTGACAGACCCATCCTTGACCACTTCTGCCTTTCTGTCACTCTCTCCATTAACAGCAGCAGCAGCAGCATTTCCCTTCTGGACAGGTCGTTGTGGTGCAAATAACAGATTGAAGGCCCAAACAGACACCACTGTGCCCACCATAGGCCCAATCCAGTACACTGCAAAATGCTGCCATGATGTATGTTCATTGCTCACAAATGCCCATGCAAAGGCCTGCCCCATCACCCATCCAAAGTCACCAAATTCATCAGTATTTCTGGCTGTGTTTTTTTCAAAGCATGTCACCTCATAACGAGCTGTCATCAACATTAGAGGAGAAATCTTCAATCTACACTTTCAGTCTGAAGTTGAACCACAGAAAGAAATCTGAGCTAAAAGAATAATTGCCTCATCAGAAGCCATCAGTGTCACTCAAGGAAACTATAACAGGATCCTTGAAAGATATGCAAACAGGACATGAACTGTCAATTACTAACCAAAACTATTCTCAATGAATCTCTTGCAGGTGGTTTTAGGGTTCTACTAGAGTTGTCTGGATGAAACCCCAACCACCATAAGCCTGCAACATGACAATAACATGAAACAGAGTGAAAAGGGAAATAAAAAGAAGCTCTTACGTTAGCTGGGTTCATTGCAGGACCTGTGTATGCTCCTCCTGCCATCACCAGGATTATGGTAGCCACAACAATTATTCCTGTCTTTACACTCGGGCTACGTGGACCTCTCAAAATGGCCCACAACACTGTGAGAGTGAGTGCAAAAGTCAAAACCGCTTCTGCTAGCAACCCTATTGAGAGAGGCACTTTCAGCTTGGGGCCACCCAACGTATGTGAGTATTTTTTGGGCATCACCTCCAGTATAGCCAATGCTCCAGCCACGGCCCCAATCATCTGCACTCATGCATTATACCTCTAATGAGAATCAAGAAATCTCCATACCCATCTAACAAATTTCCACTAGCATTTTAGGCATCAATCAATCACCCACATACTTTTGGTTTTCCATGTAAGGCTTCGAATACTTCAAACATTGCAATTCAGCTCTCTCTCTCTGTATATTCTTCTGCAACTGGAGCCTGTCACTTTCAATGTCATCAGAGCTACTACTAAAATGGTTCACATGATCAATCCTGCAAAGTTGCAAAGAATTGGCAAAAATTCTTCTGGAAAGATATGCTTCAAGTCCAGAAGATCCACAGAGGATACACATATTGTATACATATATATCATCAAAGTGGGTACCATACCTGGGCTGGCATACGAATACCAAGAGAGAAAAGGGTGTCCTTGCTGACTCCAGCATAGGCAAAAGCCACCAGCGAAGTGGGGTTCCAGCTTGCACCTCCAAGTGCTTTTCCCAGCGCAGAAAACACAAAGATCAGGAGCGTAACGAGTGCCAGGACCACGTACAGCTTCCCAGAGCCTCCTTGAAGTCCAATAATTGGTGCCAGTGCCGATGACACAGCACCTAATGAGGCCATGGAAAACACCCAAAGGAATGTAATGGAGGCATCCGCCGCAGCTCTCGTTGCCAAACCCATCCCCCCTACTACTACAACAAAAAACAAAAGAGAGAAAAACCCAACACCACCACCACCACCCCAACTCTTCTTCCTCCTCCTCCTCTTCCCCCGACCCAAGACCTCAAATCCCCAAAAAAGAGCCCCAAAGTCCAAAATCAAGTTTATAATCCTTTAAAAGAATCACTACCCAAAAAAGGAAAAAAAAACACAACAACAACTACCACCCAACTAACCAACCAACAAGAATGTGATGAGCTCTCTCTCTCTCTCTCTCTCTCTCTCTCTCTCTCTCTCTCTGTGACCTAATTGCCTCCAAATCAGACCAAGAATGGCTCAAAAGATTTTGCTTTTCCGTGTGACAAGGGGAAGATCACCAACGTCGACCGGCAACCACAATGCTGCAATCAAATGGGTGGCGAGATGTTTTCTGTTTTTGGTTTAGGGTTTAGGGTTGAAGAAAAGAAGATCAACAATAGATCTTAAAGCTAATAGTAAACGAACAACGTGAAGGTGAGAAACGAAGAATCTTGAGGTCGTAAACAGTCGCAAAACTTTCGCCCACGACTTCGAAAACGGACACTTTGCAGTGAAGAAAGCAAAAAGCCTGCGCCCCTGTGTCGCTTTTTCTGTGTCGCTGAATTTGGACCCATTTTGCCGAACTCGGGTCCTATATCCGCCCACTTTGAACCAGGTCCGTTTAGAACTGGACCCCCTCCCTCATTACTCTCCCTCTCTCTTTTATCCTTTCTATGGGGCCCAACCTTCTTTTGTCTTTTAGGCTTTTTCTCTCTTTTCAATCATTTATTTGTGTCAGGTAAAGCCCAAGGGTGGTAAAGTAAGTACCTACTAAAATATGTGTTAGCATACTAATGTGATTATTTATATTACATGATAAAAGTCATTTTTTAATATAACCCTATCTTTTGGCCCTTTTATCATCTTGAAAACTCATTTGATCACTAAATGTTGAATTTTTTTGCAAAGTGAGTAAATTTCACTTATATTGGGTTTTGCATGTTGAATTATAATATTTATTACACTCCATTCAAAACATTTGTTAAATAGTTATAATAATAGTGACAACATCAATGAAAGGTAATTCAGCAATGAAGGCAAATTTTAAACCGAAGTTAAATTTTATATTATCACCAACATTGGGGAAAGAAAGTTTTAGGTCATGTTTATTATGCTAGTGTTTTCTTTTTCAGTGTTAGGTTTTGATCTCACCTTGAGTTCAGCCATTTTATGTGAAAACTGCAAACTTTTGATGCTGAATCCTTTTTCTTTCGAGGTTTACTTTATTGTACTAACCAGAATTTGAAATATACCTTGATTGTAGTATGGAACATGCCAAGTAGGGTTTACCCTGAACCATTGATTCACATCAGAATTCGAACTAACAAGGGGTGTGTCACACTGTGGTCTTGCCATTTACATTAAAAAGTATTACCTTAAGGCAAAAGAAGAATTATGGAAACTCAAATATTTCACCATGCGAAAATGTAACCTTTCAAAAACCCTCTAAAAGAAACCAAAATCCTTCAAGATATTATAAACTCTATAACTAATCTCAAGTTTCAACACAAGCCAAAATATCATCTTTCAAAAATCCTCATACAAAAATAGACCTATTATTATTACCTTGGGGCCAAAATCCCTTAAGCTACTATACGCTATAATGAATCTAAACACAATATCCCTGCCTTGGTAGGCAAGGCCAATAAAACCTACTCGTTGAGGGCTTTAGCCCTCCAGACAAATCTTGGCTACGAAGTAGATCGATTTGTAGAACCCAATGTTGAAGATCTTTGATAGAAACTGAACAGCAGGAGGAATCATGGCTGTGGAGAAGAGAATGATCACCGAAGAGAGAGAGCCATGGCTGTTGTCGCTAAGGGACAGCAGTTGATTCAGGAGAATCCTCTGATTGTTTTCAGGTATGTAATACCTTCATACTGCTGGATTACTGGAGTGTTCAAGATTTAGTACCACTGTGTTTGAGTTTCATGATTGCGAGTGAGATCATTAATAGAGATGATCTTTGCCCAACAATCCTTCATGCCATAGCCATAGCCTTAAAACCCTAAACCCGAAACCTTGGAGATCAAGGAAGGAGTTGAAAGATTTGGGAAAAGTGATCAGGAAGGAAGGGGATCTGATGATGATGAGGGTGTTTTTTTGGTGCTTGTAACAACACTGAAATACTGTCCCTATTGTGCACGAGTGAGCAGTTGTTGAAGAGCTTGGGTGCCACAGGCAAAATTATTGAGGTCAACAATGAAAGTAAGTTAGTTTTTTGCTCTTGATAATCTCCACAGCCCTTGTTTCGAGTGCAAGATATGAACTGAGAAGCTTATAGTGATCTTACCCATTTTTGTGAAGCTGTTTTATCTTCAGGTCTAGAGTCTAAGTTCTTTCCTTGTGTGTGAAGGGTTTAGGGTTTAGATGTGAGTGGACTTTGTTGTTGTGATTTTGATTGAAAGACTTGGAAATCGGTAAGAGGGCTGTGATTGGATATAACATCATCATGCACATGAGTGCTAATCATGTTCTATCTATCTGTTGGTGATGCAGATGATGGAGGTGCAATGCAGGCAGCTCTAGTAGAAATCTCAAACAGCACACTGTGCCCAATATCTTCATCAAGCGCAAACACCTTGGAGGTTGTGATGGTTAGTAGTACCCTTAGACTCATTGAAAGGACAATAATGACAAACACATTGTTGTGTCATCTCCATGTTGTATATGGTCTGTACATTGTGTTTGTTTTGTGGGAACAAACTCACCAGAATTATTGTACTACTTTCCTTTGTGGTAAACCGCAAACGAGGGAAAGCAGTTTGTATTCCTTGATCCTGAATAGTAGTCATTTGCAATGGACTTGTGTGTGTGTGTGTGTGTGTGTAGATACAGTTGCAGCGCACAGAGATGGAACATCGTTGCCTTTGTTGAAGGATGCGGGGTGCACTGATGATTGTTGAAACATAGATTGTTGTTTCAGATATTGTGACTTTGATTGCAAATGGCTGGTTTTAGGAAAGAGATGATCACCACCAGAGTTTTAAAATTGTTGCAAATTGCAAAAAAGATAACCTAGACACTAATTCAAATTGTCCAGTTTTCCAGTGGTCATTCTGCAGATGCTTGTGAAACCCAGCAGTAAAGAGGAAATGAACACATCAGTTCACAGTAGTCATTAGGCTCCTACCCTCTAAAGATTCTGTTATTAAAGAGGATAAGAGGGTTGCTCAATAAAGAGAAATTTCTTTTCAGAAGTTCAGCATCTGAACTCTTGGGAATGCTTTCACTTGGAGTCTTGTAAGTGATTCCAAGAAACTTCCCTGGAAGTTACTATTATCCTTTTGGCACTAATCCTTACGAAGGGCACTCCCCTTTCTCTAATTTCCAATGATGTATAATCACAACAGTTTTGCTATGATTTTGCTAGCCTGTATTAAATGTACAAATCATCCTTCAAATGTATGTGATATAAGTGAGTCCATGCCTGAGTCCATGTCTGAAGACTTCTCCATTTTGGAGCCGATTTCATTCATTTACCATGACTATTTTGTATCACCCTGTTAAAGATTGTTCCAGTTCTGTTCTGTTATCACAAATGGTTCCAGAAGTAGACTGTCCTCTCCTCCCATTCGAATGTAATTTCAATACTGGAAATCATGTCATAGTGACCAATCTCACCCATAGATATACAGTAATTACAGAGCATGAAGTATTCTGCAGCAGGGCTTATTGTCAAACCTACATGGGATTATAACATCAAGATGACCCTGTACATGATGCAGCCATTAAAGCTTATAATTAACCCTGAGGCAGAATTTTGAAGTTCATAATCAAAGATTATATGCAGAAAGTGTCATGTCCTACCTAACACTGAACACTATGCAGCCTCACACTTGTACACAATAAGTCCTGAACAAACAACTACCTTGCTAACATAGTGTTTCATGTTCCAAAATCAAGCTCACCCAAACAGCAGGAATCCAAGGCTAAACTAAAAATCCAAGGCATGAGAACACAACTGCACTCTCTTGGTCATAAGCATGACTTGAAATCCCCAAATAAAAAAGACAACTTCCAGAGGCACTACTTGTGATTACACAATATACAAAACCGCTCTTCGCAGGCTAGAGATTTGACAGTACATGCATTAGGTACAAAACAGCGTATTACCATTTTCCTTTCTACACCATTGCAGTTATGAAACACCCACAAGAACCACTCTGATGAGCACACTGGAAGCTTTGCATCCCATTACCCATAACCAAGCTCAGCCATAGATTTCCTTTATCCACCTCTGACAAAAACAAGTCCTTGCACAAGTTCTCTCCTGCCTGCATGAACAGAATCTGTTGAAAAGCATGCAACTTCATAGCTGACAACTACCTGACATCACATTATAAATTTTGGACATAGTAAGCATATGAAGAAACATCAGATCTCAGTTAATTGTGCACCTGGAAGCAGCAAAGTTCCATTCCAAACAGTTTCAAAAGCTCTGCCAGACATAGCAATAGTCTCCTGATCAACTGTCACTACCTGTGAAACTCTTCAATTGAAATGATCAAAAAGAGACATGAGATATATACATGCCAAGACGAGAATCTCCGCTAATTCTAGTTTACATCCCCACTACCACATAACAAACCATGTTTCACATGTCAAGCTGTGAAAACAAGGAAGAATGCTATCTGCATCCAGAAGCCAGACAGCAACCCCCTCCCAAGATCATGAACCTCTCACCACATTTGAACACAACAGACACAATGCTAAAAGATCTTGACAGAAGCGTTTGCCACCCATGCACAAGGAACTTGAAACACCACAGAGACATAAATGGCCAAGAGAAAATCAATGCTTGGCTTCAAAGAGAACTCATCAAATCAAGTACAATGATGTGTTTTACACAGTAATACATAAGTCGAGAATAGATTCACATATATTGGTATCTCATGACCATGTTTGCAAGTAGCCACCAGGAAAATCCAAGTTCTAGTCATTTAGACAACTAGCTAGAAATTGGGAAGATCGTACGAGAGAGGACAAATGTTCTGTCCAAAATCTGTTGATAAAGGTTTGTAGATACAGATCCTGGAGGCAAAACAAAATAACGTCCAGAATCCAAAATAGAGGAATGCACATGTTCATTGACAACAGAAGAATTAAAAATGCTAATATGTTCTTGGCAAAGAGCTACTATCTACCCCCCATTAATACAACTGTTCACTGTACGACCTATGCACAACAAATACAAATCCTTACTCACTTTTAGCCTTCTTAACATATGAGTCCATGACTTTAGCCAGCACAACCATGAAGGATTGCTCATTCGAAGCGGGTAGCATCTTCTCCTCAGCTTCCTCAAGCATCAACTCGATGGGTGACTTTTTGTCGAGTGTTTTCCGACACATCATGGATCCAACTTCAAAAGGTGTTAAACCTGCTGCTGCACCTTTCTTCAATAGCATGGTTGAGATACAGAACACCCGTGCACATGCAGAACGTAATGACCAACCATGTTCCCTCAGAAGTGCAATATCCTGCTCTGCATCCAGTGATGCAATGTACTTCAAAGTGGATTCCTTGAATGGAGCATGTGCTTGAGGCCAGTATAGCCACTCAAAGGTGCAATCTTCAAACTGCAAAGATAGCGTTACACACATCAGAGGAGGAAGAAGAAAGTTGCATGGCAAAACCAAGTGCAAAATGAAAGTTTGTCCAGAGAATGCAAAATCAAACAGCATGAGGCAAATGAACAAGAATGCATCTTTTTCAAATCCATCTTGTTCACAATAATCACAACAACTAGATATCTTTGTCACATTGTTCAGATGTGGGAATTTCTCACCTTTTCTGGCAGGCAGTATCCATGGTCAATTGGGACAAGCTTGATGGAGTTGTTAGCGTCTAGGCAAGCAAGGATGTTACTCCCATTTCGATCAGTGTTAGCAAGTCTCATGTCAAGAACAGCAATCTTATGCACCTCATCTACAGGGAAGTTAGCAGGACCCATGTCTTCACAGTTGCTGAATGCAGGCACAAACTGCTGCAAAGAGCCAAGCTTTGGCTTCCTGGGGACTTTCCAGCTGTCATCTGAAGAATAGTGGAAGGCCTTGTGAGAGCAGCGCACCATCATGGTTGGAGGAACACCTGCTAACCCTTGCAGATTCTTTCCCAGAGACGATCGTTGTCCTTCAGCAGGGTGATCCAAAATGTATGCAGCCACTTCCCTGAAGGCACCTTCACCAATTCTTGTACCTTTCTTAAGGCCTTCACCTCTCGAAGCATCACAAAGGCCACGTGGATTATTCATGGCCAGAGGCTCCTCATCAACCGGCTTGAATATGGCAACATTCTCTTTCCCATACTCACACTTCAAAAAATAAGCACCTCCAGATCCATCTGATGACAACATAGGAGACTTCCCGCTATGAAGACCAGCTCTAGCTCGGGCCAGTAAATCTGCTAGAACATCTGGAACATCGTACCTCAAAACGCCAATCGCTGGCTCCAAAACATTACTCCTGTTGAGCTGAATCTCAGAGGAAACCAAGGCCAACAATGCGGATGTCGAATAAGGCAGAACTTCAGAACCCTGCTCATCCTCCACAAACCCACCCTCGAAAAACCCAACATCCTCTACTACATCTACTGAAAGCTCCACACCCTTCTGCAGAGCTCGAGAGCAAACCTTCGCAGACTTGGGCACCAAGAGATGAACAAGCATGCCATCTTGAAGAAAAATGTCATTGGAGCTCAGTCTCTTGTTGTCTTCCACAGTCTTTCCACGGAAAATCAGTTGCTGCTGCTGCGGATGATGATCCAGGGGAGAATGGGAGTCTCCTCCTTTGCTTGCTGCTATGCGCTGTTTCAAGTCTCTCACATTCCTGATCCGTTCGACTTTAAAAAACTGTCTGCCGTCTGCAGTCTTCACAGTCACATCCACCAAATCGGACAGGCGCAACACAAGGTGCACAACTTCGCCGTTGCACACACCGTAGTCTTTCACAAAACAGTCATCCCGGGTGAGTTCGCGACCTCTGTAGACGAGTCTTTGTTGTTTTGTGTAGAAGCCTCTGTAGGCCTGGATCCGCAGCTTCACGGATGCGATCGTTTCGGAGCTCAGCACTCTCATAGGCATCACACTGTTGTTGGCGCCGAGAGTTGCAAGGTAGATTTGGATCGCTTCCACTGCGGGAAGCATCATCCGAGTGCGGAACGTGATAGGTTCCGCAGGGTTCAACACAAGTCCTGTCGCCGCCATTGCTGCAACTATCTACAACGCTGTGTAAACAACGATACTTCTTCTGTACAACAACAAAACCCCGATCTGCTGCTGCTGCTGCTTCCGCGGCCTCCCCACCTCTCATGCTACAACATCCATTGTCGTCAAAGATGAACTTCCAAATATTTCAACTTTCGCACACAACGACACTTCTGTACAACAAAACCCAGATCTGCTTCTTCCACGGCTTCCCGATCTCTCATGCTACAACTTCTATTCTCCTCGTAAATAGCCTTCTTCCAAAATTTGTTCTCGACTTTCGAAATGTAAACTACAGTTTCTGTACAACAGAACCCCGATCTGCTTCCGCGGCCCCCCGATCTCTCATGCTACAACATCTATTTTCGTCTTTCGAAATCTTTCCTCAACTTTCGCACACGACAACGCCCGCAACAATCTCCTGCTACTCCTACTTTAGACGTATACATCTATCTCGCAAGAATACATGGCCAGCCAGTGTGACGCCAGAGCACCAGAGGGATTCTTCAAGTAAGAAACTCCAAGTAGATCAATCAAGTAGCAAAATCGACGAAAAAACTACCGATCTCTCTCTCTCTGACACAAAAAGTCGTTCCAAAGCCACAAGACAAGCAAGATCCGATCCCTCCCTCCAACACGAAACAGACGGGGATTTCTGCATCTACACGAGCATCAGAAATGCCATAACTATTTTACAAATATATACACATATCTCTACACACAACGAATAAAACAACAAAAGGCAGCTGTAAGCAAAGCTAAACAGCTGTGAAGCTCTGCAATTACATCGAAGCGCCTCTCAAAAGCCCATTAGCAACACAACATCCATCTTAACCCTGCGCACATTCGAAAGCTCCTCGGAGGGAGGAAAAACAAAAACACAGCCCCCGTTTCCCCCACGCAAACTCCAACGCACTTATGAAAAGCCTATGATCTTCTTTCTTTTTTTCCCTTCTTCTTATTCCTCTGTCCTAAACACCAGAGCTCACAGCAGCAGCAACAGCATCAGAGGAAGAAGAAAAACAAAACATCAACAGATGTGCTCCGTACCGTCCTCGGCTCTCTCCAACACTCCTCGCACCTCCTTCACCAAAACCACGGCCACACAGGCATCTATAACTAACAAACAAGTGTACAAACAAGAAAACAAACCCTAGAGCTGTAGCTTGTAAAAGAAGGCACGATGATGATGACGACGAAGAGACGGAGTCACTCTTTCTCAAGCTAAAAACACGGCCAAGAGAAGCGCGAGAAACGGCAAAGCTTTTCGATTATCTAACAACGCAGTTCTCAGTTCTCCATCTTCTTCTTCTTCTTCTTCTTCTTTCGCGTTTCTATTGTTGAGCATTTGTGGAGTGTATTTGTCACATTTTGAGCTTTGCACGCCGAGTCGAGGAACTTACGCTGCGAACGACGACGAATTGCCACCACCCGGCAAAAGTGGGGGGAGAGACAGTGAGAAATATTAATTAATTAATTAGTTAATGATATAATGATACGAACCAGTCTTTTTTTTTGGAGCGAATTTTCGCTTTATTTCGACATCAAAATTTGGGAAATTTTGGAAATTTGTGTTTTTCTAGTGTAATTTCGACCAATTTTGCTATTTATGGAGCAGATTTAGCCAAAATTTTGACTTCACAAATATGAAAAAGAAACACTGATACGAACTTGCAGGATTTTATTTTTTCAATTTTGTGTTGTAGCCAAACTGGCGATCATCCAGAAGAAGATTTGACCAAATTCGGCTATTAACCAGGTATGCCAGTAAAAACTTTTAAGAATCCTTCACGTTTTTGGCTGCATGCTAGAACAAAATAGACCAATCTGGCGATGTTTCCAGAAAAATATTGTAAGACTCTGGCGACTTGAAAACAATAAATAAATAAAATTTAGCCATTTTGAGGGCGGAAAAAAACCCCAACTCGCTAAATTTAGCCAGGAAAAAAAAACGCTGATAGGAAGTAGTGTGTTTTTTTAGGAATTTTCGTTTATAGCCACGGTGGCTATCACCCCTAGGAAGATGCAGAAAAAGTGGTGATCATCTCAGAAAGATTTAGCCAAATCTGGCTATAAAATAAATATAAAGGAGAGATCTTTAATTATCCTTCTACATTTCGGCTACCCAATGAAAACCAAGTATAGAAATTGGCGATTACTATGATTTTTTTCTCACTTCTGGCGATTGAAGGTTTAGAAAAATCGCTCTTTTTTCACATTTTGAATTTCTCTTTTTGGCGAAATTTCGCCAATAGAAAAAAGGCTGATATTAGGAAGCAGCCAAAGAAAAACAAATCAAATCCAACACAAAATGTCATCACAAAAATTATTAAGTATTTTAATTTCATCGATTTTCAACACCTTTCAATTACTTTCCTTTTTTTAATAGGTATTCCTTCTTTTCTATTTTTTTTTCTTTTTCCTTTTTCGCCAACCCCCTCTTATTTACCTGGGTTTTCCTGGAAGCTGCCAAGCGTCACTCACATGGGCAGGGAGGTTGTAAAGCAGCAGGCTGATTTTTGTGGCGTAGTTGGAGGGCAACTTACTTACTGCCTGGGAATTTTTCCTCCGCAAACGCCGGGCATTTTGGAAAATGAAATAAATAGTTTCGTGTTTATCGGATTTTGGAATCTGTTCTTTCTTTCTCTTTTCCCCATGATACCTAGCGGGTATCTTCCGGGTATCATGGGAATAAAATAAAAATAAATATCTGGCCAATGCTTTTATTGGCCATATGGGCTTTATTGAAATCGGGCCCATGCTGAATTCCATAAAGCTTTGCAGCCTTAGGCATTACACTACACATTAATCCTCACCTAATAATAAGTAAATTACTCTCAGAAATTTCCTATATATATTTAGAGGGCATCTCCTACCTATAATAGGTATCCCTCTTAATGGTTTTTTTGGGATTTTTTTATATAGCCAAAATGGTGATCATCATAGGAAGACATTAAAAAAATGAGTTCATCCCTAGGAAGATATAGCCAAATCTGACTATAAACTTGATATGAAATACAAGTCTTTGATCAACATGTTATGTTTGTGTCTACACCCTGAAATGAAATATAAAAATCTGGCAATTTTTCTTTTCCTTATTTTCGGCTATTGAAACCTTCCAAAATAACTTCATTTTGGAATTTTATTTAAATTTAATTCTGCATTTTTTGATGGAATGTTGCCAGTTTTAATAAAAGGCTAATTCCCTCTTAGAAAATATATTAAGCTTACTCCTATTTCTTTTCTTTTTCTTTCAATTTTTTTCTTTTCTAACCATCTTTTCTATGTTTTGTCTGCTGGCAAGCAAGTTACCAACTAAATATTTTTGTGCAAATTTTTGCTCAAAAGGGAAAAACAATTTAGGCTACACAACTGCTACAAAGGGTTTTTTTGAAAAATAATAATAATAATAATTCGCCAAAAAAAACAAGGTTTTTGGATTAGGTTCACCAAATTTAGAGTGCTTACTCCTCCTACAACCAAACAACAGTAGGATTACCAAAAACAAAATTACTATCCTATAGCCAAATATGGCTAGATCCTCATGTGGTTGTTGGCCAATGTAGCTACATCACAAAAGTGGGGGAATTTTAAAAATAATAAAACCATGCCACCAACTTTCATTCTGAGAGAAAATGCTCTAGATTTATGAAATGTATATAAATAATTAAATAATTTAAACTTTAAGCTTCACTTTGGAAGGGAAAATAATATGTGAGAAAAAGATAAAGATAATGGCAAAAGAGGAGGTGAAGATTTTGCAAAGGTATTTGAAAAAATGATTGCAAAGGACCTGCCTTTTCATGTAGGTGCTTTTCATCTAGGTGGGTAAAGGAAGAGGAGTAACTTGGCTTGGAAGAGATTGTTATTTTAGCAAATGACATATACACACGCATATATGAGAACAAGATTCATTTGGTGATCAGCTTCAAGCCATAGGCTCTGGATAAATGCAGATAACAAGAACCATCTCTGGGAAGAGAAATTAGTTGAGTAACGAGTTCACACTTGGGCTAACAAGCCAAACTAAAATTTATAACTTATGATAGTGTTTTGTATGGTAGACATACCCGTCTTGTAAGTGTAAATGCATAATCTTGAACATGTAAATGTAAAATTGTATGAATACATTTTAAGTCATGTAAAACTGTGTAAGTGTAAATGAGCACAAGGTTATTAATATAAATTTCAAGCTTTTGATAATGTAAGTGTAAAGCATTTCCATTTAGACTATTTTACACAACCAGTATAATATATATGTGTGTGTGTATTCACATTTACGTTCCCATAATATCCTTTGTCTTGTGCTTGACAATGGGTAAAGCTCCCCAAAGGTGGGGGACATTCGAAAAATGTGAGCCCACGTTGTCCTACCTTATTATTATGGGAATGGCCCAGCCCATCCCAGCACCTCCCCCTCTCCTACCCATGGATTGAGCTTCTTCACCAGTACACACTTCGGTGCTGAGACAGCATATGGTTAATTCATGAGAGCATTTTTTTTGGGGGGGGCCTTTTTTGCATTCAGAGCATCAAGTTCAAGCATTATGTTTTTTCCTTGTGCCTTTTTCCCATTTTAATTTGTGGCCCACTGTTCTGTGCTTCTGTCATGTTCTATTGTGCCTAGTTCCGATATGTTGCACAATTTGTTAATGATATTGTGGATGAGGGGGGTACACTCATGTTGTCATTAGTTGGGGTTGTGGTGTCATTAGGTTTCAGATGATTGGTTGGAAGGTTTGTATCTTTTTCTTTTTCCCATATTGTTTTCCCCTTTGTTTGGCAATTGTGGGTCATTATTGTGTGCAATCTGACTGTACAAGCAGGCTCATGCTTATCCTCTAAGTAGTTCTTTCCTTCTTTCATTTGGAAATTGGAATGTACCATGGAGGACACGAGGTACCCTGGAGAGAGAGAGACTGTGACTTCTTTGATGGGGTAGTTTATTCTCGAAGCTTCTTACTTATTATTCTCTAGGGACACAAGCACTAAGTCAGCTTAACTAGTTAAATGCTTCTCAATCTGCATTTGCATAAAACCTTAGGAAATGTTTTCAAATGCATTTCTAGGGTGGGTCCTGATGCAGAATTAAGGCCTGGCATGCCTTCCGTGTTTACACCCCTAGGAGTGCCCTAAGGTGCTCCAGATTTGCCATAAAATCCCTATGAATTACCATAAGATCCAAATTCCAAGAAAATTTTCCATGGATTTTATATACAGGGGAAGTCCTCATCCAAGGGGACTTCCAGGATTTCAGCCTACCACCCTTGTAGGCATGACCTCATTCCCCAAAGTCCCTCGGGTTGAGGACTTCCCCTATAACAAAAATTATACAAAATTTGGGTATACCTACCACCATTGGGGATGCTCCATATGAAAATTTTCAATCTCAATTGCAAAAGCAAGAGACGATTGTGTGTCCTTATTATTACTTAGGGAATTGGTGACCCATGAAGGGAGATGAATTTCATTCTTGAGCATGGTCCCCTCTTCATTTTTACTCTTGAGGAAAGGAGAAAGATCCCCCCAACACCCCCACCTCACAATTATATTTTAAGTTTTAGTAACTTTTTTCTTTTGGGAACAACAACAACCCCCCACATGAAGCCAAAGCCCCCCACCCCAAAAAAGGCTGAAATTTTTGGTTTAAGCAAACTGAAAAGGACTCTATTATTACTACTGGACACATCATCCATGTGGTGGATGAAGTATTTTGCACACAGAAAAGTACAAAATTGCAGGCAAAGGGAGAAATAAAATAAAGGAAAAATGAACCAAGAAGAAAGCAAAACCAA
The DNA here is from genome assembly GCA_963921925.1 of Sphagnum tenellum. Classification (NCBI taxonomy): domain Eukaryota; kingdom Viridiplantae; phylum Streptophyta; class Sphagnopsida; order Sphagnales; family Sphagnaceae; genus Sphagnum; species Sphagnum tenellum. The sequence goes on from OY998155.1 coordinate 2,471,647, forward strand.
ATTAGATTCATTCATAATTGAGTACATAATTTGCTGCCAAAACCCCTCAACCCCACATGGCCCAAAGTGGGAACCAAAATGTCTGCTTTCAAAACACCCTTTTCTGTACATAGTCAGATAGTGAATGAAAATAAGTATTTCTGCCTTTTCAAGGCCAAAGTGAACCAGTCCCCCACCAATACCACCATCCACTGGATGCCCCTTATTACTCAGACTTTGTTGGATGAACCTCAACTGAGTTAATCTTTGGTTTCACCTTGGTAACCAATTCTGTATGAAATAGGTCTTGTATATAGACAGATAGGTGGGAAAATAGGTAACTATTAGGTAAGGACTGTTTTTCCTACCTACCGAACTCCAACCTGCTTGTGGGGTTGTTAGTAGGTAGGTAGGTAGGTAGAAAAAAGAAAAAGCAACTGAGCTTAACCACCATGGTTAGCTAGGTAACTGAAACCCAACAGAAAACCGTTTCTCGACCACTTACCATTCATCCTTTATCAGGCACTGGTGGGGTCTTCTGTGATGAAGTCTTCTGTTGCAAAGATGTTGGTTTTTTGGGGTTCCATTATTTGTTTGTCGCCCCCAGCATGCAACAAGTGGGGCCTAAGGGACCTAAGTATGCAACAAGTGGGGCCTAAGGTACCTAAGTATGCAACAAGTGGGCCAAAGGACCGTATCAACACCTTAGGTGGTGGACCTAGCAAGGTTTCTTTCTTTTGCAGGCACAGAGACCCTCCATGTAACTCTCTCACTCTCCCTGCTCAGACTGTACTCTGTGGCATCATGGCCCCTAAGTCCCCTCTTCTTTCGGTTAATTTGTCTTATACACTCGAATGGTTTTCTCTTTAGAGTAGCAGACCAAGTCAGTGTTGTTTTTTTTTTTTTTTGGGGACCAACTTTGTCGTTTTTAATCACAACGGAATTGGGATTTTTTTTTTGAATTTTTTTCTGGTGGAAATTGGACTTATTAGACTAAACTAGACTAAACTAGACCTTTTGGATAATTGGGATTTTCTTTTTATTTTTCTAGTGTAAATTGGACTTATTAGACTAAATTTGACCTTGTTGAATAGTTGGGAATTTTATTTTTATTTTTTGTAACTGTAAATTTGAAATTATTCTAAACTAAGTTAGATATTGTTGAGTAATTGGGAATTTTATTTATTCTTTTTTCGAGTGTAAATTGGATTTATTAGACTAATCTAGACTAAGTTAAACTTTGTTGAGTAATTGTGAATTTTTTTGAATCTTTTTCTAGTGTAAAATGGACTTATTAGACTAAATTTGACCTTGTTCAGTAGTTGGGACCTTTTTTGAGCTTTTTCCTAGTGTAAATTTGACTTATTAGACTAATCTAGATTAAAATAAACCTTATTCAGTAATAGGGAATTTTTTTGAGTTTTTTTTAGTGTAAATTTGACTTATTAGACTAATCTAGACTAACTTAAACCTTGTTGAGTAATTGGGAATTTTTTTGAACGTAAATTTGACTTATTTGACTAATCTATACTAAATCAAAACCTTATTGAATACCTATTGTTGTTGCTTGTATTAATTAGTTGAGAAATGCACACTAAAGGGTTTTTTTTTTCGCAAGTAGCCACTTTTATTGGCCCCTCACCCAAAAAATAATTCTTAAAAGTGTTTGTCACCATTTTTGGCCTTGGTTAATATCCTTCCTAAGAGGTGGGTACTGGCCTGGTTTTTTTTTCTTCATTGCAAAATTTTGCATTATTGGAATTTTTCTGAAATTTTCTAGCAAAATTTTGATTTTTTTATGAAATTTTTGCTAAGTTAATATTTTTTCAATCTAGAAAAAAAAACCAGATTTTTATACATGGTGTCAAGTATGTAGCCAAAAATATATAAGGATGTTTTAAATTTTTCATTTTGTATTTTTTTTAATGGCCAGATTTGGTTAAATCAGCATATGGTTGGTCGCCACCTTGGCTACATCACAAATTTGTGGGGGAAGAAAAAAATAAGACACTGATTGGTAGTATCCATAATCACTTTTTGAAGTCTCATAAAACAATTATCCTTATCGGTGAGATTGGGCCCATTCCATCTTGGAATGCCTATTGAGGCATGTCGCATTCCATAATGTGCAACAAGTCTACAAGGGCTCGTTCCACACTGTAATAAGAGGGTTCAACATTCATTCACAAATTCAACAAACTTTAATTTGCTTGATGAATTAAACCAGTGATATTTTCATTAAGTTCTGGGGTGGCAGATTATGTCAATTTTCTTGACCACATTATATGACATAATTATCCTATGATCATCATAGTACACTTGGAATGGTGACCAAAGCATGTTTGTTGAACATGAATTTCTTTTAAATTGTTGAATCTGCCATCCCAGAACTTAATGTCCTGGAATGGCCTTGCACTACCCATTATATTGACTACATCAACTAGTTCACCCTCAACATGCTCACTTGGTGTATTATGCAACATAATAGGCAAGGCTAGACCATTCCATACTACATAACTCATAGTCTCAAGGATTCTAATGTTTCCATCCCACTGGTACCAATTACATATGCTCTAGCATTCAAATTTTACAACAATGTCATTTAAGACTTGCTTTGAAGTTTCAAAGGTGATGGGTCTAGCCAGAATGAACAACTACACACCACAAAATTGTCATACATGATGGATGATATGTTAACATGAAACACCTTTTTTTCATTCTATTTATATCCAATAATTAAATCATGTTGGTAAAGTGATGTACTAATCATACACATACATCTTCCTACCTAGTAGTCACCATGAGCCTTCAGTTTTTACCCATTAACATAGTAACCATTTACATCCCCTACTCACTTAGATAAGGTGGTCTTTGTCCTATTATCGTAGGCAAAGTGTTTTTTCGACTTATTAATCGTTTCATTGTCCTTCAACTTCGCCATTTTAGGAACATTGATCCTCCCATTAATTTGGAGTATCGACCCCTAAAAGTTGTGAAGCCATCCTTTTTGGTGTTCGAACCTTCCTCGACCTATACCATGATTAGGTCATGATACAGGTCGATGTCAAAAACGCTTCTAATAACATTTTTCAAAGTGTTATTTTATAGAGTTGTGTGATGTCAGGGGTCTTTTGTGAGCATTGTCCCCTTTACCAAGTTGTTTTATGGTGCTCATTTTTTTTTTATTATCAACATGGGCAACATGTGAAAGGGGTCACCATTATTGAGTCATCTTTAGGCACAAAGTAGGGTGACCCCTTAGGAGGTCTTTTATTTGCTTTGGCCCATTATCAAGTTTTCCTAAAAATCATTGTGCGCAACCTTTAGTTACATATTTCCATCCCTACTAGACAATACCCACATCAGGGGGCCTATGAATGAAATTACCCATGCCTTTCACCAACTTTTGACCCAATTAACCCTAATTGGGCTTAAGGTCAACATGTCAAAGTGTAAGTTTTGGAGTCCATCAAGGATTTCTTTAAGCATAGAAATTTTTCATGGATGCACTTTGGTCACAGATGGCTTATGCATTTTGGATGTGCCAGCGGATTCTTAAGATTTTGCCATTCATTTTTTTTATGAAGTTTAGTTTTAAGATGTGGCGCATATCAATGATCTTCTGTTCCTAAGAGATGTTCGAGTTGCTTTGGGCATTTTATCCTCATGTGTAGTTTGTCAACCTTCTTATCTCACACGAACAATACCTCCTTCTTCTTTCATGTCTATTTCGGCAGCTTTTAACAAGAAAGTTATGCATGTATGTGGGGACATTATGGGTCCAGGATCATGGGGCTATTTTCAAGGCCCCATAACAAAGCAGCAGGCTCGATTACCAATATCATTTTGTGGTATAAGCCTTATCTCTATGGAGGATGTGCCTCATCTACTTTTTAAGGAGTTAGGCTTTGGTGGCTCCATATTTGTGTTTTAAGTTTTGTATTTTCAATAGACCTGTTTTGGAGAAGTACGTTTCCCAAGTTGAAGGTGGCCTACACCTACTTCAATCATGCTTACATGCAATGCACGATGGCCTTCCTTTTATAGCTAGGGAGATGCACCCTTCTTTTGAAAGTTCGGTAGTTACCAACGCCCCAAGTCTACAAGCATCTTTGACAGACATCCACCATGTCACATCCTTTAAGTCTATCTTGGAAAATGACTCCATTTCTTGAACATCTAGAGCCCACATTCATTCTTGTTCAGGCAAGGGGGCAAGGCTATGGTTGGTTGTTAGGCCATCTATTCGTTCATTTCACATCACACACTTTACGTTCACCTTAGCGTTGAATTTTTGTCTCGATTTGATTCAACCTTGGAAATCTAATCTTTTCACATGTGAGTGTGGACACGAGTTGGACACATCTAGCACACACTTAATTCATTGCGCATTTGGAGGTTAACACATAGCCACACATGATGCCATTTGAAACATCATGTATGTCTTCGCATGAGAGAATGGACACTTTGTATGGAAAGAACAATGGTATGCCTTTACATCAAGAGTTTCATTACAAACCGATATCCACATGACCCAAAAGGACCAAATTTTTGTTACCGATGTGGTGATTATTAACCCAATGTGAGAAACAGTGGTTTTGAGTGTCACCAGTCAACCAACAAATGCAACCACAAAATTTAATGCCATTGCTACGATCACGAGTATAGAGGGCTTCATGAAGGGCACCATTTTATTTTAATGGCCATGGAGGTGCATGGCACACTTGGGTGTGATATTGACCATTTCATTAAGAAGTGTGTCCATCTTTTCCACGATAAACAATCGAGAGGTCATTTATCCTTATCTTTTTGCATTCAATTATTTAGGCAACATCTTAGTATTCTTCTTCAACATGCTTTAACTTCTACTATAGAAAGGAAGATTATGTTGGTGGGTGATGTTTGTTCTAGACCTTCTGTTACTATTAGATCTCATGATTTGCATGTTAGCGACATTAGAAGGGTTATGGGTTAGATAGTTTCTTACCATGAAAGAAACTAACTCCCTCCTTTTTTATATATATCCTATGGGCTACGCATCTTTTGGCCTTTCTTTGGCCTTCTTTTTTGTCTCCCCTTTCATGGTTCTAGCCATCGATCTTTTATTGGATTTTTGTGACGTTCTTACATAGGAAGTAAAAGGGGCAAATAAAAGGGTTTAGAGGACATGTTAAAAAGGTCTCATGAATTTTGGAAGGTTTTATATCAATGAATAGGCCTTTTTTTTTTAAAACTTTACCAAGGGTTTGTATTAATAGGAAATGAAGGTGTTGCATTTCATTGTTAGGACCAAAATAAAAATGTTAACATATATTTGTTTAGAGAGTGCTTAGACTTTGGACACACTACAAATGATCCAAATGTTTTATCAAATGTTTTATATATGCAAAAATCATTTTAGATTTAGAAATAAAAAAATATTTATTTTTAGGTGTGAATTTTTTGCTACATGGGAAAGATTGGAAGTTTCTACATATTGTGGTCTATGAAGGGACAAATGATGGAACTTGGGTAATGGTAAAAAGCAAGCAAGGGGTTATGGCAAGAGGCAAAAAAAATGATAATGGTTATGAATGATTCAAAAGAAGCAAATATTTTTGTGCAATAATCAAAGGAAATGACATGCTCCTAAACTCCTTAATAGATTCAAGTGTGAATCTGAGTTGAAAACAACGAAAGAGCAAGAAGTTGGGGACACACTCTTTGGCTCGCAGCACTTTAGGAGTAGAAGGGCATGTTAGAGCTTCAGAATGAAACTAGGAAGAATGACAAGCACTTAATCACTCACACAAACCTACACAATACTAAATAACAAGCTGATTAATGCATAGCTAGAGCACTTTTGGTGTTAGGACAAGCCATTGGCAAACACGAACTCACAAGACTCACCACAACCTAAACTTGGGGAGTCCACCACCTTTTCCCTTATAACATATTTTGTGCTTCTTCACGAAGCCCACATCGAAATGACATTTTGTCCCGAGACTCCCAAGTGAAAGTCTCAAAATTCTCACAACTAGGAGTCCTACAACTTTGGAGGCCCATAACTTTGCATCCAGACCTTTCATTGAAATGAGGTCTCAAGCAAAGTTTTAGCCCTCATTGAAATCTTTTCAATGGTATGTCACATGTCACCTGCACATGAGGAAATCGAGGTGATTCCTAACTTTTAGTGGTCGGGAGTCAAATTGTCAATTTAATTGTTGACATTTCTTTTGACCATAACTTATGTTTTAGATGTCCAAATGGGTCATGCAAGCCCATTTTGGACATTAACATTCCAAGAGCTTTTCAATGATATAAAAAACTCTTCAATCCATTGAGTTTTGACCCTTGTAATTGCTCTCTGAAGATTTGAAAGTCTAATGGGACTTTACCTTCCAAAGTGGAAGCTCCCTTGGAAGTGTGAGGGTTCATTTTCTCACACTTTCCTACATTCCTGGGAGCATGCAGTGTGACTCCCAAACTCCCCTCTTGGCCTGCAACCTTACAAGCCCTTACCTTGGTCGTAAGCCCAAGGTTAGGGTTACAACAGGAAAGGTGTACAATGTTATTTAGCTCACTTAAACATGGTGTATTTAACTATATTGTTCAAGATGTGAAGAATGTCCTTAAGCCTAACAAGTACCTCATATAAGGAGATGATGTGAGATCAAACCATCACTATGTTTCCTTAAAAGAAAAATTAAGCAATACTTAGGAAATCATATTGGTTAAAGTAAACTCAAAATTATTTAATAAAATGGAAAATTAAATTGCAACAACTTAGCAAGGGGAAAGAAATGAACATTCTTTTTTGCACAAATGTGTAAATTCATTGAATTTTACAAGGCCTTTTGCAAAAAGAAGGCTTTTGGATTTTAAAAGGCAAAGGATTTAACCAAACAAGAAATGGAAGTTATTCAAAAACAAATTGAAAAATTGTGGGCATGGTATATATTTGTAGAATGTAACTACAAACATAAAGGAGCTAGTGAAATCAATAAAAGATATGAAGGCCAAAAATATTTACATTTGTTTTAAAACCAAGTGGATGGAAATTGATGATTGAATTTTATTGACATAGTAGTTGATAATTACTTCAATGTGATCATGAATTCCATCAATGTTGAAATTTTTATTGAAAGTGTTATTAAAGGGTTGACAACCTAAATATTCAAAACTAAAGATGAAAAGTTGGGGAATTGGTGTTTTTCTAAATTAATAAATGTAACATATATTCCTTTTGCAAAAATCCTACAACAACATTTACAATTTTTGCATACAGAAGTGATCAATAGTGATAAAAACATTTTCCTTCTCCTAATATGCATATTAAATAATGTGTTTTTAACACGTGAAACAACAGATTGGGCTAGGCATCCCAAACAAGATATGATCCTCTTCAAATTGGATTTTGTGAATGCATATAACAAAGTTTTTTGGAACTTTATGAAGCACAAATGGAAGTGGACCATGAAAGAGGACATTTCAAAATTGTTGGGTACTACATTTGGACTTACCCTTGAGATGCAAGATTGGAAACTTGAATCTAGTGGACTGAAAAGAAATATTTAATGTAATGTTAAGCAAATCGGTGATATTGACTTTCAAGCTTGGTGTTAACCAAAAGATTATCCTAAATATAAAATGAGGAAGTCCAACCCATCCAAACATAAAAGGTAGATGCCTTATATGCATTGGGTCCTAGTGCAAGGTTATTTACCATTAACAACTTCAAAGATTTGGAGCAATTTTTTCAAAGCTTAAAAGTTGGTGAATAAAAGGCAAAACAACTTGAACACCATAATGGCCTTAGGACAACAAATGATCTATTGAACCCCCAAACACTAAAATTCAAAAGTTTGGTGGAGGTTAGGGATGTATACCAATTTGAAAAGAATGGGCATGACATCTACCAAAGGATGATCAAGATACTTCTAATTAGTTAAAAGGTTAAACTTCACTCCTTCATGAAGTAAGCCATAATAGGATATTAGATTACACTCTACACCAACAACTTTTACTCAACACCTAATTTAGAGTTGCAATCTACTAATAGACTTCCTACTTTCATGCACAAAAATCCAATTGAAGGTTATCAAGACATGGTATAGAATGTGCATATCTATTGTGAAGAAAGGTCTAGGCAAAGCTACATTTCACCTTTTCCATGAAAGGGTGAAAACATTGAACCTTGACCTAGAGCAATGGACTTGGACATATGGTAGTATGGTTGCCACAATTTGACTATTGTATTAGGATAGGAAGGAAGTAATAGGGAGACCATTCTACAAAGGATTCCTAAGACATGGGATGATTTATTATCCTCAAGTTACAATGTCAAATGGCATGATGTATGGGAAAAGAATAAAACAAACAAAGATGTTGGTTTCATGTGGACTTTGTACCACATGGGTCATTGCCATCAATTCATAAAGACCACAATTTTGCAAGGACATGAAAAGAAAATGCCATGTGTGTGAGTTGGTGACCCCAAAACCTTTGGCACATAGATTCTATGACTACCCAAGGGCAAGACTAACTTGAAATTAGGCAACCACCATAATTATTAGACTTAGACATGCCCCATAAATAGAAGATGTAATGAAGAGGCTAAATGTTATGAAACACCTTTTTAATAAGAAGCTTCCTTATGCTTATAGAAAGTTTACACACTTTCTAGAGGAGTTATTATTTTTTGGAGCTTGTGGATTTTTTTAAATGTCGAGATCTTTAAAATTCAGGTTTGTTCTAACAATAAGCTAAAGTAGATGATAATGGACAATATTATGGTTTATGAAAAATTTGCATGGGAAAAGATTCTCCAATTGATTGATAAAATGTTTTTTGTTCGTAAGGAATACATGGCCAACTTTGACAAGAAGTGGGGCCCGCATTTTACCCTTTGTGCTAATTAACATTATGAAACTTGACACATTTACCAAATATTTAGATTAAGTGGTTTGATTCATTATTATGAGTGTTGTTGCATGATAAACATTTTCATATAACAACCTAATTTTGTGAATAATTTGAAGACATCTAAAATTTCACACTTTATCACAACACAACACAAAAGGTTTCTTTCCATTAGGCCATTATGATCACTGATTTGGCTTCAAAAACAACTTTACATTACATCTTTCCTTTTGACTATATTCACAGTAACCCATAATTTTAAAACTACAACATTGACCAAAATGAAAAGTTGTGAAAACTATGAACCAACTTGTGAATCAATACAAGGTGACACTTGTCCTTTGTTTTTGGAAACATGTCTTCCTTTAAAGTTCCATCAACAAAGGCCATAACTATAGATCTATCAAATAACATAAAAAACGTTTGTGGGATCAAAGTTAAGATGAAACTTGTTTTTTTGACCTTTTTAGGTACTTGTAAAAGAGAAATGAAAACTTATTCTTGTGATTGCAACATGAGAGCAATAAATACTAAAATGGTTGAATTTTTAAATTTTTTAGTTTTTCCAAAAGCACTGTGTACATGCATTCCCCATGCTCCCAACATCAATTACTTACGAATTCTTAGTTTAATTGTAATTTTCCTATGGAAAATTCTTGTCCATACACTAAGAAACATGACATAATTTTAGTGACTTTCGAATACATTGCTATCATCGTAATAAATGAAAAAAGACTTGAAGAAGACTTACAATGTCATGGAAAATGCTTTTAATTTTCTTTAAAAAATATTCCAAGAACATTGGTCAAGACTTAAATGCACATGTTACTTTGATTATTCTTGAAAAGGAAGCTACTAGCTTATTAATAATTGGAAATAAAGTTACAACCAAAATATTTAATAATTAAAGTTTAGTTTTAAAATGCATTCCATCCAAATACATAAATAGATGCAATTTGAATTGGGAATCAAAGGTCAAGCTCACCGTCTATTGTTCAATTTTAGTAGCAATTACAAGAGTCATTTGACCTCTTGCCAAAACATTACCACTATGGTTAATGAATCTATCATTATTTCTTCCAACTTTTGTCCCATGGTTTGCAAATTACAAAACTTGCTTGAATGCCTTTAAATAGAAGCTATTTGAATATTTCATTTACTTTTTGAAAATTCATCATTACACATTTTGGGCATACTAGAATGGCTTTCTTCTAACAAGCTTTGTTTTACTAGATGATTTGTATTGAAGTTACAATGGTGTTTTTCAAGAATAGTTTGTCAAAAGTTTAATTGGCCATTTAAAGTGAAGGATTAATTTTAATTTACAGGCAATGTTTCAATTCATTTATTTTATTTATGTTTTGATTATGTGGAATAATATTACATACTAAAATTACAAATTAAAAGATTCAACAATGCAATATAAGGGATTCAACGATGTGAAATAACAATTTAGTTGGAATTGTGTTGATATTATGAGTTGTTATGATTTGAGTCCATGGATATGAAAATCAATTGCAACTAAATGTTGACTAATATACCATTTGTTGCAAATGTACATAGTGCCCAACTAGGGCCTTTGGTAGTCACCTTTAGCTTGAAGTTAACACCATGGAAAGGTAATGTTAAAATTCACAATGCTCATTCACTTTCTTGCTATGCTACAACTACTCACATAAGAATGACAAGCTTTATATGAACAAGGAGAAAATATGTTTCGTAAATGGTACCCTAAACCTTCCCATTTTAACTACCACTCTTTAAGTGAATAATCTTAATATGGTGACAACTTAGTTACAATCATAACATAGTTAATAAAAAAACGAATGGTAATTCTGTTCTATTGTAGTTAACGTAAATGAACAACATTGACAATCACTCAACAGACGAATCCTTTGTGGAAAATACATATTTTAGAGGTAAATAAAATTTTCTTAAAGATGCCTACCTTCTAAGTCCCTTTTCCACCATCTACCCCACCAACTTACCATTCTACTAAAGTAGTGAAAACAAAACCTCAAGAAAATCCATAAAAGAAAGGTTTTTTTCAAGCACCTATGTTTATTGCCTTCCTAATCCTATTTAAGTCTTGTCCCTTCCTTTTCATACAAAAATTACTATCCTAAGAGAAATAAAACAGAGCAAAAAAGAGATAGATAAAAAAATAAAAAAATTAAAAAAAACAAAAAATGAAAATGAAAAAAAATACACTTCAAAAAAATAAAATTAAATAAAGGGAGAAAGAGGCATGGAATAAAAGGCTTTCTCACCCCCTAAATCCTCCCCCAAATCCATACTACAAAAAAACACTACTAGAAATCTCACTAAACTAGTTAATGCTTATAGATTCTCTTTAAGTTATTTCTCACCTTCTAAGCAATTACTTAGCTAACTATCACCTTTTAGAAGGTAGGTGATTGACTTCTTACCTACCATCCCAAGAATTTAACTAGATTAGTTAGTCTTATCCCCCAAAATTAAAGATAATAATTCTTTATAATAAAAATTACTGAAATGCTTTCTAAGTCACTAACATCCTAAATAAAAAGTAGAAGATTAATCCAAACTTAATAGTAAACAATTATGCATAAACAAATGGTATAACTTGGAGTAATGCAAGTACAAAATTTGATTTTATATATGATGATGAGAGCTGATGAAGGGTGCCAACATTATTTAACAAAAACATTTGAGAAATTTCTTGGTGTATTGAGAGGTTACATTGCAATCATGAATATCTCCCTCTTAGAAAAACAAAAAAGAAAAGGGAAATCATGTATGCTTCCTTGAAGGTGGGACCAATCTTCAAGACAAATCTTACATTTATAAGTGTAAAATCTCTCCCATTTTTAAGAAGTAGGTGTAAGAACCTTCCTTCTATTCCTCTTCATCTAATCTAGGTATGTTTATGTTCACCATAACTTGTGCATTATGATGATTAAAGCCCATAGGTGAGGAGTGTTCCCAAATTGTTGAATTCAAAATAAGGGGCCCTATTTGAAGCAACATCCCTCACCCTAATGCTTTACCTTCCACAAGTGTCAAGTTTTTGAACATTTAACTACACACCACATTTTGTGAGCAAGAGTTTGAAAAACATAAAATCAAATGGTAACTACTATTAGGCTTATCACTTACACAATACCTTGTGCAAGGTCATTGGCAATGACAAATTTTAATTTTTTTAAAGATGTTATATCTTTTTACAAGAAATATATAATTGATATTATGTTATTAACTAATTTTGATCAAATCTTGAAAAAAATTTATTCTATTTTGTCTATTTTTAATTCATGTTTTCAGATCACTTATTCAATTTGTCTAACAAAATCAGTCCCAAAGCAATTTTGGTCCAGATATTACTATAAACATTAAAAATAGAACACCTTGTTCATAATCAACATACAATTAGTACTACAATTTTAGTTGATTTGATCAAAATTTGAACTAATGTCAACTCAATTTTATTCACATTTGATTACAAATTTCATGTCATTAATCTAATTTGTCTAGGCGACATCCAATTCAGACATTTATCCCAATCTGGGTCCAATTCAGTGTAGATGATAGATCCAGATGAGGTTTAATGAAATAAATGCAAGGTCTATCCTGGCAAGAACTGAGTCCATTTATAAGTCAGTTCTGAGTAGATTCTGATTAGACCAAGTTTAAGTCTAAACCTATTGACATTTTTCATCTAATCTCATCCATAGCCCTACCAGCATATAGAATCAAGCTCACTGGCCTTGGAAGAAAGCGGCCCCACATTTTCACAGGAACCATGGAAACATGCAGGTTTCATTCAGTCCCACATTTTCAGGAATGCTCACCAGGTGTTACTGTGAATGGTGACTTCAATTTGGGAGAACTTGAAAAAATTCCTATGTGACCTGGTTTGAACTCACATAAGGGACATAGCTGTTCTGTGATGAGCAAATTGTTAAAAAGAGCTTGACAATGACAAACTTCCAAATTATGGTCACATTTTTTCAGTGACTATTAACTACACATGGACCTTTTTGAGTAGAGTTACTTACTTCAGTAAACCCTTGCAGGAAATGAAAATTTGGATAAACAAGCAACTTGCTTTTGATGACCCTGGCTAAGTGAGGCAGGTTTGTAGTTTGTACCCAGAGATATGTACTCGTAGAAAACCCAAAGCAGCCCTGCTCTCTGAAACCCCAAAGTTGGACTTCTTTCCAACCTTTCAATAAGGGTAAGATTGATGCCTCCTTACTTAAAAATGCTACTTAGTTCCCACTTACCAATTACTTTTTCATTATGGACAAATGAGACCCCTAATTCACACCTGCAGCTCATATACAGGGCTACCATTATGGTGTGGATACAAACATATGCTGGAGCTAAACCCACCACCTGATTGACAACAATCCTGCAAATTGACAAGATATTAATGAGGGGGTGGTGAGGAAAGAAGCCATGATGCTTACTACAACCTCTTCAAGCTTTTCTTTCTTACATCCATTTTCTTCTTGTCTATAAACACCTTGGCTGATCCAAGTTCCGCTTTTGGTTTCTTGGCACTTGGAGAATTGCCAGCAGCCACAGCATCACTTGCTCCAACAATAAATCCACTGTCCATACAGTTATCCTTGTTAGCTGAGTTATGAGTGAGTGGAGCGTGTGCTTCTGAACCGATTGTTGCTGAATTGATGCTTGCTGATTCTGCTATTACCACCTTCTTCTTTTGGGGTTTCGGCTTCATTGCATGTATGCTGGTCATAAGCCTGTTCCACCATCTCAAAGGTTAATTTTTCACAGAGAACCATGTCATAACATCAGGGTTGTCCATAAAATCTGGAACACAAGTGCCTGCCTAGGCACTGACTCAACCCTGGACAAGCAAAAGACTTTTGTAGAAACCACAGTTTAGCCCACTAGGTACTATATCTCATTCATGGAAAGACACCAAGTGGTGAGACTAATTCCAATACCTAGACAGAAAGATTCATGAAATTGGACATTCAACAAAAAGTTCTCTGTGACCCAGCCAGCTGAATGACAAAAAGAGTTCAATGTAAGTAGACCCAAACTTGAGATCCGACCCACTTGAAATGAAACAAAGAACAAAGTTCAAGGTCAAATTTTAGATTGACAGCTGCAAGAAAGAGGCCATCTAAAAATGAGACAAAGACCAACATTCACATTCTAAATTGACAGCTGCAAGAAGAGGCCAACAGCACACATCAGCCTTGAGCTCCTTGGACAAGCACAATTGTGCTACAGAGGGAAAGGCCAGACATGAATAGTGAATGAACTACCAATGCATACTTTACTGGAGAAGAATGTAGAAACTTTCCAAAAATAGTATTCAACATGTGGATAAGGACTGTACCTTGCATGCTTGGCATAGCCTTCGTAGTCTTCCATCAACATCTTACCTGCCTCCTCATTAAGAGCAGACTCAGGAAAAGGTTCAATGAGCAAACACCTGATTACCTGCATTCATGAGTACCGTGTGAGTTGATAAACCCCTGTCAGCACCCACACCAACTACTTTTGGGCAACCTTTATGATAGATAACACAGCTGTAGAATTCTAGCCTAGCAGTTGAAAACAATGACTGGGTATACACCCCAAAATTTGACACATTCAAGCATGAGGAAGATAGTTGATTTAGCAATAGATTAACTACACAGAAGAGGGAAGGATGAATGATGGACTGGGATTATTAAACTAGATTATCCAACTCAAAGCCAATATATAGTTGCACAAGACAGCAAGTTGAACAAGTTCTTTGACTGGAGTGAATAATAGATAATAGACTGAACTAAGAAGCAACATAGTGAAGATAAAGCACCTCTCAATGGATGGAAATTACCAGAAGAACATGGCGAAGACCAAGGGTGGGCTTCCAATCTTTCTTGAGAGTGTTAACACAAATTTCACCATTCTTTGCAATGTTTGGGTGGAATATTTGGGTCATGAAATAGCCTGCATTCCATCACATCACATCACCAAAGCTACCAAAATCAGGTTGCTAAACCTGGATCAGTAGGATTTGCCCAGAACACATCAGCATGATTGCAGAGAAAAACTCCAGAAAAATATTGTGTCTGTTCCGGCCAAACCAAAAGAAACAGAACAAGAATGAGTGTGGTCATAACCTTGTCAATGTCAGTCACAGACCATCACACGCATCATGAATGGCAGTGACTAGCTGCCATTATGGATCATAAGCTCTGGACAGTGGATGTAGACAAAGAATATAACAATCTGGTCAAAACTTAGGGCATATAGTTACAAAATTCTGCACCCCCAGTTTCTGTCGCATTTCTGCAAAGCAACAGGAGACTTAATCATGATGTTGGCAAGCAATAAAAAGGCCAGCCCAGAACCCTCTAACATCAATGACTTTGCTGAGATTACTATTAATACAACATCATCCAGGAAAAGGGACAAAATTTGCAACCTCATCTACAAAATTGCTAGACTGTAGAGAATAGAAAAAAGAGATAAGTCTGCACCTTTGGGAGGGGTTTGGGGAAAGTCATGACTCAAAATCAGCTTCATTCTAAATACACCTCCTTCATATGGTGTCCCATCTGTTCCAAATACCAGTGCAATAGTCAGTTCACAGACCACAAGCATCAGATTCTCACACTCTCTTGATACTCATCTTCAGTAGCACTTACATAAATCCATATCCCCTATCTCCAATCTCTACTACCCATGTCACAAATGGTGAATTGAATCCGGAAGTTCAATCTCGTTATCACAAAGACAAAAAATGGGAAACAGGAAAATAAGGAGGCAGAAGAAATGCGTACATGGTCCCTCAATATCAGCAGTTATGTTGGAGAAGTTCTCCTCATTAACAAACACCGCAATACCTTCAGGTGGGCTCTCATCTAGGTTCTTCAACTCTCTGGCAAGCTCCTTGATGACTTTTGAAGGAAAAACTAAATTCTCGTTTGTTGCCTGTCAGAGACAGAGTGAACGCCAATGATCAGCACCTGCATATACCCATATCTTTACTGGCCTCTGTTCTCCAGAATATTGTTCTATGGTTCATGACATAGATAAGGAAAGCTTGGCGAATCTGTCTCTGTCATCATCTTTCTACATTTGGTGCTTCTCTCTCTCTCTCTCTCTCTCTCTGAAGTGAAAATTATGCATCATTGGAGTCCAGGTGACAGAAATGTGCTAAACCTAGAAAGATTTCAAACAAAGTTCACATCACAGATGAATCTCACACCAGGACTGTCCTTCTGTTGCTGAAGCTGCTACGGTTGGAATGTATATGATCCAAAGCGTTAAGCAACCTACCGAAGAGACATCCTTCTTTCCGCACTTCGACTGTGATTCAAGCATAGAGATAGCTGCGACTGTAACAGGCCTTGGACCTCTGATCTGCAAAGATGTAAACTTTGACAGCAGCATTCGCATGATGCGTCGTGATGTTGAACTAACTTCCATGCACAGACAGGTGGGAATGGAAAACCTTGAGTTTCAACGGACATACCATCTTTGCACAACGAGTGTCTTGATCCTTTCAAGCGAAGCTGTTGTAGATCCTTTGGAAGCTCTTCACCACTTCGTATCTCTGGATTGGACTGCCAATTTCACTGGCACAACCGGTGAACCAAAGGTACACACCACGCTTACAAGCCTTCACGATCTGATGCACATTGACAAATTTCAAGGTGTAGCGACCTTTTCAGTTTCCCTCTCTAACCTTCCTTGCAATTCCTGCGACAGCATTGAGCAACGGGGGACTCTGAAGGATTCTGTTCGTTTGTGTTCCAGCAGGCCAACTGCTATGAGTGTACTAGAACGAGGATAGCTCCTTCCCTATTTTCGTGCAACCCGACGTCAGAATGAACTGCTCATTACGATGATGTTTCCATTAGAAACAGCGATCGGCGTTGCTGTCTAGACAAGGGCTGGAGACAGAGCCTTTCTCGATTCCTTCTCGCACGTGCGGCAAAGCCAAATAGTTATGACCCGAAAGAGAGACAAAGCCAGAAACAGAGAAGCCACAATGCAAATAAAGCCCTAGCCTCCACACCCGAAGACTCAATGCTGAACGAAAAAGAAACAATCAAACGAGCAGAACCAGATACATATCACCCGGCGATTGTGTGTAAAGCTCGGAAGAGGCAATCGCACGGAAACCACGAACTAACAAGAAATCCAGAAATTACGAACTCCTGCCCCTAGCAAGAACCTTCAAATGACTTTATTAAAATAAAAACAAACAAAAAGACAACGACGATCGGACCTGCTAGCCAGTTCTGAAAAATCAGGAGGACGAAGCAAACTGCAATGAGACTAGAGGATTCGCTAGGCCGATGCGATACGAGAGCTCGACTCGGTCTCAGCGGAACACGAAACGGAACCAAAACGAGGCCGGAAAAAAACAAAGAAAAGGACGGAGGATTTCCTAGCACGTTTCGGAAGCGATGCGCGTGTGCAAGAGACAGTAATGAGCACGAATTATTGGAGACGTGAGGAGACAACGGGGGACAGCCAGGAAAACACGCAGAGTGCAGCAAAGCACGCAATTGTCAGAGGACGGAAGGGCGGGCGCAGGCACAGAGAGAGAGAAAGACGAAGGTCAGATTTTAACAATGGTTAAGTATTTTTTTCACCCATTTGTGACCGTGGTCACCGCATGACAGGACGGACCCGTCACATCGTCTATCCACAGCTATATCCACCGGCTTCAGCCAGTCGGTGTCGGTTTCCCGACCAGTGGCTTGTTCGTCCCTTTTGTGGACGGATGTGGCTTGCAATTTTTCATCCGACAGAAAGTTTTTTTTTCTTTTTTTTTCTCCTCCTTAAAAAAAAAGTTTGGTTGTGTTTTATTTGGGGGTAGGCTATATGGTAAATCCTTTTGGGAATTTTTGTAGCATAAATTTGTTACTTAGGTTCATAATTTGTTGGATCAAGGTTTTCACACAAATTTTATATAAGGCAAATATTTTGTTTGCAAAATGAGTGTTTTAGGGTTTAGAAGTTAATATTTCTCAAATTGATTTACTTTGTTAATTATTGATTATGACCATTTTATACATGACTTCTCTAGATTACTATTTTAGTATGGGAACTTTTACACTTTTATTGAGAGAAGGACTATTGTTTGTCAAATTGTTTGTCAGGAGGGAGAAAAAATATGGAGAATTAATTATAACATGCACTAACTTCATAACATAAGATGCTATCATCTTTCTTTGCTAAAATAAAAAATAATTGCCACTACACTTTTCATTAAAAAAATTATATAACAATTAAAAAATTTAGTTACTAATCTTGGTAAAATTTTGAATTAGTTTTTATTTTCAAAGTAAACAGGGTTGTTGAATTAACTTGTCTAGAATTGGTCATTTTAGTTCCATGTATTTCCAAACAAGTGCTTTAGACCTTTGTAACTAAAGATAGTTTTGAAATTTGAAGGAGCATTTATTTATAAGTCCCAACCACCCTGTGCCTTAAATATTTCACCTTAATTAAGTACTAAATCTTAATTCAAGTTTTTAATTTGTGAATCTCCTTTGAAAAATGAAGCCTCCTACATGAGAATTAAAGTTACCTATTAAGGTTGAAAGTCATTAAAAAAATCTATATTATACAACTATGTCCATACAAGATTTTTTCAATGTA
This sequence comes from Sphagnum tenellum, assembly GCA_963921925.1. NCBI lineage: Eukaryota > Viridiplantae > Streptophyta > Sphagnopsida > Sphagnales > Sphagnaceae > Sphagnum > Sphagnum tenellum. Next base: position 2,490,154 of record OY998155.1, read on the forward strand.
AATATACAAATTCAATATCTAAAGTTGAATTTGGTGTACACTTTGACAAATTAGTAAGGGATTTACTGAGATGATAATACAAGTGCTTATATATTAGTTGTATTGTTTAATTTCTATATTCAACTTTTTCTCTATTAACAAATTTTAATTTTATTAATATCTTAATAACTCCATTTTCTAATGCATGAAAACTCCATCCTTTCTATTAATTTTCCCACATTTTGTTTAACTCCTATTTTGCACCACTTTTGACACCACATTTATTTTACATTATTTGGATGAACTTGTAAGTGGATAAATAAGAATGTTTAAATGGTGGGATTTTATTTTATCCACCCTACTTTAATCAATTTAAAGAAAGGAACAAACCAATATAATGATTCAAAGCCACTTGTTTTTGTGAGGCAAAAACAATTAAACTTGGTGGATTTGAGTATTGATTTTAGATGTCCTACTTTTGACATTGTGTTGACACTAATAAGTTGTACATATTTTTTTCAATTGCATGATTCTATATATGAAATGAAGATGTTGTCGATGAGTCAAGAAGGTGTTTTAGCAAAGGAATTCTAATGAACAAAATGGCACAAAACCATTAAATTTAGCTAGGTTTTTTTGGCTCCTTTTGGGTCAACTTAACCCATTTTTTCTCTTCTCTTCTTTTCATTCTACCCATGGTTCTAACTTTCGACCTGTATAAACGCACAAGCAACAATGGTCTCAAAAGGCCTAGTACAAAAAAAACTTCATGATTTTGATTGGCCAGTGATACCGATTGACCCAAGTGGTAGCATTTCAAATAGCCAGGTTTTTACATACAAGGATGAATGATACAACCTAAAACAAACATTCATGTTGCCATCAACAGGTTGTAGCTAGTAGTTCAATTGATACGGGATTGTCAATAAGACAAAGGTCGATGACAACATTGGGTATAGAATCCTTACTTCTCAGAGATGGGTTCTACAAGTTTTGGTGATGATGCCATGTTAACAAATCACCCTTCATAATATTACTCTCAACCTAAAGGGATTGATCTTGTTGCAGGTTTCATCATCATCATCATCATCATGAAGTTTTGTAGTGAGCCTGATCACAACAATATTGTGTCAAGGTCTGAAACATCAGCAGACTATTTGCATCCTCCCTGATGATCAGATGCAAACAAAATCATGAAAATTCATGGTGGTCAGATGGCATCAACTCTACAAGCTCATGAATCTGCAAACCTGCAAATACTGCTAACACTAAATTTGGTTACAGATACCAAAACCTTCTGACTCCTTACAAAGACTACCAATGAAAAGTGGCTCCCCAATAACTAAACAAGATCAATCCGTCCTCCAAAATCACCACTATAGCAAAGACTGCACAAAAAGATAATGGATCTCCCGACAACAAACTTAGAATCCTGATTTTCATGATGAAGAGCTTGTTTCTTCAAGATGAATGCCCTGAGTGTTGCAATGAAGAAAACCCAGGTAATTATCAATCAAATGGAGGACCTGAAGTTTCATTGTCTAGTGTGCAGTGAGTTAATAACAGGACAAGAATAAGAGGTGCCTCCAGCTGCCACATGTGGAATGATTGTGTTTGCAGCAGGCAAGCCACAGGACAACCAGACCTCTACCTCCACAGCCCATGACAAAAAACAGTCAAAAAGGAGCACATGATGAAATGTTTCCTTTACCACAATGATCATCCTTTTCGGTGATGATACAACTTGGTAATGGCCTTACGCTCACAGTCCTGCATAAGACACACCCCACAACACACAATTGATAAGCATTGGTTATAGAGAATCATGAGCTTCATATGTATGGAAGAAAAAGGTGACATGTGAGACAAAGAAGCTTCCCAAGTGGTTGAAGTTTTGAGCTTCTGAACTCTTATGCCAAGCTCTGAAATCTACTGTGTCCACAGAAGCTCATTTGACATGACTGATAAACTTATGTACAAAGATGAGACATGATATGTGGTACAGTGACAAAAACAGTGAGGGAAAAGAAAGCTGAAGTTCCACCAGCATTCCATTGGAGAAGGGAGTCACCCCTGCATGTTGAGCTTAATTACCTTGAACATGTTCAGATGAAATTGCAAGGATGGATTTGTGTGCACAAGCTTTAGATAGGTGTATGCAAAGCTAAGCTGGTCACGAGGTGTGAAGCGATCCACTTCATTGAACCAGAGACATGAGAAAAGATTTGCCATTGGTGTATGAGCCCTCACAATAAATGATCCTTCAGGCACATCTGTGATTGCACCATATGTTGTTAGTGATGACTCTGCTGATCAGCTGAAATAGAGAGAGGTCCTGATGTTTGTCCATTGTTCTATCCCTCTCACTCCCAAAGAACAAGGAATGGCATTCAGAGTGGAAAAGCAAAGAGAAGGAAAGCAGTTCCACTCACAACTTGGTAGCAAACGATGAGGATCTGATTCATTGAACTGTGTCAGGCCATCCTCCTGATAAAACTGAAACTGCTGGTCAATAATGGTGTGGTTGAACTTGTTCAGGCACTTGTTTTGTTCGACTTCCTCCCAGACACAGTGACGGTCATAATGGTTGGAAATTGCATACTCATGCTTTCCTCGCCACAAAAAGTATTCCAGAATCAAAAGTGGATCACTATCAAGACGGAGTTTACTATCCAGCCATATTGAGTACCTGTAGCCCAGTTGGAGCATCAGCATTACAGATTGATTACAGAATATAAAACAAAACATACAAGGATTAACCCAATGTTTCAGTTACAGTTTTGGCAGATATGTACACTGGTTGTGCAGTTAAAAGTTCTCCAAAAGGCAACTGGTTAAGCTAAGAAATCTAGTGACCAGCTTTTCACCTTAACACTGCCTAGGATTATCTACAACTAAGTGCTACATGCCAGATGGATACAGCAGCACCACATCAAGGAATGAAGAATTACAACCTGTTTGCTTAAGCCGATACCATGCTTTTGGTTCTGGTTGCAGACAAACCTGGCATTGGGGAAAATCCGATGTGTTAGAAACTTGGGCACTTTCCCATTGCGCCGACCATCAAGGTAAGGTAAGTTCTTGATCAAAACAATTCTCCATAATCCAAGATCCCCCTTTGCATCAGGTTTGGGCTCTTCCTCCTGCAGAATCACATCTAGACTTTCTTGGTCCACAAACATCACAAAACAGATGTTCTTCTTTGAGTAATCCGACATCTGCAAACCCCAATACCCACAGAGCATTAGATGATCATCTTAACATACTAATGGAAAACCTGATTGCCCACTAGACTCTTCTGATGCAGTCTGCCAACAAGGCTCTAATAACTCCCACTTAGAACCACTTACCTTTTTATTGGTGGGAAACCGGAGACGATCCCAATTGCCAAAGATGCAGGAAGAGACTGCAATATGGCATGTCTGTAGGAACTCTGCATCCGAATCACTGAACTCAAAACCACTCAAAGGATATCCTTCAGGTGCCTGGACAAACCCACAATGCAACATCTGATCTTTGACATGAAAGGTCTCTTTTCTTTCTTCAAGAGCTTGGTGACCAGCAAACCTTGGCTCCCAGTCAAAGATTCCTGCAGGTTTATCCTCCATCTGGATATAGCTCAGTGAAAATTCTGCGAAGTTTGAGTAGTCTTTGGGCTCCTCAAGCCCCTCTGTTGTGTTTTTGAAGTCTACGGCACATGGTGCAGCTTCTAGAACCCAACAGATAATCAAAGTCAGGCACAAAATATCCTATACATAGTACTGAGAACTTACAATTTACAACAATATGAATGGAATTGAGAGATGGCCCAATAACTTACAATACTCCAGATCTGACAACATAATAGCAACCAATAAAAAAGCATGAAAAACAATAAACCCCAACCCTAAGAAAAAAAGAAGTAACCAAAACGAAAACTGAGGAGCAGTTTGAATGACAGCAACAGTCACTAAACATGGATGAATGATACTGCCAGTTGTCATTTGCAGCTGACAGATGGATACACAATTTTCCACTGCAGATGCAAGCATAAAAATATTCATTAAATCAAAAATCAACAATCAGACAGAAATAATATGTAATCACATGTTCCAGTCTCCAGAATCTTGTGTGCAAGTAAACACAAAAAAAATAACTAGTCAACCAACACCATCTAAACCTTTTGGCTGACCATTTTTGGCATATTATGAAACAACAATCAACCAAACCCACATGATCATTCAGCATTCAACAGAATTGGACGAAAGAAAGCCAAATTTCAATCAAGAATTTAAAGCACCTACTTGTTTTATGCCTGCATTTTTTTTTGGATTTCAATGGCTTCTGCACAATTGCAAGCTGAGTATCAATCTGCTCTATATTATTGTCCCTCCTTTGCTGCTCCTGGGAAGAACTCGTAGTTTCACCAAGGTCCAACCCAATCATGCTCTCATTGTCCTTTTTTGTGATGGCACCACCGGGTCTGGTATTCCCATCCCCCTCTAAAGCATGACTGCTGCCGTCAAGTCTGGACTCTGAATCATCACCGTGTAGTCCCTCACTGGCATCCCCTTGGTCACTTTTTTCTGTATCATGTTCCTCAGGTTCAACCTCACCTCCATCATCATCATAGTCATCATTGTCATCTTGATGCAAAGCATCTGCCTGCTTGCTTGTGGCCCCTTGATTTTCAATCATTTCTTCTTGCTTAGGTTTCTCTTCCTGCTCTAACTGGGCTGCATATTCCACCAGCTCAGTACGCTCTCGCTCATTGTACAGGCTTGCACTTTGCTCTGTATTTGTTGGATCTGGGTTTCTCTGCTCCTCGCTATTACTCCTATTACTCTTCCCAGCTAAGTCCTCAACCTTATCAAGAACTAATTCAACTTGATCTCTTCCCTCACCGATGGACAAATGCTTGGGATCACTCTCAGTGCCAACACCTGCACAGTTGCAGTGGACATATCTGATCAAGAACTGTCTGCCTTGCCCATACCACCAGCACAGGCCACACCAGGGCAGCAAGTTACTGCAAAGTTCGAAGGTACAACAACACAGACTCAAATCTAGTGATGAGGGAAAATTGAGTGTTATGCTATAAGATACAAATTGTCCCACAAAATATGCAAGAACTGTGGACAATTTGGAGGTGGAAACTTTGAACAGATGTACATTATTACCAGAACAAGTTTCAAACACTGCCACCAAGACCTTCTATAATTGTAGCTCTGCTGCATACCTTGTATCTGCTGTGGTGACAACCTTTTGTCTTGCCTTCTGCTATTCAGCTCAGAATGAGTAATATCCTACCACATCACCAACAAGAATTGTCATTTCCCTTTAGAGATACTCCATCCATAGCTCAAATATGCTAAAAATTATACAAAATTCAACACGGATTTGTCTCATCTCAAACCATTGTCAGTGCAGCCCACCCAACATGTTGGCTCTTAGCTAGTGCCAATATACATTGTTGTGCTGATTACAGTTACATATTGTGAAAGTGGCACTCAAACTGATTCTTCAGAGACAGATAGAACTGTTACAGATGATAGGTACCCAACCAAATCTAGTAAGAAACTAACCAGCTTATTGAAAAAACCATCCAACTGAGAAGAGCCTTGTTCACCTGTGTCATCACCCAAAGGTCATTATGCAATTAGGAGTGACAAAGAAACTGCATCAGACCTAAACAAGCAGCACACACTGTGCAGATAGGGGATGGACTTCTATTAGCTAAAGTTTCTTCTCCACAGAACTGGCAGTGTGATTCAGAGATGTTCTTGCAAAAAAGCTCTTGAAGGTACATTAGGTGGATGCATAAACTGGAGCACTTGCTCAATAATGTTGATTGCCAAAAACCCTACACAGCTGAATCTCATTGAGGAGTTCCCAAGACAGCATTTGCCAAATGGAGCAATTCAACAGATGGCTTCCATTGCAACTTCTTCATTATGCCCCTCATTTCTCTGCCCTCACTCTGATCTCTTGCTGTAATACCCCACACAGTTGACTCTCATCAAGGAGTTCCTTAGACAGCACTTGGCAATATAGCAATTCAACAGATGGCTACCATTGCAACTCCTTCATTATGCTCCTCATTTCTCTGCCCTAGCTCCAATCTCTTGCTACAAAATCCCTAAACAGCTGAATCTCATTGAGGAGTTTCTAAGATAGCATTCAGTGATGTTGCAATTCAACATATGGGTTCCATGGCAACTCCTTCATTATGCTCCTTATTTCTCTACCCTAGATCCAATCTCTTGCTGTAAAAACCCTATACAGCTGAATCTCATTGAGGAGTTCCTAAGACAATATTCGCCAATGTAGCAATTCAACAGATGGTTAGCATTGCAACTCCTTCATTATGCTCCTCATCTCTCTGCCCTAGCTCTGAGCTCTTGCCTTATAGAGCTTGTGAAATGAAAAAAACCTAATTGATCAAACTATCATCCAAAATCCACAGCTACAAGTTCGAAGATGGAGATAACAAAAGAATCTGTGAGATGGAAGGCTTTACCTTTGAGGGCAAAGCTAATAACCTTGCTACTGTAGATGGTGACAAGGACTACCAACAAACACAGCACCGATAGCAGGCAGGTAGAACATGGAAAATTCCTGGAAGTATGTCCTCCTGGTCTTCTTCCTCGTCCGAAGTTCAAAGCACTGCTGCCAGCAGAGAAGAATCTGGAAGTTCTGCTCTGTCTGACACCTCCATGATCTCCTTTACTGCGATCATACATCCGTGCGGCAGCTGAGACAGGTCGCTGGGAGCTGTGATCTCCATTCATGGTTGGAAAGCTACTGTCTTCTCCGTTGCCTATGCAAAGCGATGCGTTATACTTGGCCTCTCTGCTGCCTTCCTGTCTACGACGCCTTCCCTTCTCATTTCCTCCCGCTCCATACTCCAACTACCATACCTTCTACTAGTATGCCCTATATTCCTTTCGTCCTCGCGGCACATGGCCATGTGTGTCTGTCTCTAAAGCTCTCTCAACGCAGTTTCCGTCCTTGGCGAATTGCTCAGAGCATTGAAACAATACTCTTATCGTATGATATTCTCGTATCAAAAACCTCCTCCACTTCGTAGTCTCGGTTCCTACAACCAAAAAACTCGCCAAAAGAGAGGAAAGTTTAAGCAATCCAGCAATTCCCGATCCCAAATACGTCTCAGGTTTCGCAATTCCGACGGAAAAAGAAGAGAAAAAGAAAAAGAAATTTAAAAGAGCATGCACACACAGACACACACAAACATGCACTCTCTCTCGCTCTCTCTCTTCTCCAAAACTCACCAGATCGTGCTGCACACTTGCTCAAATTACTTGAAAATTGGATTGATCGAGAGAGCTTCTCCTTGTCTTTTCCCACGAGAACGAGCTCTGAAGCGTGCAGAAGCGACAGCGCGAGAGAAACAGCGGGCAAAGCTCCAGCGCCCGCAGCAAACGGTTTAACGATTTTGAAAAACAACACGAAGCTGGAGCAACAACAACAAGGCACTCGGGAGTCCATCTCGTCGAGGTCCCCTAATCCGACGTGTTGGCCAACTCAGCATGACCTCCTTGTCATTTGACCCAAGTCCCAAGATTCCGATTCGCCAACTACGTTCCCAACCATACGTCACCTTTTTTCTTTACAGTCTTTCTTTTCTTTCTTTCTTCTTTTCTTTCCTTTTTCTTTTCTTTCTGTTTTTTTTTTTCTACGTTCCGCATCTTACCCCTTAGGGTTTGTTTTTTGTGGCGAATTTTCGCCACTTGGCGATCAAAAAAAAAAGGGCTGGCGAATCAAACAAAGGGAATTTTTTTTTAATCGCCATATCTTGAAGGAAAAAAAAGCTAGAAGTCGCCAGATATAGACAGTGTATTGCTGTAGGTCGCCAGAATTAGGCATGAATCCAAAAAATCCTCCTTGTCCACCAAGACAGTCGCCATTTATTGCTGACTAATGCTGAGGATCCTAGCCAGTGCACCTACTTGAGGAATTTGAAAAGAAAAACCCTGCTTTGTCTCACATTCGGATCAGTGTTTTTTATTTTTTATTGGCTACTTTTTATTTGGCAAAAATTCGAACTGAAAAATGTCATTTCAACTAATACAAAATATTTTTTCATGGGAAAAATCGTCCAAATTCGCCAAATTTCCAAAAGAAAAAAAAATTAAAATCGCCAAATTTCTACAATAAGTTTCAGTAGGTAGCCAAGAATATAGAAGGATCCTGATTTTTTTTTTCTACTTTCATATGTGGCATGTAGCCAGAATTGGCTAAATTAGTTTCTGGATGGTCACCACCTTGGCTACATCACAAAATCCTTAAGAAAAACCCTGATTCGGATCATAAAGATCAATGTTGGGTGTTTCTTTACTTTTATTATGAAGAACCTTCAGTTTTGGTTCTGAAAAATAAATTAGAATTGTCTGGGTGTGTTGGTAAAGCACTAGAATAATTTTTCCCATTTTCAAAATGCCTCGCCATTTGTGGAGGACAAATTTGGCTTGATAACATGCCTTCCAAAGACCATGAAAAAATTATGCCATTGCTTGATGTCATCACTAGCACAAGTAAAGCTTAGCTATTTCATTGTGAATGAAATGCATGTGAACTATGTTGCATGTTATTTGGACCACATTAAGAGCCTTTCACAATGTGCACTTTTCTTCACATCATGAGATACCATAATCCCTATTTATGGGTTTCATCTATTTCAATGCCTAGATGATAATAATATTTTTAATATGCCATTTTGGAAGTGTTCAGAGTTTAGAAACATTTATATAAGAAACATTAAACATTTATATGATATCAAGAATTCATTAAACATTTGATTGCAAATTTTTAAATAATGAAAATTAATAATTACATTACAAGGTTATTGGATCTTGAAAGGGTGATTCCTTTGATGACAAGCTTAATTTGATTGACATGATGGTTTAAACATTATGATGATTGGCTATGCAAGGATAAGGAATTTTATTTACTTTCCAATCCCAACAAAGAAAGCTTGTTGTAAAAACTAGCCATGGCAAAGCAAACCTATGATGATAATTTGCAAAAATACAAAATGATGCAACCATACAATATAGTTTGGCATGCAAATTGTGAAGCTTAATGAATTTAAGATTACAAAACTTATGTTCAAGGGATATAAGCAAGATAGGTTTGGTGTTGTTGATGGAATAATTACATGCAATTGCAATTTGTGAACTTGTAATAGATTAGACTTGAGGTGTTGAGTAGTGATTAGTGTTGGGAGGGTAAGTGTAAATGCATTTATACCCATCTTTCAAAATTGGGTAAGTATAAATCATGTGTAAATGACATACACTTATCATGCTAAATTTTGCACTTATCTTGCTTGTCATGTAATTTTTATTTACACAAATTTACATGGGGAAAGTGTGTGTGTTTTTTTCATTTTCATCTACATGGCCCTACACAAATGTATTTGATAGAGTAAATGTAAATAGAGTAGGTTTTGGAAAACAAAAAAACAAATCCACATGTCACCATTCCCACCTCATTATTTTTTATTAGCAACCCATATGACCTTCACCCCCACCATATTCATTTATTTATTTGCCCTACTCTCTTCTTTATTCCCCTCTTGGTTTTAAAAAACTTTTTCTACCTATGTATTTCTTTTATCCCTACACTACCACACACTTTTTCTTTTATTTTTTTTTATCCTTTTTTCTTTTCTTTCTTTTGCTTTGGTTGACTTTGGTGGTTGGTTCTTGTTGGGTTTTTTTTGTTTTGTTTGTTTTGGGGCATTTTTATAAGAGTTGGGGGCCATATTGTAAAGAAAAAAGTGGGGTAACACTTGAAGAGAGAGAGAGAGATGTTCTTAAAATAAGCACTTGCTTAAGATGAGCCCAAGGTACACTTATTTCCAAAATGCCCCACTCAAAAGGCATTGCCCAACATAAAGGATTGATAGATTTTCTTTTTTTTGAAATCCACATGATATACCTAACATGTATCATAACGAAAGAAAGAATAAAATGAAGGAAGTCATGACAAGCTCTAGTTCTTTGATTTTATTTTGTTCCAATGCCATCAAGAGATTGAAGGCCATCACAAATTTACATGGTGGGTAGTTGTTTACATACCTAATTTATCTCTCCACAAGGTTTTACATAGTTTTAAATGGATTTACATGGATTTATATATACATGCACAAGGTTAGGCATTTTACACATGCACAAATGTGAATGAAAGCTTCTACACTTTTTTTTTTTTTGCAAATAAGTTTGTTACTTACACAAAAAATACCTAAAAACATAAATTCATGCCCCAACATTGGTGTTGACCAATGTTGTGCAAACACCCTTATGATGGATAAGAATTGCCAATTATGATTATGGTTAGTAAGAATTGGATTGAATTGGGATTTTTTTAAAAATCAAAATTCAAATTTATTTTTGAAAAACCATACCTGAAACTAAACTCCTAGTTTTATTTATGAGTGGAATTGGAACTAAAACTTATATATATACAACAAGGATTAAAATCAATAATTAACTAAGCCTTGGTCTGGTTAATAAAATATCTATATCGATAATCTTAATAAATTAAAAAATAATTATTCTCATCATTTCAATAATTCAATTCCACTGACAATGATAATCAAAATTGATTTAGATGAAACAAGATTAGGGTCCATTTACAATGCAAAAGAACTTGCAAATATATATCTTTCATTCTGAAATATGATTCATTTGGTTATCCAAGTAAAACATTCTGGCAAATTTTGTAACATTTAAAAACAAACATAATTGATTAAATCCCCTTTGAGCCATTATCATAGTTTTGTTTTCTATAGTTTTAGTATCACATTATGGATGTTCATATGTGGATCAATTCTTGCATTCCCAACTTCGACCATGCAAATGGTTTTTTAATATTTTGAGACTTATATTTTAGAAGTTAATGCATATCCTATTCTTGAATAAGTTTATTTAATGGCCACAAAAATGATTTTCTTTTTATCATTGGTTGAGCTAGACATATGAAACATTTGGAACCTTGTGGTGATTTTAATCTTAAAAGACATGAAGTGCAAAAGTATGAAAATTTATCATGCCCACATTGTGAAGCTATGAAATACATGTGATATTGAAAATAATTAAATTAACAACCCAAATCATAAACATGTAATTGGAATACTATTTTTGCAAACTAAATATCGTATGTCAATAATTTATTGCAAAACATTAGTTTTACATAGTTGTTTATTTGGAACTCTATCCATTGTGAACAAGGTTCCCAATTTCCAACTCTTTCTTTTTTTTAAAAAAAATTGGTGTCTGAAGCATTTATACCCAAGGTATACATTTCTAATATTTGTGTATATGCTTCTATGTCTAACTTTGTTGTCTTTGGAATATGAATATATTTTTATGTTTGTGACTTTGTTAATTTCAATAGTGTTGGGTGTTGATTTAGTACCACGACATATCATATGTGTCAAGGCTTTGAATATCAACTATGTAGATAAAGGTAGGTCAAACACCAATCTTGTCCAATTTTCAACTTTGAAAAGAACTTTAAATTCTAAATTTGAGTAATGTTTTTCATTTGATGGAAACTCTATCAAGATTATCCTTAGGGTTCAAACTTCAAATTCCATTAATACCTACACTACACACTCCCCCAGGTTTGCAAGTTGTTTTTGATACCAATGTTATTCAAAGTGACATTTCAAAAAAAAAACACAACTTCCTTGGCATCAAAATTAACACATGTAACATTGGATTCCCAATGCCAATGAGCCTTCCCATTAGAAGTTTCTAAAACTTCTCTATCCCAATTCAAGTTATCATACACTAGAATAATGCACAACAACATTACAACTAGAAATTGATTGCTTACTTTTCAAAATGTATTAGATTGGAATAAAGATTCAAGTATATGAAAGCGAATATATTATTCAAAAAGCATGTGAAACAAAGGAAGAAAAGGCATAAATTTTGCATCTTAAAGATGCAACTTGCAAAAGAAAAAACAAGAAAAATCAAACAATGCAATAAGAAGAAAAAAATAGAAGCTAATTGCACGACTTTTTTTTTGAAGACAAATACTAGAATCACAACATTATAGAATATAGAGATAAACACAAACACAACAACTTTACCAAAATCAAATGACAGGATGGATTTAAACCTTCATGAGGCACAGATGTGTGAATTCACATGAAAAAGATGTAGAATCTTATCTTCTATCTCTTGGGCCAAAAACAAATATGATAAGTCACTTCACAAATCTAGTGGTAAACTTTAAATTACATTCATATCCATTGCAATATCGTAATCTTTTAAAGTAGCAAACAACATAAAAAAAACATCAATCCTTCTTGCCAAACTTAACATACATTCTTACTTTAAGAAATGGAATTTTCTTTTGATCTAATAGAGTTTATTATGTGATAGAGTTGATAAGGGCAAAGTAGCAAGAGCTCATATGCTAACAAATAATTTAAAAGTTTAAAAAGGACTAATGGTAGGTTAGATTGAAAACACATTCTGTAAAGTCATGTGAAATATTGTGCCTCAAAATCATCCCAAATATACACTACAAAAATCTCTCCAATTTTTTACATATAAAGTAAAGGCCCATTCTCAACATAAGGGACCCTAATAAGAGGCAATAACCAAGTTTTGTCCCTCATTGTGAAAATCAATTATGGGTGTTAAAAATGAAACAAAACCTTATCATAAGTTGGCAAATATCAAAGTTCTACTTAGCCAAGTTCAAAGTTAACTTTGGGTTTTATGCTTTTAAGCATAATTAGATCATGAGTTGGTAGGATTGCGAAACATCTAACATTTAAATGATTAGGCACAAGCTACCTTTTCTTATTTTAGGATGGAATTCACAAATATAAGGTGCCCTCCTTAAGGAAACCCATCTACCACAATGTGATTGCCCTTATTTGTGGTTCCATAAATTGGTCCAAAAACCTATTGACAATGAATTAAACATGGCAAGAATGTTAGAAGGATTAAAACCATACACTGTAGGTGAAAGTTGGCAAATATCAAAGTTATAAGGACAAGTTCAAATCAACTTTGGGTTTCAGGCCTTTAAATAAATTTATTTGCATATAAATCACGTCTTAAATCTTGTAGAAAAAAGAAAAATAATTGTTCCAGCTACAACATCATTTATATGAAATGCAAGGAACAAGGGAAATATAAACACTACCTAAGACCAATGTTTTCTTTGTTGCGAAAGTTACAAAACTTGATAATTGTTTTTTAAGGATAATGAATAAATGCACAAGAATTTTTGGCAAGTAATTTTTTGAAAATTAAATTCTTTTGAGAAAATACACTTTCCATGTCAACCTTCTTGGTCCTTTTCTCTTCCAAATTACTGAACTCTAAGAAATGAATTGGTCTAAATGATCTTCATGTTAATATTCATAATGAATGGGAAATGTTAAAAATAAACAAATGCATAGGGAAGGGATTCCAAGTGAGATTTTTTTAATAAAAAAACCTATAGTTTCCTAACCATATACTAACATGTGTCTTCCCTCATCAAGACCTACCAAGTTGGGTCCCTTGACCTTTACTTGGCCTTGACTAACATTGGTTTGGATGATGGATTTTTTATTTTAAAAATAGTTGGATGAATCAGAAGATTTTTTTTCCAATTATGTGTTGACCAAACACATCCATGTAGATTTAAGGGGGTTTTGCTAAATAAATCCCATGTAACCAATTTTTCAAATGTGAAAAGGACTACCTTAGGGCTAGATCCCACTTGATCATTTTCCTAACCAAGCCACACTTAATGCAATGTATAAGGTGGTGTTTAATCAAATCCCACTTCCTAAGTAACAATGGACTAGGTGTTCTTGCCCAACATGGGATTTATTTTTTCCAACATCAAATTACATGAACATTTATTCATTGGAAGTGTTGGATATGATTCTTTCTCAACCCATTTGAGTTGAAATTTAAGCATGGTATAATTAAGATGCAATCATTTTTGTGAGGTTTTGTGAATAGTGCTTCATTTTTATTTTTATTTTGTGACATTCAAAGTTTTGCCAAAGCTACTAGTAAGATTTGCTCCCCTTTCGGTTGGTTGCTCTAAATGCTCAATCTTGTTCATATGTTTATCAAATGGTCTAAATTTTTTACAACTTGCTTTTTACATCATGTTTTTCAAATTTAACATTGCATTTTTTCTATTTTTTAATATGTGCATAAATCCATGAAGAAATATGTTTGAAGATCTTTTGGTAGTGAAATTTATCTCCCAAGGGTTTAAGCTTTGAAAGTTTGATGATTGCTACCATTGTTGGGTGGTTCTTTATTTTTATGAAAAACCTTTGGTTCCAATTCTAATAAATTCCAATTTTTTCCATTTTGGTTCAAATTCCACACATGAATGGATCCTAGGAATTCAATTTTGTATTTGAATCTTTGCAAAAAACATTGGTACAATTTTGATTCTAGTTTTGAAAATTAAACCTAATTCTAGTTCAATTCTTACCAATGAACATTGGACTAAAAATTACACCCGACAAGTTTTCCACACATGAATGGAACCCAAGAATGCAATTTTGGATTTAATTTTGCAACCAAACAAGAAACTTCGAATATGGTTTTGCTTCCAATTTTGAAAATTTTAAACCTTGTTCCAATTCAATTCTTACAAATCAAAATTAATTTTAAAAACTAGACCGGACAAGCTTTTGAGGTTGGTATAAACATGTGGAGTACAAGAAATAGTTGCCCTTCTTAAAATCTAATGACACTTGATGTTAGGGACTATATTGTTAAGTCCCTTAACCCCAAGCTAGCCATTTAAGACCTAAACTTACTTATCATAAAATACAATGTTAAGTTAGCTTTTCCAATTCCCATTCACACTCATGAGGTTAAAGGACCTATTGATAATTACATTAATGTTAAAGCTTAACATTTTTCATCATCATTCACATGTGTGACAATGGCAAGTCTTTTCCACATTGTTTTTTGTACTATGTTGGGTAGGCGATAGATAGACAAATAGGTAGGTGAGGGAAGGAGTAGGTGGGTGTGTAGGTAGGCGAATAATGCAAAATCATTTTGTTAAATTATTATTGACTTAAATTCCCCCTTTTAGTGGTTGCTACCTAGCATTGAACTTTTATTTCAAAATTTAGGTTTCTTGAAAAATTTATGTTAAGCTAACATTCACTTAACATTTATGCTACCACTCACTTAACATTAGGTGCCACTTAAGATGCCACCTAAATTTTGATATTAACTATCTTGATTGGAATACGACATTTTTCTTGACTCTTTTAACATCCATTTGACATTGATTTAACATCAAGTGTGATTGAAACATTATGACCAATAAATGAATATTGTTAAACAAACTTTTTTCAAAATCTCGACTATGAAGATTACATTTTCCTTTTTTCTAAAACAACTATGGTTGCTCCTCTTGAAACCATAATGCAAAGGTAGAACAAAGGCAACTTCAACAAATGTTTGTCAAATTATTTATTGATTTTGAAATTTTCATGAAAATAGAATATTCTTGAAAATTTCAAAATATTTTCTATTTTCCTTCCCCAAAAAAATTCTTTGAAAAAAAATAATCTATATATTTCATCTTCATTTTCATAAACAGTATAAAATTAGTGTGAAGCTGGCCAGGTACTATTATAGTATTCTTTAGTAATTAATTTACAAGTAGACGATTTAACACATATTGGATTTTTTTAAAAACATGAAGTTTGGACCTTAAACTAACTTTTGAGCTTTTTAATGCAAGTCTAGTTCATGGAGACCCAATACGTTTGGTCCTAAGGTGGGGTGAGGTCTAAGTAGATCCATTGGGTCCATTTCTAAGACACGTCCAAGTCCATTTAGACCCACTAGGTTTGGTTGGTTGACCCAAACCTAGAACCAACCAACATTAATCCTTTTCTTGATTTTGGGGTTTACTTCAACTAATGTGGCCTATACCATTGGCCCAACTGTGAACTCACTACAAAATAGGGAAACTCAACATGAGAACATTGTTTTGCAATGTATGTATTTATTTTTTGAATACCCAAAAGGGTCACAAAATTCCAATAAAAAACCGATGGTCCGAACCATCACATGGGAGATAAAAAAGGAAGGCTTTGAAAGGCCCAAAAACACACAACCTACATGATTAAAAAAAAAGGGAGAGAGCTAATATTTATTATGGTAAGAAACTATCCCACCTACGACCTCTCTAATGTTGCTTACATGCAAATTGTGAATTTTAATAGTAATGGGAGGTTTAGAACAAACATCAATCTTCTTTTTTATAACAGAGGCAAAAGCATGTTGAAAAACAATACTAACATGTTGTCTGAAAAAGTAAATGTAAAAACACAAGGATAAATGACCTTTTAATCGTCTATCGTGGAAAAGACAAGCACATTCCTTAATGAAATGATTCATATCACGCTTGCGTGCATTGTGCACCTTCATAGCCATGGGAATAAAATGGTGATCCATATCACGCCCGAGTGCATTGTGCACCTCCATAGTCATCGGAATAAAATGGTGATCCACATCACGTCCAAGTGCATTGTGCACCTCCGTAGCCAATGGAATAAAGTGGTCCCCCTCATGAAGTCCTATATATTATTTATAATCTTAGCAATATGGTTAAGTTTCACAATTGCACCTGCTAGTTGATTAATGACAATCAAAGCCATCATTTTTTTACGTCAAGTCAATAATCACCACATTAACAACGAAAACCTAATCCTCTTTAGTCATATAAAAATCAGCTTCTAATGAAACTCCTAATATAAGAATGTACCACCATTCTCCCCAAAGTGCCCATTTTCTCGAATGAAGGCATACATGAAATTTCGGATGATGTCATGTGTGGCTATTTGCTAACCTTCAAACAACCAAATATGAAAGGAAATGATGCTTGAATTGAATGACAAGCCTTCAAGTGTTACCACGTTCTCAACTGACTTTTCCTTCCAAAACCTGGTTTTTTGGAATTTATTTGACTTTTCAGTGGCAAAAATCATTTAAAAATCAATATGTCCCACATTCTAAATCCAAATCTTACCAAATCAATTCCATCAAATCCTGCTCATCAAGATCTTTCCAACAACACCAAAGGCACATTCCAATTCCTCTGAAATTTTCAGCTCCAATTTTAATTTAATTTTCAGTGAAAAAATCATTCAATATTCAAAAACTTTTGCACCACAAGTCCAAATGTCATGGAACAAAGCCCATGCACCCCTCCTCATTGAGAGCTTTCCAAAGACACCATGAACACAATCTGAAGCATCCCATTCTGTGGATCTCATACCTACAAAACAAAACAAAACAAAACAAACTACCTTCCTTCATAGATAGATTTTCCAGCAATGGAAGGCTTGTAAACAAAAACTGAGTGTTAAGAGCAATTTTCCATTGTTGTTCAAATGTGGATTGTTCATTAAAATGGACTGTGTGACCAAAAAAGGAGGGGCTTGCTGTTTCTGCTACAACCCTCTCCCTCCAGAGGTTTGTACTAAAGACTAGATTATGATGAACATTATGGTTTGGGGTGGCAGATTACGACATTTTTTTGACCACATTACATGACATAATCTTTCGGTGATGATCATACACTTGTAATAGTGACCAAAATCTCTGTTGAACATGAATTTTTAGGAAAAACCTTGAGTCTGCCATCCCAGACCTTTTAATGTCATGGAATGGTCTCACCCTTGCCCATCATGTTGGGTGCATTGGCAAGCTCACCCTGGCACCTTACCCAACACAATGGGCAGAGGCTTGACAATTCCAACACCAAGCACCACTCACTGCCGGTCCAGGATTCTTCTCTTGTGGGCTCACTTTTGTTCTCTGCTAGTGGAATGTTTCTGTCCAGGCTCAGGTTTGACAGCAGCCATGCAACTCTGTTAAAGGCATAAGTGTGATTGTTTGCAGGGTCGGATTTCACTTTCTGCTGCTCAAGATCTGCTGGACCTGCAAAGTCTGAGGGACCCAGGAATTTACCCATTCTAAATACACATGTGTTTTCTTTTCTGTTCTTGTTGTCTTCAGTGACCTTTTAGCACAGCATCATCATCATCATCATCATCATCATCATTGTCAATTGGTATACTTTCCAAAAGAACTCAGTAAAAGCTTGAAATAACTTCTCATTTCAATGTTTTTCACTACATCTCCATCTCCATCCAAGAGATTTTTGGTTAATCCCAAATTTACTTTTAAGTTAGATAAGAGATGATGGGTGGAGGTCATTGCAAAATTTGCCATGACATGAGAGGAGGGACAATATTCACAAAGCATGATTAGCTTGAGAACTAGATTATCAATGGTGAAGCTTTTGCTTCAGAATTGCTTTGTAAATCATCAGCTGGTGCATGTTGATCTGGAAATGTTTCCTGAGGTTTCTGCAAGAATGCAATCAGCTTGTCCATCACCATGTCAGGGTCATCCTTGTCAAGAATCAGAACTTCACTGACTTGAGCAGGTGTGACCTTGCATCTGCCTTCATGCAACAAACTCTCTACTGTTGGAAACAATGGGTGGGTGTCAATCATCAAGTAGTTGCGAGCAAGGATCTTGAAAGCTGCAAAAGTGCAGTAAGACATGTGTATGTGCATGTCCATTCGGCCAGGTCTCAGCAACGCTGCATCAAGCTTCTCAATGTGGTTGGTTGTGAAAATCAGGATGCGCTCATCACCACAACAGGACCATAAGCCATCAGTGAAATTCAACAGCCCAGAGAGTGTAATACGGCTGCTTTCATCCTCCTTCAACTTGTCGAGCTCATTGGGACTGAATGGGTCTGATCTGTCACAATCTTTCCCTCCCCGTCTTGATCTTGATTTTGGTGTCCGCTGGCCAGACAGATTGATGGAGCAGTCAATGTCTTCAATCACTATGATGGACCTGTTTGTTGTTTGAATGAGCAGCTGTCGGAGTTCACTGTTGCTGAATACCTGAACATTCATGAGCAAAATTGAGAGAAAATTAGATATCAATCGCTTGCTTGCTTGCCATGAATGTCTGCAAATCAGGGGGAAGATTCAAAGGATCCAGCCACAAAATTACCTGAGTCAGCTCAAGGTCGTAGACGTCATACTTGAGGAAGTTGGCCATGGCAGCAATCATGCTGGACTTCCCTGTGCCGGGCGGGCCGTATAGCAAGTACCCACGCTTCCAAGCCCGCCCAACTCTCTCAAAGAAATGCTTCCCCTCCATAAAAGACTTCAGGTCTCCCTTGATACGAGCAATACTGGCAGGTTCCATGGCAAGCGTGTCAAAGGTTGAGGGATGTCTGAATGGAACCGACTGCCACATGTGTCTGCCTCCAGAGAACATGGATGAGTTCTTGCCATTTGTGTACAACTGCATCTCTCTGCACATGATTCAACAACCTCATCAGACACATTGAAGAAAATGACAAAGGATTTTCGCCCAAACATCATCATCATCGTCATCATCGTCATCTTCTTCTTCAACCCCTGAATCATTGGGTCTGGAAGAAGGACTACTACTACTGCTGCTGCTACTACTGTGAGAGCTAAATTGGCAAAATCCTTGCAAATCAATTTGTAACTACAGAAAATATTATGTACCTGTTTTGGCGTTTGTATCCAGCAGCTCTTGCATTGATGTGATCAATATAGCGAGGGATGATCCAATCACGATCACGCTTATGTATCTTGAGTGTATACAGACGGTCATGTGCTTCTTGTGATCCTCTCCCCTGCATGCTCTCTCCTTGCAATTTATGCACCGAGTGTTGCCACCACAGTTTTCTGCCTTCAAATGTGTCCACAATACTCTCACCCTCTGGGGGGGAAACAAAATGCCCACAAAACCAAGAACATAGCTTAATAGTGCAAAAGAAAAAAATAAAACAAAACAAAACAAAAAGACAGAAAAAGCCTGTTGAAGTGAACCAACCACTCTGTAGGGGTGGGGGGTTTTGTGGGATGTGATGATGATGATTACCTGCTAGATTGGAGCAAGTCCGTTTGGAGTTGCGGATGCGAGTGAGGACGACTCTGTTGGCAACTTTGCACATGTCGTTGGCGTTGAGATGGAGTTGCACATTCTTGTACAGTTCATTGCTACTGGCACTCTCAAACTCGGGGATCTCAAAACATATGTAAGGGTCCAAATATGTTCTCAGAAATCCAAGGCATTTGCTCACCAATTCTTTCACCTCGCGCGGTAACATTCCATGAAAGAATGCCACTAGTCCCAGCATTGACCACCAGTATGCCAAATCCATGCTCATATTACTCTTTCTCATGGATCCAGCAGAAGCAGAAGAAAGTGCCGGACGGTAGCCAAAGCTCATGAATATGTATGGATCCAGGTTGTGAAATATAGACAAAATGCAAGAAAGCTCAAGCTGTGACGTTCAGCTCGATTCTCTCATCCCTACTACAGATTTCCTCCGCCTTTCAAATTTTCCCCAGCTGCTGTGAGCTCAAAGATTCTCGACTCCTGACGAAACAAGGCAGGCCGAAATTGCTGCTGCAGCTGTTCAAATGATATTTCTTCTTCTTCTTCTTCTTATTCTTCGGACTTCGTTAATTGGGTGTTTTCGCAGAAACAAGCAATTCAGCACTCCCAGTCGTCCTGATTCACAAGAACAAATGACAAGCCTTTGCCGCTCTCTACTCCTCCTACATACATCCAATCAAGCTCTTAATTTGCGCTCCCTTGTGCAAAGAATGAAAACAAGCTCACCGCATATAACCAAAAGCTACCTCAAGACTTACTGGAAAGACTCAGCTTCATCCCAGAAAAAAGCTGCACTAGATTGCGTTGTGGAAACAGAAAACCAATCCACGGATCCAAGCTGTTAGCAGAGTTGCCCAGGAAAAACAGACACATACCCAATTTTCTCTCTCTCTCTCTCTCTCTCTCTCGCTGTGTCTGTGACTCTTCTGTCTGTCTGTCTGTCTGTGTCCACCGTCGGAGATCATGAAAGGCAGAAGACGGGTTGACGAGAGCTTCTAGATTTGGGCATTCATGGAAAGCTTTGCAGCATTTGAGAGAATGTGGGGGAGAACATGAGGAGAGTGATGATGGGCGATGTGGGAAGCGGAATTTGTACTACCAGTGATGATGGGTGGGGACGACCAAGCTTGTTTGCTTGTTTGCTTGCTTTTCCGACTTTGGAGAAGACCAAAGAAAGCAGCTGCGGTTCCTTCCTTCCTTCCTTGGGCTTGGCCCACCGTCACCACCCTCCCTCCGTCCCTTCCCTCCCTGCGTGCCTGCGTGCCTGCGTGCCTGACAGTACACACTCCCCACACAGACTTCGCGACAAAACGCGCGTGCGTGATTTGCTTACGTTGCTCACGGGCTGTTTGCACTCCACTAGTTGCACAAACCGTGCGATTAGGTGTCCTCCTTCCTTTCCTCATCCATCCCCAACCGACCAGAAAAAAACTCTGTGGTTTGCATAACTCTCATCTATATATTTCTGTCCGTCCCTTCCCTTTCCCCCCCGCCCCCACCCCCCTTTTCTTTCGTCTTTGGTATAAGACAAGGATCTACAACAGGGCTGTTCTGGGAATGTGGAACCTCCATACCCTGCCCGGGCCCTCAGCAGCCTTTCCTTCTTCATTGGCAATATTAAGCCAAAAAAAAGAGATTAAAATTTGACATTTTGAGAAATTAATTGTCTTTTTTTGGAGGGTTTCAAATTGCCAGAAGTGAGGGGGGGGCAAAAACAAAGTTAAAATATTCCTTCATATTATTTTTTAAATATTTGGGTTTCATTGTCTAAACTATAAAATATAAAAAAGCTGGCTTACATTGTATCACTTATTAGGTTACATTTTTAAAAATTCATTTAAAAGAAAAACAAATATGGCAAGTGCGGGACCTGCTGCCATGTTCAAGATCCTTATGTGGTGTAAGATCTTGAATTTTTTTTTGTAAGGGCCGCAAATTTTGTTTGAGAAAGAGAGGAGACACCTTGTACTAGGCATGTAATGCATATGGTTCCTTCCTCAAATTTGAGGAGGAGGCACCTTATACTAGGCATGTAATGCATACGGTTCCTTCCTCAAATTTGAGGAGGAGGCACCTTATACTAGGCATGTAATGCATATGGTTCCTTCCTCAAATTTGAGGAGGAGGCACCTTATACTAGGCATGTAATGCATATGGTTCCTTCCTCAAATTTGAGGAGGCACCCTCACATACTCTGGGAAATTTCTACCAGTTCACAACTGCAAGTTCACGAGGGGGGGGAACAAATGGACAGATCCATTAACAAAGAGGGAACAGCATGACGGGCAAGTTTAAAACCAGCAAGAATTGAAGTAATTGAATGTTCCATCAAGTTCCCATAAGAAAGTGAACTCTCAGTTTCCAAACTGAGGCAGCCATAGCCTCTCCACGTACTTACACACTAGGGAAAATTTTGACTAGTTCAGGAATGACTAATTCCAAACTAGCAAGAGTCAAAACAAAAGAATGTTACAAGTTCCCAAAAGAAAGTGAACTCTAGGTTTCCCACCTGCACATTACACTTAGAAAAAAAAAATCCTACCAAATTCAGGACGACAGATTCAAAACTAGCAAAAGTCAAAAAAAAAAATATTAAAAAAAACATTGGGTCAAGAAGTTCCCATAGAAAGTGAACTCCCAATTTCTTACCTCAACATTACACTGGGAAATTTCTACCACTTCAGTACGACAAGTTCAAAACTAGCAAAAGTCAAATTAAAGGAACATTACATTACGTCAAGTTCCAACAAGTAATGAAGTCTCAATTTTACACCTTCATTTTACATGAGGGACATTCTACACAATTCGAGGTAACAAATTCAAACCTGGCAACCCTTAGAAATACACAAGAAAGTGAATTCTTGAGAAAAAAAATTAGTGTATGCAAATTCTACCAGTTCCTCACTACAAGTTCAAAAACTACGAAGCCTTGAAATAAGGGAATGTTGTTCCTAGTACAAGGAAATGAACCCCTCAGTTTCGCACCAACACAAGGGGAACATTCATCAAAATGTGAGCTGAAAACAACAAATAGTTACTGTTCAAAGCTGACAAGGTATGTATTGTGGTTCAGCAAGAACTGGTGAAAATTCCTCAAAATGTGGGACCAAAGGAAATCCTCTTGCTACATAGCCTAGTTTTTGTTGTGGCATTGGGTGAACCAGCAACCTGCACTGTTACCACTATTTTATTATTATTTTTAATAATTTTTATTGGGGGGAGAAAAGGGGATGGGGGGTGAATTTTTGCTATGTGGTGACCAAAAAACCATTGTGAATTTTACGGAGGGTTTTTTTTTTGGGAAAAAATATACACAAAAGTTGCCATAATTTGAGGGGGAAAAAAAAAGAGAAACGGCCATTGAGAATGTAGTGAACCAAAATGAATCTGCTTAAGTGTATATAGATATATAAATTTATTTATTTATTAATTGCTATGCAAATAGTGGTCTGAGGTGAAGCTGCAGGACAGGATTTAGAATGCTCTTTTATAACAAAGCAGGTCCTGGGTTCAAAACTGGATACCCATGAATCATGATCTAGTACTACAAGGGGACCAATAGGTATTGCAAAATATACCCAGTTGTCATTTCAGCCCAGCCGCCACAAACTAGGCAGGTCTTTTAAAGACTTGTTGTTGCGACTGTCTTGTCTGACCTGTGACCAGATTTGGCTCATTCCTTCCACAGAGCTTTGCTACTGTCCTTTCTGACGTCTACCCAAATTTGGCTCATTCCTTCCACATAGTTTTGCTACTGTCCTTTCTGACATCTACCCAAATTTGGCTCATTCCTCTGGTGGCAGCATTGCCAGTTCACCTACTTCACTTAATTTAGCAAATTCAAAAGACTGACTAGTATCATGCAAGATCTCAATTTTCTTTCTAATGGTGTCTACATTCACACTTGATGTTAATTCAGTGTTCAATTAAAATCTAGGTGGCATCCTAGGTGGCACCCAATGTTAAATAGGTGATCTTGTAATGTTAAGTGAAATTTTAACTTAACATAAAATGTTCATGTTAATTAGGTGTAAGTCCTTCATGACTAGCATGGTATTATGGCACTCAACACTAAAGTCCCTAACACCAAGTGTGAATGGACCTTAAATGTTATAAATACTGTATAGCATTTCATGGGTCACTAATGTGGCCTGTGCTGCTGGCCCAAGTGTGAACAGGACCTTGACATAGAGCTTGATTGTGAGAAAGACAATATTAAATTTAAAATTAATTTTCAATGACAAAATTACTCAAAATTCACTATGCCCTTCACCTTAGGTCTAAAGATTTCCCATTCACCTTCATTAAATCCTACTCACCAAGAGTGTGCCCCAAATTCCCCTATGGTGTTTAGTTTTGATTTAGATGAATTTTTCATCAAAGATTTGCTCAATATTCAATAACATCTCCACCTTAGGTGGAAACATCAAGAAATCAACTTGGTGCACCCCGAATAATTGAGGACTTTTCAATTGTATAAAAAGTGTGGCTAGACATGCTATGATTTGGGAGATCTCAACACGACAATCACACCAAACAATCTCCCTTTTCATATGGAGACATTAAGAAGACCATAAAATGTTAAATTTGGACTCAAAGACCATATTTTAGTTGAAGCATGGGATATTTATAAGGGGTGCTACTTCACCATGGCCATTCATTGGGGTTTTGGAAAGTCTTTCCTTGATAGGAGAGCAAATATGATGAAGTGACAAGCACTAACCAAGCACAATAAGGTAAATACAATGCAATTTGCAATGCCTTTTAACAACTCGGTTTTCAGATTTTTAATGCCCCGACCACAAATGCCCCATCCCTAATTATCCACTCCCCTTGGTAACCAAAACTGCTACTCCCCCCAACTTGATGCATGGCTAACTCACCCTTGTGCCCTTTCCCTCAATTTTTTTTTTCCCCACCTGCCCACCAGCTCGCTTCTTGCCACCAAATCCTTCCTTAGGTAAACCCCAACCTTGGCAATTTCTAATTTCCCACTAGGGAAGCATCCAACCCTGGGCTGCTTGAGTCCTCTCCACCTTGGAAAATGTTGCCCCAAGGAACTTTTGAAGTCCATCAAGGAACATAAAACTCCTCAAGGAACATACATCTTCCTCCCCTACCCCAAAGTTTCCTTCCATTCCCCAAGGAGTACTTACCTTTCATATTGGGGAGACTCTGACGTTCCTCACATCTCACTCCATCCCCTAGGGAACACCCATTCTCTCCTATCAAGGAAATACCACATTTCGACACAATAGTTATTTCAGTCGGCACTATTTCCATGGATTAAATTTCCATCCAAGGTCCTTTGGGGGAGGTTTTCATCCCAAATCTTGCCTTCCCATCATGGATCTCTTCTGCCATGGGAAGTCTTCCCCATCATTTGTTTCCCCTGCGGAAACACAAGGTCAACAAATCCATCCATCAATTTACAAATAATTGAAATTGTTTAACAGTGCATGTTGTCATTACGAATGCTCCAAATTTTGATGGCAACCCCCCCCCCCCCCCCCCCCTTTCTCTCAATGAAAGGAATTTGTGTTTTAGCAAGAACTTTCAATTGATCTAAGTGGAGCATTTGTTTGCATTTATTATATTGCATGTGTAGCTTGCATTATTTGGGATAATCTTCAACTATTCAAGTTTTTTGCAACCGCAACCATGACCAAGTGCAAATTTGACCTCGAAATTCATTACTACAGATACTACACCAGAATCTAAATATGCATGTTTGTATTTTGAATTGCAACAACTTTCTAATGGTAGTGTTTTTAGTTGTCACAAACTTCAATGGATCAATAGATAAACAAGTGGCCATGGTTTCTATCGGTTTTGTGTGTACATAGTCATTATATGGTTCAAAATATTTAATTTTCTAGATGGCAAGTGTAAGTGACCCAATGAAGAAACAAAATCTTTCCATAATAATTGTATTTCAATTCTTCTTAAGTTGCTTGAAGCACCTAAAATCAATAGTCACCTTATTATGTCAACATATCATTATGAGTTTGGACTTGAGGATGAAATGGTGAAAAATTCAAATGTTGATCATGTGCAGCCTACTGCGATAGGTGAAAAGTCTGCCCTTAGGAGGGTGAGCCAAGCACATAATGTCTCCATCAAAATGGGATGTCAATGTGGGTTTAAAGTTGGGTATAGTTATGACGCACTTGACCTTGCACTACTCCATTATTGTTATATGGAACATGTAGACAATAAAGGGGTTCCGTATCATGAGCAACACACCACAATGTGCAAGGGTATGTACAACACGAACGGGTTTAGGACCGAAACTATGTATGATTATTACATAGCTATGAAATTTATGTTCTTGATTGTAAAATTATCCTTCCACTCTTCTATTGACTATGCAAGTCTCACCATTCTCCTACCATGAACTACACACAAACAACACCAAAACTGTTCAAAACCAAAAGCTTTTCAAAATCCAAAACTTCCATTCTCACAAACTTTGTATTCATACCATAACTTTGTACAAATGAAGATGTCTCTCAAAGTCACAAACACCTCCTTAAATACTAACCAAAAGGAAATTAATCAAAAAACTTCCTAAAATTTATCCACCACAAAGTTCCCCAAATAATCAAAAGGAACAAAATCATAAGGAAACAACATCACATGGTTCCCTATGTGATTCCACAATTATTCACAAGGAATCAACATCACATGGTGCACATGACATAAGTCTATGCACCATGACCAATTATGGAATCTTACACCCCATTAAACAATTACCTAAGTGTAATCAAGTTACACATCAAGTTACATCACTCCCAAACTTATTATGGATTCCGTCCTTGGAATCACATATCCAAAACCTTCTTCAATTTGTCATGATGAATGCGGTCTGGATATGGTGAGCCATCAACATTTTCCAACTCATAAGACCCATTATCAACAAACACTTTCTTGGTAACAAAATGTCCAAACCACTTGGGTAATAATTTCTTATAAGCCATGCGATGATGTCGAGCGTTAAACATCATGACAAGGTCACCTTCTTTGAACTCCTTTTTCTTCACCTTCTTGTCGAAAACCTTTTTTTGTTGAGCATGTGTGATTTCAATGGATTGGTAGGCTTTCAACTGTAATTTGTCCAACTCGTTAAATTGCAACAATCGATGATATTGGGATTCATCCAAAGGAAGTCTCATCATTGTGGCAGTGTGTAAAGTCATTACTTCCAGCTCAATGGGTAAAATCATTTCTATCCCATAAGTTAAACGAAAAGGTGAGTACCATGTGGTAGTTTTGTATGTGGTGTTGTAAACCCACACAACATGGTGGATCTTGAGATCCCAATCACAAATGTTCACATGAACCTCTACCTTTTTTGCCAACATGGAACACAATGTCTTATTGGTCCTTTCTACTAGGCCATTAGTGCTAGTTTATACATAGTGGTAAACATGTGTTTCACTACAAGGCGTGCTAATAGGTTTTCCACAACCTCACTCAAAAACTGGGGACCATTATCAGAAACAATTTCAAGTGGTGTCCCAAATCGAATAAAGATTCGTTCATTTAGAAATCGTGCTACTTCTTGTTTCATTGAAGACTTCAAGGCACGTACTTTTGCAAACTTTGTGAGGTAGTATGTGGCAATTACAATGAATTGATGCCCTCTCCTAGTCATTGGCAATGGGCCCATTAAATCAATTCCCCATTTTTCAAAAGGTCCTAAAGGGGGTATGGGATGTAAAAAGCCACTTATAATAGACCTTTGTGCATAGGTTTGACACACATCACAACTCTTGTAATAATCATGGGCATCCTTGAAGAGGGTGGGCCAATAGTAACCTGCTTACAAAATCTTTTCTGTAGTGATTCGTCCCGTAAAGTGGCCTCCACAGAACCCATCATGAAACTCATACAAAAGATGTGAGGTGTCACGTTTTCCAATGGTTCGTCATAAAACACCATCCCCTCCCTGGAAGTAAATTTGATTGCCTATCATCGAGTAATTTCGACTCTTGTGTGCAATTTTACTCGTACTACCTTTGTGGTTCCATCTGGAAACCTCATGCCATCTAAATATTGAATGATCTCCCGATATTCTTTAAGTGCTTCTTCTGCATTAGTGGACATGATTGCAACATCCAGAAGTCGTCATCCTCTGGAACATCACCCACTCCTTCGTATGCTCTTATAAGGCCATCAACATTGCCATGCCGCCTCCCTGGACGATGGACAATGTCAATGTCAAATTCCTCCATCAATAGTAACCATCGAGCAAGTCGACCACTTAGATTGGGCTTGTTGACCAAGTATGTTAAGGCCTTGTGATCTGTCACAATTTTGGCCTTGTACCCTAACAAGTAATGGCAAAATTTCTTAAGACAGAAAATAACTACAAGACCTTCTTGTTCGATCACAGTATAATTCTTCTCTGCTAAAGTTAATTGTCTGCTAACAAAATGAATGGGATGGTCATGCCCACTTTCGTCCAATTATGATATCGCTTCTCTAAATGCATCACAATATACTAAAAATGGTTTGTTTCAATCTAGAGTCCGAAGGATTAGTGCAACTTGAAAAGCTGACTTTAGTTGTTCGAATGCCCATCTTGACACTTCGTCCTCCATTAGTGCAGGTGCATCTTCACGCAAGAATCGTGTTAAAGGACATGCTTTTGCTGCAAACATGTGTATGAACCTGCGAATATATCCCACCATCCCTAAAAAGCCTCGAAGGGTTTTCTTCGTGGTGGGAAACGGAAGCGTTGAAATCCTATCAAGCTTCTCGAAATCTGTGGCCTGCTACCCCATCCTTTGACACAATGTGTCCAACCATCTTCCTTTTTGAAAAACCAATTGTGGTTTTCTCAGGGTTCAAAGTCACTCCCGAATTATCCAAGTGTTGAAAGAGTAATTCAAGTTTAGTAAGGTGAGAAACTCTATCACTATAAACTCCAAAGTCATTAATGAAAACTCGTAGGAAAAGGCTCAAGAATGGATCAAAAATCTTGTTCATTAAACGTTGAAATGTCCCTGGAACATTGCACAAACCAAAGGGCATTATTGTGTAACAAAATGTCCCCCAGGTGTGATGAATGTGGTTTTCAATTGATCTTTTGGAGCAATTTTCACCTGGTGGTAACCCTTGTACCCATCTCCAAAATGTGTACATCTCGTGCCCTGCTACTTCTTCCAAAAAATTTCACAAAATGGCAAAGGGTATCGGTCTTTCTTAGTTACTTTGTTTAAAGCTTTATAGTTGACACATACCCTTAGCTTGCCATTCTTTTTTTATGCTAATACCACAGGAGAAACCCACTTAGTTGTCTCCACAGGCCTAATGAACCCCGCCTCCAACAACTTGTCACGCTCCTCCTTCACCATGGCTGTGTATCTTGGGTTCCACCTCCCTTGCTTGGCCATGATTGGTTTGGCATTTGGTAACAGTTTAATTTTGTGTTGCTCCATGGTGACCTCCCTCAGGTCCTTATAGCTGAAAGCAAAAAGATGGATATACTTACGTAGTAAATCTTCATATTGTTTTCTCTCCTCCGGTTGAAGGTCAGGTCCTAATTGAATCTTACTTAGCCACTCCTCGACTTCTCCTTTTGTAAACACGCATGGAAGTGATAAGTTATCATCCTCTCTTTGATTCGACAAAGCTCCAACCTTGGGGATTGTCTCCAAAGCATATAACCCTACTGCCTCTTCACTGGAATCATCCATGTAAATCCCTTCAGAGCTAAAGCTTTGGTCTGTTTTTTATTCATCCTCATATTCATTCGCCCCTCCAAAACTTTTCACAAAACTTGCAAATGGAACTTTCTGTCGGTTAAGATGAACTCCAATGGTCATGTATCCTTCGCCCCAATAGTTCTTTGCATGCGACTTTGTTAACCAAGGCCTACCTAATATCATTGGATAAGCCCCATCTTCCTCTAATACCACATGGAAATCCACAATGGTAGAAACCCTCATTACAATGATCACAACATTACTAATGACTCCTTCTGGCCTAACAACTCATTTGTTAGCCATCTTTAAGGTTACTGAGACTGGCCTATCAATTTTCAAGCCTAAGTACCTCATTGCAAGAATTGTCATCACATTGACTCCTGCCCCTCCATCCATCAACACTCCATGCAACACTGATCCATTACATTGCACATCAATAATTAGATCACATTCACGCTCAGCTACTATGGCATTCAAAGGTGTGGGTACCTTTGGGACTTTAGGTGTTGACAACCCCTTTCTCAACTCCCTTTGAGTTGACGGCACCATTGCCACCAATTGTCCAATGGTGACGTCTGTTTTCTGCCACATCCTTTACCACTGAATAAAGGCCCGAATCTCTAGAAATTGGAAATTCTTGGAAGCCAAACCTCCGCCTTTGATTCTTTTTCTTTTTTCGGGGCTTTCGCCATGTCCTTGAACCTCTTGACGTTTGCGTCAGGATGAATGGTGTCTTCTACTGGTCATTTAGTTTGGGCCATGACATCCATCACATCCTCAGGGAATTGGACGCTCTTCTCCAAACCCATCAAAGCCTATTCTCACCCTTCACTTATCGGTTCAACTAAATGCACTTGAGCTTTGCCTTTCTCTTCTACAGAAAACCTTCGAGTAAAAGAACTCGCATTCTCTCTAGTAGCCAAGGCTGGCGAATTTGGAAATTCTCTTGAATAATATCCCATCTCTCGACACTTGTAACATTGAATTGTTGACAGGTCCCGCTCCACGTTTCTACTTTTACTAATCCTTGGTTGTAGTAGATGGAAGTTTAGCTAGTTCATTTGATTGATCATTTCTTCCACGGTCGACTCCATGCGGGAGCTCACTTTCATATGCTTCCGTAGTTCTGGTTCAGTCAAGAATTAAATTGTTTTCACCATGGATTGCACAGTTGGTCGTGGAATTTCTTCCATGCTCACCTCCTTCTTTTCAGCCACCTCCGCTGCTTCATCGAATGTCACAGCTTGTTCGTATCTCACTTGTTGTCGTAATTCTGAGAATAGACCAATGGCGAAATGTTCTAGTACAAATGCATTGACTCACGCAAAAATTGGATCAATTCCTTTATGACCTTGTGCCCTAAGACACCCTTGGAGTTTATTTTGCAATGTCATTGTCCTCTCCTTATACTCTCTTACTGACTCTAAAGCCCCCTACTTTAGTTGACTCAATTCAAGCATTAAGTTTTGGTAGACATTCTTCACAGAAAACTCCTTCACTAGAGCCTTAATTATGTCATTCCATGATCCCTTCAACTTTTCTGTCTATCGTTCAAACCAAAATGATGTCATACCTTTTAACAATTCAGGAAGAAAATTAAGTCATTCTGTAACTCTTCTAAGCCCCGTACCAATACAAGCCCGTTTATATTCCCTTAAAAACACTTCAAGGTCTTCACCCTTACTTCCCCTAAAAACTTGAATAACCATATTGATTCTTATTTCGTCTCTAAAAAAACACACCAAACTAATTAATTCCTTTAATCAACTATCATTTAGCTTTTACAACCTTTCCTCATGAATAAGGAAATTCTCAATGGCTCGAATTGCGCTCACAACAAATCCTCCTTATCTTCTCGATGTAAATCTCTAAAAGGACCATACATTTCTAATCCTGCCATTATCCTATTTAAATGCTTGGATTGAAAGACAACATTTACAATATCATGGCCATCATGAGTATCAATGACGCCTCCACTCCACATTACATGCAAGTTGTTGGTTTTGGCATAATCTAGAGTCGCATTCTTCTTCCTAAGCTAGATGAATAAATGTTGTTTTTGTGTGATTGTCCTTTAGCGTTGCGTTGCAGGTTCTGAATTGGGTTAAGGCCCAAATTCCTCCTATCGTCTACGTAGTTGTGATACTACCACATTTGGTTCACCTATAGTCCCAAGCTCTTCCAAAGGTCTTTCAACATGTGATCTTGGCCTAATAACTCCTAATGTCAAAGATGGGGTCTATTGCCTATCTTCGGGAAACTGTGTACCAGGGGAGTCAGAAGCCTCTCCTAACGTTGACATTAATGTCTTTACTAAAGCACTAATCCTATAAATAAAACATACATATATATTTTTTTATTTTTATTTCTTTCAACAACCTACAACACTTTTTATATAAAAAGTCTAAATGTTTCAACAAGATTTAACGAACATGGGCTTATTCAAGAACATTCACTATCCTTTATAAACTTTTATTTACATTTTTTCATATGGCTTAACACATGCCATCTTCTTTCCCTTTCTTGCCTACAACTTTTCTTTCCGAATCTTTTCAAATTCCCACAAATCCAACTCTAATTCATGCCTAGGATTATAAGTAATATCCAAAAGCAAGCTTGGGGTTAAACAAAATGATTCATGTTTATGGTCTTCATAATGTTGCTTCATGCGTTGAATCATGCATCCAACTCGACATGATTTCTTTTCGTAATCTCCATTATCACAAGTTAAATCTCTTCCACCCATGTGGCCACTTCCATCCATGATTCGGGGATAAACAAATTTCGTCGTTGTAAAACAAAGTAAACCGTTTTTTTTTTCCTTTCCTTCTTCCCACTAAATTTTCAACAACACAATTAAGTTTTTCAACACAATTAAATTACACAACACAATTCAACAACAGAATTTCAGAACACAATTAACATAGACTCGGGTCCCGATTACGAAACCAAAAAGATGTACAACACGAACGGGTTTAGGACCGAAATTATGTATGATTATTACATAGCTATTAAATCCATGTTCTTGGTTGTAAAATTATCCTTCCACTCTTCTATTGGCTATTCAAGCCTCACCATTCTCCTACCATGAACTACATACAAACAACACCAAAACTATTCAAAACCAAAAGCTTTTCAAAATCCAAAATTTCCATTTTCACAAACTTTCTATTTATACCATAACTTTGTACAAATGAAGGTGTTACTCAAGGTCACAAACACCTCCTTAAATACTAACCAAAAAGAAATTAATAAAAAAATTATCCACAACAAGGTTCCTCAAATAATCAAAAGGAACAAAATCATAAGGAAACAACATCACATGGTTCCCCATGTGATTTCACAATTATTCACAAGGAATCAACATCACATGGTGCACATGACATAAGTCTATGCACCATGACCAATTATGGAATCTTACACCCCATGACGCACTCCCAAGTCCCGGGGTGAACCCACTTGAGGGTTCACCAAAGTGTAGTTGCGGAAAGTTGGGACTCGGAAGGCGCTCCCGACTTCCAACTCTAGAAAGGGGTAGAGGGTCGAGTTGGGAGCCCATGGATTAGACTAGGAAGCGGTATTAGTTGATCAAGCTTAGATCTGTATCAAAACAAACCACAAAGTGGTTCGTTCACATTTCCGGGACACCCTTGGGTGTTGGGACAAGCCACGGGCACTTTGGACCACAAGACACACCACGGCCCGGACTCGGGGGAAGCCACCACCTTCCCCCATATAATATTCTCTGCGACGCCCCGCCGAGACTACATTTGAATGGCTCTTTTTCCCGGGACTCCCAAGTTGGAATCCCGAAATTGTCCCGAAATTGTCCCGAAATGGTCTCAGTTGGTGTCCCGGGACTTTGGGAGCTCATAACTCCCGACTACAAAGTTTGATCACAACAAGGTCTAACCAAAACTTGTAGTCCTCATCAAGATCTTTCCAACGACGTATTGCACACTCAATTCGGAGGTCGGGAACAGGTCGATTCCTGACTTTTAGTGGTCGGGAATCAAACTGCCAGTTTGACTCCCGGCCCTTCTTTTGCCCATAAATTGAGCTACAGATGTCCAAATGGCTAATGCAAGGCCATTTTCGATATCTAAGCTTCAAGACCTTTCTAATGACACCAAGAACACCCCAATGCGAGGTGTTTTGGGTCTTGTTGTTGAGCTCTGAACATTTGAGGGCCCCGGAGGACTCCAAATCCTCACTTTTCCAAGTGTCGGGCTTCACCCCCACACTTGGTCAAAGTGGGGTTGCGACACCCCATTAAACAATTACCTAAGTAATTGTGTAATCAAGTTACACATCAAGTTACATGTACATGCCTATAATATGTATTGTATTTGGGGTAAGCCATCAAAGATTGGATCGTGAACAATGTTCAGCTCACTCTATCTATTGTGCAAATCATGGCAAAGCATGAACAACATTGTTTCGAACAAGATCCCACTCCAAAATCATGAACACATAGTCAATTTGTACTCCCCCATGACATTTGCAATGCAATGGATATATATGTGTGTATGTTATTTTGGAATACAAATGACATGGGATGTGACAACCAATGTTAGGTTTTGGGTGGATGCAAATCTCAATAAGGATTCATCTTGCAACATGAACATCATCTAGGCTTATATTTTCTATCAAAATTTAAACATCGTTCTAGAAAAAACTCATGGCGAAATTGGACCATCAAAGGCTGGGACGAATGACAAGGTACTATCACATTGCTATTTTGTTGTTCAATTTCAAGCATGATATATCATTATAGGACATTTAGATAATTTGTGTTTTGTTCTTTCATAATTCTCATTACATACATTAATGGTTTTAGATGAATGGTAAAATGGAATTTTCATGGCTTGGATCTATTCAACTTGAAACAAAAATATATATGTCCAACTAGGGTTGAGAATGCCTAATGACATACTTAAAGAAGTTTTTTGAATGAAATTTGAGTGCATTCATTGTTGATGATGTCAATGCAAATATCAATGCAACACCATTAATTTTTTTGTCATTGCAATTATTTTGAACATTACATGCAAATTGGATAAAGTCCCCAAAAGAACCAATTTGGGGAGTTATAGATGTTCCTATACATATTTCTTCATTTGAGGAAGCATGCCAAGGCAATTCCTTGAGGAAGTAAGCCAACGATCAACCCCTTTGGGAAACATACTAAGGTTAATTCCCCAATGAAACATTTTGGGGTGAATTCCCTTAGGGAACCATGTTAGGGAAGTTCATTGGGGAAAAGGATGGCATCTAATCCCCTAGGAAATTAATCCTTTCAAAGATTTTAAAAGCATTCAAACATCCATTTTTCAAAAGAGCATATGAAATATTCCCCTTAAGGAGCATGTTAGGGATGAGTTTCTTAAAGAAGAATTCATAATATTAAAGATTTTTTTTCATTTATGTCACATTTCATTGTTTCAAAGATTTGTTGGTTTCCAGTTGTTCTCATGTGCAAGGCATCATTTCTAAATTCATTTGTCTCCATTTGCCTTTGGTATGTTTGCCAAACATGGCTCAAACATTATTTCAAGAAAATTTCAACCCCATGAATAACTCAAGGCAATGGGAGATATCATGTACCTAAAAGGTGTTGTAATGTGCTCGTCATCACAATGCACAATTGAAAATGAAATGTTGCATCAAGTTTCCTAGCTTTGAACAAAATACCATTTAATGAAGCCATTCCTTGATTATGTTGATGCATATGCATACTTGGTGCAAAAGGTCCATGTGTGGTGCATAGAAATGTGAAACATACCATATGCCAACCAAGACATGAATGTCACTTTAAAGGATTACCATGGGAACTTGAAAGAAAAACTCAAAAACATGAAATACAAATTAGAGGGTAGGAGATTGGATTCATTATTAATCTGATCACCCATTATTGGTATGTAAGCATTTGTAAATGAAATGGTTTGCTTCGAAACTAATGAGCAAAAAAAATTGTTGAATCATGTGGTTGGGACACAAAATCACACATTTGCACATCCATCTTTTGGACATGGGAAACACAAAACTAACAAAGGTCTAATTAAAATCACATGAAGATATCCAATATATAATTTGCAATCTTGACTTTGAATGGGCATCTTGCGATTGCCCATGGGCACAAATGTTTTTTATGCAAGCAATAAATTTTGTGCTCGTGAAATTATAAAGGCCCAACTTCCCCTAAGGATTATAATAGCTTCATGTGAAGCACATCTTGAAACAACTATGGGTGGATTCGATGCATTATAGAACCTCCCTACTCCCATCAAAATTGCAACAAAATCAAGTATTTGTTTGTCAACCCTTAAACAAGCAAAACACCAAATTAACCTTCACTAGATTGGATGTACCCACACCATGCATTCCCTTGTTGCCTCATGGTTAATGGTGGGTGAAATCTTGAAGGTAATGTTATACCATTTGATGTTGTGGGATCGAATGACTATTTTTAATTTCAAATTTTAGTTGAATTTGAGCATATTTGAGAAAAAAGTCCATGCTTTCAATGCCCCATTGGATGCCAAGTTATATTGTCATCCTCTTGGCAATGCCTTAAGAATTGTGGTGGATGGCAATAACCTAAGCCTAAAGAGAAAACTTAACTTTGTTAAATACATGAGAATTAAATCTAAAACCAACATTTATAAGTTTAAGTCAATCTAAGAATTAGTCACCTACATCTCAAGCATCTCATGGATTGTGATCTACTTGATTGGTGTTATGGTAATTACTTCACTTAAGTTGTTGAAATAGTTACTCATCATTTGGGGAAATGGAAAGCCCAAGCTTCCCTTGATAACACATTCCCTAGGGACTTTGTTTGAAACCCTCACAATTAACATTCCTTGGAGAGATGTAAAGCCTAGTTGTCTTTTAAGAACAAATGTTTAATGAAAAGCTTTAATTTGTTTCAAAAATGAAATAATTTTTTGGGGGAGATTGTGGCACTAGGCTACTTTCTTTGAGGAACATTTCCCCAAGGACCAACTTCAATGCCATGAAAAAAATTGATCTTTCCCCAAGAGGAGATGATAGATGTTGCCCCATTAGGATTTCCCCATTAGGAAAACTAACAAAGTCTCTAATTTTTATATTAATATAGTTCATTATGGAATAGTTATAATACAATTCCAAGAATAAGCAAATAATAATTCCACGTAATTGTATAGTTTTAATAAACCAATTATTCATTCTTTCATTTTCCCAAATTACCTAATTAAAAAAAAATGGTGGGTTTCTCATGGAATGGATGTTCCTTAGGGAGGCAAGTTAGTCATATAATATATAAATATGTGTTAAAGAAACTTTGTGAAACCTCACACATTGACATTTTGGAAGGGCAAACAATTATCTAAGATTTTAAAACATTATGAAAATGCAATTATAACCAATACGTTTCATTCATTTTATGGTTTCCCATCTTCAAATTATTTGCCTTTGAAGATCAACCATTATGCATACATTACATTCTATCAAAACATTAAAAGAGTGCATTACAAACAAATGAATGTTCCATGGGCAAGTTGATTATTGACTTCCCAACTTGGTAAGTTGATTGGGGAGTTATCATGGATTGGGAATCAAATTATGGTTCCCCACATGGGTACCTATAGTGGGGAACATGCAAAACAACTAGCTTGGTCCATGTTGCGACATGATACCAACTTGAAAATATGATGAAATGGAAAAGCCAACAAACACCATTACTAGTTTTACTTTGGTTTCATGATGTAACTCCCTTAGTTGACATTTCCATCAGCCAAGGGATGGTATGGCATGAAACAAAATGCAACCTATAGCACAATGGAAAAAAATTTAAAAATCAACCATCCTCCATGAATTTTTTTTAATTAAGTACAACATCCTTGAATTGGTAGAATATATGAAGCCAATTGATCACACAATATATTATGGCTTTCATCATCCCATTGTTTAGTGAAGTCCACCTTTAGTCTTTGAAAAAACAAGGCCATTTGTGCTTCCTTATGTGATGGTTCCCACAAGTTCAAGTGAACAAACCTACCCAATTCATGACACAATAAGCTCCAACGTTTAAAGAGTCTATTGTTTTCCTTGTGGTTATTTTTAGGATGTCTTAATTGCATTGATACAACTTGTCCATTAAACCATACACAAAAGGGGAATTATGATGTGTATTTGGTTTCTTTCTAATGAAATCAATCCATAAATTCAACAATTTACATATCCCATTACTTCAAATCCACAATGAATAGGGCATCCATTAGATTCACTAGTGCAACCCGTGTATTAACTAGGATTTTTCAAAAGAGACAATGAAGAAAAAATTCATGTTGCTTGTCAATGGCATTAATGCCTTTCTAAACACACTTGATGTTGTTGATATTAATTATAATTTCATTTTTTAAAAACAAAACTTCTACATCCACCTTCAAGTTGCCCTTATATGATTTTTGCATTTTTTTTCCACTTGTTAATCACCATGCACACCAATAATATACCCCCACAAGAAGATCAAATAGGCCTTGAAACAAACCTTGGGGAATTTGCATAAACTTTTCAAAAGATATTCTCAACAAAAGCACATGGGGAATTTCACTAAAAATATATATTTGGACAACTCCCTAAAACAAGCTCCTTGGGAAACTCCTAAAGAATAATTCCCAAGGAGCTACTCCCTAGGGAAAATCTTTGAACTGATTCTAGGATAAACTTTGGTAAATTTGTTCCTTGAAAACCTTTTGGAAACTCAATACCTAAATAACTCCAGTAAACTTGTTCTTCATGGAACTCTTCTAAATTAATTCCATGGGAAGCTAGTTCAAAAAGTCTCGATATGGAAGTCCTTGGGGAATTGTTTTATGGCAAATCTTTGAAAATTTAGGACAAATGGCTCTTGAAATAAATGGATGGAATGGGAAATAAAAAGGTATTCTTTGTTGGATGATTTTGCTACATATTGTAAATTTATGTTGGAGCTTCAAGAAAGGCAACTCATTATTGTGCCAATTGTTGGAATGTAGGTATTGGCAAGGGTTTTTTGCTTTTAAAGGTTTTGATTTTATCCTTAATGGCAAAAACATCTTCTTAGTTCTTTATAAGGTACAACTCAAAATGTGCACACTCTTATTTGCCTTTGCATCCCTAGATATATTTGCATTTAAAGATTTGATTGTTATGAAATGATATATTCCCCTTTACGATTTTAAGGTTTACCTTCAAAAACTTTAGTTGCTAACTTTTCGACCCTTCCCCCATCAACACATCTTTTATAATTTTTGGTTTATTTTTCCCCTTTGCATCCTTATGCTTATTAAACACTTGAGTGGGATTACATGGGTGGTGGCAGCAATGTCCTTGTGTGGGTGGTTCATGAGGTTTTCAAATAATGACATCCAAAAAAATTGGGATGTATTGATTTGGTTGCAATTCCCCAAGTATGGTCAACTGTAAGAATCATAGGGGTGTGCATTGAATATTTGGCCCAACTTGTGTGTTTAGTTGCATTTTTGTGTGCTTCCTATTGATCATTTTTCATTGCAAGATCTTTTCAAGATTTTGTACAATTGTGGGTTTACTTTTAGTTGATTGTAAAATCACATCAAATTACACAATCTTTGAAAAAGTTGGGCCATTTGGTGGGGTGTTGAGCATTAAGGTACCTAATGGGTGAGACCTTAAGGTACATTAGGGTTTTTGCCAATGGACGACATGGTATAAACAATAATTAGTGATACCTCCCTAACAAAATCCCCCTAGAATAAAAGGTTTGGTGTGGCCTCTACAACTTGTCCAACTTAAAAAACTCCTTTGAAAATGATAATTGAAATCTCAACAAGTATTTCCTAGCCATTCTCTTCAAAGACAACATAAATTTTAACCTTCTCCCTAGCCTTCTCTCTAGCATTCTCATTGGTGTTTAGCTTGGGGTCCCTCTATAGTAAAAGGAATCATAGGCGCTAAGGTCGAAATCCTTACCAAGGACTACATTTTACACATGTCCTGCATGGATTAGTTTATTAAATACCAAAATTATATTTTAAATGACATTTTTAGGACTGAATATCAATACTGAAACCAAACATGACCCATATTATTAAAAAAATTCATTGAAACCTAGATTATTGTCCAAAATACACTTTTATTTTCAACCATGATTACAAATTTTGAACCTTTTGAACCATTAAGGACGTTCAAAATCAAAATTAACAACAGTCGTCCAAAGGATTCAATACATATGCATTTGAAAATATAAACACATGTGGCCCTTCTTATGAAATATACTAGAGCCCATAATAAATTTGAAAACATTTGGTGAACTTTTGAGTAACAAAAAACACATTCAAATTTATAGTCTTTAAAATAACCCTATCAACAAGCGTTTTGTGTATGACAAAGGATTCTAATAACATAATGAAATGACTCCAAATTTGTAGGATATCAATTTCATGAACAAACAAGTAAAACCGCAAAATATGAAAAAAAATTCATTATGTATAATTACCAATGATTTTTCAAAGTAGTAGAGATGCAATTTTCACTACAATCAACAATTGATTTGGCTCCTTTTGTTGTGAATGGATCCCTTGACCATTTTTTCCTTAATTCATTTTATGACAATGATCTCCCTGGCCTTCTCCACAACAATGTTTTCCTTTGTGATTTCCTTCAAGATGTCACGTCTGTCTTCTCCTCGACCTTGTGCTCCTTAATTTTTTCCCCAACCTTGCCTTTGAAAACAATTTATTTGCTTAAACCCTAAACTACTTTCACAACATCATCATGCACAATTTCCACCATTTTTACATTAGTTGAAATTTGTTCCTTGCCACCTTTTTCCCGTCGAAACCTTCATTAACTATCATCTTTCTAATTAGGTTTCGTTGGCCTCCTCCCCTCCCACTTCCTCCTCTAGAGGATGTATGTGCATTTCCACTTTGTCTTGTTTGCCCTCCCTATAAGGTGATGCCAAACAAGATCCATTATCTTTAATTGTCATGTTTAGGCCATCAACTCTACATCCCTTTTGGGTGATATTGACCTCATATGGTATCCCTCTCCCAAATGTTTCTTCAACCTTAGGTTATTCCCCAAGATGAAAAGTTTAGTTTGGTTTGAAAAGATTATCCATTGGGGCTTTTGACATTATGTGAAATAATTTTGCCAGGTGTTACAATACAATTGATTTAGACACAAGGAGTAGTTGTAGATGAATGGATGGCGAGATTGGACATCAAGGTGAAAACATGATTGGGGGAGGCAAAGGATTGTCCCAAATGGCAATTTTCCATACTATCACTAACAAAGAATTCAATGCCACAATGGTATAAGAATATAATGAAAATTAAATGATAGAATCACAATGGTTATGAACATACCTTCCTATTTTAAAAAAGCATTTTGAATTTTGATACAATCACATTGTACTTTGATTGTACTTTTTTCTTCTCAACGAATGTCCCAAAATATAGCTTACCACATCACATGGAGTTAATACTATAAACATTTAATGTTTAAAAAATATATATTTTCCACTAACCAAGACATCTTAATGTATGAAAAAACCTAAAAAACATGCTTATGAAACACCATATTCATTTGGGATAATTTAGCAAAAATCAAGTATTCAAAAAAATTGTCCATTGAAAGGAATACATCAAAAATCATATTTTCAACTAGAAGTTTGAAGATAAAATGTTCTTATAACCATGCTCTAAAGGAACTGTGTCATTAGAGTTTTAAAAACTTCAAATTCATTGGTTGAAATGACATTTTTAATTCATAAGCATAATAGATTAATTGTCTTAAAACATTCATGTGTATTGACATTCACACCAAATTAACCCAAATTTTGACATGCCTTAAGTCATGATCCAAAAATATCATTTACAAAAAGATGTATATAGATTCATTGAAAAAGATGCATAAGTATAATTGACAACTTAATAACTTGAAATTTTCAAAATGAATTTGGTTTGGAACTCTAAATTATGCATTCATTTAGGTATATCAATGTAAATTTCATTGCAAATCCAAGTCAACATGGTACTAAATGAGGTTAAACTCAACAAGGATGTCTATTAACATCTTAGTCATTTAATTTGAAAGTAAAATCACATTGGTGTAGGGGACTTTTAGTACCGCAAGTCCCGAATTACAACACCTTAGCATGTTTTCACCCATTAGGCAAATAAATCCATCTTTAAATGATGGTCCAAAAGTCATGCCATGACTATTATTATAACATTCATATGTTCCCACAAAATAAAGTCATGAGTTGCATCAAAACCTATGCATCAAAAGTAGTCAAGTAAATTCATCACACAATGATGGGAAAATTCAAGAATAAACTATGGTAACCTCGGGGACACATTTCCATCTTAACAATAAATGTCAAGGAAACAAAATAATCTCCTTAAAAGGTGATAAAGGATACAACACAATCTCTTAGAGGAAATTAAAGAGACAAAACAAATTTTTTTGATAGATCATGAAGATGACCAATCCTTTGGGGAGACTAAGGAAATGATGTGTGAGGTTTAGGGTTTATATTTCTTCAAGGATATGGATTGGTGAAACAAATAAAGTTTGGGCAACATATGGGAGAATTTTTAAATGTGCTAAAAATCAAATTTTTTGAAGACTATCATCATTCTTTTCAACAATTTCCCATAAAGGTTTGATCAACAAAAGGTTCCTTTAACTTGAACACATGCCACACTTCTTTGTGTTTTCAAACCACTTTCAAATTGCTCTTGGTTGTCATCTATGAATCAATCTTTCACAAGTATGTGTTTGATTTGATATTCCTAATGAATAGCTCAAATTCATTGTGGAGGGTGACAAAATCCCTTTAGCATTTGAAGTTGTAGGGAAATTTTGCATGCAACAACTCAACCATATTACATGTCATCTCATTAAAATGTTCAATCCCAAGGTTGTTGAACCCTTCGCAAGGATTAGTTAATAGTTTATAGTCCCAATTACTTTAAAATGCATGCCATTATGGGATGTGTTTCTAGTGGTGGGATTGTGCAAAAATGTTCCCAAAGGCACCTTTATGTAACTAACATGTCAATTCCTTTGTCATTTGTTGAGTTCGTTAAGATCATTTTCCTTCTACACCCATTTATCATCCTCCTTCTAAATATTATGGAATGTCATCCCTTGCACTCTAGATTTTGGGGGTGGAGGTGCACCCAAAGACATATTGAATGTGCCATTCAAACAAGCAAGGTATGCAACACATATGGCCATCTATTCTTTGAACCCCATGGAAGAACACCATTGACGCGCCCCCGAATCCTTTGTTAGACTCAAAAAAGCCCAACTATGTCAAAGGCAGAAGTAGATGGGACTTGGTGCCGCTCCCAGCTTCCAGCACTAAAGGGGGTGAAAAGGGCGTGCTGAAAGCTCCGGGATTAGACTAGGATGAGGGTCAAGCTACTTAGTTATTTGGTCCTGCATCCAAAACCAATCACAAGTTGGTTAGAACTCATTCTGCACCCTTTTGGTGTTGGGACAAGCCACGGGCGACCTTGGATTCACTTGACTCACCACGGCCCAAACTCGAGGGAAGCCACCACCTTGCCCCATATAGTATTCTCTGCAGCTCTCCGTTGAGCTACATCCGAATGGCACTTTATCCCGGGACTCCCAAGGAGGAATCCCGAAATTGTCCTAAGTTAGAATCCC
This sequence comes from Sphagnum tenellum, assembly GCA_963921925.1. Classification (NCBI taxonomy): domain Eukaryota; kingdom Viridiplantae; phylum Streptophyta; class Sphagnopsida; order Sphagnales; family Sphagnaceae; genus Sphagnum; species Sphagnum tenellum. Next base: position 2,533,523 of record OY998155.1, read on the forward strand.
GGGACTTTGGGCATCCATAACTTCTTTCTCAGACCTTTGATTGGAATGAAGTCTAAAGCAATCTTATAGCTCTCTTCAAGAGCTTTCCAACGCCATGTTGCACTCTTCTTGCATACATCGTAATTGGGTCGATTCTTGATTTTTAATGGTCGGGAGTCAAATTGCTAATTTGACTCCCGTCCCTTCTTTTGCCCATAATTTGAGCTGCACATGTCCAAATGGCTCATGCAAGGCCATTTTGGACATCTACACTTCAAGAAATTTCCAACGGTATAAAGAACACCCCAATGTGAGGTTTTTTGACCCCTGCAATCAAGCTCTGAATTTTTGAGAGTCCCGGAGGACTCCAAGTTCCCACTTTTGGGAGTGTGAGTTTCATCCTCACTCTTAGCCCAAAGTGGGGTTGCAACAACCATGCCTCTTAAGCCTGATAGATCACAATGACCTTTTCACCAAACTTCCTTGATGAAAAACCTTTTTGTAACATAACAAGAACATGTTTTTAGATATTTGACATAATTTTAAATGATTTCCAATCATTGAAAAATTGAACCTTCACAAAAGTTTTCGGGGGAAAATTCCATCTCCTAAAGAAGTCCCAAGTAAACCAAGCCATTTCTTTAGATATCCCATGGAAATTTATCCAAGGAGATGGATAAGGCTTTTTGAAAAATTCCAAGGATACATAGTTAAGGAGATGAATTAATTATTTTAAAAAACCCTCCAAGATACTTATTTGGGGAAATGGATTAATTTCCTAGAGACTTCACCTTGGAACGTGATTGCAAGTCTCAAGGAGAGCAATGCATCTTCATGAAAAATGTCTCGTTGGGACTTCTTGGGCCATTTCAAGGACATTAGTCCATCTTTCATAACATTCAATTGGTTATTTGACCCCAAGGAAAACCCTAAAAGAGATTTCCAAAAAACCCAAGAACAAACACAAAACAAGGATGAGTGCCAACAAGGTAAAGTAAAAAATCATTGGTCCTTGTCACAAAATTAAACAAGTAACCATAAATAAGTTTTAATCTATTGAAAGTTTATTTATTTATTTATTTAATGATCAACATGAAGATTATCTTTATATTTATCACAATGACATTGATTAATCACATATTTAATATGCATTCAAGTAGTTTTTTTTCTAAAAATGTACTTTTCCCCCTACTTTTTAAGCTATTCAAACTTGTACAAGAAATGAAAATAGATGAATTAATGAATATTCTCCATTTTCAACATGATGTAACTTTAAATTATATTTGTAAGTTCTCAATGTTTAAATATCATAGTAGAATACATCAAACTTATAATGGAAAAATATGTTTAAATTCAACTTGACCAATCATTTTCAAACATACTTGTTATCGACTTTTATTGTGCCAAAGTTTTCCTGTAGTCACTTCAGTATAAACTCAAAAAAGAACTTATCTTTTTATTATGTTATTTTCAATTATTTTCAATCTATTTTCTTATATTTGTGTCAAAAATTGGACCATTTTTTACTACTTTTAAAAACTACTTTTTGTGTATATTTTACCATGTTTTCACCTGGCCAAGATTTTACAACCTATGAACTAAAATTCCTATTGAACTCATCATAATCAAATTTTGTGGTGAGGAGGTTCATAAATGGTTGCATCATCTAAAGGTTTGAAAAAAGGTTATAATACACCCTAGGATATGTTTTTTTTTTTAATACACAATCCTTGATCTAGCATGACAATTAGAGTCCTTAGTTGAATTTTCATCCTTCCATGCTAATTAGGAAGAACAAATGATGAATCGTACTAAAAGGTTTGAAAGGGGCATTTTTCCAAACATGTTTGATCAATCAAGCTTGTATTTGATTTGTGGGGGTGGTCACAACCTTCTATCCTCACTAATATTAAATTTCAATTTTTTGTTAATTGCCATTTTTATTTCATGAGTTTCTTTCATTTGCATTGAGGTACATGTAACCACTTTAATACCCCTAGTTTACAACTATTCAAAGAATGGAATGGATGGGTGCAATCACACTTGGGGTATAGTAACAGGAACCAAACACCCATTTATCATGTGTCATGATTCCTAAATTAAGGACTTACCAAAATGAATGTTCTAAGATGTTAAACAATGAAAGGGGGATATGTATATTTAGGCTTTCAACCAATAAGTGTTATAATGATTGATTTAAATCAATTGAACAAATTTTGAATGTCCTATTCACATATAAAACAAAAAGGAATGTAGGAATATTTAAACATTCCAAAATGGCATATTTTCATTAAAAATGCCAAAACCCTATTGAAAACATCAAATTAATGTCCTTTTTTTGCACCCATGTCTCCTATTATTCTTTCCAAACTTTGGAATGTAAATTTTACAATTAACAAAATTAATTTGGTTGTCCCTATTAATGCATATGTTTTATGGAAAAATCTAAAATTCTAGCATCAATTCCACAAAATTTGGTGATTTACCATATTAAAAATGTATTTCATCATATAGAACATACTTTATTTATGGAGAAATTTGAACAAATATTGTTAGTCATGTTGAATCTTTTTTTTATTAAACTATGCAATTGGACATGTTCATGAACCATTTTTCAAGATAGTTAAAAACATATTTTAATAATCCAAATCATAAAAAATCACCACCATTTTAATCAAGAAGTATGTGAGGACCTAACAATAAAATAAAATCTACCAAATAAACTATTTTGTAAATGTAATGGTCATTTAAAATAATGTATCGAGAATGATTTTGAGGTGAAACATTCCTTTTGTGTACTTTAAATGTGATTGCACCTAGATGTGTTTAATTTCACATGATGAACTTGCACTTGTGATTCCCCTTACATTTGGTTGGCTTCCTAATTTTATTTACTAAGGCCAATGTTAAAACATTCAACTTTGTGGGCTTGATTGAGCCTAAGAAAGGTGGTGGTTTAAGGAGTGGGACACTCTTGCAAGCTCCAAGTGCTTCCCTAGGGATCATAATGTGTTTCCTCAAGGTTCCATTGAAACAAATGCCTGATTGCTCCCCATGCCCATTGAATTTTAATTGGATTATGAAATTTCCTTCACGGTAGTTGCAACTATTGGCCAAGGTTGTAATTTTTGATGGCTTTCACCTTTCATAAGGTGTGCACAACCAATGTTGATTAAGCTTGACTTTGGATCCCCATATTTATCACATCATGGGCATTTGTATTTGTATTGTTTCTTTTTTCCTACAACATCACCCACCCCTTTAACTTTCCATCAATCTTTTCAACTTTCTCTCACCACTTATTTGAAATGTACCAAAATAACACCCATGTGTTAGGTAACATTATTGTGCTTTGTTCCCTTATTCACTCCTTGTGCCAAAAATGCAACATGCTATATTCTAGGAGGTCTAGGGGGTTTGATGACCAACACATCAAAGACCCACCTTTAACATTGTCCACATTTAACATGGCTAAAAAACAAACATTCAAAAAACATTCAACTATAACAAATATATAATAAATCAACAAAATCAACTTGCATTTAAACATGAATGTGATTTGCAACAAACTAAAACAAATTTGCAAAGAGTATGCAAGAGATTTCAATAATAAAAAGTGATGAAAAAATATGACATGGAAATTAAACCAAATGATGGTCGAACAATGCAAAATTAAATAAAACACAATAAACCTTCATGTAATTGTGAACATGTTTGGTCACCAACTAAAACAATTAAAAGAAATGAACTTGTGTATGCAAAGAAAGTGGATCGATGAAAATAAATATCAAACTTTCAAAACAACTTGATATCTATTTTTTAAAATGCAAATGCAAATGTGATGTGTGAATATAATTTGACAACACCCTTAAGCACATTGCTAAATGGTGTCCCTAGGGCTAATGCATTTCCTTAGGAAATGAAAATGAATGCTTCAAAAGCTATAATGACACCTTGAAAGAAGTTGTTCAAAAAATCAAATCGTCATGCAACAATCTAAAATATCAAGTCTACCTTTATGTAAATCATAAATTGTCAATGTTGATAACCTAAATATGATGAAAAATGACAATGATTCAATTAGCTAGTGAAATGTTGTGGTCATTATTAGACAAATGAATTATTGAAAATGTGATGCATTGATTATAGGATTTTGATCATGGGTAGCTATTAGGAAACTATCAATGATTAGTATTTGCAAATTGACAATGTTGAATGCATATTTTTGTGCCCAAGGAATATGATTTGGGAAAGTTTGTTTTGTTGAAAATTAAATATAGTAAATTCTTTAATCAAATTTAAAACTACACATCCTTCGATTCTAGGGGAAGAGTTAGTGTTTAGGGGAAAATGGTTATTTGACGAATATAATCATTAGTCTTGGGAAGGTCAAGTAGTTTTGAAGCGCAATAGTGTCTCCTTGTGGGGAGGAGGGTGACCCAAGGAGCAATGGTGTCTCCTTGGCAAGGGGAGTGGGTGTTCCCTCGGCAATGGAAGGAGACGTGGAGCACCTCAATGTCTCTCCTAGTGGGAGAGTAAACACTCCATGGAAAGAGTTTCCTAGGAGTGATGCCATCACATTTCCTTGATTTGGAAAGTACTAATTCTTTGAGGGAATGGAAAGAAATATCGAGAAGGGAGGGAGACATGTCCAAAGGGGTTTGAAGTTCCACAAGGTAACATTTTCTATGGTGGGGAGGACTCAAGTAGGTTGGGGTTGGATGGCTCTCTAGTGGGAAAATGGAGATAGTAATGCTTTGGGCTTTTCTAGAGGAATTGGGGGGATGGGGGTTTTTAAGGAAAGTTTGGGTGGCAAGAAGTTGGGGGGGGGGGGGGGGGGAGACATTGGGCTGAGGAAAGCAATGAATTTGGTTAACTAAGGGGTGGTTAACAAGGGATGGTGTGGTGTGGGTCAAGGCATTAGAATCTTGAAACACAATTGTTGAAACCTGTCATAGACCATGTTGCAATTAATTCATTGGCCTATTTAATGTTTGTTTGATAAAATTGTGTTAACTTAATTAGATAAATTTGTGTAAGGAAAAAGTTTAAAGGTCCCCATTATCAAAATAAGGGCACACGAAGTGAGAGTTGAGCTCAAGCTTTATTTTGATAATGCTTTTGCCCACATGCTTTAGATGGCTTACGAAATTGATGCAAGAATTGGAGAGAATCAATTCAAGCTTTGTATATTAGTTGCACTAATGTTGATCATGATAGTTATTTCCTTGGAAGAGCATGCACAACTTCTAAAGCTCCAAAACCTTTGTTTAAAGGTTAAGGGCAAAAGTAATAACATCTCTTTGGTAATGATGAGATATTAAGAACAACTTCCACAACGGTGTCACCACGTCAACCTCATATTTGGGAAGAACAATGTTGATGCATCAATAAAAGGTTTGAAGGGTGGATAAAAGAAACAATGGCAATTGTTCATGGGCTACATAAAAACTAGCTTTTCAAATGGTAAAAGGGCACACATCACACATTATGGCATGTGTTTTGGTATGTTCAATTCATAGAAGCTAGTAACCATAAGGTCAATGTGTTGATTGTAAACATGCCAATGAAATGAGTATTGAAAGATCAAACATTATTAGCTTGATCTTGAAGCATATTAGGAAGAAATCTGATGACAAAAGGAACATATGAAGATTTACCATATCATGAACCCTTGGGCCCAAGCAAGAAACTATTCTTGAGCTTCATGGGCGTTGAAGAACTTGTTAAAAGGAACAGTGAATAAGGTGTGATGGTGCAATCATTCTAAAATTAAACCTTGAAATTATGTCAAGCATTTTATACCTATGAAATGGTTCAATGAGAAAACATATGTGCAAGCTCGAAATGGCAAGCACACATACACCTTCTTGACTTAATTATTGTTGAGAAACAAAGGTGCCATTGTCAACATGGGTTACAATCTCTACTAGGGCTAGGCATTGTTTAAGCAAAAACCTAAATGTATAAATAGTTGAAGGCCTACTAATTAACCAGGGCCCTTCCCTAATTTGAGGGTCATAGCCTTGAGGGCGGTGCTAGCCTAAAGGTGTAGGCTTGAAAATTATGGAATTCTCTTGGGAGCAAGCCTTCCTTGGCTTTAAAGCATGAAGGGTTTTTTATTTATTCAAATGGTGGATAGTGATCCGCAAAAGGATCCTTCAACTAATGGTCCACTCTTCCATGTGGGGGGATATGCTTTGAGTGCTTTATGATATGTTGTTGAGGGGTAGACACTTAACACCTGTGATGGATTGTTGAAGGACCTCAACATAAAATATGGCCTAAAGATAAATTTTAAAATGTAAGCTAATGTACAAATTAGGAAAAAGTTTCATGCACTCCATTTCATTCCCAATTTCCTTAAATGAAAATTGATTTCACTAAGTCAGTTCAATGGTTCACACCAAGAGAAAAATAAATAAATAAGTCAAAAAAGTGGAAAGAGAGAGAGAGAGAGAAGTAATGTGATCACAAATATCACGTGAATGGCAAATCAGACATGCTATTCCTCACATGTAAACTGATCTGCATGGTACAATCAAGGTAACCATGATCAAGGTGGCCACCAAAAAGGCACTAGTGGTCACAAGAGTTTTAAAGTCTTGAGAGCAAATCCACTCCAACATCAAAATAATTCAAAAAAAAACATGAAGTCAGAAAGTCAGCAACAATTTTCTTCATTATTTGGAATGTGGAGTCTGGTAGACTCAAGTTCTTTGTTGAACATTTTTTCATAAGAGGAGATGGGAATTTCAGGCCATGGGAGTTGTAACTTGTAACTAGATCAGCACACACGCCCCACATGTGTGCAGCATACTTGCTATGTTGGGCCACCAGAAAATCTACTACTTACTACAAATGGATGCTGGGGAAGTAGTACCTTGTCTACTTTGACACATGTCTGTTGAATAATTAATTAATTAATTAATTTTGAAATGGAAATTTCAACAAATAGAATATTCTTGAAGATTCAACATTTTGTTTCACGAAAGTTTTTTAATTAAATTTTTTTCTTAAAATTTTTCATCATTCTTAAAAATAATATAATTCATGTCAAAGCTGCCAAGGAAGTAGGGTAGTTCACAATGGAGTGGACCCCCCCCTCCCCCCCTCCCCCCCAATACACCCCTTGTGAATCCAAGTGCTCAGATTCATATCTTTTGGACGAGCTTTACAACTCATGTATGTAATCAACTTGGAAGGGAGAGAGTGAACCAACAGCCCCAACAAACCAGTGTTCACCAAACACCCAATAAGTGTGTTTGGGTTTGGGTAAACCCTAAACCCTAAACCCAAACACCTAATAAGTTAGTCCACAATCCAATTTGAAACCCATACAACTCAGTGTCTTTGTGTCTTATGAGGTGTGAGTGTTGTGCAGTTATTTGCTTTTTAAATAACCGGCGGTTCTGGATCTCAAGAACTTCGGATTAAAAAACCACTGATTTCAATTGTTTAGGAAAAACCTGTAATTAGAGAACCACTGGTTATGGGTATTTCAATGCCATCAAAGAACCAGCAAAAAATGGACCAGTTAGAAAGGCAGGATTTTTTTTCAAAATTTTCAAAAAGTTTGAGAACCAAGGCTCTGGGTGAAAACCAAAATTGATTTGAATTTTTCACCCTTGTCAGATAAGTGAGTAATATACCTGGGTTGATAACCGGTCGATATCTGTAACGGATTCTAATACTCGCCACAGTGAACCAGCACCCACCAGTACACCATCATCCACTGGATGCCTGTGTATGACTCAGTTGTGGATGATCCTCAACTGAGTTACTACCCGGTTTCATCTTGGTAATCCATTCTATAAGAAGTAGGTCTAACATATAGACAGGTAGGTAACAAAATAGGGGATTAGTAGGTATGTAGATAGTTTATACATAGTAGGTAGGGGCTGTTTTTACTACCTAACTCGTTGGTAGGTAGTAAATAAACCAACTGAGCTAACCAGCATGGTTAGCTAGTGAACTGGAGCCCAACAGAAAACTGTTTCCTGATCACATATCATCCATCCTTGATGGTGCACTGGTGGGTACTGGTTCACTGTGGCCGACATTTAAGCACTCTAGATTAAGTAAGCTTATTTTCATGCCGTCTCCTTCTCTCCCTAGGGAGAATTCTATCATGCAAAACACAAGTCTAAATAACACGAGCACTTTGCAAGACCAAGTGCTTGAGGATTGATGTGTGTTCAGCTCATGCAATTCATTTTTTTGTCCAGTACTGGAAATCAAAGGGTCCCAGTTTTCAGGTACCTTGACTCTCTCAAGTCCCAACCCCATCCACCATCCCCTTACCCTCCTCCTACCCCTTCTTGCCTTCGTCGTTCATATGAACAAAGAAACATGAAATCACGGATGTCTTATCTTGTCGGTTTTAACTCTTTTAAGTCTTCTAAAGTAGCTTCTACCGACCATTGGGCATCATATCATAAACTTGGGGTGCATACTAACATGACCTCAATTCAATTTGGTTGAATAGAATTTGTTAATCCTTATTGTGCTCATCACCCACTTTTGCCTACACTAATAATAATACCCCTCTCTTCGATCACGAGTACATGGGGTAACTATTGGACATTGCATGAAAATGTTAAACAACTTATTTGTTGTTCCATCCTTGAGGTGACAAATGTTAAAGGCTTCGCAAAAAGTATTCATAGCATTGAAACCCATATGTTCTCATCACGTTCCCTTTAATTTCCACAAGTTGTTCCCTAAAGCGTTCCCAATATCACCTCAATTTTAACCCATATGGTTTGACCATAGTTCAACTCTCATTGTATATAAACTGAAAAGGTAGACATTTGTTTTGGGGGACCAGACCTCTCTCTCTATGGGACCTAGGTATCTATCCAAAATTTTATTTTTTCCAAAATTTAAAAAGGGAATGCGGCGTCGCTACTGTTCCATAGGTGGGCTGATTATTTCCCAACTATTATTTCTTTTCTTCTTTTTATCCTTTGACGGCTGCGCCCCCCACCCCCCTTGTAATGTCCTAATTATATTTGATCCGACCCGCCATTCAAGTGACATTTAGGATTTTCTGGCCAATAATGTGCCAGATGGCCTCCTCAGGGCTCAAGTTGGGGGGAAAAAAAGGCAAAAAGGAAAAAAGACAGGCACATTTATAGAGACCTACCTAACACATACGTAGATACCTACCTACCTACCTGCCTGCCTGCCTGCCTGCCTACTGGTGACATGGAGGCTGCAACCTATTACCGACCCCTATTGGATTTCGGTGCCAGGTGACAGAATTACGACGTGTTCATTCTCCATTGGGTATGTGGCTTATATTTACTACGTGGCCGAATTCCTGTGTGGCAGTGTTTGTCGAGTGGCTATTGGGGGGAATTGCGCAGATGTTTTGTGTTATCCAATCAACGGCCAGATTTACCGACATGTCAAGATGGGACATTAGGTCTCGAATCCAACCACTTGCGGACTGATTGACACAAAATATTTGGACGGTGTGGACGGTGCAGCCATGCTGACCTTTTTCACACTTGTACTTACAGCCCACCCTCTGTTTTGTTTTTCCTTCTTTTTTTGGGGGTTTTGGGGGGTGTGGGGGCCCGGGGAGGGATGGATGGGGGGAATGGGGGACGGAAGTTGATGAGATTGGCTTTTTTGTTCATGACCGACCCAGTTTTCAACTCTTCAGGGTAGAAGAAGGGTCGGGTGGGTGTGTTAGATGAGATGCTTCGGTTTTTGTTCCCGGACCAAACCCAGTTTTCAACTCTTTCGGGCGGCGGGTCGGGCATGTGTGTTGATGAGATCCAATCTTCTTTTGTTCGTGACCGACCCACTCTTCAACTCTTTGGGGGCATGGTCGGGGGGTGTGTTTGATGAGATTCCATCTTTTGTTCATGACCGACCCATCCACCCACCCACTTTGCAACGACATTGGAGATTGGAGGAGGATATGAATGTTGATGAAATTGTTAGTGTCCATGACCGACCCACTTTGCATGCGATTGGAGGCTGTAGATGTTGATGAAATTGAAGTGTTTATGACTGACCCAGTTTGCAACAGATTGGAGGCTGTGGATGTTGATGAGATTCCTGTTTTTGTTCGCAACCCGCCCCACTTTCTTTCCAGTGGATTGGACTTCAACAAGAAAAATCATGAGAAACATTCCTGAGGTTCAGGTTGTAGACAAAGAAAGAAGAGGACAAATTAAAGAGGTTTCGCCATTATAAAAGCGGGACAAATAGGAGTGTTGGGTAAGGGACCCTAACATGGCCTCATACACTTGTTTCAGGTGCGGAGTAAACTGATGTGGGCCATTACAGCATCTCCAATAGCTCTCAATATGTGACTCCAGACAGTAAAATTTATTTGCGAAAAAGTCAAAATGCGCCGGTTTAGCTCAGGAAATTGGTTTTTTCGCACCAAATTCGTGCAGCTTGCTTGGCTGGTAAATGGCGCAACACAACTATACACCTCCACAAAAGAGTGTAATAAATTGGACCTGACTGCAACTCAGTATTTCTTATTGGCCAATCATAATGATTGGTCCAGGTGGTTTGCTATTAGTAGTCCCCCACTTATATGCAGTTTCAGTTTTATTGGTGGCGTTGCCAGACAAAAAAAAAGCTAAACTTAGACATTTAATTTTACTATCCAGACTTACATACTGGGCACCGTTGGAGATGCTCTTACTAAGATGCCTCAACTGGCATAACAAACTATGTGGGAAATTCAGTCAAGGGAGGGGATCTGCCTTTTTTGTTGGGAGCGAAATTTGGGACCTGTTGGCGAGTATTTGGGAATGCTTTATTGCAAAATCAATGATTTTATAAAATACCAAATTTTGAAATTTTTATATACATAGTTCAACTAGGTAGCCAATTTTTTTAATAGTAGCCCAATTTGGCTAAATTGCATAATGGATGCTTGTGATCTTGGCTACAACACAAAATTGGAAATAAATAAAATCATATTGGAATGAGCTTTGGCCTTTTTTCTTTTTTTTCTTTTCGGGGAACAAATGCAAACCATAGCAAAGAAAATAAAGAGCGAAACACCCTTTGTAATGTTTAGACCTAGGATGCAAGAATTATTGAATATTGAACAATATTGTCATTGAAATTTCAACAAAATCAAAAATGAAATTTTAAGGTAAATTGGGGCACATTCTTAGTAATGTTAGGAAGTGTTCAATAAGTTTGGATGTTATGGAGGCATTTTTATCATTTTTAGACCTAAGGTGTACAAGATATGGAATTTTGAATACTTTTTCATTGGAAATCCAATAAACATTTAATAAAAACACCTCGAGCAAACAACACAAGTGATGCTATCCATTTGTTAAAGAGGGTGGTTTGTTTGTTTTGTTCATCATGTTGAGAACTCCCAAACCATGATGCCCCTTGCTACACTATGGGTACCATTGGAAAGCCTTCAATGAATACAAGGCAGTTTCATAATGTTTAGACCTACGGTGCAAGAGTTATTCAATATTGAAAAACAAAATCATTGAAAATTCAGTGATTTTTTTTTTAATTAGGGAAATTGGGGTGCACTTATAATATTGTTGGAAAATGTTCCATGATTAAGATTTCATTAAAGCTGTTTTGTAATTTTTGGACCTAAGATGGAGGAGATATTGTATTTTCAGTAATCTTTTTTAATTGAAAATTCAATAAAAATTCAAAATCCAAATTGTTGAGTAATGAGTTCCCTTAAGGGCCAATGACACCCACCCACCACATTGATATGCTTATGTAACAGATACCGCCTTTAGACATCAACCTGGGCAAGTGTATTGACAAAGCCAAAATTGAAGACCACAAATGACATAAATATTTGAAAATTCACACCTTATTTATGTCATTGATGGTCTTCAATTTTGGTTTTGCCAATAAATGACAAAAATGTATTGAAATACCAATAAATTTTTGGATCTCAAGGATGTGATCATTTTAGTATTTCAACTATGAAGTTTTTAATTATGAAGTTTGGTTTTGTGGAAAACCATGTGTGTGTACCCCGTATTGTAAGTTTGTTAATTGTTTTCCTTGGTGTTATCATTAATGTAGTTGTAGATCAACTGGCTCCTTCCAATAGCAATATCTTAAGTCATTGTTTTCATTGTTTCTTTTTTTAATTTCCTAGTAGTTAGATCTCTTGTTGATTGCTACCAGGGTTTCTTTTTGCCAATTTTGTGATGTAGCCAAGGTGGCTATCATCTCCAAAGTGATTTAGCCAAATTTGGTCACATGTACTAATATGGGAGTAGGAAAAAATCAAAATCCTTCAACATTTTTGGCTACATACTGGAACTAATAATAAAAATCTGGCAATTGGTAGAATTATTTTTTCGAAATCTAATGAATTTGGGCCATTTTTTTTAATGGAAAATCCTTCCTATAGGTTGAAATCATATTTTTCAGGTAGGGATTTGGCAAAATTTCACCAATAAAAGAAACTGATTGCTACTATGAATTGTACAACCAGACTCCCTCTTCAAATTCAGCAACAAACTGTCAAATAATTAATTAAATTTTAAATCTTAACTTCAACACTTGATTTTTTAATTCTGAAATTTTCAGCAAGTAATGGTTATACAAAATAATAAACACATTCTTATTATGTTTATGGGATAGTTTAGAGTGTCTAAATTGTCTCAATCCTAAGTTCTTAAACTTTAAGGTTTACAATTCAAACCCAGCAGTCAAAAACTTAGCAGTTTCTTAATTTTATCATTAACCTTTCTTAATTCTTAATAATATAACCTTTCCTCTAGTTTAATTATATAGTTTCTAGGCAAAGGATATCAATTAAAGTGTGTGCTATTGGGAACAGATTGGGGAACCACATGGTTACAAAACTGGAAACATCATCTTGAACCTTGTGGGAACATCAAAGTTCATACAAAATCTCCCCCCCACCCCCCAACTTAATTTGGAAAAAATAAAAGTTCTAGTGCAAATTCAACTAATTTTGTTAATTTTATAGAAAAAATTGCCAAATTTTCAATATCAAAAAATTGGAAAAAAAGAACCTTACATAGTACCATGACAAGTTCAAAATTTCAATGTTTATTTTGAAGATTCCATCTCAAAACATATAATATTTCAAAATATTCTAAAAGATCTTTATTTTCCTTCACAAATTTCTGTTATTTGAAAAAAACAGATTGAAAATTTTGACATTTCTAAAAATGATATAATTAGTGTTGAAGTTGCCAAGGTATTATGGTAATTACTTATGTATAGCCTATTTGCCTACTAAGTTAGGCTGAAATTAATTATCAAGGGGAAAGTGCCTACTAATTACTTGGCTATCATGCCTTTTTTTTATAAAAATCGTGGAGATTGTCTAATCTTTCACAAAGAGTGAAAAAATCCATAATAAATTACAATTATTTCCAAGAAATCACATTGCATGAATTAGTGGGTCAAAAAATGTTTAGGAACCAAAAAGGGTGTCGAATGTTAGACATAATCAATCAAAATCAAACATTTATTTTTTTATTACCGTTTAAAACCATAGTAACCATGGCAAGTTAGTTATTTTCCTTCATATAAATGTTAAGGAATTTAGAGTAAAAAATCATTTGATCCAATTTTAAGTTTCGATTTTAATTTAAGACATTTGAAAATGTACACCTACTTTGTTAGATGAAGTCAATTTGCAAAGGACTATCAAAAGGACTCGTAAAATAAATAAAAAATCATTGAAAAAAATATAGATGATGAAAACATATTAGCATTTATGGTACATGCACCATCTTACAACCTACCTTGATGGGTTTTATGATCAAGAAAAAAATTCCTTCCAAACTTTGAAACTTTGAAATATTGTTCAACTTTGACATGTGCCATGTGTCACTAGTCTTTGCCAACACATTGATGTTCCCTAATTAGAAATTAGAAATTCCCAACTCCATAGACCATCTTATGATCATTTGATGTGTCATGATGTATAATTTTCGAACCACTTGTCATGCTTTATCATGTGTTGAGTGCATCTTGTGTTTGAAATCCATGGATCTTTATACTATTGTTCAAAGGTGTAAGTAAAAGTAGGGATTTGATTCTATAACTTCATTTGGAATAGGGTCTCATTTGGAAAAGGAATCCTAAATATTTCTAAAAGTGTGAAAAAATTACCAATGTGCTGATTAAATGGAGTATCTCCTACCTCATAAGTCGGCAGAAAAATCAAATAAAATTGATAATATTGAATTTTGCTTTTTTTGAAACATACCACTAGGAATGTTATGTGTCCCATTTCATGAAAGGGGTCAAATTTAGGACCAATTTGCCATCACATAATTTTTAATTTAAAAAGTTGACCCATATTACTATATTCTGCATTTCTTGAATATTAAAATGATCCATTTCCAATAAGATTTGGACATGGTTTGATGAATTCATATACATGTTTCTTATGTTAAAAGTTCCAAGAAAATCACTTTTGGAATCATGAACATAAAAAACCAACAAAAATATTTATTGACCCCATTTGATTTTATTTCCTATTTTAGAAGGCGCCTATGATCTTTACTTAAGGAAAACAACAAAAAAATACAATGAAATGTGTCACATTAATTATTTGTTTATTTTTCAACATCGAGAAAAATAGTCCTAGCATGGCCACATGGATCATGAATGATTTTTTTTCATTTTTAAACTTGATTTTGATTTCTCCTAGTAGGCCATTTCAAGTAGATCTATTTGTGTTGGATATTCATTAAACTAATGGAACATTAGTACTTTAATTTCCCACTAATTTTTTTGGCATTCTTTGGGATTCCTTCCAAAGGAAAAGAAATTCATGAACCCATTTTGAATTGACATGGATAGATGTGCAATGTTTAATTTATTAAAATCTAAACAATAGGATTCATCAACTATGGGGGCTATATTTTACCATCCTTCACTGGAGTTTAGGGTTTTTGGAAAAGATGGCAATGGCAATACACCATTTTCAAATGATAACCATCACTATCTTCGAAAGTTCTTGTAAGCACAACATGTGTGAAGCCTTTGCAACTTGTGAATGTGTGACGCATTGGGCTTAGGACATGTGTATAATGAGACAACATTCTATAGGTCCTCATGGTTTTAACAACAATCCATGTACATGTTGTGATGATGTGATTACAACGTTCATGTGTTTTGATGTTTGCAACTTGCCCACAAGACTAAGGTTTATGTTTACTTTCACATTTACATTTATTTTTTTGGGATTTCAATGCATCAACATTTTTAGAATGTGTTGGAAAGCTTCTTACATCCTTTGGATTCATTTTTTGTTTGTTTGTTATGCTCTTGTTTCGTAGAGGAAAAAAAAGAAAACTACATGTTTTCAATTGCATAATTTCAAGATACAAATATAACATTCATGACCAATCTTCTACATGCGTCATGGTTTATTTGACTTGGAAATCTATATAGCATATCGAGCTAAGCTTTATTGTTGTGGCCTTTAGCGGGGTTCTCAAAAAGTTTCAAAAGGAAACCCTATATTTTTTCAAAGAAAGATGGGGCTTGGGGCTACCTTTGTAGGTTAACATTCCAACTTTTTTTATCCCTCATTAATTTTCCTCATTCCATCAATTTTCCTCATTCCATCAAATATATTCTTACTATTTGCAGTTCTTTTTGACCTCCTTCATCTAAGCTGAACGTTTTTAAAAAATTTCATGCACATGTTTCTCAAGTTGACATTTGTTCCTTTGAGTTATCTAGCTTAATAGTGATGATATGATATGTAGTTTATACAAATTTACCTCCTTTGCAATCCAATCCTTTAGCCAACTTGTCCTTGGTTTCATCTCTTGGGAACCTTTTTTTTCTTCTTGGTGATTGTTGACTTGCCATCTTTTATTGACATAACAACTAAAATTGATAGTGAACTTGAAGTTGAACTTAGCATTGGTCCCTTAGGCTCCACTCAAGCTGAAGATGTTAAAGAACCTCCCCCCTAAACAAACAATGAACTTATGAAGATGGTGTTGTCCATGTTTTTTTTTTCTTATATTGTTTTATATTAAACTCTTTTTTTCTTTTTTTTTTAATCTAGTTTTTTTAAAATGTTGTATTTGATTATGTAAAAATTTAACTTAACATTTGGTTTTGCACTATTGAAACTTCATTCATAATCATTAATACAAAAATGGGGTGCAATTCATTGGCTTAAATGACTATAGGACTTTAAAAATGAAATAGGTTCACTACATGTTAGTGATTTCATCTTGTCAAAGTTATTTCATTATAGGGTCATTATGTAAACATCATGTTTCACTATTAAATGACAGAATTCAATATTATAATTTAATATGGGAAATTAATTTATTTTTATGTCATTGTTTTAAATACCATATGTTATTTTAGGATATCCTAAGTTATTTAAAATTATACCCTAAATTATTATAGGTTTAATACTTTAAATTATTATAAGTTACTTCAAGTTATATTTTTGATTATTGAAAGCCAATATACTTTATGTTATTATAAGGTATCTTATCCTAACATATAATAATTTAAAATAATCAATAATAACCTTGATAATAACCTACAATTAAATAACCAAAAATAACATATGGTAAATAGCCTAAAATAGCCAACAATAACCCTATGATAAAATAACCAATAATACTTTAAATTCTAAAAATAGCCTATGATAGAATAGCTAATAATAAATTATGGTAAAATTACCTAAACTTTAATAATAACCTACAATATAATAATAACAATGGTTTGTGGTAAAATTTCCTATGATTGTGAGGAAATAAACTATCATAAAATAATTAACATTAGCTTATGGTAAAATTGCCTAAAATTGTTGAAAATAACTTAAAAAATAATAACCAATAATAATCAATGGTAGAATAATGTAAAATATCCAACAACAACATATGATAGAATATTCAAAAATAGCCAATGGTAAAATAATTTAAAGTAGTCAACAATAATGTATGATATAATAACTAAAAACAACCAATGGTAAAATAGCCTAAAATAGCCAATAGTAATGTATGATAAAATTTCCCAAAATAACAAAAAATAACTTACAATATAATAGCCAAAATAACTTTTGGTAAAATAATTCAGAATAGTTTACAATAGTTTACAATATGATAACTAATAATAATTTGTGGTAAAATAATTTAAAATAGCCAACAATAACCTACAATAGAATAACCACCAATAACCTGTGATATAATAGTTTACTATAGCCAAGGATAGAATAACCAACAATAGCATAGGATAGAATAGCCAAAAATAACCAATGGTAAAATAGCCTAGAGTAGCCAACAATAGCTTCCCATACAATAACCAAAAATAGTCAATGGTAAAATAATTTAAAATAGCCAACAATAGCTTACGATACAATAACCAAAAATAACCAATGGTAAAATAACCTAGAGTAGCCAATAGTAGCTTATGATAGAATAGCCATGAATAGCCAACGGTAAAATAGCTTAGAATAACTAATAGTAGCCTACAATAAAATAGCCAATAATAATGTACAATCGGATAACCAAGAATAGCCAATGGTAAAATAGCTTAGAGTAGTTGATAGTAGCCTATGATAAAATAGCCAATAATAATGTACGATAGAATAACCAAGAATAACAAATGGTAAAATAGCCAATAATAGTCTATGGTAAAATAAAACAACCAAAAATTGCTAAAAATTGCCAATGGTAAAATAGCCTAAAATAGCCAACAATAACTTACAATTAATGACCAATAGTAAAATAACGATGTGTAGTAGGTGCATGATGCAAAAATGGTCATTGCCTCATTTAAAACATACCTTGGTTGGAAGGTTATTAAGGATGGAAAATGCATAACATATGTACAAGCATCAAGGTGTTTTAATATGTGAGTAGTGATCCTTCATGTTTTGCATATTTGAAGATTTTCTTGAAATTCAATGGCTTAGACTTGTCTCTACATTTGTTTTTTGCTACATGATCTATTATTATGTCTAATTACATCAAACAAGGATATGAGAATAGATGGATGTACCATTTCATGGTGCAAGTGTTATGTAGGTCTATTATTGGACCATTTTGAATATGGAGTTAACATTTGATCTATGATTCATAACTAGGATAACCAAATCAAGGATTTGTATGATGTTTTAATGTATTTAATGGATGTTCATAGATATTCATGGAGATAGAGTTGAAAGGATCAAAACATTTAAAATTAAAGGCTAGCAAATGATTTGGTGGAGTTTCACCAAACTAACCACCATGTTTGTTATTTTGTAGGTTTTCCAAACAACAAATATTTAGAGCTACCTCTTGGGGATCCTAATCCTCAAGGCTGTATATTTGTCATTATTTGATACATTGTTGTTTCATCTATTTTTGCCATTGCAAGATAAGTTGAATCATCCTAAACTTTGTTTCAAAGTTGTGCCTTGAATTTAATTTTATAACATTCAGCTCTACAGCCTTTTAATGTGCACAAAGTGGATGCAACTTTTTGAACTACTTAGAAGTAGGTTGATTCTAGTGTAGATGAGTCTTTTTTAAAATTTTTT
Organism: Sphagnum tenellum; assembly: GCA_963921925.1. Taxonomy (NCBI): domain Eukaryota; kingdom Viridiplantae; phylum Streptophyta; class Sphagnopsida; order Sphagnales; family Sphagnaceae; genus Sphagnum; species Sphagnum tenellum. Next base: position 2,552,028 of record OY998155.1, read on the forward strand.
TTAAGGACTATATGCATTAAGTACAATAAACTTTAAATTAGTTTTAGTATTGGAAAATTGGAGTAGCTTGAAATTTTCATAATTTGTATATTTTTGAAATTTCTTGGTTAATAGTGACAATTATGAGATGTTGCATTTTTAATTAGATTTATACTTTTGTGTATTCTTTCAGGTTTTGTTTAAGGAAACTATGTTGTCAAGTTTAACTATTTATAATCAATATATGTTACATACTATAAGCAGACCATGAGATGGCCAAAGTACACGTGCTCATTTACAAGCTAATAATGTTGGCCCCAAAAACAAAAATCCCTAGAATGAGAAGCAAAGGAGGTGTAAACAATGGTGAAAATTTGTAGTTGGAAGTGCAATGGCTATTGTTAATGAACCTATTATTGAAGTTAACACATCTATGAATCTAGAGTTACTAGGACTACTGCCAAGAAGGGTGCTTTCCACTAAGGGTGACAGTATTGCCTAAAAGCATATCCTACATCCAAAGAGCTAGATAGTAGTGATAGCTTGTTTGTAGTAGCTTCAGAAGGTAGCTAAGAATTGAGGATCAAAGCAGGATACAAAATTGCAGAAAGTTGAGTGCTGTCTCTAGGCAAAAAGTTCTAGTTGGTTTGAGGCCCCCTAATCCTGCCAGTGAGGACCAGGGAGTGAAGAATTCCAAGAAGATTTTGTCTACAGTTAGCAAAATCCAGTATTGAACTAGGCTCAGTGCATGAATTTCCTTTTTTGTGGCTTCTTCAATCTCTGCACATGCCTCTACTCTCTCCTTTTTGGAGAGAACAGTGGATGGGAAGTGAGGTTAAGGTTTTTGAATTTCTAAGGCTCGCACATTTGCGGTTTCATGTTGTGAATCACCCATCTTTACTCAGTTTTTTCTCCTTCCTTAGCTGTGTGGAGTAAACATACCAGTTCTGACTATTGATTCTTGCAACAAGAGTTGAACCCTCTTGCTTCAGTTCAGATGAAATGTGGAAGTTATTTTATGGCTGCACCAAGAGTATTCCTTTGCATCTGTCTGTATGCTTTGTTATGCTTGTATCTGAAAACTGTCATTGCTCATCCACTTCAGTTTTCTGGACTCTTGCAAGCATGGTGACCATGACAGTTACAGAAATCAATTGAAGTGGAGGATTCAAATGCCATAGTAAAAGCAACACTTGGGGTGTTTTGTGTTATGAGCTGTGGCAGTCCATTGCAGTTGCTTGCTGGACAGAAGGTTTCTTCATCAACTTCTATGAAGAATAATGTTGAGGCAAAAACTTTCTGACAAAATCTTGAAATTCTGATATGGCTTTGAAGTCAGTCCTTCCTCAGCATGCAGATGGGTATAACAGCCAAAGTGCAGAGAAAAGCAAGGAATATTGGGTGATGGGTAGAGAGACAAGCTTTATGACATTAATTTGAAATTTGTGTCTAATGAAGATCTCAAAAACAGTAATAATTCCATGTAAAGTGAAGAAGGCTGTGGCTTCCCCTATTGGTGTTGATAGTGTCATGTAGAAGAATATCAGTACATGTGTCAGGTCAAATTTTATGATAGAGATTCTGCCAGACAGCATTCCTCACCAGAAGGCAAATTTTTGGACATTGTTATTGATTCACATCTCTCTGGAATATACATGCCAAGAGATTCTGAACATGTTGCATCTGTACCTAAGAGCTTTCCTTGGTATAACTAGACATAGACTTCTTGCAAAAACTGCTTGCAGCTTTTGCAGCAATCAGTATTTGCCAACATTGGTTACTATAGAGGAGCACAGCAAAAGCTTTTGTTGCACTTTGCTATGAATCTTACTATGCAGCAAAATTGGATAAAGAAGTCATGGTCTTGCCAGACAGGAGGCTCCCTACCTGTTGTCTCGTTTCATCCTTCTGGTCACTCAAAATGCAGCAGATTTGTTTGAGAAAGCTCAGTATAATCAAGTTTCATTGCTGAGGTGATTCAAAGATGGGAGGTTGAGGCGGAAGGTTGAGTTCAAAGACTGAACCACAAGTGAACTGGTGAATGAAGGAGCACAGACAATTTCATGCTTCAATAGACTAGCAAGCTCCAGTCAACTCTTCTGCCTCTCTGCTTTGTGTACAGAAAATTTCCCCAAGCTTGTCTCTCATCCCCACAAGCAAAAATACAGCACAGGTTCAGAAACATCAACCCATGTCAGATTGCTGATCAGAAGATTCCACCTCCTCCCAGAAATCTGTGAGAGAGTCTGACAGAAAAGGGCTGGGTGTATGCAGGCTCAGTTTCATTACCCACTGAGCTGCCAATGCAATCATAGAAACATTGATCCTTTTCCAAGCAAATACAAGTGTGCCTCAGGCCTGGTAAGTGCACGGTTCTTCAGAGGCTTGGAGTTATTTTGTTGCTATTACCCATGGGACTTCATTATCTTCCTCTGCATGCTGGAGTTATTGATCAGCTTGTGCTTTCCATGGATCTCACCATGGATTTCCTGAAGGGCAGAAGGATCTTTGAGTTCGTTGATGCCTAAGGCACAAGATTCTCAAGCTCTAGCTCTGGACAAATTGGTCTTGAGATGCAGAGAGAGGTTCATAACAGCAAGGAACCTGGAGGAAGTAGCAATACCCGAAGGGTCAAATGCAGGGCCAGCATCCCAACACAAGAGTACAAGCTTGCCAGCTTGAAAGCTTGAACACTCCCTTCTGTCCAGCAACTGTGATGGACTGTCACGGCTCATAAGCCAAGACATCCAAATGTTGCTCTTATGATGGCAATCAAATCCTTCCATTTTGATTGATTTGTTGTATTGTTCATGGTCAACATGCTTGCAAGAGGACAGAGAACCAGACTGTGTAAGCAATGACAGTTCTCAGGTACAAGCACCACAAAAGCATACAGACAGATGCAAAGGGATACTCAGGCTGCACCCACAAAGTAACTTCTGCATTTCATCTGAACTGAAGTGAGATGGTTCAACTCTTGTTGCAAGAATCAATAGCCAGCAACGTTATGTCTATTACAAGAGCAGAGGAAGAAGAAAAAAATTCAAGTAAAGATGGTGACCAAGAACATGAAACTACAAATGTGTGCACCTTAGAAATTCAAAAACCATAACCTCACCTCCCCATCCCCCCATTCTCTCCAAAAAAAGAAAAAGCACAGAGCAGAGAGACATGTGCTGAGATTTAAGAAACCACAAAAAGGAAAAAAATTATGCACTACCTATTACAATGCTGGATTTAGCAAACCATAGACCAAATCTTCTTGGGATTTTTCACTCCCAATCTGCCTGGTCCTCACTGGCAGGAATAGCGGCAGGAATAGGGGGCCTCAAAGCAATCACAACTTTGCCTAGAGACCGCACTTGACTTTCAGCGATTTTTGATCCTGCTTTGATCCTCAATTCCTGGCTACCTTCTGAAGCTACTACAAACAAGCTGTCATCACTATCTAGCTCTGTTACTCCCTTGTCAACAACTAAAAGCAAGGGTTCTCCTGCTGTAACTTTTGAAATACTGGTTGTCTTATTTGATTGCAAAGGGAGAGAGCTTGAATCTGCAAAATGAACACCCACTGGTGCTATGGAAGAAGCGATGGGTGCCCACCCTGGCAGTGCTGCCCATGACTTCCATGATGTGGCATCAACCTCCAGGACATTGAATGGACCTTTCCCTGTTGTGCGCCGCAATGGTGCGTCCTCCAATGATTTCACCGTTGCGTCTGCTATGGGCAACATCATTGGCAGTTGAGCTCCTGCCATCTCTCCCTCCAACAATCTGACTACTTGCAGATGTGATCTCTCTGTGAAATCCTCATCTTGTGAAGAAGTTTCATTGTCACCAGAAATCCTCTTCAAAGCTTGTTGTAGCTTTGATTTAGCTCCAGCAGATACTGCGTAGTCAAGTGCCTTGTTCAACACTGTTTCTTTATCCACTTCATCCCTATACTCTTTGCTTTGCCTGTAGCAAGCAAAGGCCAGACAATCGCCTGGAGCTGAAGTGAAATCCTTCCATCCCTCCACTCCCTTCCTTCTCTCAAAATCCTTCACTGCCCGTGCAAGCTCATTTGCCTCTTTCATACCCAATTTTCTCTCCAACAAAAACTCAGCTGAGGCCTTCCTTTGCTGAGTTGACAAAATCCGCAGCTCATACAGCAGTTGGTCCCCCCCGACATCAAAGGAGGCCAGCTTTTCTTCATCAAATCCACTGGCCTTGAGAGAAGAGCGCACCTGTGAAGCCACCACAATCATGTTCTGCTCCACCCCTGTCATGCCTGTGGCCTCATCTATCATGGAGGGCGCAAACCCAGCTCTGCTCAGAATTGGAATGATGATGGCATACTCATGCCACAACCCTCTTCTCTCACGCAAAATCTCCAGTTGCTCTTCAGTAGTTGTGGCTGAAGACAGGCTATCAGAAGCAGGAACAGCGACTGGAGGAGGCCGAAATGGTTGATACACTTCTTTTCCCTCCAAGGCACATACTACCAAACGCCTGACCATGCTCTCTCTCTTGGAACCACTCTTCCCAACTGAATCCTTTTGCAAAATAGTTCCTCTTCTCTGCAATCCAACAGTTCCTCTTCTCTGCAACAGGCATCTGAAAACAGCATACCTGGCTGCAAAATTGGAGCTGGAGATGTCGATACACATGTGAGCTCTGCAACCCATTCTTGCTGCTGTCATCTTGCTGCTGCTGTTGTCTCCATCTCCTCCTCCATTCCTTGCAAGTAACCCGCCCTTGTTGCTCCCTGCGTAGATGGGAGCCGATGACGAGAAGCTACTGCAGCTGCTCATTTTGAGCTGTGAAGCGTGACTCTTCCCCTGAAGCAGCAGATTGAATCACAAAACCCCCTGGCAGGCAAGTAAACCCTAATTCCGAACCCTAAAACCCTTGAGCTTCTTCCCCCGGTAGAAGATCAGGTGGACCCCAGATACATAGCATGATGGCCATCATCAAGTTGTTGTCCTGTCCATTTCCCGGCTTCTGTGTCAGTGACTGTTGACGAGTAGACATCGGACAAAAACGGTGGTCAGCGAAGATTTTCAAGTGTGTTGGTCCTGATGGGCGTTGTGGGTGCGTGGGGGTTGTTTTGATCCGAAAAAGGACTTTCGGTTGTTGCAGATCGATCTCGACTCACTCCCAAGATCTGCATTTGTACTGTTTTTGTCCATCATCTACAGATAGAGATCTCTTCTCTGGCAGCTGCGGTGTTGTTGGTCCTGCATTTGAAGGTAACCTAGGGTTTAAAGCTTTGGGGGTGTGGCCACACTGGGTACCTGTGAAAGAGCTTCTTCTTGAGCTTCTTTGTTGAGCTTGTTCTGGAGCTTCTTCTTGAGCTTTTGTTATACATCAACGTATGGTGATTGTCGCAATGTGTGCAGCAACCAGTGTTGTTGTAGATCCTATGTCGTCTTCTTCTTCGGCAGTGTGCGGCAGTTGTGATGTAGTTCGTGCTCTCTCGAGGACGACGACGGAAGTCAGGTCTAGAGGAGGACTCAAGTACCCACAACAGAGCTTGTTCAATGGATCAAGTGCGGCTGGATCTGGTGCTTTCTTGGGGAAGCCGGCTGCAGAGTTGAGAAGCTCGTTTAGGGGAGAACGTGTTGCGGTCGTGAAGGTGGTTAGTAGTGGGTCATCGTCGAGGACAGCAAAGAAGAAGAACAAGGATCATTCCTGTGGCAGCATTACGGCGGAGCTGAGCTTGGTGGAGTACGCGCCGTTAACTGCCGCCGTCTACGGAGCTGCTATTCTCGGCGGGGGTCTTTTCGCATGTAAGAAAACTGTTTTTCTTCAGGGTCCTAGATCAAGAAGGCCATGTGGTTTTCAGCCCCTTTTTAAAAAAAAAATTCCAGCCCCAGTTTCAATGCTGAAACATGCCTTGGGGTTTTCCTCTTTTGCAGACACAAGATCTGGCAGCAAGTATTCTCTTGGAGGTGGACTCGTTGGAGGTGCTTCTCTTGGTGTGGTAAGTAAAGTTCAGCAGAGAGAGTTCATTCCTGAATATGGCTTTGCACATCACCAAGTTGATGGCATTTGAGAAGGGCTGTATACTTAGTTCCCATGCATTTAAGCCCACAGATGATGGCATTTGAAAAGGGCTGATGATGATGGTACCCTAACCTCCTGTGGGCATGATTTTGTGTTTTTTGCCAGGCATATCTCCTCATGCAGACACCAGAGACTCGTGAACTTGGTGAAGCAGTAGGTTTTGGTGTTGGAGTGTTGCTTGCTGCTCTCTTTGGTAAGTAAACCATACTTCTGTGCTATTAAGTGCATCTCCTGAGTACCTATTTATTTCCACTACTGTTCAAACATTTCCAATGTTAGGGGATAAAGAGTGTGCTGTCTTGCATTTTACCTTCAATGGAAGTTTTTTTGAGTCCAGTGTATGTCAACTATCTGTGCAGCTATTCGACTGGTGTCCACAGGCAAGCTTATTCCAGCAGTGCCTCTCTTGGGTCTCAGTACTGCTGCATCTTTGGTATTTGCTGTCTCATATCTCCAAACAAGAGTACCATTGCCTTGAAAGAAAAATCTTCAAGAATCTGCAGTAAAGTTGTTGTTGAAACCATCTTTGACCCTTAGCACGGGCAACTCTTTAGAAAATTGACTTCACAGATTATGCCTTGTTATTTCCTGCTTGAGTATAATGTGTACTGCAAGGTCAATAGAAGAGTGGTGCAATGGAGACTCAGATGGGTATTACTCATTCAAGAATCATGCATTTGGTTTCTTTTTTTCTTGTGTTCTTGTGTTGAGGCCACCATCCAAGGAATTGAATTGTATCTCAGCAAGGTTTGACCTGAAGCTTTCTCTTTGATACAATGTCAGGAAGGGCTTTCTTGCAGCTCCATCTCTCATTTTTTGACCCTGCTCTGAGCCCCTCTTTACTTCTATTGAAGGATGCAAGAAGGGGTATGAAATACAGGGTCACATCAATCCCATGCTTTTGTGTTTTTGATTTGCTCATGCCTGACTGGTAAGAGCACCCAGCAGCGTGGTACATAATTTGGCATCATGTGGAAACTCATAGTTTCAGAATAATGCAATGTCAGAAAAAACTAGCATCTCTCTGCCTTCCCCTCTCTCTCTCTCTTGCAGTTCCTCATGTTTAGACCCTGCTCTGAGCCCCTCTTTACTTCAATCGAAGGATGATGGAAGGGGTATGAAATACAGGGCTACATTAAACTCCATACTTTGTTTTTTGATTTGTCCAAGCCTGAGTGGCAAGGGCAATCCAGAGCATGGCACAATGTCTGTTTGTAGCTTGATGACGACTATCAGAGTTTCATTATGATGATGGGAGATTAGGAGAGACTAGCAGTGCTGTTTCTCTTATGTTTTGACCTTTTTTTTTAATTCGCATTGTCTCTTGAATGCTAGCCAATGATATGATGCTGTGTTCCTGTCTTTTCCAGAAATGGGAAAACCTCACAACAATAGGTATTATACGATTGTTTGCCTGAAATTTTGGGTTGTGTATGATATATTTATTGACATGCAGCATTGATAACTAATAGCATCAGTGGATAGTTATGCCAGCAAATAGTTACTGCTATTTGTGATGAATGTGACAGTCTGATCTTTTTTGAGTAACTCTCAAGAGGTTATGACTTTGCTCAGTTTTGTGTAGTGGAGATTTGTTTTCTTGCAGTCTTGTCCGCAAACGTTTAGACCCTGCTCTGAGCCCCTCTTTACTTCAATTGAAGGATGACATAAGGGGTATGAAATACAGGGCCACATTAAATTCCATGCTTCAGTCTCTTTGGTTTGCCCCAGCATGATTGATTGGCAAGGGCGAACAAATTGGAGCATGGTACATCTTTTGATTTAGTGGTGAAATATACATAGTTTCATGATGATGGCATGTTATTAAGAATTTGGCAGCTCCTTCTTTTGTGTCCCTTGACACTGCGATGAATCTCAGTAATTCAGAACATGACAGATGAAGCAACATACATGAATGAAATCAATCCTGCAGCCGTGCCATGAACTAAGATATCTTTTCACTGTTCACTGTGTCCCATGAGCTTGGAATGCATGGTAGCATGCCAACAGCTCACTTTTGTCAGTTTCCCCTTTCTCATATGTTTCTCCTTGAAGCTGCTATGTACCACAAGTTTGTTGCTTCTCTAAACCATGACTGTCATGACTTCCTTCTGACTGTCTTCTCTGGTGTGGTTGCCCCCTTTCAAAAATCAAGCTACTACTTTCTTCACATTCACACTGTTTCCCACCAGCTTGCTGCTTTTCAATATCATCTCTCAAACCTAATTCATTATCAAATGGTTCCTTAAATTCTAAATAACTTGTGCTGCTACGGCCACATAACAACATACACAGTTAAAACATATACACAGCAAGACATGAAAAGCAAAGGCTAAAAGTCAGAAAATTCATAACTAGGATGGAAAGAACAGAGGACATGGTGTGCATGCCGATAATGGCTATTAAATTTGATGTGGCCAGAATAGCGCATAGCTCTTAGATATGGCATGCTATTACAATATGAGAGGAAAGAACCCTTCCACTGATTTTCCCATTGCGTATTTCTCTTACCAGTTGGAAACTGGAGATGACATCTTTCAGATTATTTTAAGCAGAGGACTATGAGGAATGAAGTTCTCTCTTCTCCTTGTCTTCCACACCTGATGGCTACAAGTAATTTAAATGGCTTGCCATGCTGCCAGTTCATGGTAGAACAAACTCACCCCATTGATGTTTTTTAATTGTAACAATTTGCATTTAAAAGAATTGGCCATACATGTGAAGCAATGATAGAGTCATCCCTGCATTAAGCACTTTTGCACATGGTGAACCCAAAACCCATTCCTGCTGCTGGGAAAATGCAGTATGCACAGGGTCAATCTACAAACTGCATTCTCCCAGCAGCCACTCTTGAATCAAATGAGTGCAAGAGGAATGCAACACAAATGGGCTTTGCACTAACAGGAATCTTTGTCTTTGTCTTCTTCCTCCTGGGGTTTGTTTGGACCCCTCATTTGTAGCTAAAACTCTTCAAATATCTTCAACACACAGTGAATTGTGTGTTTCAAGTCTCAATGGCAGCTGGCTGTGTTGGGAGTGGTTCTTGTCTTCGCTTCCTCGTGCGATGTTTGTTGAGCATTCTGTCCTAACCTAATTTTCCCCTTCCTTGGATCTCATGGTTGCTGCATTTCCTGTCTGTCGCATGGATTGATTAGACTGTGCACTGAGATCTGTACCCTTCTTCTGTTGAGCTGTTGAAGCAGGAGCATTGTTCACAGTACTCACCAAGGTTTCTTTGGCTTTCGTCGCATACTGTGCGACGTTATCTCTCGTTGCGGCAGCTTTCTCCGCGGTTCTGTTGCCTGCGTCGACAGCGTACTCGTAAGCTTGCCCGACATTCCGTGCGGCGGTTTGGTAAGCGAATTGCCCGCTTTGGACGGCTGCCTCGTGAGCAGCTGCGGCCTTGTTTGCTGCACGTGTATAGCTATCCGCCGCAGCTTGCGCTGTCATGTCCCTGGCAGCCATCGCTTTCCCAGCCGCAATGTTGCCAGTGGCAGCAGCGTAATTGTAAGCTTGCGTGACGGTATCTGCCGCAGCTCGGTTAGCCGATTGCCCCGCCTGCATAGTCGTTGCTTCTGCTGCTGCGGCCTTATCTGCTGCAAGTCTGTAGGCATCTGTTGCAGCCTGCATTGTCGTGTCTTTCGCAGCCATAGCTTTGTCTGCAGCAGCGTCGAGAGTGTCGAAAGCTGAGCGAACTGTGGCGTCCTTTGCAGTTGTAGCCGTCTTCACTGTACTTGTGGCATAATCATAGGCCTGTGCTGATCTCTCTGCAGCTGTGTTGTATGCCGATTGCCCAGTCTGAACAGTCGTGTCGTGCGCAGCTTTTAGCTGATCGGTTGCAAGGCTTGCTGTCTCTTGCAGTTTCTGTGCGGCCGCGGCATAAGTATCCGATGCGATCTGTACTGTCGTGTTCTTGGCGGCTGCAAGCTGCTCAGCGGCGGCATTGCCGGTGCTCACAGTGGCATCTACGGCTTGGTTTGTCGATGCAGCCACAACACCCTTCACGGCGTTGGCAGTCTGTACAAAGTTGGTGCCAATCTCCATCGCAATTTGCACGGTGGAGGTCACAGTTGCAGAGACAGAGTCCCCAGCGTCTTGCAAATAGGCTTTCGATAGCTCCACGCCTTGGTTCGCCTTCTCTTGTGCATTCTTCATGGCCTCCTGCGCGTCTTCCATTTTCTGGTTTGCGACATTAACAGTCTGTTGCCCGGCGTTGTAGATCGCGTCCTTACCAGCGTCTGCGTTGCCGACAAGAGAGTTTTTGAACGAGGCAGCAGTTGCAGACACGGTGTCAACCATCGACTGCAAGTAGCTCTTTCCATGCGCCGCCGTTGCAGCTGCAGCATTGGTAGCAGACGACTGGAAAATCCGATTCGCTGTTGCTCTTTGGGCGTCACCAGCAGCCTCCTGCTGCGGCACTGATGTGATCCCGTCGGCCGCTGCCTATCGACAACGAACAAACTTCTTGTGAGCTTCTCTTGCCTCCTCTTTATCCAAGACGCAGACGAGAGAGAAATGAACAAACGAAAGACAATAATCTTGGTCAGACATCAAACGTCTTCAAACTGCACGGTTGCTGCAAGAGGGCTGGCTACGAGAGTACTAGACACTACTCACCTTTGTAGATTCTGCCGCCTTCCTTCCTTGTTGTGCACTGCAAAAACAAACGAGTGAAAAAACAAAAGAATCATCAGCAACAGCCAAAAAACAGTAAACCGCCGGTAGCAAAAAAAAAAAAAACGAAAAAGTTCTCGCAAACACAATCTCACGTCCGATCTTCTAACAAATCACCATGCACTCCAAAGGAAAGGAAAGAAGACAAAGAAATCAGTTACTCATCAAACAGTGAACACCTGTTTGCTGCGCCTGCGTCTAACTTCTCCATCACGCCACTCCCAAGAAAAAAAACATACATACAGACGCGGAAATCGAAATTCAAGCAGGATTCAAAAGCGCAACCGAAAGAGAAATATCACGTAATCGATCGGTTAAGGAGCAGTGCTGCTAAATCGACATGAGTTCACAGAACAGATCAGAAATACCTGGAGTTTTCAACTGACAAGCTCCATGAGTCGCGGCTCTCCATTCTCGAAATGTGGCGTATCTGTAGGGTACTGAACAGTTGAAAGACTGTTGTGATCTCCCCCACACAATTGGAAGAAAACAGTGCACCAATATAAGGGAGCGAAACCGGAAAAAACACAAAATACTAGAGACAAATCCGCAAAGAAAAATTGCTCAATTTTTTTTAAAAATCTTTTGGCGAAATGGAGCGGATCGCACTACTGACTGGTTAAATAAATCGTTCCATGTCTGTAAGATCGTTTGTGCAAGATAATTACAAGAAATTGAAGATCTGCGCGCGCGACGATTGTCGAGGATTGTCGTCGATAGCTACACGGGTCCTTCCAGCAACGCGTGGCGTAGTTTGGCGTGCGGGGGATGGCGTCCACACTCGTTTCTCGAACCCCTGTTGCATACCGCCACGTGTCTTCTCTCTACGACAACCACATAGTCAACGCCACGTGTAGCCAATTGCATGACGACACGCGTCAATAATATTAGGGTTTGCGAAGAACGTGACTTCAGCTTGGAAGTTCCAGGTCATCCAAACAACTCGTGTCACTTTGTGACTGGTCGACTTCAGGTGCCGGTTCAGGGTTTCGAGGGTTTATCAAGCGTTTGGCAACTGACGTACAAGCAGAATCGAAGACTGAACAAGTGCAGATCCAGTTTTGTGTAGCATCGATTCTGTGCACGACTTTGCGGAGCAGCTGAGAATTCACAAGATTTGCTTGTTAGTAGTTGGTAGATCAGTTAGATCGCTTTGCTATTCATTTCCAGAGGTGAAATTGCTTTGGTATCCACCATTTTCAGAGTTGCGGAGGATCCGGTGTTTGATTGATCTGTTGAAGAAGAAGAATAAGAAGCTCTGCGCAGCCATCCTCAAGCAAAGCCTAGGAGGAGGGAGGAGGGATTTGGAACTACATTGTTGAGAAGCAAGCAAATGGCAAACAATAATAATTATATTCGCTCAGGAGATGTCCAGCAGCAACAGCCATATCATCAAGCTCCAGAACCAGTGCAGGTGATGCATAATTTTCTCCAGAATTTTTTTCTGGTTTCAAACACGATATTGCTGAAACAGGGTTTGCTTTTTGTGTCACATCTTCAATACAGATTTTGTTTGCCTTGCAAAAGTGTTGTTCTTTCTGTACAGACTGACTCAAAGGTTTGAAAGTACTTTGGTCTTTTCTTAGCACACAGATTTTGTTATCTGACAGTGACCTTGTGGAGTTGATTGTGCAGCCTTTGGAAGAGAAGCTAGGTCAATTGAAGGTAGCAGTACAAGGGAAATTGGAATCAACTGCAGACAGTGCTAATCAGAGTTTGAAGAAGGCTCAAACTGCTGCAGAGAACAAGTAGGGACCACTAAAACCAATCTTGGTCTTTGCTTCACGAGTAGGACATCTTTTCATTAATCAGCTCTGATCTCAGATTCTGGGATCACAGCAATTTTCCATTATGTTTTTTCATCTAGCTGTTCTCATGGTCATCTCACAGCTCTACCTTTCCTGCATTGACCAATTGCAGGAGCTGTGAGAGCTGTGAGTCCAACTATGATTCACCTAAAAATGGAATCTGTACCCTTTTCATGAAAACATGTGTTCTCAGAGTTCCTAACATGATTAATTATATATTTTCAATGCACTTGCAGCTCTCCAATCGAAAGAAACTATCCCTGCAGCAAGAAACAAGACCCTATGTCAGTGGCTTTCCATTAGCATGCTGTGATCACAGCATACTGTGTGTAACTGTGATCACAGTAGCCTAATGGAAAAAGACCTTTATTATCTTGACCGATCTGTGCTCCATCTGTATGAATTATTTGTTTGGAAAGATGTGGTTTCAAATGTAACCCTAAAAATGGATTCTCTTGAAAATCCTCACTGATGGAGAGGGATGATTGTGTGGGAATGCAGGCATGAGGCGACAAAGCAAGGGCTATCTCCAGCTTCTCAGGAGCAATACAACTCTGCCCTTCAGCAATTAGGAAAAGCTTACCAGACTGCACAGGACACAGGGAATCAAGTCGCACAGCAGCTGGGATTAGCACATGACCAAGTTCGGAGTGGTGTTCATGATCTGAGGGGTGTTGCAAGACAAGAAGCCGAGCAACGCAGCCGTGATGCACAGGAGCATGTACAAGAGGGGAAGGGAGCATTGCAACAAGGAATAGATACAGTGCAAGATGCATTGCGGCAAGGGACTGCTGTTGCGACACAGAGATTGCAACAAGCTACCACTACTGCACCACAACAACCGACTGCAAGCAAAACAAGCCAGACAAATCAAGCAAATGCACAAGAGCCAGAATCCAGCAGCCTTGTGCAATCTGTCACTGCTGTGCTCTCACAAACAGCAGTGTCTGTGAAAGAAGCTTTGGTGGGGAAGTCCACCACAGGGGGAGATCAATCAACTATTACAGATCCTGCTAGCCATGAAGCTGCTGGATCAACAAAAACTGTAAGCAGCAGCATTGTAGATGCTGTAACAGCTGTAGCAAATGCAGTTAAGGAAACACTAGCTCCGGCTGCTGCAACTGATCAGCAACCTGCAAAAGATGGAAGTCTTGATACACCTGTGCAACAACACAAAACAACCACTTAAGTAAGCTGATATCATCAATGCCACACTTTCAGATTTTTGGGTTTGCAGGTTTTGATCAATTGACTAAAATCCACAAATTGTAGTCACCCAAGTGCAGATTTTGCAATGTCTTGGAAGTCTTGGAAACATGTATGTTTAGTGCAATAAATTCTCACTAAAATTTAAGTGCTGTGACCAAACTATTACAAACCTTGTGTAATTCCTGTTACTGTTATATACTATGTGTTCTTTGTATTTTTTTCTCCACTTTCAACATTGTTTTCTAATTGTCTGTTTTCTAATAGCTCATAAATTCTGCCATTCTTGGGCATCCAATTGCATATATTGATTTTTGTCTGCTGCAATTTTACTTTCCTGGTGATGGAATGAAATTAGTTTTTGGTTCAAGCCAAGGCTCTATCCAAAATTCTACAGATATCCTCAACAAATTTCCTCACTGCATCACCAGTTCAGAAAAACAGAAAATTGTAATGAACCTGTCAATAAGTTCCAACATCAAAATTACATGTTTAATACTCCATGCATTGGAAAAGCTTGAAAACTCAAAGAAAAAGCTACAAGTGGAAGTAAATTTGCCAAATGCTACAGTACTTTCTGCAGAGTGGAGAGCAATAACAGTTGATGATGTGGTAATATATATAATGCACCAATTTGGAGGTACTGAACTATAGAAAATTGAGGTTAAAAGTCACAACATATATAGTGCACCAATTTGGAGGAAACTTAAGTATACAAAATCTGAATAAATTGGAAACGCAATTACATTTTTGGGGAGAACTGCAATACTTGTAAGAACATCCAGAAGTAAGGGGATGTATTCAACCAGATACATACCCAAACATACCCTTTCAGGTGCATACCCAAACTGCAATCTGCTAGTTTAACAGAAGTACTTGAAACAAATAATAACACTACACTATTAGAGTTCAGCCTATTTGGTACACTGTCACTATTTAGCATGCGACCATATATAAGGTCAAAATGTTGAAGCATAGTATGGCTGCAGACATACAAGGTCGCAGACATTGTCCAAACAACACAGTAAACCAAAGCAGTCTACATTTTCAGAAGATCAATCTTGAGCACTTTCCTTGTCATAAAACTGCAGCTGCCACAAAGCTTCGGTTTTTTAATGGATCATGTGCCACATCTTGCCATCCTGTAGCTTCCACAAAACTCTCAATCCGCACATCCAAGTTATCACTTTTTAATCTCTAAAGTCGAGCATTAGAATGAACAATTTTGCACAAAACTCTTTGAAACTGTTTGTTGAATGAAACAGGTAGTAAAAATTTGAGAAAGACAACAAACCCGTAGCAGCAGCAGCTGAGAAAGTTAAAGCCAATGCAATTCATACGTAGAGTACATCATGTTAGGATGATGTTACATTAATAAGATCTAGATTTGTCACCTCATTGACCACAACTCATTTGCAAGAAATATGGGATTCTTTTACTTGAGCCCAAAAAGAAGATAAATTGGATTGCCAATTGATTAGCTTGAGTCACTTTAGATATATTACTTGGAGAATTCATCTTATGACACACCTTGATTACAATGGTAATACATATGCAAGTTTGTGGCAACACTTATCTTTTTCAAGTTTTCTTATTATAAAAGTAGTCAATTTGCATTCCCAATTCAGGATTTTTTGAAGTCTTTGAAAGTCTGCATGGTAGATGTCTCTCTTTTATTGATAATCACATCTTTTGTGGTGCGAGTTGGATTTTTATTTTTATTTTTTTTCAATTTTGCAAGGTAGGTGGACTGGCCTATGGTTTAAATAAGATAATTTCAAAACAATTTGTTTTCCCCCTCCAGGACTTTGAGGGATATTTTCGAAAAAAATCATTTGTACAAAGTTGTTACCCCCTACCCCCCCCCCCCCCCCTCTTCTCCTTGTGTCACTCTTCCAAGCTTGGGCAAATAGGATGTATTTAGGATGTGATTAATAATTTTGAAAATAGATATTGCATGCAACAAATGGGAAGGTACAACAAGCATTCAAGGCCCCCAACTTTTTTTTTTTCAAGTTGGGGGTGGATTGGGGGAGATATTTTTCATTTTGGGGGGGGGGTCCTATGTCTTCCCATCACATTCATGAACAGGTTATGATGTGTTCCCATATTGTTCCCCAAGTTCCCAATGTGTTGCCAAAGGGTGTCACTAATAGCACATGACTTCAAACCCCATGTGTTTTGGCCAAAGTTCTTCTTTTATGTTGTTTTTTTCACTCTGCGAGTGATCTATATAGGTGGGCTAAAAGGGGAAGCTCTCCGTATACAGGGGGAGCCTTGAGTTTGGTCATACAGGGGTGAGATTTTAAAGAAAAACCTCCAAAAAACCATCAATTTTGGTAGTAAACTGAGTTTCATCTTGGTTTTCCTTTTGATTGAGCACGTCCATTGTTGCTACATAATTACTCTTGAACAAATGGAGTAGCAATAGGAACAACTAGTGTGGCCATTCCAACTACCTACTCCGAGCTTACCCAAGTTTTGTAAGAAATTTTTACAAACTCTATCACCACAAATTTGTTTTCTAAAACCATGAATCTCCCTCTCCTCTCCTCTTCTTGTTTATCCATCTTCTTTTTCTCAATTCTTTTCTATAACTCCTTTTTTATTTATTTTTCCAACAACTCAATTTTCCTTTTTGCTACTCCGACTTTTTCTTCTGCAACTCTAATGCAGGAATGCTGATTTATGCCTCAAAATATAGTATATGCTATTGGTGATCTCGCATCATTTCCTTTCAAGGTTAATTTGGGAAACCATTACTCACACTCCAAATGAAATGAATATCTTGCTAGTCTATTCCATTGAGACAAGTAACAAGACATGGTGATAAAGAAGATACTATAGATGATGGGGATAATCTTCAAGGTTGGAATTGGAGGGTCAAGGAGCTATGCGACACACATTGTATAGTGAATGTTTTGTTGGGTGTATTCTGAGGTGGTGGTACCAAAAGCTATAGTTGTAGAACTTTAGAGAAAATCAATTAATGCAAAGTTGCTTAGATTTAATTCTAACATAAATTGGATTGGTCGTCTCATGGGATGGATACACATGACAATCATACTTGTTAGGTTATAATTGTGTTAATGAACGGGAGCTTGATGAAGTTGTGAGGTTGGAATAAGAGATAAGTTATGTTCACACTTTATTTCCATGGCTATTAAAATTCTTTTCAAATTGGCTCTACACTACATTGATTGATGATAAAGTCTAGGTGAAAATATCCTCAATGTTGTCTTCAATTGTGCATTTTTGTTGCAATAGTGTGGAGTAAACAACATTGACAAGAGAGTTCAAATTAGATGTTTTTGGTGTAGAAAGGTTATTTATCCAAGTTAGAAGAAATCCCAAATGATATTGTTATGTTGGATGATCTCCTCTCAACCAACCCCTAGGCTAGATAGAAATACGAAACATTAAGCTTTTACATCACAAAATTGCAATAATAACATTATTTTGCAATTCATTATGTTCATTGTATGTATTGTTCATGTGTGGGACATGTAGAGCTAATGTTATGTATATCGGGCCAAGCCTTCTTTTTGACATGATGAATTACATTTGTAGTTTAAAATATGAACATTTTCATGCATGTTTGTGGGTGTAGCTAAGAAAAGAATTTACATTCCATTGAAATTATAAAACACTTGTAGAGGCCCAAATAAAGGGTGTGACTATGGCCAACAACAACCCTTATTTGGGTTTCTACCAATTTATCACTTTTAATATGTCATTACATTCACCAACTACTCATTTATGATTCTTACCTACCTACCAAAATAATTAGCAAGGTACATGGCATGATTATCAAAATATTTTCACATGCCTTTTGTAAATCATCACATGTTTTGAAAAAACAAATTGTGTTGTGTTTTAGTCTAAGGTAATGCCTATTGAGCGGGGAGTTGCAAAATTAAATGAATTTTTAAAAAAAAACCTGAAACATTTCAAAAAATGGAAATTTAGTCCCAAAATATCCAACTAGTATTAAAATTTATAATTGGCCCTTTTGACTAGGCCATTGGCCATTTTGACCAAGCTTACTTACTTAGCCTTATTGATTGAATATAATAAGTGGCCTTATTGACTAGGGCATCTACCAATTTGATTAAATTAGGTCATCTTATTGACCAAGCCATTAACCAATTTGATTATGTTGTAGTTTTAAATTAAATTTGAGTAAATGTTCGATTTGACTAATTGTCAAATCAGTCACTTTAGTCAAATTGATTTGTCAAAACATACCTATTATCATTCAAGCCTTTGGCCTTTAGTAAAAAATACATATCCTTTAGTAAAAAATACCCATATAATCAATTTGGTTAATTTGAAAAAATAGGAATTTTAGTATTAAATGTTGGGATTATTGTCAATATTTTTCAATGCACTGTGTAGGGTAATGTTTAGTTTTCTTTTTGTTACCAATACTATTCTTGTTGCATTATTAGTCATATTGATGAGATTTTATGCAAGAACATAATTTATCTCTTTTCCAATTTAGTTTTTTATAATCCTTTTGCTTTCTTTTGTGTGACATCAAATAACCTTTTGTGGGCTATTATTTCTCATTGATTCATTTTACTAATAATATGTTTCTATCCATTTGTATCTCATGTTGAATTCTTTAGCTTGAATTCCTCATCTATTTCTCAATTTGAATTCTTGATGTAATGGTGTTTTGTGTTTTTTCACTATGATATTGTTGTGAGATTTATCTTAATGTTTGTTTTCTCTTCTAATCTCAATGGTTACTTTCCATGTTGTAGGAAAGCTAAATTTTACCATCTTGGTCTCTAATTTTAAAATTGTCCAAATGACCGAAAATGTCCTTTATGTAGTGTTTACGTTTTAGCAAGGTTCTCTACATGTTTCTAAGGATTTTTTTAATGTCGAAGACAACATTGTGTTAATGTTTGTTTAACAAGTTCTTGATGTGAATTCTGAATGGATGTTTTGGACAATCACCATTGGCAAATATTGGATTGCTGGTGAGCATGCGCTCAATAACTTTCAAGATACTATTATGACACCAAACATAGTTGCATTAATGCCAAACATTGTTGTAAAAAGGTGTCATGATGAAGGAAAAGCCGAATCCAGTTTCCCATGACTTGAAATTTGATATCCCAATGGTGGAGTCATCATTCATTGACCTTTGTGATTTTCTTGACAAAGATGACCCATCCCTTCTTGATGTAGTTGTCCTTTTCTGAGTGAATTCTTGACTTGCCAAAGAGCAACCTTTGCACTTGGATGTGCCGTAAGTGGTTCCTTTCACGAACATTGTCAATTCGCTGAAAGTAATGTTTCTAACACCGCACGCTTCTTCTAATTGAAGTCCTTTGACTATGATGCCATCACAATTGAGTTTGTGAATTGTCTTCCCACAAAATTTAACGGTGATATTTTATTTGAAATTCCTCCTATGTGATCTATAGGGACATTTTGAACAATTGCAAGGTATGGACAAAAAATACAATGGTCATTGTTTGGTGCAAGTTACAAACTAATAACATCAACAATGTGTTTAAATTGGGCTTCAAAATGACGAAATGTCGTGGACATTTGTGTTGTTAGAATGATTTTTTTCCTTTGTTTTTAATGTTCTTTTACATGTAATGAAATTAGTTGGAATGGCGATTGTTCCTAACTATTAATATTTAGGTAGTGCCTTGTGAAATCCTTAATTTGTACCATCAGCTATAAGTTTTATGACTTTTCACCCACCTATTTACAAACTTGTAGTTGCAGAAAGTATTATGTTGTTCACAAATTTCAAAATATTTCAAGAGTCGCGATCCACTTGGGCACCCATTTGCATCCAATTACAAAAGGGATGTGTAGAGAATCCCTCCAAGAGATGAAGAACATGGTTGCAAATGAGGTTTATCACAAGCCAACTTTTACATCTTTGGCTATTACTTTGTTTGCAAATAAAAGTTTTTTTTTTGTCATTTGTTCAACAAAGATGGAATAGGTCCTTTGGAGCTTTTCAAAGGTGAAAAAACTAAATCAAACATTATTAAAGTTCCCTCCTTTGTGCTTTCTTAGCATACACAATCTGATCCTTTTATTGTAGCATTGTCCTGATAACTCAAGCTCCCTTAACTATATTTTCAAATTGAAAGCACTGTCTGGTTATGACTATATTCAGGATAACTATTTTGCTAATGAACAGACTAGGCAAAAGGTTTTAAATAATTCAAGATGTCCATCAATGGAATTGCGTTTGGATAATGTTTGATCATGTAAAATGTGTTCAAGGATGGATGACCATGGCCTGTCACATTTATGATTCGATTTATTGGAGGTCATGATGGTTACAATCTGTGACATGCAATATAAGGACACGAAATCTCAATTCATTTAGTGGATGAAGTTGAATGTAGTTGTTGAAAGGAAAGGGTTGGGTATTGCTTGTTTTCAAGGGGTTCATGATGGATGGTGTGCAAATAAATTGGAATGTTGTTCACATTCTTTGTGGGATTAAAGATTTTATGGTCAAGATGGTTGACAAAAAATGGATTAATTTTTTCCATTGGATTTAGTCTTTTGATAGACATACTAAACAACTAATTGTTCATGAGTTCCATGTTTAGCACAAAACCTTTTGTTATGATTATAATAAAGCCATGTTCTTGGAGGAAGCTAACCTTCAATATGCTACCATTCAATCTTGGTGGTATTTGTTTAGAGCTATAAGTGAAGGCGCCATTCACAAGCTCAATAATTGGCTCAGCTTTTGGCACTTTCATGTGCGACAATGGGGAAGCTTCATGTTGGATGTAAATCTACCAAACTATTGTGTTCAAATTTAATTTTCCATTTGTCCTTTTTAAATTCTAACTTCATGTTCTCTATTTGTTTGTAAAAATTCTCTTTGGACAAGGAAACTAATATGTTAATTCATAACTTATCTAAAATAGTTCATAACATTTAGATGCAATAATCTGGCCATAAGGGTATTTGTTTTTTTGCTGCAATGCCCAACAATTACATGTGAGCATTCAGGTAGCCCTCATTGTATTATGCTTTCTTACGAATAGGTGCATTTGGATTTGATCTAGACAAGAATGAATTGTGCTTGTGTAGGGCTAGTTAATTTGGGGACCTAATCAAAATTGGTGCTATAGTTGCCAAATTCACCTTAAACTCTAGTCTTTTACTAAAATACTACATTTGGAAGGTGAAGAAGTGTGTGGATTAGCCAAATGCAAGGTAGACCTTCCACCTAGGTTAGAAGCAAATTCACACCAACATGATCAGGTGAATTTCTTTTGTCTGAAAGTGGTTAATGTAATTGTTCCAATCAAATATTTGTTAGTTGCTAATGGGCGAGAGGGGAATGACATTGATCTTGTTGTCACCCGCAATGGTACGAAGGTCCTTAAATGCTTCTATGGGGATGGCATTTGGTGAATTGAACATTGTTCCCCAAAGTCAAGTAGTTGTTGCTTGGTGTTGCAAAAAGACTAAACACTACTACAAAGTCAAAATCATTTCAAAACAAATAGATCATGGTATTCTTGCTCCATGTTATGTTGGTTACTAGTCTTTAGCCAAAGGTGTATCAATTGAGCTACATAAGTTTTGGTTTTGTCATGATGACCTTATGCATTGTGTGTGAAGGACAAGCAAGAAATATGCATTCGATAGGCTAGCCTTGCCATCCTTCTGACATGTGCAAGAAGGAACATATCTCTTTCAAATTGAGGTGGCGGCATGGGAGGAGGTTGGTTTCTTGCTTTCGAAGAAGGGAAGATGTCCCCTTATTAATTTAGTTGGGGACGACATATTTACACCATGAAGTAACCCCTTGGATGTGCCCTTCAGAATCTTTTTGGCAATGGTATTTTTGCCCTTGTTTATAAGTAATTGGATCTAGATGTTTGGCCAAAATCAAGGAATGGGAAGAAGATTTGTCATTTTGACATTTTCAAGTTATCCATTTTATAAGAAAATAAGTGGGAGGTGGGATGAACTTTTGAAGCCACACTATTACTCCTTCAAACATTCCTCCTCTTGGATATGGATGGATTTTTTGGCTTTTTACATGATTATTAAAAAATTATAAGTAATATGAAGTAACAATTAATGGTTACTCAGTTTGCAATTGCATGGATTTTTTTGCCATGATGGCTTTGTCCTTGGGCAAGAAAGGGCCATGGGTGCCTTGGAAGCACTTGCATTACATTGTGCAATATGCCATGTATTATAGGATTAAAGAACCATTCATCAACTATCCATTTTGGAGTTGGAATGAAGTTCATAGATTATTACATCGTGCCAAAGTCTAGGAGGTAAATTAGGTTGCAAAGTCATAAGATTGTTGTTAAATAAGACTATTATGGGTTTTGTTTTTTTGGAATTTATTTTGCTACAGAAATGAAAATATTCTTCAGCATGATGTGTGTAGTTCATTATTCATTAAATTTTCAAGCATTTTCCCATTCCATCAATATTTGGACTTCCTACCTTTGACTTACTGTGTGGTTTGATTTAATTTACATAAATTATTGTTTCACCCTTTTACATTGTAATGTAGTTCCTTTGAGTTTCGCCTTGGACACCCTTTTTTGTGAATGAAGTTGGACATGAAAATTATGTGACTCTAGTAATTTCCAATCATCATAATTGTTTTGGAATTACTTTCATCCATACACTCAACCAATCGGAATTTTCATCCAATTTTTTTTTCTACTTTCAATTATCATCCAAAAGTTCATTCATGCTCCACGTTCATCCAAATATTTCACCATTCTAACTTTCATCCATGTAGATGTGGTTTCCATCCAACATAAATTATTTGGAATTAATTCCATCCATTCATTTTAAGATGTCAAATTTTTCATCCAAATTATTTGTCAACTTGTAATTATCATCCAAAATGTCGCAACCCCACTTTGGGCTAGGTGTGAGGATGAAACTCACATTCCCAAAAGTGGGAACTTGGAGTCCTCTGGGACATTTGAAAATTTAGAGCTTGATCGCAATGGTCAAAACACCTTGTATTGGGGTGTTTTTTATACCATTGGAAAGGTCTTGAAGTGTAGATGTCCAAAATGGCCTCACATGAGCCATTTGGACATTTGCAGCCCAAGTTATGGGTAAAAGAAGGGTCGGGAGTTAAACTGCCAATTTGACTCCCGACCACTAAAAGTCGGGAATCGACCCAATTTCGACGTCTGCAGGAGGAGAGCGACATGGCGTTGGAAAACTCTTGAAAAGAGCTACAAGATTGCTTCAAACCTCATCCCAATTGGAGGTTTGAGCAAGAACTTATGGATGCCCAAAGTTTCGAGAGTCCAACCCGGGACAATTTTGGGACTCCTTCTTGGGAATCCCGAGAAAAAGTGCCATTCGGATGTAGCCTTCGCGGAGAGCTGCAGAGAATACTATATGAGGGAAGGTGGTGGCTTCCCTTGAATCCGGGCCGTGGTGAATCAAGTGAGTCCAAGGTTGCCCGTGGTTTGTCCCAACACCAAAAGGGTGCAAAATGTATTCTAACCAACTTGTGGTTGGTTTTGGATGCAGGACCGAATAATTAAGTAGCTTGGCCCTCTTCCTAGTCTAATCCCGGAGCTTTCAGCATGCCCCTCTTACCCCTTTTTAGTGCTGGAAGCTGGGAACAACACCAAGTCCCCGTTTACTTCCGCCTTTGACATAGTTGGACTCTTGTGAGTCTAACAAGGACTTGGGGGCGCATCACAAAAAGTTCATTGATGTTCAACTTTCATCTAAATTTTTCATCCATTTTGTGACTTTCATCCATGTACATGTGGAAAAATATATTTCATGTCATTCCTATGTGGTAGAGGGATATTCTAATAATATTTTATCCACATCATCAAAATATTCAAAAAATATCCATTCCGGTTATCATGTTCATGTGCTCACTTCGTAGTGTCATGTAGCAATGTGCCTAATGTTTTTAAAATTTATTTTTTCATTCTTGTCAACATGGTCTATATTAAATTCCAACAAGTTGAGAAAACATTTCAAAATTACCCATTCCATATGCTTCAAAATAACATAACTTCATCATATGTTATTTCATGTTTTTATTATTCATTCCTTGGGTGTTGCACCTTGAAAAATTTGAAATGACATTAAATGTCCATCAATGTAATCATGGATGGTTTAAATATTGATAAAACAATCGTAGAAGTTGAGTGAATAATCACATAGGAATTATATGATTAGACATTTAATAATATAAATTGAAATTATGCTCACACCTAAAACTTTAAAACCCTAAACCTTAATGCCTAAATGCCCACCCCATTGATGCACTTCATGAATTTCATAAAACAAAGCCATGTCCAAGTAAGGGCATAGTTCATGTTTGAGAGCTAAAAAGCTCACCTATGTAGGCCATCTTGGTTTAAAAAAAAAACCTATGCCCATTGGTCAAGTCATCTCATACCAATGTCTATGCCCTACTAATGCCCACCCAATATTGTTAAATACCTCAAAAACACATGACATGGATTATCATTAGATTGAAAACCAATATCTCTTAACATTTGCTAGTTTTCTTGGTCTTTTTTTCAAATTCAGTGTTTTTTTCTTCAACTTAATGGCCCTTATATTCTAAATGTAAATTTACTAAACTTATTAAAACCAACATCCATGGGTTCATTCACACACATATATTTTATTCATATTTGGTTATTTTTCTACTGGATGATGATAAACACAAATGTTATTTACTATGATCGTGTAACAAAATAATGTCTAAAATTGATGTTAAAATATTAGTTATAAAGCATTATTTCATTATTCAAAACAATCTTGTTACAAAATAGAAGAAAAATGATTACATATTCAAATTGAACATCGTCAAGTGCATCTTTTTGTTATTGAAATTGGATGACACATCACAATCTTGGATGTGAAGTTTTGCACTTGCACCAACCAACAATCCAATGCAAAATCAAAAGATCTTTCACAACTTGCCTTACATTTGATCACAAATGTAAATGGTGTTTTTGGAATCAAGTTCATGCACAACCTACAAAGATTGAAATTGAAAATTTGTAAGAACATTTTGTACAATATAAGAAAATCAAAACTAAATCATAACATCAATTTTTGCTCAACACTCATTACCTCCTTAGTTCCAAAACACATAATATTGACATAAGAATATTTATTAAAAATAAATCATTGGAATTTGAATTTTTTTTAGATCAAAACCAAGTTCAAACTCCATTTAAATTTGGAATTATTAATTTTTATGATAATAAACAAATCCACAAAGTCAAGGCATTTGGACCTCTATGTGCTCTTTCACATCTAATAAATTATATATGAGTTATTTAAAAAATCTTTTGATAGAGGACCAAACTCTCAAACCCAAGATGTAATAAGAATAAATGCACAATATTTGTTGAATACTTAATAGAAGAATAGCAATTGAATTTGACAAAAAAAAAAGTGAGATTTAAGATGAAACTATTTTTTTTACTACTATTAAAACTTATAAAAATAATTTCACAACTCATATATATATATCAATGTATTTAATTTAATTTTTTAACATCTCACTCCTTGTTCCAACCAAACTGGGGGTTTTGGTTCTTATGAGGCTGACTTTGCAAATAATTTTAATATGTTAATAAATTAAAAAAAAAATTAGGTCAAGGTTTTAGGGTTTAGGGTTGGCTATGGCCTAGAAGATTACCCCCTTTCTGCCACGTTAGGAAATTCCTAGACCGCCACGTTGACGTTGTGCTGAGTCCCTCGTTTTACACCCTTTTTACACTTGGGCAATAGTTACAGGCTTCGCGCGCGGAGCTCATGCGGCATGCTTGCACGCGTCGTCGCCGCTTCCGTTCGTCGTCAGCAAAATCACCATCTCCCGAGAATTCTACTTCTTCTTCTTCTTTCTGATTCTTCAAAAGCACTATCCCAAAAAAATTGCAGTTAAATTTCCAGAAAAAAAATTTCCCTCATCTTTTTTTTTTTGGGTTGGGTTTTTCGCTTTTCTGTGCAGGATACTTGTTAGAGAGGAGCTGCTTGCCTGCAGGCAAGTTGTTGCGGGGTCGGAGCTCGAGCACGGAGGTCGAGATCATGGCAACTACTGCAGTGATGGTGAGTTGCAATGCTAGGATGATGCTGATGAGTTATGGGAATTCGCTCTTCACTCCTGGAGCTGTTCGATCATCATCACTTGTCGAAGCTCCTGTGTATTCATCAGGTTCTTTAGCTTCTGGTTCGACGAGAGTGTCGATGTTGGGTTCTGTTTTTAAGATCCGCAAGAATCTGATCACCTCAATTGAGCATTCGAGAATTCAGAGCGGTAAGAACAGGCTTAGGAATTGCATTGTGAGAGCATCGCTCAAGGGAGAGGGCGAGTCGAGAGTGAGGCGACAGGCGTCTGAGAAGGCCGAGGTGGAAACAGCTGGTGGTTCTGATTCTGCAGCAGCAGCAGCAGCTCCTCCTCCTCTTCGTAGCAGCAGCTCAGATGCAGATCAAGTTCGATTGCCTGCAGACGCCGCTGTTTACGTCGACAAGTCGGTGCTTGACAGTTTTCTGGATCTGGCACGAGCTGGAAGAATTGCTGATGATGAAGGCCTCGTCAGGGAAGAAGACGATCATGCGGAAGAAGAAGCTGGTGGGATAGCTGTGCAGCAGCAGGAATTGGGTCGCTCGGCGGAGGCCGATACAGCAGCTGTGGGTCTTGGAAACAAACCCTCGGAGGTTGCCCAGGAGGAAGAAGGTTCTGGCCCCTACTTTGAAGACCAGGAGCTCACGGCAAGCGTCCTGGACGTTGCTTCTGACGCAGCAGTCGACATTCAGCCGGAAGTTGACGCTGAAGCAGAGCGAGAAGCTGAAGCAATTGTGGATAAGTTTGGAGGTTCAGCAGGCTCCAGCTCGAAACTGCTTACTCAAGCGAACATTGAGGAGCTTGCCGAAGTCGCTGCGAGACTGGAGAGCCAGCGTGCTAGTGCAGGATTGGAAACGGGATCAGGCCGCCAAGCTGGAGCCGCAGAGAGAGGAGGCGGTGCAGCAAAACGACGTTCTAGCATCGAGGAGACTGGCAAGAAGATAGCAGCAGAGGTAAGACAAAGGGTAGAGGATCTGCAGGAAGGAGTGGATGGTGTTGTAGAAGCAGGAGAGTATGCGAAAGAAGGACTGGACAAAAGGATTAAAGTCCTGAATCTCGCAGCTGAAGAAGCCAGAGAAACAGGCACCCAAGCTGCCGATATTGCAGCAAAGGGATGGGAAGCGCTTGCAAAACGAACGGAAGATCTCGTCACCCATCTCCAGAAAACAACCACTGCAACACAACAAAGCTTGAACAAGAATGCAGAAGTAGCCAAGGAACAGATAGAACAAAACATGGCTGAAGCATACAACAAAGTGGGTGAAACTCGAGAGAATATTAACGACTTGCAAAGTGATCTGGAGCAAAACTTGACAGAAATACAAAACAAAATCAAACAAAAAGTGGGAGAAGCTCAAGCTACATACTCCAAATTGTTGGGAGATGCAAAACTTGCTGTAGCTGCTGCTGAGCAAAAATCCCCAAATGCAGATCAAAGTAAGGAGGATGAGGATTCTTCTTCTTCTTCTTCTTTCACAGAAGCAGCTGCTACAGTTTCAAAGATGATGAGCCATAGCTATGAAGATGAAGTTGGAAATGAGCAATTGGCAGAAGGATCATCAAGGAAAGAACTCAAAAACAATTTTCAGCAAGAAGAGTCTGATGCTGCTGCTGGAGCAACAAATACAGATCCTGCAGAAATAGGCAGAGATGATGAATGGGGTGGTAAGTAGGAACCCTGATTTGATGGTTTAGAGATCATCACATCAAAGTGTAGCAGCCAAGGAGAAAATCTCTAATCAAGTTCTGAGTAATTTGATAATTTTCTTGAGATTATTTGCATCAATCTTCTTCTTCTGAGCACAATGTTTCTTCATTTCTTCTTTGCTAATGGGGGGCCATAATGGTGACAATGGATGGATACGGTTGGATTTTTTAAAAGCCCTTTGAATGTGCATTGTCATATCATCAGTGGCAGAGACTTTGGAAAATTTGCTCAGTTCCCAAGTCTCACTCTAGTAAATCTTGTTGTGATTCATACAAGTGGTTTGAACAAGCTAATTTCAGATGGGTGACGAAGATCAACGGTTTTGTTCAAGTTTTTCACATGGGTGGTGGGGGTTTTCTCTAGAAGCTGCTCTTCATCTCGGCTGGATTGGTTTCTTGTGGTGCATTATTTGCCCAGAAACCATATATTCTTGGGTTTTGAGGTTTGCTCTCAAGATTTCAAATAGGTAAAATGGGTCCTACGATCTGGGTTCTGGATGCTTTCAAAGGGGACCTTTCCTTAGGTATGCACACATCTCTAAAATATGTGCAATGCAGATCTGCCAAAGACCACCAGCATGATGCAACACATTTTTTGGACACAATTTTCATATTTTTGTATAACTTTGATAATTGGTTGTAAAATTTCTAAGTTGCTTATTAAAATTTCAGCTAATTAAGTGCATATACTTTGGAAAGTTTCTGTGCACTGCAATCTTCATTAAGGCTCAATATTGTGACTACTCAAATGGTATCATGCTTTGGCAGAAGCAAAAAAGCTCACTAGAGCTGCTTCTTCTTCAATCAAGAAAAGAAAGTCACACCCGCAACAAACTGAAATTGTTGCCCTTGAATGCACAAGTTTTTTTTGGTATCTTTATTGACTGTCATTTGTTGTTGTATGACACAGATAACAAACACACTCACGAGGAAACCTTCACAAGAACCTGACCCTGAACCCCTGGTTTTAACACTGCAAACTGGATACCCTCCCAACGCTGGACATAGCCTCACACACACACACACACACACGTGTGTAATGTGTTCTCCACAGGAAAACCAATGTGATTTTGTCCATTCTTCACTATCTGATAAGCTTAAAGCCAGTGGAATGGTACACATATATACATGAATTTGCAATTATTCTTTGAACATCTGAATTTAAACTTATTACAGTACTTAACTCCACATTGCAGCAATTGCCACTGTCTGCACCTCTCAACATCTCATTCCGATTGAGGAGCTGGAAAGCTGTGAAATAGGTACCTCATGTTGATGGTTTTTCACATTGAGACTTCAACATCTGGAGGACTCGTTGTCCGCAGGACCTATGCATCCTTAAATCTTTTAAGAAGCGTGACTGTGACTTGTGCCTGTTTTTTTTTTCTTCCCATAAATGAGAGTAACTTGATGGGATGGATGCATACATACACCAATATTAAGCAAGAAGAAGCTCCCCGGGAGCCTAGTAAAGGGAGAAGTATCCTATCCAGGTGTAAACTGCTGCGACAATCACAAGGAGGAAGGTGGGAATTATGGAGAAGTTGAGTAAATTCTGCTCTCCAGCCCAACCTGTAATGGTTATGAGCACATCTGCCATTGTCCTGGCAAGAGTCCCAGTTTCTGTGGACAGAAACCCACAATTGAACACCCCGTGGGATAGACGTGGTGACATCACTTTTGATAGAAGTGACACATTTACGCCTGCACACAATCATAACAAAGATGCATCACAGCCCCCATTAAATGACTAGTCTGTGTGAAAGAAAAGGAAGAGAGGGAGAAATCCTCAACTTTGAACCTTTTTTGATGTCTTCTTTGTGTGGGTAAGAAACATCACATGGTAGGTTTTCCATTGGACATGCAAAGAACAGCATTAAAATGAGAATCAGAACCTAATCAATAACATTGAACTGATTTTCTTCTTCACTGTCATTCATGCATACTGACTGACACATAGGGCATATTCTATGCAGAATTTTGTAGCTACACTAAAAGAGAATGTGTCATGAGTCACAGCTTCTGGTGTGAGAAAAACCACATTCTCTTGTAGTGCTAGCTGCTGTCAGAGTAATGAAGATCCTGCCTGCTAGAAAAGAAAGGGATTATGTGCATGAACAAACCTTCAAGGACACTACTGGAGACAAATATGAGAATGGCAGCACCAACATATTGGTATTTGGTGTAAGGCAGCCATGGGCAAAAGCATGCTATCGCAGCTACCCCAACAGCCAAGCACACCTGTGACACTAATATCACCAACCTGCACAACCCAGCAGATGGTCATCCCTCTCAGTCCACAATTTCAGCTTCTCCATATTAGTACTACCTCCAAACCCAAGCTGCACGTCTCACTCTATTTGAAGTTCCCTCATCTGTAGCATTGTTGGGTGGGTGTCAACTATCGCCTTTTGAACAGACCAGCTGGTACTGGTTTTGAATCTTTGAAAAAATTTCATAGCTCAGCCTGGTACTTGTATTGAACTTTCCTTTTAACATACACAATTATGCTTGAAATTCTGGTGAACTCAGAAAGAGATTTTAAGCATCTAAGAAGTATGAAATTATGTACCTGTCTTCGTAAATGTTACTGATGTAGTTTCCAACCAATGCACTGATTGGTACAACTGTGAGTCCCAATAGAGCCAAGAAAATTCCCACCTGCATGCATAGGAATTCCAACATCAAACACTTGCTCTCATTTCTGCCTTCCTATTTAGCAATTTGGATTGGGTGACTAAAAAATTGATACTTCCTTCTGCCATCCAATCCAAACATTTGTCAACTCTGGTGAGACTTGATCATCATCAACACTGATGTGAAGTATTTATTGTAGGATGTCAGTTTTCTGTGGGGGTTTATTTGTTGTTGGAACCCAATTTAGTGGGAACAGGTTCCAGTCTTTCCCTGTTATGGGAGTTTGGTGTGGCTCTAGAGTCTCACCTTTCCTGGTTTGAAATTTCAAAGCACATAAGAACAGGAGGTGTGGTTGATGCCAAGCTTTCTTAGTTTCAAAGAGTGTTGGATGCTGATCTAATAGTGCATGACACTGAAAATGATTTGATCATCATCAAATCTTCACAAATTGACCAACCAAATGCATGTTGACATACTGATCTTCAGGTCTGAATTTTTCCCCGTTTGGTGAAGGAGGAAAAGAAAAAACTAGAGCTTTGTGACTTGGATCTGCAATGATTGTTGAATGATGAGAAGTCTAACCTGAAAAGTGGACCAGTTGAAGTAGAAACTGGTAAGTATGCCTGATTCAGAGATGAGAATCTCAGATGTGAATTTCATCATGAAGTAAATGGTGAGCAGAACCCTGACAGGCAGTGTCAACTCCTTCATTAGCTCTGTAAGGTTTTGAACAGCTTTGGCATCACTGTATTCGGAGGACAGAACAGAATCATCACCATCGTCGGAGATGATATCACCGTCCTTGTTTTGCTCAAGATGCAGAGGATGCAAAGAAGTCTCATAGAGCAATGGTGAGCTCAAAGTTGGAGCACTGTCATCTGTTGTCGTCCCCAAATTCATTGACTTTGAACCGTGCCTTGAGCTATGCCTTGAACTCTGCCTTGAACTGTGCTTCGAGTCTGGGATAACATGATCCCTGTTGGGTTCTTTGAAGAACAGGAGGACGAGGAGAAAGTACAATCCCCATGCTGCTCCCATCACCCAACCTGGAGCCGTTACAGAATTCACCGGTGCTCCAAATATCTGCAAGGCTTTTCTCAACTCAAACTCAGCATATGTCTTTCAGGATCAGAAGATGCTGAAGAACACATGGTGAAGAGAATCAGAAACTGGGTGGTTAAAAAGTTGACATCTTGAAGTACACTTGGATCAACGGTTCCAAGCTTTGTCAACTCCATGACATGATTGTTGTCCCTTCTTTAGCCAACAAGAAGAGATTGAACTGAATGTAAGAGTAGTGTAAGTCTTCAACAACACTTAGCAAGAGAGAGAGAATGAGCAGATTGAAGAACATGTTTTGTTTAACCTTGAATTTGATGTTGTTGAGGAGACCAGCAAGTGCAGGACCTGCAGCCATCCCTAGTGCACTTGCAGTCACAAATGCTGCAGAAGCGCGGGTAAGTTCCTTCACTGGAACATGGTCAGCGATGTATCGTCGACTGATAGCCCTTACATTTCCTAATCTGCAACCAGACAAACGTCAAACCACACTAATCTCCTGAGCAATCAACTCTACATTCCAAAACAAGTTTCAGATAAGAAACCCATAGGTTCTTGAATTCATCAAACAATGGCAGGCAAAACAGTTGGGCAGCTCAGAGAGGCATTGGAGAAAGTGTCAAAAAGGAGAGAGTTTGGAGATTCAGCTGACAAGGAGAGAGAGGCAAAGGGTCCAAACAAAATAAGTAGTTTTTCAGGTAAGTACAAATTACCCGCAAAGGAAGCGACCCAAGACCAAGAACCAGATAGAATTGAAGTAGAGCGCCAGTGCATACATCAGGTTACCAGCCATGAGAATCAGGCTACTGTAAAGAATTGGAGATTTGTAGGAGAAATTGGACCACCAGCTATACACAAATGCAGACACCAATGCAGCCAAGGGCATGGACCCAATGATCACCCCACACAACGAGCCTGGAGCATCAAGCATCTTTGCATACTCATTTGATGTCGGGACCACTATGTAGTAGTTCACCTGCAGGTGCATCAATGCTGTGTTCAGCACTTCAATCTTTCCAAGAATCTGGTGAACACTTTCAGCAGCTCTGAGGGAGAAAGAGTGGGTCTGAGAAACTCTGAGAGAGCGAGAGAGAGAGAGAGAGAGAGAGAGAGAGAGAGAGCGAGAGCGAGAGAGAGAGAGAGAGAGAGAGAGAGAGAGAGAGAGAGAGAGAGAGAGAGAGAGAGAGAGAGAGAGAGAGAGAGAGAGAGAGAGAGAGAGGGAATATAATTCTTTACCATGTACAAAAATGCATTCATGAGATTGAGCTGGATTGAGATGAAGTGGGAGTCTTCATGTTTCATCAGCAGCTCATGGATTTCATCTTTGGGTGGTGGCAGCAAAAGCTCATTTGCCACATATGCTGCAAAGCTCAGCTGCTGGGTCAATCTATCTGTTGCCGTTTCAATTGCCTGTAAAGAAAGCCATGAAGAACATTGCCACCTAAGTGCCATCAAGGAATATATTACTGTTCTACATTCCATCTATGCTTTGAATCATGATCATAATCCATGATTGCGTCTAACAACCTCTAACTTCTTATCTTTTGATGTCTATGAGAGATGACCAAACTGGATGTTGTAGGTTCTGGATTCGACATCTTCATCTTCATCCTTGTAACTGTTTTGTGCTTGGTTCAAGAAAGATGTTGATCTCTGTCACTTAGTTTCACACTTGACAATTTGTTCTTTTTTGGCTTACTTTGATAGTGTGTAGGAATAAGAGATGGTGGTGGAGAAGGTACCTGAATAATGGGTTCTTGCTCAACAACAGCTCTCGGAAGTTCTGCTTCATGATACAGAGAGATGGTACTACTGTAAGTGTTAAGGCTCATAGTTTGGAGTTCCGCAAGGTTGCGAGATATGGTGGCTACCATGGCCTTGATTCCCTGTGATGAATCAACAGAGATGGGCATCAATTGCACCAGCTCCAACTTAATTAGCAGCATGATGGCTATATATGCAAAGGAAAAAAAGGAGGATCTGAAACAGCTACTGTTCGTAATTCACAGACTGGTTTTCAGCAGACCTTTCCAGCCCAACCAGATTACTCACCAAGTGCCGGAACATCTGCTGGAGCTGAGAGTAAGGATGATTGGAGCGAGAAGCAATGTAGTGAGCTCCAAGCCGGAAACCAACACGCTTGTCAAAGTTTTTGAGAATTTTGTTAAGACCTACAGCATTCAGTTCCACAAAGTGCAATAGCTGGAGAAGCTCAACACCAACTTGCCTACAAAATACCCAATTTCCATGGTATGAATTTTCATCTCACCTGTGTCCAATTGCTACACTACAAATCCAACCCCACCACTAGATTGAGATCTATGATAATCATACATCAACTAAAATTTTCTGTTCAGGAATCCATAATGTGATGATTCTGAAGAATTTTCAGTCACTCAAAGTTGCAAGATCTTTGAGGTTTAGAATTTCATCTGGAAATGACATTATCTTTCATTCCAGGCTTGATAAGTGTACCTATATTCACTCATGAGGCGCTGGACTGTGTCAAATTCTTCTGGTGGTTCAGAGCCAACTTGCTCAGTATCATTGTCTATATGTGATTCTCCCTCTTGGATGATATGCCGCCTCTCACGAAGCTTTTGCAACCGGCCAGCCAGCAGGCCTTGCTTCTCAATCATAAACAAGACGATCTTCTCAATCTGCAAAACCCATACAAACCCACTTCCAGAATGCCATCCTCTGCAGAATGCCAATTGAAAAGTTGAAAGGATTGTGCTTTTGAAGGAGAAGCAAGCAGCTACCACATGATCAATTTATCTTCTAGAGCCATTGTGGACTCTGCCTATGACAAAGTAAAGCTCTGCATGAGTACAACACAATGCAGATCTCAGATTCTTATATGAACTTTTTTGCATATGAGAATTTTTGTTACTATGGTGTTGTATTATGAACCTGAGAGTCCAAAAGGCGAGAGAATGTGCGAATGATTTCATCACGCTCATCATCACTTGCACTGGCTGCACGACTTGCATATTGCTTTATCCGCTTCTTCAATGTCTTGTACCCAATGTAATATCTGGAAACAAGGAAGTTAAATCTGAGTCTCCATGAATTTTCTGCTTCCAAGATCAAGTACTTTGAATCTCTGACAATTTTTGAATTCCTTGGGAACTCAAATTTTGTGAGAGACCAAAGCTAGTCTATCACTATGAGAAAATTGCAGACTGACTAGCATCGGTGTAAGTGCACAACTTTGCAGAAAATTATTGTCAGGACTGGGAGTTACCACCCGTCCTTACTGTAAAGAGAAACATTCATTGCTCCCTGGAAATACAAGAGAGTGAGAAATGGGGGTTGGGGGGGCGCACTCTTCCCAGCCTGGGACTTGATTGGCCAAGATGTATTGCCCGAAGTGGACCATCTTGCATCACTTGTTGGCACAACCTTCAGTTGAAATCTACTAGTCTGGAAGAAAAAAAACCACAGAACATATAAGAGCTTTCATCAGATCAAGGAAGATGTTGCAGCAAACTTGAGCATGGACTCTGGACCCTGGACAGCAATTGCATAAGACTGACATCAAATACATGAAACACATAGTGACCACCCACATACATTCTTTTTTCATATGTGACATGTTGATCCTAAATCTGATCCAGATTTCTGAGAAATTATTGAGATTGTCTTTGACTCTTAACTCTGCTGGGTACTGTTCCAGAGGTCTTTTGCACCTCAGTATTGTTGCTCAAACATGAAATCAATCAGGGATCCAAGTCCAGGTGCATTTTATACTAGTACTATTTAACGATTTCATAACGGATTCATGAAGTTCAACTGTGAAAAGTTCTTAGCAAAGACCATGCATACAGAGTTTTTGGAGCTTTGCTCAAAACCTTGAAAGCTAGATCCTGCAACCCAATATCAAACAGTGTGATTCCAACAAGCCGGGAGCAAGAGTTTTATCTTCTTTCTGAGATTAAGGTGAGCAGCATTACCAAATCAAAGCTGCAAAATTTTGAAACTATGACAATTATGCAAGCTTACATTTTGTCCCTCCACACCTTCAACCCACTCTCACATGTGCTGCTGCATTGATAAAGACAGATTCAATTGAGCTGCTGCGACTGTTGTCCTGGAAAGAAAACCTCACACCTCAGACATCATGGACACCAACATTGTGTGACAAAATCTACACTCACTCCGGTAGACAGTCCAACAACTTCAGCCAATTGGGTACATGAAAATTGTGAAGAAATGGAGGATGGGTCACCGTTTCTAGCATCACAAGAAAAAAAAAGATGCAGTGGAAACTTTGGGGAGTTTCTTTTGGAAGATGTGAGTTTTGGTTTGAGGTTTGAAATTTTGGTTTGAGGTTTTGTGGGTTTTATTTATGGGTTGTTGCAACTACTGAGTGGTCCCACAAAGTGGAAGCATACAACTCAAATTGTGGGTGGGGGGGAAGAACTTAGGAGATGCTGCTGTCTCCCGAAGAATATTCACAGCTGGTGCTGCAAATGAGGAGAGGAAAATCGCCAGCTTTGGTGAGTAAACAAAGCAGCAATCACAATTAGCCCAGTGTCTCTTCTTTCCTTCTCTCTTGGGCACAATGATCATCAATCCAAAAACCAGAAGAGAAGATGTGTCACAACCCAAAACTTCCAAGATTCCTCCAAACTTTCCATATTAAGAGAAAATTTGAGGAACTACCACTCTTTTTTTTGCTTGAAGTTTTTCAAATCCACAACCCACATTTCACATTCCATTGCTTACCCGAAAAAAAGAAGAAGGTGATGATGATGATGAAGAGAATCTTTGCAACAAAGAGGCCACTTTCAAAGGGAAAGATTTCATAGAAGATTCAGGTGGCCATCACAAACTTGAGGGGCCAATTCCCAAATTGGATTCTGCACACCTCAAAAAGTCCAAATCCCATTTGTAGTGTTGACTTGTGTTTATGTTGTATACTCCTAAGGAATTGTTGGATGACTAACTAAATTCATCCTTTTGAATTTTTTTCATCCATTTTGGGCTGGGAACTAGGAAGCATGTGCTCATCTTGAGACTAAGAAAAAATGAAGAAGAGAATCTTGTTGCAATCCTTTCACTTCCAGAGGGAAAGATTTCATCCATTGGGAAGCCCACAACAAATTCCAGACCTTAGAACCCAATTTCCAAAGTCAATTCTCAATACCCCCAAAGAGTCCAAATGCATTGATAGTGTGTCCACTCATATACTTCAATATCCATTCTTCATGTTCAGCACTCGGGTGCCAAATAATTATTTTATTTTTCAAATTTCACTTTGGCAGTAATAATAATAATAATAATAATAATAATAATAATAATAATTTATGACATTTCAGCAATAAATACAGCTAATTTCTTTCGTGGGTTCTCTAGACTCTGAATGTCTAACATAATGAGATTTTTTACAACACTTTCTATTGCTTCTTTTTGCAAAAATGAGGAGAAATAATGTTCCACCAAATTATAGGATAAAAAAATGTTGTCAATTATTGGATCTCCTCTGTAATGGTGGATTGGCCTGAAGCAGCAAAAAGCTCTTGGCTTTCCACCAATTCTTTAAAAAATTCCATGTAATTTCCTTAAATTTTAACATTCCAATTTTTTTTTTGAATTTTTCAAAAATAATTTAATTACTTCTGAATCTGAAAAGGTAATATTACATCCATAAAGAATTGTTGGATAACTAAATTCAATCCTCTTGATTTGCTCATCAATTTCAGCTCAGAAAAGTGGGGATGATCATCTTGAGTTGGAACTAAGTTTTGTGCATGGAATATCATACAACTCCACATGGTCTTGATCTTTTGTTTTTGTATTTGATAAATTTTTTTTAATGGATGCCCTTTTGAAACCATGGTTGATAAAGTTGATGCCAAATTCCATTCTCATCCAACAATTCTTCACACTCGTACCAAAGTGTGCCCTCCATTTCATACCTTGCAAAAAACATGTTGTCTTTGTTAAAGTTTTCATGCAAATTATTCTTATGGTCAAGAAATACTCCAAGTATTCTTCCTCTTGGACTCTCTCTCTCTCACACACACATATACATGTATGTATGTATGTATGTATTCAATAGGTATTATGGGAAGTGGTGGCATCCTATGAACCTTGTTAATGCTCCACCCAGAAGGGTTATGAAGATAATTTTTCACATCCATGAAAGTTTTTTAATTTTAATTTTTTCAAAACTTAAAAGAAAGAAGTTTAAAGGTCTTAAACTTTAAGAAGCATGGGTTAGAACATTGTTATAACTCCTCGAGGCTCTTTTCCAACGATTCTTTCCCATATCGTTCTCATAAAGACAACTTGCTTCAACTTTTTCTTATCATCGCAATTGGAGGTCACCTTAGTAGGAGTAATTTTTTCCTCCGCAATTTGGAGGGCACTTCCAAAAAAATGGAATGCTCCTTCAAATGGCCTTTTAAAAAAAAAGAGCAATCCATTTTTCAAAATGCCCACATTTTTCTCTTTTTTTTCCCCCCCTCATGACAAGAATTTAAATTTAAATTTATTATTTACAAAAAATACTGATGGACCAATCAAAGAGGCTCATTACAAAAGAAAAATTAATGGTGTGAATGGGGGCCCTCCTTTAATTAATTAACATGATTCACACAATACACATTATATTCTTGTAATATTGCTCTTAGGAACTGGTTGGGCAATACTTTGGGAACTTTGAAAATCCATTTGGAAGTTAAGGGAACTTAATGGGAACATGTGAGAACTTACACTTGGAACCAGAGGGAAAATGATGCAAACTACATTTATGACATCTTTTCTAATACTTTTCTATGTGAATTCAAAACCAATGAATTGTCCAGTTTGGTGATGTTCATATATCTCTTCATATTCTAGGAATTTCTGGTAGTGGACACAATTTTATTTTATTTTTAAAAAAAAATGTTTGTAGTCAAAGTGGCTATCATCCCCAGGAAGATGTAAAAAATGTGGCAATCATATTTGGGAAGATTTAGCCAAATCTGGCTATAAACCAAATGTGAAATACAAATCTTTAATCATCCTTTTATATTTTGGCTACACACTAAAAACCAAGTACAAAAATCTGATAATTTTTACTACTTTTTTTTCCCTCACTTCAAGTGATTGAAAAAACTCCAAAATTGCTTGATTTTCAAAAATTTTGTTTTTGACAAATTTTCATCAATTAAAAAAAAAGGTATGAGTCTTTAGCCACTAGGGTCATTGAATGTCCTCAATAAGAGTATTTTTCAATGGATCTCGATAGGTTGATTTCAAAGCAAAGAGCCTATTGTCAAATACACAACTTTTGTTTTTGAATCAACTCCTAATGTTTATTTTGTAAAGAAGGATATTATTATTCTTTGAAAATGTTTGGTTTTAGAAATCAAATATTGGTGTGACATGAGATGTGAAGCTTTCCTTTGAGAGTATAGAGGAGTTTTACTTCAACCTTGAAATTTTTATAAATGTTGGGTTGGTATAAGAAAACAAAATAATTACTTGTTGGTTGCCATGTTTGATTTTCTTTTTGTGCAAAAAGACTAGTGAAACTGAACCATGCAAACTTCGTGAATCATGAATTTAGAACTCTAGTTAAGTTGAACCCTCAATTCAACTCCACTTATTAGTTGGATTATGTTATGGTTTTTGAGATCCATTTTTTGGTGGCCAAAATCCATGTCAACAAGAGTTGGACATGCACGATGAACTTTCTAGGGTTAGATTCATTTTTGCATTTTAAAAAAAAAAAAAAAAGGAAAAATTTACATTTTTCAACAATTTGTTTTCCTCCTCTTTGCTTGTTGGTTTGCTTGGTTTGCATAATTGAGAACATTCAAAGTTGGGATACTACTTTTCAAAGATTGGCCTACATAACTATACATATATTTTAACTCTTCGGTTCAAAACCAAAAAACTTCAAAGAGCTTTTATTGACAACTTTATATATTTTTAATGGTTATTTTTTGCACATGCAATTAAGACTTGAGGTTATAAATTCCAAGCTCAACGAGCATAAACAATTATCCAATGCTTTGAAAAAAAAGTCCTTTTCTTTGTAGCATTCAAAATCCTCATATGTTTTATAATCTAAATCACCAATCATAGGTGTGTGCATTGTTATTCATAAAAACAAAATTAACTCAATTACATTACAATACACATTCCTTTTCATTCCAATTAGAAAAAAATACAATTGAAAGGGTGAAAGCACATTAAGATGGAACACTTTGGACATCACAAAAGGCTTTTGTTACGTTTTTCATAATTTCAATTGTAACTTATGCCAGCTGATATGTGCAACTCATGGAATGAGACTCATGTAACATTTAATGAAATTAATGATCAAAATGCAACGTGAAAAATCATGTCAAAACTTTTAGATCTAAGTGATAATGCACTAGAATAATACAAAAATATTGTCACAATGAATTTTTTTGAATACCAAATTTATCTATAGCCAAGAATTTTCTTATATGTAGTAGTTCAATGAATTTGATATAAGATTGGATCATGTAAACAAGAAGTTGGTTTTGAAAAAAAATAAAAATTTTGGAGAAGGAAAAGTGTTTCGAAAGTCCTTTATGTGCAATGTATAATCAATTTGAACCACATTTATTAAGAAATCATTAAAGA
This sequence comes from Sphagnum tenellum, assembly GCA_963921925.1. NCBI lineage: Eukaryota > Viridiplantae > Streptophyta > Sphagnopsida > Sphagnales > Sphagnaceae > Sphagnum > Sphagnum tenellum. The sequence continues at coordinate 2,591,871 of OY998155.1, forward strand.
ATACAATATACTAAAAGTTGTTTAAAATAATTTATTATGAATGTTCATCAATGCCACTTAGCAATCCATTGCCCCTTGACCAATGTCAACATGCCATGAATCTTTTATATTTTTTTCAATTATGAACTTCCATGAACTACCAATTTTATTCCACCTAGCTAATGTGTTCTCACCCAAGCTAATTGAAATAGTTCTTTCGAAAGCCTCCAAAGGATGTTTATATAATATTATATATATTCTTGTCTTATTATAGCATTAATTTAATGTTTGACATATAACAACACACTACAATTACAATGTAACAAATATGAATTGAAAATGGGGTTGTAACATCTAAACCCAAATCTTTAAAAAAAACTAAAGAATAACATCTAGAATTGAATCCCCAAGAAAAAACTAAAAATACAATCTAAAATTCAAACCTTGAATTTTTTGAAAATACCCCATCACCCAAACCCTAAGAAAATTTGAAAAATGACCACTACAACCTTTTTGAAAATCTGAAAATTAACGTGTAAAACCCAAACCCTAAAGAATAAAAAAGAAAAAACCCCTTCCAACTTGAACCTATATTAAAAAACAGAAAATAAGCCCAAACCCTAATTATTATTATTTTGAAAAAGAGCCCTTAAAACCCAATCCTCAAAAAACACAATTGAAAAATATCCCTTATAACCAAAGCCTAAAAACAAACAATTGGCAAGTGACCCCAAAAACTCAAATGTTATACCCATACAACTTTCATATACCTATTATCTCATAATCCAATTAGGGTACCACTTAAGTCCACATTAAACTTAAAGTTGAAGTTAGTGCCTAGTTGATCACTAGTTTGACATTTTGATCCTCAATTGAGATGACCTTTTAAAATACTCAAAACGTGGGGGTGAAACATAAATTAAGGGATTAAATTGGGAATAAACTAGGGACTACTTTAAGGACAACTCTAATGTACTAATTCTTTCCCAATCCTCACCCATAAACATGAAAAGTAAGATAATATAAAGTGAGATCTATTTAAATGCAATCACCTATGGGCAATAATTATAGTGGGCTAATCAAGAGTATTCATTTTTCTAATCACAGGGATTGTGTGATGTATGGAACAAGGCCTAATTTCCCAAAGGTTTTTGAATTTGAAAAAGTGTGCATTTGCTTAAAAAAATTGAAGAATTAGGAGCAAATACACACCCAAAAAATCTACCAAAACCTTTTCAAATGTCAAAATTGGGATCAAAGGCTTTGTTCAAAAGGGAAAAACCAATCAACATTGGTTACAAATAGTGAATTGATTGATTATTGAAAAATTCAACAATTGTCTTGAAACAAGGATCCAAGGGTAGGTTGTTCATAACTCATATGTAAGATCTGAAAATGTTTAATTATTGGGCAAAGACCCTACCTATTTGGTGTAAGAACTAGACAACACTGGTTTGAATTCAACATGATGTATGCAACCACAAATTATCTTGCCCAATTCCATAGTCCAATGGATGATGGCCCATACACAATCACACAATTCAATACCCAATTGATGATAACACCAAGTAGCTTTGTTGAATTCATTATTTGGTTTGTTATTTTTTTGAATCATATGTCTAGATGGTTTGTTACTACTCTTAAGATGGTCTATGGATTTATTATTACCACAATTATATTGGAATGCTATTTAGACACTTAAGTTGGTGTTTGATCTTGTTGTGGTTCCATTTTATCTTCTATTTTTACAATCAATTCAAATCATAAATTAGAATAATGTCTCGATAGTTGTAATAATCGTCTCTAGTGGATTGGTATGTTGGGAGCTGAAATCCAGCTATCTATGAGCATATTGTTAAATGGACAAACATGAACAAGATGAAGATGCTTGTTATTTCCAAATGAAACAAAGTTATGGATGCAAATAGGTTAGACAACATAGGTTTGGAACATTTTTGCTGCAGTGGTTTTTTAAGGTTCAATTAACCAATGTGATTTTCAATGAATTGTTTAGACAAACATAGAAATATTTGAGTTTTGTAATTAACACTAAACCCTAATCGACATATTTAGTCAAAATATCTAATTATTTCAGAAAAAAAGGGTCCGATATCCCCAATTCAAATATTTCAAAATTTCAATAGTTAAGTATAAGGATACAAGGTCTCTCATATATTTTAAATGTATTACCCAGTGGAGTGGGTTGCTCCAAATGCTCAATAGGTAACCAATTGCAATTCAACCTATCTTACACAACCAAATAATCAGCTGTACATTTCAACATGGCTCATGGAAGGAACCAAAATGAATGCTTCATGATATCCATCAAAATCAACGTCCGTAACCTTTCACCCATGCAATAAGATGATTGGATGCAGGACCACATGAATCTAGAATTCTGTAGCACAAGGAACATAACAAAAAGCACATCATCCCCATCTCACCCTCCCCCAAGACTTGCAAAAATTGGCTAGAGAGCAAGGCCATGTAAAGCTCAGGCTTTTAGTTATATCCAGTGGTACACACAACTGTTGTGTACTGCAAGAAATACTTCAACATCTGAATTCTCACCATTACAAACTCAAAGTCACTGCGACGTAATGTCTGATGCTTATACATCAACTTCAAAGATGCATGCAACCATATGACAGGACAATGTCACAACACAACTTGTGAAGAAACTTAAGGTACACCTAATAATCAACCCATATCCACTAGGTTGATATATGATGCGAGTCATACATAACACCATTGCAAAGGAAGGGGGCCGATATTATCCATAGATTTAAGAACTCCCCATTTGCAATTTTGGAATGTCAAGTACTTTTGGGCTTCAGTTCAATGTCAAAAGATAGACACTAATGGGGCTTGCCCATCAAAGGTGATCTCCAAGCCAACTTCCATTCATTCCCCTGGATACTTGTAGAAGGTACCTCCCAACTTGCAAGCTTGAAGTTTTTCATGTTCAGGGATATATATCTCAAATAACAAATAACATTTTTTTTTGTTTACTTAACCTGCACTGGAAGTGTGATAGAAATAAACCCTCAACAAAATTAGTCAGCTTCCTAAATCCTCAAATTACAAAAGCCCACATAATGAAAACACAAAGTTGTTAAAGTTCATGCAATTTAGTAGCAGAACTAAATTGTTGAACTTCATTCATTTTTGCAATGAACTACTCCATTAATAACATCAAGTTTTTCTGTCCTCAAAACAGTTATGACCAGTTTAATTCTTATTTGAGATTTCCACAAATTGTTTATTAAAGGACTGTGATTTCCAAACTTACTGGTGTTATGTATGACTCCTGAGGGAATGAAAGGTTCTGGATGTGCATTGATCAATTGCTCAATTCACCCAAATAAGCTATAATTTGGGTACTACTGGAAGAAAATCAATTTGACTCAAGGCAAGGTTTTATAAAGTTTTGACATCATCTTGATTCTGTTATTCTCACATAATGGTGAGAATGGTGATGTTCTGGTAGTCAGGTTGTAACCCTAAACCTTGACCTCCATAGACCTACTATTTAGCACAAGTTAACCCACCTAGGGCTATCATTGACCCAATGATTCCACAACCATTCATTGCTTGGATGAGCATATCATAACATCAGTTTGCATGATGAAAAGAGATGTGATCATAACTTGTGTCAGAAAACTCTATTGTTGTATGACTAAACCATGATAGGATGATGTGTGGAAAGGTTGCCCTAATGGATGATTTGTTGCGTTGAATGTGACTGGCAGAAAGCGCCAAAGATGGAAATGGTTAGCGATCATGTGCCCTAAAAGAAGTCACACTTCTTTGCTATTTTGCTTATGTTTTGTTGTTTGCAGGTTATGAACGTTGGTCTATTCTTCTTCTTGGTGCACTGACATTCAAATCAGGTGTTGGTGATGGAGTGTAGTTTTTGTGATTATTTGGTTGTGTGATGGAGATGACTCAAGAGTTGCTGATGGAGGACGGTGTGCTTGGTGTTTGGAAGAGGATAAATGCAAGACAATGGACTGAATTGCTTTTGTTTTCAAGACTTAGGATTGATACTTATGTTTTTGAGAATAAATACCTTAGCTCGAAGTTAAATAGTTTTGTGAGTTAGCTTCATAGAATCTGTTGCATTGGAGTTAGAAAGCAGAACAATATGTAGTAGAGAATCAATAGGGACCTACTAATGGAAGGGATGAGAGCCTCAAGGGGATCAATGGGCTGGTCTTTTGTGGGATGTTTTGCTCAAATCTAATGTGTTTGAACTTCATGTTGTATCATGGAAAAGGTCGAGTACTTGAGGTTTTGGGGCTCTGAACAATGTTTCAATAGTTGGGAGTACTTGGGAAAAGTGAAGAATAGAAGAAGTCTGCCAAGGGAATTGTTTATTAGTATCCTTTCCATGTCCAATACAAACTCAACATTAAATTAGGTCTAGTGGGGAATGGGCAGGGTGTTTTGCACTGTTTGGAAGTGTTGTTAAATGACCACAGAATAGGCCATGATAGCCCACACTGAGAGCAGGTCAGAAGTGAATTGATCCATCAAAGTCGATAGGTTTTAATTATGTTTTATGTTCTAAACAATTTCAGGTTAGTTGGTTTAGGTTTATGCTTCTCATCAATCTGCTTTGATTCCATATACTTTTTGGTCACACAACATTTTTTTGGTGTAAGAGTACATACAAACTTGGTATGCCCTCCTTTTTGGTGATAGAGGCATTTCAATTATTTCGAGGAATGGTTATGTTTAGTAACTAGTGGCCTCACACAAATTACCTAGTCCATAATGGGCTAAGGTAGACCTACTCATCATTGAACAATATCTTATCACCAAACACTTATCATATTTTATCCTATATATATATATATATATATAAGAGATTTTCATAGCCATGGGTGCCCCAAGTGAAGGTGTAAAAATATATCTTTCAATTTAGGAGATAAAAGGAATAACACAAAATAGAAGGACAAAGAAAATGAGCTTGTCTAAAGAGAAAATTGAAAAATAGTAGACCCCCTCTTTCCAAATCTTACATTTTTCTCATTTTCTCATGCATTTTGAGTGATTTAAAAAGCTTTAAGCATGTCAATTGAAGCTTTACATTTAAATAGAAAATTCTATCCATAATAGAGCAATGTTCAAAGATCTTAATCTACAAAATGAAAATTGTTTTAACTATTATCACCAAACACTTTTCTTTTCATTTTTAAAAGGTGCTTCTTGATTTTTCTTAATGAATTTGAATGATTTATGTGATGTTGGATGTGCCATGTGGAGGTATACAACCTGTCTTTGAGCTTCAAAGGCAACAAAAGATCATTCACGGATTTGTGTTTTTTTGATACTAAGTGTTTTGTGATCAACCTAGCTACCGTACATGTAAGCAAGTTCTTATTGGATGTCCCCTCACACCAATAAAATTCAATAATGCACAACTATAAAGTAATTCAAACCTAAAGTGGATTTTCATATCACAATGTCTTCTTTGCATATTTGTAAATGGCAAGTTTTAATTAATGGACTATGGAGGTAGTCTTGAAAAGACAAATTACAAGCTCCGATGTGAGATCACCATATGGCTTTCAAATAATTGAAATCCAACATGCTTGATAAGATTACAATGAGCTATCAAGTTTATTTGTTGTACTTGACTACAATTGGCTAACTCTTTCTAAAGACATGTGCTATTTATTGTTGCCCTTTGATTTTAGTTACAAGTTCTTGAGAGACTTGTTGTCGATTTTTCTTTACACATTTATTTTTTAAGCTTTATATAAACTAGCTTTTGTTTTATAAAATCATTTCAATTTCTCTAATGGTCATGTGCCTAATGAAACACAAGTGTGTGTTTTAGTATTGGTTTACATAATCAACACCAATAATGACTAATAAGCTCTAAGTTACATAATTTTATTTGTCTCTTGTAAGTTTTTTTGTAGTAGCTTGTGCATTTTAGATAGAGTCCTTAGTAAGTCAACAAGTTATGGGCCCACGTGGATTCACATCTATAATCACCAAGTTTGTATGAAAGAACTTCCATCTTTAGAAATTCAAGATGCAAATGTTACTCAAAAATAAAAACCTTTGGAATGTAGTGTCATGAATAGATGTCAAACTAGTAATAATTTTGCAAAGTGGGAGAAGAGAGACAAGAATGCCATATAACCATCATAAGCAAGGGATTGTAAAAAGAAGTTGGTAGACCAAAACTAAAAGGACCACACTAAGGAAATAACCATTGTAGAACAAGTTTTTTCTACAACAACAAATGGTTTAGAAAATAAAACATGGTACATCAATTCATGAGTGTTTCAACACTTCACATTCCAAAAAGATGTGTTTTCCAATTACAAGATTGTTTTAAGGAAATCCATTTACATGGGCAACAATTTTGTTCGAAAGGCTGTTGGAATGGAAAATGTTCATTTAAACATGAAAGTAGGAAAGCGTGTGGTTAAAGCTGTCTTGCACAAAGTGTTGCATGTTCTTGGTCTTGTTAAAAATATTTTTTTAGTTAGTAAGGTTATTACTCAAGGTTTCAAAATAAAATTCCAACAGGAAAAATGTAACATAAAAAATGACGCTTGAAAAATTCTTGTAGGAGTAGTAAAAGAAAATAGGTTGTATAGACTATTATGTTCACTAGTAGTAGTTTATGAGAGTGTTCGAGTTGTTTGAAAGAATGAAACCTTGATAATTTGGCAAGAAAAATTGGCCATTTAGGTGAGCAAAATTTTAAGCTTTTCTTGTAAACAAACATAATCGCTAGAATGAATATTAAAATTGATCGCCAACTTGATTTTTACATAAATTGTGTTGTTGGCAAACAATGTAGGAGTCCATTCCAAAAGGGAGACCCCAAAAAAAATTGCCAATCTCCCCTAGAGTTAATACACAAATTTGTGTGGCTTGATGAAAACAACTTCATTAAGAGGAACTAAGTACTTCATGATTTTCATAGATGAAATTATGAAACAAGTATGGTGTGGAATTTTTTTATGAAACAAAAATCAAAAGCTTCGGTAGTCTTCAAAGAGTTCCAAGCCATGGTGGAAACTAGCTCAAGAAGGAAGATCAAGGCCATTAGAAGTGACAACAGTGGTGAGTTCACTTGTAAAACTTTCAAGGATCATTACAAAGTGAAAGGCATTTAACAATAGTTCATTACACCATACAAACCACAATCCAATGATATTGTAGAGAGGCTCAATTGAACTTTGGTTGAGATGGCTAGCTGCATGTTTCATAGCAAAAACATAGCCCATAACTTGTGGGCAAAAGTAATGTCGATAGCCACCTACTTAAAAAATAGGAGTCGGGCAACAACTACCAAAAAGACCTAACTCCAATACAAGTTTGGAGCAAAGAAAAACCAAATGTTGAGCATCCCAATTTTTTTGGTAGCATCGCGTTAAATTTGTCCATAAACCAAAGGAACACAAATTGAAATTGTACAGTAAAAACACTTCAGGCATTTTTTTAGGCTATGATGGCAAGTCATATAGAGTGTGTCCATGCCAATTGAAAAAAGGTTGTGCACCATTTTTGGTGGTTGAAAGCCTACTACTTCAAACCATGACCTAATTAAAATATCTCGTAGAAGAAACACATGATGATGAAAATCAACAAAACAACAAGGAGCCTCATGATTCTGAAGTCATTGTTGAGGATATTCATTTTAAAATCATTATTGAAGATCATGGCAATGAGAAATCACTAGAGTCAATTACACAAGTTCATCATAAACATATTAGGGAATGAAAACTTCCAAAAATGTTGGAAGATTTTGTGATTTTGGTAGAATTTGCAAACATTGCAAACTCCTTGGAGGATCTAATGAATGTTATTAAAGCTTTAGCTAGAGACGATGTGCAAAATTGGAAGGTAGTTATGGAAGAAAAGATGAGTTCTTTGAAAATGAACAACACATGGATATTGTTACAACTTCTAACAAACCATAAAACTATTGGAAGGTGTGATCATCATTGTGCATGTTGATGATCTTTTCATTTTTCATAAGATGTGAAGGTCTTTCATTTGGTGAAAGACATCTTTTATAGTAGATTCTCCATGACTAATTTGAAGGAGGTGGAGTTCATTTTAGGACTTCAAGTGACCAAGGATAGAAATTGGAGAAACATTATGATGGGTGAGTTTGGATATGTTAAAAAACTACTAAGTAAGTTTGGTAAGGCTACATGCAAATCAATTGTTACACCTCTTGATGTAAGTGCTAAACTTTCAAAAGGCCAAAATCCCAGTTTAATGGAAGAAGAACATGAAATGGCAAATGTTCCATACAAGGTGGCCATAAGTAGCCTCATGTATTGCATGGTCAGCTCAAGACTCGACTTGGCTACAACAATAGGAGTTGTTCAATTCTTCAACAATCTTGTACTTCCAAATTGGCAAGCTATGAAGTAATATTTAGATACTTGTAAGGTATTTAAAATCTTGCATTATAATATTTTGCAAATTCCTTCAAGAAAGATAATGGTGTACAATTGTATGGTTTTTGTGACTTAAACTAGGGAAGGAATGTTGATATTAAGAGATCAACAATAGGTTATCTCTTTTTTCTTGGAAAATCAGTTATTTTTTGGGTGAATAAGAAACAAGCTACAATAGCCTTTTCTTCTATGGAGATTGAATACATGGCTTCTATTCAAGCAATGAAAGATGCTATTTGGCTTAAAAGGTTTTTGGGAGAAGTTGGATATAAATAAAAAAACCCAACTTTAATTTTTATTGACTTCAAGGAAGTTTAATATTGCTAAAAAATCTTGTGCATCATTCATACACAAAACACATAGATATTTAGTTCCATTTTGTGAAGGAAGTTCAATGAAGGAAATGACTATTGATATTCTTATAAAAGGAGTCTCTAAAGATCAATTTGGAACTTGCAAAAGTAAATTAGGATTAATTCACCATGAATAAAAAGCTAAATATCATTGAGTGGGAGTGATAAGATTAGAATGAATTGTGAAGTTTATCTGCTCAATTTCATTACAATTGGCTAGTTCTCTTTGGAATTATGTGCTATTTACTGTTGCCCCTTGATTTTAGCTACAAGTTGTTGAGAGTCTTGTTGTTGAAATGTTTTTTACACATTTATTTGTTAAGCTTTATATAAATTAGCTTTTGTTTTATAAAATCATCTCATTTTCTCTAATGATGATGTGCTTAGTGAAGCACAAGTGTGTGTTTAGTCTTGGTCTACATGATCAACACTAATAGTGACCAGTAAGTTCTAATTTACAATGTTTCATTTGTTTCTTGTAAACTTTGTTGTTGTAGCTTGTGCATTCTAGATGGAGTCTTCAATAAGTCAACAATACCTACATAAATCCTCCATAATGTGTAAATGAGTGTTGTGTGCAACCTTTTTTGGGCAGAACAAAATTGTTGTGTTTTTTATAAAAAAATTGGGAGAATTTTGTTATGTTTTAGGTGCAAATTCAATTACATTTGCAAAAAAATTGGAAAAAAATTTCAACTATTTATCTCATATATATTCATAAAAATTCATAAATCCTACTTGTGCTTTTATTTCAAAATTAAAGAACCATTGGTTGCAATTTTATAAATGTTCCAGAATTAGAGAATAATTGGTTCCAGTTCTTTGAAAAAATCAAAATCAAAGACTTGTAGGTTCCAGTTATTTCCAACACTTAAAAGAACCCCTGATTTTTATGAACAGACAAGTAAAGAGACGGTTTTTTGGTTGATTATTTGATTAAAAAATAAAATAAAATGAGAACCATGGTTATATATCAAAACCAATAATTTGATTTTTTTGAGATTCATGCTTATGAATTGTAAAACCACCCAGGTAACCACAAGGGTCTGTTCATTTTTTCTAATAACTGCCCAACACTGGTATACTATAAACCAATGTTGGGAGGGTAATTTGCTTTGCCATGGTATATACGCAAGTATGTACAAGCTAAATGTGCATTCAACCTCACTAGTAAAGCATTTTTGCTACTCAATTAATTACCCTATTTGATTGGTAAATATTTTAAATTTATTCTATCTTCACTCCACCCATTTGAGGTTTGCCTTTACCTTGGGAAGGGTAGTTGTTTTTTTAATGAATAAAAAGAGGGACTATGCCAACATCATTGTATAGCACATATGCATTTTTCCTATTTTGCAAGTGTTATGATGGATTTGTTTCAATTATTTTAGTTAACTATTGAGTCTATTTTGGTTTCAGCATTTGGTTTCTGTTCATTACACTAATTAACCAACCAATTGCCATTATAAGAATGCTTTGAAGTTATTCTTAGGGCTAGCTGATTGGTTTCATTCTAATTATTTTTTTTATAGGGGATGTTTGAATTTTAATGTGTTCTTCTTGTTTGCAAGGCCAATTGCACAACAATAGTCTTTTCCCAGTTGGCAACATGTGCCATAGTACCTTGGTAAAACAATTTACCTTGCATTTGCTTACTTAGTATATAGTTGCATTGGCAAGTAAAGGATAAATGATGATTGAAAAATTACCCTTTGCCCATACCTCGTGAAATAAGGTAAATTGTATGCCATTCACCTTTGCCCTTACTCGGGTTGATAATTGGATACCATGGTACAAGTGCAAGTGTTGGTTCACCCAAGGCCAAGTCTCATGGCTGGTATTTGAAATCGTCTACCTCTGGATTTTCATACCCAATATTCAATGGCCTCTTGTGAGTCATCATGGGCGCCGCATTTTGGATTATTATTATTATTATTATTATTAGCTTGTACTATTAGTTATTTTGTTATCTTTGGTTTTATGTTATGCTAGTGTGATCCATATTAAATATTTGGGGGGGTTTCTTTGAAGTTCACAATCTATTTTTTTTTTTGCTATGAGTTTCAATGTTCACCCATCTATAGGTTCTAAGAAGGCAACATGAGGCAAGGCATATGAGACAAATTGAGGTGCTATCAAGAACATGTTGGGGTGAAAAACATTGGAAAAACATGTTGAGAACACATGAGGAACTTGAAGAGAACACATTGGGAACAATAAAAAATCCCAAAAAATCCAATACCACCCACCCTCCCCCCCAAAAAAAAGAAAAAACCTTACAAATAGAAATCAAGGAAAATAACTAGGGGCATGTTAGCTCTACTCTAGTCATGTTTTAAAAATGGCACACACCTAAGTTTAGCCATTTATGTTAATATGGTTCTAGAAATTTGATATTTTGATTTAAGGTTTTAAAGTAACAAGACAATAGGTAACTTATACCTGTTAAGGAATATATATTAATATATATATATATATATATATATATATATATATATATATATATATAGAGGGTACCTTAATATTAAGGAAAAAGTGGGAAAATAGAATTTTCTAATGTTAAACCCCCAAATATTAAATCCTTTAATATTAAGGTGTGCAACGTGGGCCCATCCCAATGGGGTTCTCTGAGCGTAGCCTTTCAGGCGTGACACACTGACAGGCAGGTAGTCCTTTTCTTTGCTGGCTATATATAGCCAAAAGAGAGATAATTAAACACTTACAAGTGCTAAAAACCAAGTGTTATTTTGAGACTTTCAATAGCCATAATTTGACCAATTTTATTAATAAATAAACTTCTTGCGAGATTTCTATACATGGTTCACATTAAGAGCCAAAAATTATAGGAGGATGTTTAAGAAAATGTGTCTTCATATTATCACTTGTAGCCAAATTTGGCTAAATCTTCCTTATGGATTATCGCCACTTTGGCTACAGTACAAAATTGACCAAAAAAAGGTGCATCACTTCTGCACGTCCTTCGCTTTGCTCGCTCACACGCCGACAGAAGAGATCATTTACGCATTTTTTCTCTCCTTGTTCAAATTTTCCAGGTTTTGTTTTTCAAATTTGTGATGCAACTGAGCTGGCGATCATCCATAATTCAATTGCGCCAAATTTGGCTATGAACACAATAGGAAAGTAAAGAAGTTCCAAAACTCCTACAGATTAACTTTTGGCAATAGAATTGAAAAATCTTGGCAATATTTCATGTGGAAAATTTGGCGACTAGAAAACCAAATGAAACACAAACCATCCCATCCCTTTTGCTCCTGCAAGCTGCGACGAATCATTCAAGCTAGCGTCGTCAATAGGAGGCAGCTGCGGCATTGTAGTTGTAGGAATACATCACTCATTCTCCACAAGAGAGTTATATACATTACACGAGCTTTGGTTTTTGTACTCTGAAGTAGGCTGCAATCATGCCAGGGAGCTCTTGTACAGGCCGTGAGATCGTGGAGAATGGAGAGTTGAAGCTGGATGTGAAGCTCAGTCACCCAATTCTTGTCTACCCAGCTGAGCCTACCCCGAAACAAGTCTACTCGCTTTCCAATCTCGATCAGATCTTTGTGGTCCCAGTGAGCACGGTTTACTTTTTCAAATCACGACAGCACAAGAAGAACCATGATGCTGTCGCCGTGATTAAAGACTCGTTGCGGAAGCTCCTGGTGCTGTATTACCCGATGGCAGGCAGGCTGGACGTGAGCGAGGACTCCAGGTTTCAAATTCAGTGCGAAGGTCAAGGGGTACTCTTTGTTGAAGCCGCGGCTGATTGCTCCATTGCTGAGCTGGGCGAGCGTTACAGACCTGCTCCCTTCATGACGCAGCTCGTGTATAACAATCCGCAGACTAGTGGCCACAGCAGCGTTGAACTCGACGTGCCGCTATTGTGTGTGCAGGTGACGCGGTTCAAGTGTGGCGGTTTCGTGCTGGGTCTCTGCATGAACCATTGCATCGCCGACGCTTTCGTAGCGAGCGAGTTTCTCGTCGCCTGGGGTGAGCTCGCGCGCGGATCAGTGGACATCTCCCACTTGGCTCCGAACCTCGACCGCACACTACTAAACAAGCGCTCACCACTGCGGATCGAGTTTCCCCACCTCGAGTTCCGTGAAATCGACGAAGTTATATCCTCACGCACAAATGAGAGCTCGACTACTATCTGCAGCTCTAGCTTCACCGTGTCGCCCGACGAACTCGAGAGCGTGAAGAAACGAATCCTCGACCACGGTCTGGTCACACAAGTCACCACCTTTGAAGCCTTAGCAGCGATGACATGGCAAGCGAGGACCCAAGCCGTGGACATGCACCCCGAGCAAGTCGCGCGTCTGGTGTTCCCTGTCAATATCCGCTCAAAACTCGATCCACCGCTCCCAGCACGCTTCTTGGGAAACGGAGTCTTTTTAGGGCACGCGACAGCCACCCCCGCCGAGCTCTCACAGAATTCGTTATCCCATATTGTGAAGCTGGTGCAAGATGCCAAGGCGCTGGTGACGGACAAGTACATTCGATCCGCCGTCGATTACTTGGAAGTGCACAGAGGAAAACCGAAGTCGGTGGCATTGCTCTACATTTCTTCGTGGATTAGGATTCCGATGAACGTAGTGGACTTCGGTTGGGGCGAACCCATCTGCATGGGTCCTTGCAGTCTCGTGGACGAGGACGCCATCTTCGCTTCCTGTGGCGACGACATGAAAAGCTTCGAAGTGTTTATTGCGCTTCCGAGCTTACAAGCTGTGGAAACATTCCACAAATGTTTGCGCACAACGATCTCGTCCTCTCACTCACCAGCCTGAAGGAAACAAAATGGTTCTGAGTATTTTCCGCCGAGCTTTGCAGGCGGGTCAAAGCAAAGCAACGGACCAAGCCCTCGTCAGTTACTGAAACTACTATTCCTTAAGCTTTGTTGTCCACTGAACTATTCTCAAGAAAGCTAGAAATGGGTTGCAATGTATTAGAAACTTTGTATGAGACCTGCATTGAATAGTGGGTGTCAAACCTGTGCTACTCTCAACAGAGATTAGGGCTAATGGCAAAAGTGGAATGAGCACTGATTGCTAGGTGTACATGTGGAGCTTTTGCTGATGAGATTAGTGCTCATCCAAAAATTAGTGGTGACATTGGGGAGGTCTTCTTTAGATTAGCACTGATCTCTTGAAGAGTGTTCTTAAGCTTTATCTCTCATTACCCTTTTTTTGACATAAGCAATAAAATAAGCTGTTGATGTGTAGAAAGGGCATCAAAGTTAAATGGAGGATGAGATCCCCTCTCACTGGATCCTTGCAACTTGGCTAATAACCATAACCATAAGTTCTAGGTTGTGTGTTGCTTTACCATATTGTCCCACCTCATGGTTGCCAATTCTCTGGTTCCGCCCTCTGGCTTAAATACAAACCAAAAAAATCAGGGACCCACAAAACATCATGAAATCTTGTGGCCACTTTGAAATGTTCATTTGCCAATGTAGTGAAATAGGAATTTCAGCTGAGAAACGCAATTAGTGGGGAGGGTTCATTGTGTAGACACATAGAGTTGGACCTATCATCCCAACAAGGAAATTTGGCAACTTGTTACATGAAAAGTCGTAGCAATTTATGTTCATGCTTATGTATGCTAATATACATGATACATAGAACCCTCTCAAGCAACCACACAAGAAGTACAACAATATTGTGTGTACAAGCTTTTAGGTTGCCACTTCCACTAAATGAATTGGAATGAAGGTGAAATGACAATCTAATCTAAATCATGGGTTAGTGTATGTTATGGTGCGTAATGTAGTCCTTAGGATCATTAGGTGAGATAAAAAAATCCAAAGTGTGGGAAACCTAGGAGCTTTGTAGACCCTAAGGTAAGAGGTTTTTTTCAATTACTATGGCCCTAGAATTGAAATTAGGTGTAACTAGTATGGCCTGTGCTGCTGGCCCAAGTGTGAACTCTCCCACATCCTCAACTGATTTTTTTCTTCCAAAACCTGGTTTTTTGGAATTTATTTGAATTTTCATTGGCAGAAATCACTGAAAAATCAATACCTCCCACATTCTGAATCCAAATCTTGCCAAATAAATTCCATTTAATCCTGCTCATTGAGAGCTTTCCAACAACACCAAAAAATACATTGCAATTCCTCGAAAATTTTCAGCTACAATTTAATTTAATTCTCAGTGAAGAAATCATTCAATATTCAAGAACTTCTATACCACAAGTCCATGCACCCCTCCTCCTTGAGAGCTTTCCAAAGAGACCAAGAACATGATTCAAAACATCCAGGTTGGGTGGGTGGACAGCATAAGTACAAGCGAAACAAACAAACTACCCAATTTTTGAAAGAAATATGAATGATGGCAAAGGGCAAACGGGGAGAAAAAATTGCAGCAATACTTTTGTACTGATGGCATATACAATCTTAGCTCGATTTAACGTTCTCCTTCATCAACTGATGATGCTGTCCTGTATGGCAGGCTCAAACTTCAAAATACAACTTCTCATCTAGATCCATGCACTTCTATGAAACATGCCTGTCCATCATATTCACATATAACACTCTACCTATTTTACTCACACATTGGAGTTATTAGTAAAGTGACTCTCCTTTTGAGTCTTTCTTTCATCCTCAACTCCTCTTTCAACCTGTATTACTGTTACCTGCAAATATAAGCACCTAAGTTTCAGTCCCTATTTAAGCCCAGTGTACCTTTCTCACTATTTTGTAGAAATCTCACCCCCTTATGGCCAAACAGGCCGGTACTATGGCCTAGTGCTGTGTTTTCTTTACTTTGCAAGTAACTGTATTGAGTGAAGTTCAAGCCAATATTTCATGCCCAAAACTTGTACAAACGTGGAGACTCTCTTCACTATGACCAGTGCCAAGAGTTTTGACATTGTCTCAAAGTACCATGGCTGATGATCCTTTTAAACGTATTGAGGTTAAGGTGAAAACTTTGATATAAGGTAATCAGAATTGTTACAATGGCACACATGGAATTGTTCTTCATTTTGTTGGTTTAGAATCCCTTCAGACTCCCGGTATAACTTTTAGTGACAAAATGTGGCCAGATTTTGCCCCATGATTTTGGATCTGGTGATCACTACACTCAGATTTTGGGGGTGGTTTTTTAAAGGCAAAATCACCACAAGACTAGAGAGCTGGCCTCCCCATTAGTCAAACTCACAGTAGATTTAACATTGTTTTGTACTATTATTATTTTCACATCTGAGAAACAAAGCTCTTGATCATGGTAGCTCAGCGAATATTAATTTTTATTACATTTTTGTTCTTTGCTGTTGTTTATGTGGCTTACGTGGCACATGTGCCCCCATAACTTAATAATTTTGTGAAGGTGGAAGTTACAAGTTAGTCTAAATAAGTTTTTCAAAAAAGGCATGCTCATTTACAGGCGGTGTTACATTAATGTTGGAATCAAAAGAAGAATATCATAGTGCATGGGTGGCTTGAGCACACGCCTTCATTTTCATTAACAATTTTTCTCTTTTGAGAAAAATATGTTTTGAAAATGTCAGCACTTCTAAAAATAATATAATTTGTGCCAAATGCACCCAGATACTATGGTATTGGAGGTGTGTGGTTTTCAATGATCATAAGAAATCTCCTAAATTTGATTCAGGATGAATTTTCTTACTGATCATTTAGACAAAAGAAGTTTGGATTTGTTAAACGAGTTAAACATGATGGAGACGCCATTGCCAATTTGATGGTCTAAATTACCAAAAAATATTCCGTTGGGTTCACCTGTCAAAATGGTTTTCCTGTTAAAATGTTCACCCAATATGCACCCACTTGACACCAGAACCAATTGGGTCTTTTTTATTATATATAAATTTAAAGACTAAAACCAGAAGCTAACCGCCAGTTCCAGTTTGAATTAACTGGAACCAGACCTGTTTCTCAAAACTGGAATTGAAATTTTTTAGGGGAATAACTGGACCCAGAATTGGAACCAGAACCTTTTTTTTGTTCATTTAAAAACCAGAACTGGAACTGTTCTAGTTTATTTTTTAGAATTGGAACTGGAGATTCTTCATACAAATTAAGAACTGCCCAAACTGCTTTATACTCTTCATAGTGGGTACTACTTATTTTGATTAACAGGCTAATACCCTACCCAAAGGCTATAGTCATATTACAAGATGTATTGAAGGGCGAGTAAAGAAAAAGTCCAAAGTTAAATATGGGGAAATAGTGGTTTATCCAGATTTGGAACATTTGGGGAAGTTGACATTCATAAACAGAGTTCTTATAGTTTGTTTGGTCATGTAATTTGTGGGACTATCTTATTATAGTCATGAGAAGATGCAACATCATAGTATGTGGAACTATGTCTTTAAAAGACAATTCTATTAAAGAACACAAAAGTTCCAAATTGCTGAACATGAAGTTTTGTAGCATCATCATTACAAATTCTGGCACAAATGTTGGTTAGTTATTGTTAAGTGTAGAATTGCAAGCCTAATAAGTTTAGAAACTTATCCCTATGATTCTTGATTTGTGTATTCTTGTTGAAGGATTTGATTAGCTCCTTAGACCCATTGTTTGCACACAGAACAGGGTCCAGGATTGTCTGAACCTAGAGCAGGCCCACCCAACAGTTAGTTTAGGGGTGGGGGAGCAGACAAAAGACATTGCAAAAAGGGCAAAAAACAAGCACAAGGCCAGGGGAAATCCAACCCTAGCAAAAGACCCAACAAACTACCAAAGGAATCTGCATTTCTTAGGCATGTGGTATGACCATCTAATATTCCTCTTGTCCCTAGCATAGAGAGTGTGATGAGGGCACCCAGTCTTGTCAAAGTTCTCAAACAGTGTGTTCTCAATCTCTCAAAGTCCTGTACCATTTTAATTTGCCATAATCCGATAAACCATCCCATATGCATCTCGCAAGTTTACTATCTTCCCATGTATAGTTGTTGAAGGCTCAGTCCTTCCTTTCAATCCATATGAACCAAATAATGACCCTGCACAATCGAGTCCAAATAGCATTGCATCTACTAATTATCTCAGGCAGTCTCTTTTTGAATAAATAATGTTCCATTTGTAATCCCTTTCATTGTCTCACAATGTAGGAGGGTATTACAATCTATGTAAAAAGGTTAACACCCAAAGTCCATGCTTTGCAAGCCATTCCACACTCCTAGAATCTGTGTAAGATTGTTTTTGGTATATTCAGCCTGCATGAAATGAATTTTACATCAATTTCAAAACCCACTTTTGCTCTCCATACGTGGATCAACCTAAATCCGTCTTTACCCTCGACTTCGACCATACATCTTGCCACTAAATTCATTTTGAAATTTTGTGGAAGGGTCTATGATATAGTCTTAGTAAATGTATGTTGATCATTGATCATTTTCCTTCCCTTTCTAGCAATGTATTCCATGAGTCCAAACCCAACAATTTGGATCGAAGTCCAACTTAAGAGTTCTATAAACAATAGGAGAGGAGCTCGTTCATGGCCTTTCTTGACTTGTATCTCATGCATTCTTTGTAGCCAACCTTGGACCCGCCCCAAAGGTTAGGTTGCAATTTAGAACTTGCAATCTCCCTCCTACTTTAAACATTGGAATCTCACTTGCAAGCTAGGGATTATACGTGACCCTCACACCTAGGTCGCAATTTACTTGTGGTGCAAAATATTGCCATGGTAAGTGTATGTTATAGTGGTTCATAAAATAGCCAAGTTTGACTAAGTTAATAGATTAACTAAATTAGGGAACCACAAGACATGTGCATCTTATGCATTTGTTTTTTTTTTTGGAATCATTTCAAAATTTTGGGGTTTTTTTCTTAAATTGGAACTTCTTGCATTCAAAGCATAATTTGCACATGTAACCTAGACCATCATGTGTTTCATCACTTTCTTGTTCATACCACCTAAACCATTTTTATATGCATGTACATTGAAAATTTGGGTCGAGTGTGTGATCATAGGCAACAGTTATTCTTTGCAATGATTGAATGCCACTAAGGTTTTTCATTATGTCCTAAAATGTGTGAGAATGCCAAATTATTCACAACAAAACTCATACTCCTAATTAAAACAAATTCAATAATTCCATTAAAGATATAATGTCTTATCAATTTTTTTTTTCTGTTGATGAAATTTTGCTAGTCAATGACCAAAAAAAACCCTTTAACTTGTACAAAAAAAATTATGAGAATAAATCTTTCAAAATTTGCCACATTTTGAAGGAAAAATAAGTTGAAATTTCCATTTTTAGATTATAAGTTCTTGCAACATGCCAACACATAACAAGGTTTTAATAAAATTCTCTTTCACATGTAGCCAAATTCAGTTAAGTCTTTTTTTTGGAAGATCGCCAATAATATTCCAATAATAGCATAAACTAAACTTCTCATTAGATCAAAGTTATGCACAAAACAAATGACATTATTACAAATGCTTAAAAGTTTGAAATTATACCACAACCATTTCACATATTAGCATTGGGCTTGTATCCTTTTTTTCCAAAAACTTTCCTTGCCATCAACTTGCAAAACTAGTAATGGAATCAAAAGAAATAGAATTGGTTAAACAAATTTTCCAAAAAAAAAATTAAAGACACAAATTTGCAAAGATTTAATTGTAACTTCAAGAACACATGTTAAACACATAATTGTTTCACAATACAGTGGAAATTTACAACATATAAAACCAAAATTGTAAATTGTTAAATATATTTCCATATTTTCAACATCAATTTTGTTCACACCAAAATGTTGACATACTACGAATGCTTGTAAAATGGACATTACATATGTATTGCATGAACATATCCATTAAAAAAATTGAACTAGGTGTCAAGCTTTTTATTATGAATTGTACATCAAATTTTCGTTTGTGAATAAAAATATTTTTGGGACAATGCCTACAACTTGGAGAAATTGAAAGTTGGAAGCATGACAACACACTAGCAACTACAACTTCTTCTATGAAGGAAAAGTTTTGGCCAATGTAATTTTGGGGCCCAAAAGAAAAGGGTATGAAACTTTGTTGATGTTGACAAGCTTTTAAGACACCTTTTGTAAACCTATTGGGATCAAACTCCATCACATTCTCTCCCTATAGTTTAGAATCTTGGTGCATATGAAACACTTGAAATTCCAAAACTAAGTTCTTGGGCACAAAAATGTCCCCTAGTTGTATATCCTTTGATGCCACCCTTGTTACTTATGGAAGAATAGGCAATACTTGATGCACTTTGTTCAATATCATCCCCATTGATTCAAAAAAAGTGATTTGAAACCAATTTGAACCATGTGGCAAAATTGATAGCTAAAACGTTTTGTGCATTTGAATTGGAATATTCATACAAGGATTATGCAAAACCAAGTAACTTGATGTTGTAGTAAACACATAACATCTTGGAACCTTTTTATTAATGCAATTTTTTTTGATAAATTAAATTCATTTAACTTTGAAGCTTTTACTTATTTTGTGACGCACTCCTAAGCTTTTTGATAGATTCAAATGTGAGTTTGACGTGAAAACAACGGAAGAGCATGGAGTTAGGGTATGTTCCCTAGCTCGCAACATTTTAAAGGTAAAGGGGCATGCTAGAATTTCAAGATGAGACTAGGAAGAATGACAAGCACTTACTCATTCACATAGATTTGCACAAAACCAAACAACAAACTGGTTAGTGCATGATTGGAGCATTTTGATGTTAGGATAAACCATGGGCAAACTTTGATTCAAAAGATTCACCATAGCTCGGACTTGGGGGAAGCCACCACCTTCCTACTTATAGTATATTTTGTGTCTTTCTACAAGGCTCACATCCAATTTGTTTTGGGATTCCAAAATTGCCAAAATTGGGACTCCCGCGACTTTGGGGCCCCATAACTTTGCATGCAGACCTCTGATTGAAATGAGATTTGAAGAAAAGTTGTAGCTCTTGTCAAAAGCTTTTCAACGGTATGTTGCACATCACCTGCACGCAAGGAAATCTGGTCGATTCTTGACTTTTAATGGTCAGGAATCCAATTGTTAATTTGACTCACGACCTTTCTTTTAGCAATAACTTGTGTTTCAGATGTCCAAATGGGTCATGTGAGCTCATTTTAGATATCTACGTTCTAAGAACTTTTCAATGATACAAGGACTTTTCAATCCATTGAGTTTTTCCCCCTGCAATCGCCCTTTAAAAATTCGGAAGTCCACTAGGACTCAAAGTCTCAAAGTGGAAGCTCCCTTGGGAGTGTGAAGGTTCATTCCTTCACCCTTTTTTACACTCCTAGAAGCATGCTATGTGACTCCTTGGCTTCCCTTTTGGTTCACAACCTTGTAAGCCTTTGCATTGGTCACGAACCCAAGGTTAAGGTTACGACAATTTGAGCACACTAATTTATATCCTTAGATTCATCTATGCACAAATTTTTATTTATGATGGAAGTTTATCATTTGACACATATATAATCATGCAACAATTATTCCAATTGCCTAAAACTTGAAAGCTATAAAAATAGGTACCCACAAATTTCATGTGGTTGAGTTTTGTAGCATCCATGTCATTGTGGAAACCACAAACCTCCTACATTTCTATTCGAACACATTCTTGCCATTAAGGGTATTCAGTGAAAAGTAACATTATCCATGCCAAAAGTGAAGCCATACTTGACTACCCTGTCAAAAAGAAGGTCTTGCATTCATCAATAAGATTTTGAATGTTCAATTGACTTGTAGTCCCATGAACAACCTTCTTATTGTCATTGTTAAAATTAGTTGATATCATGAAATCCAAGATGTCATTTCGACAAAAAAATTTGTCTATTCTTGCTTGCTCTTGTTGAATTTGAATTATTTGTTTGAGTGTTTTTTCTTTTTCGCGTATTAATTTGAAAATTTCTCGATTTCTTGTAGTGGGAATAAGCCTACAATGAAATAAAGGAAAAGAAATTTTGTAAATCCTTGTACAAATCAAAGTCCAAATGTAATACATATATATTTATTGACTAATTCATCTTCAATCAAGTCTAATTTGAACTTCTTAAGGTTTTTTGTGGGCCTACATACACTTTGGATTTCACTTTCTTAATGTGCTTTCACTAAGTCTAACACAAACATGTGGGTTAGTTCCATGTTACAAAAAAGGAAAACAAGATTCAATTATCATTAAGCATGTGTAAGATGGGTTTTGGTTGCCATGGGGGGAATCGAAGAAGGGAGAAAAAAGGGGAGGTTGGGGGAGGGGAAAGACATTCCTTCCTAGGGTTTAGGGTTTACTTCCTGGCCTTCCTGCACGGTTTGACGCATCTTTCTCCTCCTTTTTCTAGTAGAGAAGAGAACCCAGGCAACTTTGGAGGTAAGACATTTGTTTCATACTGTTGAAGAATTTGTGACAACTAAATGTTTGATGAACTTCCTATAATCATGGATTTCAAAACAAATTTATTCTTACAAAATGTATGTTCTATTCTGGCATGAATCTAGTAGTTGCATCAGGCATTTGCAGCACTTTCTAAACATTTCTCCCTTAAGAGTTCAGTAGTGTGATGGCTTGTTTTTAGATGTTTGGAGTTCCTTTAGCAGCTATGCAGGTAGAGTACCAACTTTCTCTGTGTAGATTGCTACTAAAGAGTAATCACAACCTGTAAATCAGTCCCACCTTTAATGATCAGCTTTGGTTTCATGTTCTTAAGTCTGAATTCAGTTTGCTAAAGATTGTGTGCCAATTGGAATGTGAAAGAAATTATTTCTAGTGGTATGTACATCACTCACATGACTAACAACTCGGCATCTGATTCATCTAGTGTTTAATTTAAAGATTTATTTAACTTCGAGTACATTCCATAAATCTAGAGCTTTTTCCCTGTGGACGGTAGTCTCCAAAAACGTGTGTATAATACATATTCAATATAATTGGAGTGCTGTGTTTGTGGCCAATGTTCTGATGGATGTCATGAGCATTTTTACTTGACATGGTTTCAACTTTCAACTCTCATTCACTTGCAATTTGATTCATGAAGTGTTTTAGGTGTAGAAGAAATGAAGCATCACTTCTGGTTAGAATTCATGGCGGCATTGTAACTTTGGCCATCTTGCAACTTCACTACACAAACATCACCACCTTGAATGATTTAGAGATTTATGACTAAATAGGACATGGCCAACTCACATGGATATTGTCAGAAAAATAAGATGTTCATATCATCAAATCCTTCAGCCCAAACATGTTACATATGCAACAACTATAGTGTTGTCCAGACTTGAATTCAATCATCTACATAAAAGAAAACAATAATTAACAGTTCTCCACAAGGACCATGTGTTTCTGTTCTTGAAGAAGGCAGGATTGGTCAGAGTTCTTACTGGAGGAGGAGGTATAAGTCATGGTGGTGCAGCTGCTCAAACATTGGCGGAAAATTTCCGCAGCTCGCGAGCTGGGAAGACCAATAAACAATTGGAAGCTTTTCATGTCCTTACCACAAGGAGCAATGAAGGCATCGTCGTCCATCATGTTGGTGGGAACCATGCAGACCGGTTGACCCCACCCAAAATCCACATTTTCAAGTGGAATACCGACCCAAGAAGCGATATGTAGCGTGGCTACCCACTTGGGTCGTGCCCTAGTTACCTCGAAGTAGTCGATGGCGGAGCGAATGTACTGGTCCGTCACCAGCGCTTTGGCTTCTTGTACCAGTTTCACAGTATGTGATAGTGGGTTGTGTGTGAGCTCGGCGGCTGTGGCTGTTGCATTCCCGAAGAAGACTCCGTTTCCCATGAAGCGGGTAGGGAGCGGTGGATGCAGCTTCTTCCGGATGTTCATGGCGAACACTAGGCGTGCGACTTGCTTGGGGTGCATTTCCACGGCTTGAGTCCGTGCTCGCCATGAAAGTGCTGTTAGGGCTTCAAAAGTGGTGACTTTGGTCACTAGACCGTCGTCCAGGATTCGTCTCCTCACGGTCTCTACCTGCTGAGGCGAAAAGATGAAGGAGCTGCAGATGGGTTTGGAGCTCTGATCATGATTTGTCATCATGCGTGGGCTGCAAACTTCGTCAACGTCATCGAACTCGACGTGCGGAAACTCGATTCTTGGTGGTGTGCGTGACTTCAGGATCGTGCGATCGAGATGGGGAACCAAGTGGGAAATATTGTCTACTGAACCACGCGCGAGTTCACCCCACGCGAGGACAAGCTCGCTCGCTACATAAGCGTCGGTCATGCAGTGGCTGTTGCTGAGACCCAGCACGAAGCCACCGCACTTGAACTTGGTCACCTGCACACACATTAGTGGCGAGTCGAGAATGTTCGTGGCGGTCATCGGTGGATTGTGATACACGAGCTGCGTCATGAAGGGAGCAGGTCTGTAAAGCTCGCCTAGGTCAGCAATGAAGCAATCAGCCGTGGCTTCAACGAAGAGTACCCCTTGATCCTCGCACTGAACCTGAAACTTGAAATCTTCGCTCAAGCTCAGTCTACCTGCCATTGGGTAGTACAGCACCAGGAGCTTCCGCAATGAGTCTTTGATGACAGAGACAGGATCGTGGTTCTTCTTGTCCTTTCGCGAATTGAAGAAGTAAACCGTACTCACGGTAACTGCCAGGTTCTGATCAAGGTTGGAAAGGAAATATACTTGTTTCTCGGTTGGCTCAGCTGGGTACACAAGAATCGGCTCGTTGAGCTTCACATCCAGCTTCAACTCTCCAGTCCCCATGACATCATGGCATATTGTTGTACAGCTCCCTGGCATGGCTGCGCCTTAACTCAGACTACACGCCCACAACAAAATCGAAAACCCAGAAACAATGGAATTTTTTTTGTGTTTTAATAAATTCGTCTAATACAACCGTCGTCGATTATAATGACCAATCGACTATTCCACCTATTCCTCAAAAATCCACAATTGCTGCAACAACAACAACGGCAACAAACAACGAGAGTGAATCGATAAAAGGCGTGCAGGAGGGGGGATTCAAATGGCTTGTTCAGAGTCTGAAGCTGTATAAATTGGAATTGAAACGCAGCTGGAATTTTGAGAGCTTAAAGGTATATTGATGTGGTATTAATATTGGAGCGGGAGTATTTAATCGCTGTGCAAGCAGCGAAGATCGTGCACACGTGAAACATCCTCTCTTACCAAAAAAAACCGGCCTCACAGCCTGGACTCCGCTGCGCTCCCAAGCCATTGGACGATGGTGACAACTTGCATGATACAATAATCCGCTGAGTGTTCTTGTTTGCATATTTTGCTGTACCAATGCAGTTTTGGAATTGGTGAAGGTGTGAGTGAATCTGGAAGGTGAACATACAAGTTCAAATTGTGAGAGGATTTCATGTGGCATCAAAAGACCATATGAAGTCTCCAAATTAGACCACTTGCATAATTTTTTAGCATAATCTATAAACTTAGCTCGCATTTGGAATCTAACTATACCCCTCTGCTGGCGTGTGTGTTGATTAGTCTGAGTAAATAGATAGATTATTGGCAATTTTTTTATCATTTGAATAAATTGTACATCAATGTGCATATTTTAAGAAGGACCATGCTGTTTTAGGGGCTACTTTGTCCACACACCTTCAATGCACAGTCAACAATTTTGTGTAAAATTAGTAGGTTCATACTAACGCCATTTTCATGCAATTTGCAAAAACAATTTGGTCATATCCCAGTTTTTTTGTTTGTATTTATGCATCTTCTAGTTTTAGTTAATAATTAAATTTTAAAGATTTCATTTGGAAAAGTTGATTTTTTTTTCAAGATCCAAAAAGATTCTTTATTATCCTTTCACAATTTTATTTTTCCTTGGGAAATTTATTTTCTGAAAATTCCAACATTTCTACAAAGAAGATAATTAGTGTGGAAGCTGCAGAAGTACATAAATAGGGAAGTGGATTGCATGCTGATACACTCATAAGTAAAAGGGCAAAAAAGAACCAAGTACTACGGTATGAGCACTCTATTGGGATTTCAGAGTTGATTCTTGGCATCCCTCTGGCTGCCACCTCCTGTTCATGTAACAACCAACCTTGGAGAAAATCTCTAGTGTATTTGGAGGGTGGATTCTCTTTTGTAATTAGGCTTACAAAATGTACCCCAAGGCAAATAGTGTAATTTTGTACGATCCCTACAGCGCAAGATGTAACCCAATCAGATCTCTGAAAGGGAGAACCATGGCATGCATGGGATGAAGATTTTTGACCATCGCATGTCATTTCATGCCATGGGTCATTTCACCATCCCACCTAACCTATCGGTATTTCAAACCTTATTTGCACCAATCAAAACAATTGTGAAAACCATTGTTTTAAAATCCTAAACCCTAATGCAATGTAATAGTCTCCATTGTTGTACGAGCTTTCAAACAATGATCACAAGGTTTATCGCACACCAATGATGCAACCTTGGCTATTGTTGTAGGAAAGTTCAAGTTGTATTGCATCAAGTTCTTCAAGGTGCTTGATGCATTATTGCGTTTGGGCAAAGGTAATGGAGTGGGAATGCAAGACTTGCAACATCTTCAAGAACAAGATTATTACTCAAGTTCTTTTTTGCATTTTATTTAAAATCCACGGTTGTGAAATATTTGTGGAAGTGCTTTCCTTTGCTACCAAACAATGTCTTGCTCGGGTCGTCATGGATGGCATAAAATCCATCAATGAAAAAACCATGTCCAATGATTAAATGTTAGTATAAAAGTTGAAATCATGAAAATCACTTTCATTTCAACACTTACTTAAATGAATTTTGCATTGTAAACTAAAGTAAATTTCATTAGTTATTTAAGTGAATTTACTTTGGTTTACAATGCATTTGTTTTTTTCAATATAATCTTTGAGTGTGCACTCCAACAAATTGGGTATCTTTGTGGAAGTGGATGTTGAAAGTGTTGTTGGTAACATGTTTGAAACTTTGCTTTTGGGGTGAATGACATGGCAAAAAAAGTTGTAGTTGTCAAAAAATTAATACCGCTAAAATATTGGGTTTTGTAATCATTTTATTTGTGATTACATGTGACTAAATGTCATTTGCAACTAACTTTGGTCTTTTTTGCAATTATTCGTTATGTTTGGTCATATTTGTGACTACAAATTGCAACTAGTTTGCGACTATTTTGGAAGGACAACTTTTAGTTTGCTCTTCATCCAATTAAGGTCATGTATGTCCCATTAATTGTAAATGTGACCAAAATTAATTATAGCCCTATGAGTATATTGAAGTCCATTAAATGCATTCTAAAAGATTTTTGGGGCATACCAATATGTACAAATGTAAAATGTGAATACATGTAATGGGTGTATGATCTAGCTTGTATTTAGAGCATATTAAAGTATATCAATCATACATTAAAATCATCCAAAGCGGTGCAAAAATGTGTCACTAATATTTGGCAACCATGCTGGGAAATTATAATTCAATTCATTGTTGGAGAAAACTAAAGAAGAAGGTTATGTAATCCTTTGCATTTAAATTAATGGAAAATGAAGAAGGGAAAGTTGAAATAGATGAGTTAGATTTAGAATTTTGTTTAATTCATGTACTTTATATAATTCTACCCTATAGATTTACAGAATTGTTAGGAGTTTATAGAGTCAATAAAGAAGAAAATAAAGAAAATAAAATGATTATTATGGGTGTTGAGCATGTCATAGCTTTTCCTAAGTTTTGTACTTCCTATGAACAAGATATGGTTAGATCTATTATTTTCTTTGATTATTACAACAATGTATATCAAGGATGGTTTGAAAGATGGTAGATTATGATGACTATTAAGAGAGGGAATTGTGAATGGTTAAAAAAGACTTTAAAAATTAATGAACGAACAAAAAGATTAAGAATTCACAATAAATATGGTTGGAATTTTCTAGATTATTTGTATACACCAAAAAGGGTTCCAAAACTTAAGACATGGGGAAACTTCATTGAAAAATTCAACACATTGCCTGAGAATTTTCAAGAACTGAAAATAAAAAAACTACATGGGGAAATGAAAATGTGGTGCATACAACAAAAAATACTAATAAGTTTTGACATTACACAATTAACAAAGTATATGAAATGGCTACTAAGAATGGTATGTTTATTGATGTTAATTCCAATCAAAAAAGTTGCAGCAACCTATCATATTATCAAATTTCATGATAGAAGAGAGTTTACAAAACCAAATATTATGTTTTTGGTAGAGAAATGGATACCATGCAATCTATTATGGACTCCTAGATTTTTAGGGTCTTAGTATGCAATGAGATTAAAAAGGACTGAGGAATATTGTCCAAAGGAAATTGAATCCAAAGAATTTTGGTCTACAACAATTATTCCAAATCCAGATACAAAATATTAAAGAAACAAAAAAATTTAAAAAAGAAAACATGGTAGTAGTAAGAAAATGGGAATTTTTAGGAACCCATGATGGATAAAATTAAAGAAGTAGAAGAGAAAAATAGACTAAGAGATTGGAGAAGACAGAATCATGATGAAGTAAAAAAAAACATTGTTCAAGCAAAAAAATCTAAAGAAATAGCTACTCAAGCATAGAAGTCTGCTAAATGGAAGGGGTTGAGAAATATTTTTAGTCCCTAATATTTATCATGTACCTCATCCCATCGAGGAAAAAATAAAAATAACATTAGTGCGAACAACATTTAAAAAAACAAATGGTTCACCTAATGAAGATACATAGCAATCCACCAAAACTGGAACACCAAATGAAATGTAAAAAGAATGTGATGAAGGGAATGTTGACACATTGTTAAGGACTTCCGAGACTACAATATATGCTTTTGGAACACTTGATTGGGTCACAAAAGAAGGATGGCTACGTATACCAAGAAAATGGTCAAATAAAGATCTAACAGAAGAAGTTAGCAATAACAATGTAGTTGACAAGACTTTTGGAAGAAAACTATTCAAACTATTCCTTTAGAGCCCCAAACGCATCAAGACCAAAAGTCCTTTAAATTCACTATTAATTATGTCGCACTAATAATGAATCTTTCACCCATTATGGTAATACCTTTTACCAATGCCTTGCGCATATGGCTACCTAAATATCACAATAATGAAGATCCAGTTTTACACATTCAACAATTGACTAAAATGTGTGTGACTAATGGAAAACATATTAACAACCACAAATTATAATATTTTCCCAACTTTTTAAGGGGAAGAGCCACCAATTGGTTTGGAAGGTATGAAACAATTCTCTAGGGCATAAATGCAACGTGCTTTTATAACTCGGTTCAGTGAGATCAAAAATAAAAGGCAAGTAGTTGCCACTTTACGATATGCGAAACAAAAAAAAGAGCCAATGCAAAACTATTTCAACAAATTCTTCTAACTATGTGCAATAATCCCTGAATGAATAGATGATATTTATTTCAGAATACATTTTTGAAAAGGTCTATTTACTAAAGTAAAAATGGCTTTTCTTAATATGCCTATAAAAACATTAACATAAATAGTTGAATCTACAGTTATAGAAGAAGAAGAGTTACCCATGATATGAAAAAATATGGCAAAATATCATCAAATGATTCTAATGTGATGAATTTGATGATGCTAATGATGAAGATGAACATCATGAAAATAAGACTTCAAAAAAATCTAAGAAAGAAAATTTTGACATAATAAAAAGAAGAGTGTATTGTTAAAATTGTTTTAACGAAGGCCATTGCACAAATGAATGCAAATTGTGAATTATGTAGGAATTTGTAAGGCAAGTGACCATAACATAGATCAATGTCTTAGTAAGGTTGTGAATGGAAGTTGTCCCTCAAGAGATATTATACTAGTAGATGTAGTACAAATAAAAGTGCCTGAAACATAAGAACAAAAACAATTTCCGATTTACAATGCACCAAATAATCAAAATCAATACAGTGATCAACAATATAATACAAGACCAAATGGTCATAATTGGCAAAATAACACCCAATCAAATTAGAATAACCAATATAATCAACAAGCTTATAATAAGAACAATAGATTTCGGCAAAATGTTGTGAGATGTTTATATTATTGACATGAAGGCCATGTCAAGAATGATTATCTTGTATGGAAGAAAGTTATTAAAGAAAAAAAGAATTCCAAACCGAAAATTGGAATGAATGTGGCCATGGTCAAATGGGACCAACTAGTAATGGATGTTTGTGTGACCACAAGACGACAAGGACCAAGGATGCCAAAGGCCAATATGCGTGCTAAAGAACTCCTAGGAAGAGAAGTTTACCTCACCAAAGGACGTCAAATCAAATGGGAGAAGGAGAAATTGATTCACAAGGATGTAATTAATAAACTACACAAAATACAAGTGGAATACAAACCACTAGAAATGTGTATGGATGTTTCATATGATTTGGAATCGAGTAAGGGTTGAAAACAAAGGAATTATTACAATCCATGTATCAAGTCAATTTGATGAAGGATGGTAAGAGGTCAGCAGAAATAGCCAAGGAAGGTGATGTACACGTCCAGTTGACAAGAGCTGAAATGTTGATGCAGAGAGATGTGTCATTAAAAGAATTGAATTTGTTGAAAAGGAAGAATGTGTTGATGGGTGCTAGTGGCAAGTTAATAGTGAGTATCGACAAGCCAATTGCTAGTGAAGAATATGAGATGGATTTGACCCCAAACAAGGAAGAATTGACTTGTTTGAAACGAGGTCGAGTGGCAAAATGAAGTGTGTTGCCACAAAAGTTCATTGTTTAGTAGATGGAAAAAGAAAATGGTGAATTACCAACATTCTTGATCATGATGAATTCAAACATAGAAGTGAAATTAGGACAATTACTAGAGATTTGTCCTTAGTTAAGAGAAATGATGACAAAATCATTGTTGAAAATGGAAGAAGTTCAAATTATTGATGTTTGTAAAATCACAACAATTAAAATAGAGGATTTTGATGAAGCCATATCGGTTGTTCAAGTTCGTGTTAGGAAATTTGGAGTTAGAGATGTATTATTGGACGACAAATCTAATGTGAATATTGTTTTTAAGTTTGAGGAAAAAGCTTTGATTGAAAAAACCCAAGCTAACTCCTTTTGTAGTAAGGATGGTTGACCATAGAAAGGTGAAACAAGTTGGATTAATAAAGAACTTGAAAATTGATTTGGTTGGATGTGAGTACAAAATCTTTGTAATAGTATTGAATATGGAGAATGGAACATAAACTTATTCAATGCTTTTGGAAAGGTTTTGGTTGAAACAAGTAAAGATAAATCATAATTGGGGTGATAATACATTTACCATCACTGCGGGAAAAACAATAGTGACTATGAATACAATTAAGAAAATTGCTTTAAAACCATTAAAAAGACCAAGAAATGTTGATGATGGTTATGATTCAAAAAAAGGATTGTTAGATGAAGAGGAAGAACAACTCCATAATGAACTGCTAAGTTGTGACCTGTAGGAAAAATGTCACTAAAAGATTTTTTTTTGGAAAAAGATTGAATGTGGCATGCTTCAACCAAAAGAAAAACTTAAATATCCAATTTATTTTTATCAACATCAATCTAGAAAAGTCTTGATATTGGATGAAGTTGCCAATATGATAATTAAAGATAAAAAGGTTGTAGGATGGATGGTCATAGTTGAAGAACAAATAAAGAAACTAAACTTGGGAAGTGAAGGGGATCCTAAGGAGGTACTTATTAATGCAGTCTTACCAACATCTTTTCAAGCAAAAATCAAAGGATTATTGGTTAGTTATTGTGATGTTCTTGCTTGGAGTTATAAAGATTTTAAGGGAATACCTAGGGAAATTTGTGAACAAAAAATTGAATTAGTGGCTAATGCCCAACCAATTAATCAAAGAAAATATAGAATGGACCCAAATTATGCATTAAAAGTGAAAGAAGACTTAAACAAACTACTTGATGTTGAATTTATTTATCCCGTTGAAACTACACAATGGTTATCTCCTTTGGTAATTATACCTAAGAAAAATGGGAAATTCTGAATATGTGTGGATTATACCCCATAGATTGAAAAGCAAAAGGAGAAACAATAGGCTTTCTAATACATGTAAAACTAAATGCCCAAACCAAAATGGATCCATTTCCTTTACCCTTTTTGGATTTGTAATTGGACATGAGATGTACTCTTTTATGGATGGTTATAATGGTTATAACTAGGTTAAAATAGCAGAAAAAAAAGAGACAAAACAACATTAATCTCAAAATGGGGCATTTATGCCTACAATGTTATGTTATTTGGGTTACATAATGCCCCTGGTACTTTCTTAAAATAGTAAAAAATTGTTTAAACTTATTTAAACAAATTTATGCAAGTGTTTTTGGATGATTTTAAATGGATATGGAGACAAGAACGATCATTTGGAACAATTACAAAAATGCCTTGAAGAGTGTAGGCTAAATGGGATTAGCTTTAATCCTGAAAAGTGTGCATTATCTATAAATTTGGGAGTATTGCTTGGACACATAGTATGTCATGATAGCTTGCTGGTAGATCTACATAAGATTACAACAACTATCGTTATGCCAACACCTACTAATCCGATGGAAATAAAACAATACCTAGGAGTAGTTGGTTTTTATCAATGTTATTTTTGAGACTTTACAAGTAAGGGAGCACCAATGTGTAAATTAGTAAAAAAGGATGAAAAATTTTTATGGACAGAAACATGTGTCAAATCTTGGGAGTGGATGGAAGCATCTATGACATGCCTACTTGTATTTATTGTACCTAACTAGAAGTTGCAATTTGAATTGGTTTATGGCATTCAACTTGTTATGCCAACTAAATTTGTGGTTCCCACCAAAAGAATTAGAGATATACCAACAAAAGATCTTGACCAAGCCATCCATTTAAGAATGAAAAATCTAGTCCAATTGGAGGAAGAACATTGGCATGCCAATGAAAATATTAATCATATACATTTACTTAGGAAGGAAAATTAGGATGAAAAAGGGAAACTCAAAAGTATTTGTGAAGGCGATTTAGTTTTGTGGATCCTAAAACAAATTAAATCAAAGGAAGTAAATTTCAGTTACCTTGGAAAGGTCTTTATAAAATACATAAAGCTTTTAATAATAATATTTGTCGAATTAACTACTATAGGTGATGATGAGGTGGAAAGAGTTCATATTCGCAAATTAAAAGAATGTCATTCCAAAAGTGTAATGGTTGACATTATGGTAGCCAATGTCTATGTTAAAAGATGTTTTAGTAGGTGGGCACAAACAAAATAAAATGAACCAACAATGTTACTTTAGAAAAGGATTACATGTCCTTTCGCCCCAAAAACAATTTTTTGTACAAATGAACTTTTGAATTTTGTTTTTACAAATTGTTATGGGAAATGCATATAATTTTTAGGGAGATGAATTTTATTTTTAAATTTTTTTAATTAAATATGGAGTTTTGAAAATGCATTGATTCTTTGTAAATTTCGTCTTTCATTTTTTAAAATGATAATTTTTTTAAATCATAACCAAAAATTGATTTTTTAAGTTTTATGTTTTCTTGTATAATAAACTATAACTCTTCTAAAAACATCATGTACATTATACCCCATTTATATGTGGTAAAAGACTTTTGAAGTTTTAAAATTTTAAAAAGTTTTTTGAATTTTTAAAGTTTTAGAATTTCACATATTTTTAGGTATGAGTGTTTTTTGAATGTGGTTAATAGGTTTTTCCCATCAATTTTGTTTTATTATATAAGTCCTTTTGAAAGTCTTTTGCAAAATTGATTCAATTTAATGCAATAGGTGTTCATTTTCAAAGGTTTTAAATTGAAATCTAAATTTAAAATTTTATCAAATGGAAGTTTGGTTTGAATTCCTTGACATTCATATGAATGAGAAACAACCAACTTGCCATGATTACCATGGTTTTCAATGGTAAAGCATAAATATTTTTCCAATCTTGACTATTTTAAAAACCCATTTGACATTCATTTTGGCTCGTTTTATTGTGACTGCACCTAGGTACCACCATAACAAATCTCCATCTATTGAACCTAAAAATTCATCTAGGCTTGTGCCCAAACCTAGAAAATTTCCATGGAGAAATTCCATACCTAAAATCATAAATGATGAATATTTTTGGGTAAAGGACATTAGAAATGTTGTCCATTCTAACCATATGTTTGTGACTACTATGAAACTAATGTCCAAACCAACTGATTTTACGACTAATAGTGTGTTAGTCCTATATGTGTCCATGTAGTTGTAATTTGTTATAGTCGCATATGTAACTACAAGAAGGGTTGAACTAAATTCTAATTGTAAATGCAACTACAACATATGACTAATATGACTTTCATTGAAAATGTAGATGAAAAGTGAACAATGTCATCCAATTTCAATTACATTTATTGATGGATAATAACGTAGTTGTTTTTGCATTCACAAATGAAAAGTTTTTTAATTGCAATAATATATTCTACCATATGAAAAAAAAAACATAAACTACATATGGCAAACTTTTGTTATTTCAATTGGACTATTATCCCTTCAATGTACCCATCCATGGGTCTTCTTTGCAATTATCCATGGGTCTTTCATGATATAACGTATAAGAGTTAATAGTTTGCTAAAAAAGGCTATTATAACCTAGTTGGTAAACTAAACTAGCTAATCTTAATAGGTTATGTCAAACTATGTAGGATTATGTACATTGGTACCTTAGCTTAGCTTGCATACTTGATTAATCGGCCTAAGTTATCTATAGGTAATAGTAGGTTAGTTTACTAGTTGTACCTAATACAGTAGGCTACGAAGGTTAGACCTAGCTAGGCTAGGTAAGTTAGGTAGGTAATTGGTAGGGTAGATCATTAATTAATTCATAAACTAGGTAATAGGTTGTAAGTAGGATAGGTAGTAGGTAGGTTTATTAATTTATTGTGTCGATATGTGATCATGTTTTCATATTAATTAATTAATTAATTAGGTTAGGTACTTATTCAATTAATTAGTTAGGCTAGGTAGTATGTAATAAGTAGGATAGGTATTTGTAAGTAATAGGTAAGTAGGTAAACTAAATAAAGGTATTTTATTTTGTGATATGTGATAATGTTTTTGTATTAATTGATAAAATAATTAATTATGTTAAACAATTAATTTATTAGGTAGGCTAGGTAGTAGATAATAGGTATGTAACCTAGGTAGTATGTAATAAATAGGATAGGTACTAGTATGTAGTAGGTAGGTAGGTAAGTTAAGCAAAACGTATGTATTTTGTGGATATGTCATTATGTTTTTGTATTAATTGATCAATTAATTAGTTATGTTACAAAATTTATTTCTTAAATGTAGGCTAAGTGATTATTTTATTAGGTAGGCTAGGTAGTAGATAGTAGGTATGTAACCTAGGTAGTATGTAATAAGTAGGATAATTATTAGTAGGTAGGTAGGTTATAAGTTAAGCAAGAGGTATTTTATTTTATGGATATGTCGTAGTATTTTTGTATTAATTGATTAATCAATTAGCTATGTAAAGTAATTAATTTGTTAAATGTAGGCTAGGATATTAATATATTAGGTAGGCTAGGTAGTAGATAGTAAGTATGTAGCCACATAATATGTGATAAGTAGGATTGGAAGTAATAAATAAGAGGGAGGTTAAATTGTGTAGATTTGACATGTTGAATGGCATTGTATGATAAACAACCTTACCATTAAGTGATGTTGGCTACAACATTTCATCCATTGGCCTATTTATAAGAATGGAACTTTCCCTTCTGAATAGACTTTGAGGAAACATCGATTGCCATTTATTCAAAACAAATCTTATTTCTTCAAGAGATTTGATTTCATCTAATTGGTTTTAATTAGAATGGGCTAAATTTTCGGAACATCTAGTTTATTTAATGCATGCTTGCGCTTTGTATTGTTAACATAATGATTCATATCATATGCACAAAATCAAAACTTGTGTAGATTTAAGGATGCACTAGGGAATTGAGAGCACAACCCTAAATAAGTAGGGGCAACATTACTACAAAAATGGGGTGCAGTTCATTAATCAAAATCACTATGGGACTTTAAAAGTGAAATAAGTTCATTGCATTTTAGTAATTTCACCCTAATGAAAGTTATTTCATTATAACATCATTATGTAAACATTATGTTTCATTACTAGTTAACATTATTCACTATTACAATTTACCATAATAAACAAGTTTATTTTTATGTTCTTAAAAATATTCTATATATGTTACTTTATGATATACCCTATATTATTTTAAACTAATTTAGTTATTCTAACTTATATTTTATGTTATTATAAGTTATTATAGGCTATTAAAAATGATTGTACTTTAAATTATTTTATTTTATGTTACCTAAAGGTATTTTAATTAGCTTATTATAAAATTTTAAGATATTATAAATTAAATTACTCAACTAACCTTAGGCTATATCTTAGGTTATCTTATTTTAAGTTAACGTATGTTATTTTAAGTTATACAATGTCATTTTATTTTATGTTATTATAAATTATTTTATCCTAAGTATAATAACTTAAAATAATCTAAATAAAATGGAATGACCTAAGGTAAAATAATTTAAAATAGAAAATAATAACTATGAAAAAATTCAAAATACCCTTAAAACCAAAGATCATAGCTGAAAAGTATATTGCATTCACTAATTTGGGTGTGTAGTCGATTACATCTTTCTTCATGGAAGTCATTGTCTATAACCATGCATGTTTTTGAAAGCCTTAGTCCATAAAGACGCTTAGTCCATATTTCATATTGTACCACCTCTCGTGGTAGAAAAGGCTTGTGCCCTACAAATCTTTCTTCTATTCTTAGAACTTTTTTGTCCAACATCAGATTCTGATATGGGGTTTTTGTAAGCTTTGCAAATTCCACTCCATTTTCAAAATTGTTTTATGTTTGTCTTTTAGTGATTTAACGATTTATTTCCAAGTCCAATTGTTATTGTAAACTTCGGATCACCATCTGATTCATCTTGTTTCATAGTATTTTGTCTTCAGAATTTATAAATTATTTTGTAATCCTTATGGTGTTAACCACTTTGATTTCTAATATTTTTTAACATACCCCTTTAAATTTAATGTTATAACCTTAACATTGGGTTTGTGATTAAGTGTGAAGTGTAAGGGCCCATGAGGCCAAAAGTGTGTTTAAGAACACACTCTCATAAACAAGAAAGAGTGTAAGGGATGAAGCCTAATGACTCCTAAGTGCATTCCCATTTTGGGAGTTGCATTCATGCAAGAGTTACAAATGTTTGGAACCTTGGTTGGAAAGGTAAACAAGCACCAAATTGGGCCCCATGACACCATTAAAAAGGTCTTGAATCGTAGATGCTTAAAATGCCTTCACATTGTTCAATTAGACTTGATTTGCATGAGTTATGATTAAAAGAAAAGGGGAGAGTCAAATTCTCACCCTTGAAAGCAGGGGTCAAATGAGGTTTGATTGAGATTACCTATACACCATTGGAAAGAACTTTTTAAGGGCTATAAGATATTGCCTTCACATTCTTAAAATAAATTTGATTTGAAAAAGATATGAACATCCAAAGTTTTGGGGACAAAAATAAAATAAAATGACATTTGGATGTAGTC
Organism: Sphagnum tenellum; assembly: GCA_963921925.1. Lineage (NCBI taxonomy): Eukaryota > Viridiplantae > Streptophyta > Sphagnopsida > Sphagnales > Sphagnaceae > Sphagnum > Sphagnum tenellum. The sequence continues at coordinate 2,629,164 of OY998155.1, forward strand.
CCCACAAAGAGGCACAAATTATACAAAAAATTCACACAATAATATGGATATGCAAATCAATGTAAAAGTCTATAGTTCTCTATTTTATTAAAAATTCAATCATAATTACAACAAATTTTCATGTTCTCTTAGAAGGAAATCAAAACAACAAAATAAAATTTGTGGTATTTCAAAATAGGATTTGTGATTTTTTACTACAAAATACCTACACCTATTCTCACTCTTCCCAAAAGAGTGTTTTTAAGAATGTAATCCTTTTCCCCATAATTCCCATCTTTGGGCAGTCCCAAGTCACATCATCATCATTCAAAACCAACAAGAAACCAACATTCCAACCTTAAATGTTCCATGATCAATCCCTATTCTAAATGCCTTGTGCATCCAAAACTATGTAATCATCTTACCCCCGTACTAATAAATTTCCTGGAAAGCCATGTGTTTTCGAACTTTTTGCACAATTCGTCATGGCAAATGTACACTACTTCCAAGTTTTTGAGGTAAATCAAAGTATCAGGCAAGCTCTTAATATTTGTTCGTTCTAGACTCAATATTTGCAACTTGGGCATGGCACCATCTTCCACCTCCGGGAACTCAACTAATCCAGAAAAGAAACAATTCAATTCTTTCAAACTTGGAAAGGCATCTGATGATGTGAATGAGTTTGGAAGCTTCTTGATCGATTTGCACATGGTAATGCTTAAAGTTGATAGCATCTTTAGAGTGTTCAATGCTGGAAGACTTTCCAAGGAAGACAAACCTTCCAATTTGAGCATCCTGAGTTTTGAAAACAATGTGACGAATGATGGTATAATTTTGATCCGTAGACAAAAACATACCGAAAGTTCTTCAAGACACACCATTGATTGGATAGCATCTGGCAACATCCCCAATTCGAAAAAGTCATAAATATGGAATGACTTCAAATTCACCAACTTCGATAGTTGGTAACATAGCTCCACAATCTCACAAATCTGTCCACCTTGTATATGGAGATGTGTAAGAGTAGCCAATTGGCAAATACCAATTGTAAATGCTTGGCCATCTAACTTCCTGCTTCGCTTACCCCATAGCCCATTTATAGTTGAAACATTCAGGCTGAGGTGTTGAAGGGATTTTAGGTCACCCATTGTACAAGGGAGGTACTTGAGATTATCACAATCTCTTAGACAAAGCCACTGTAAACTTTGCAGATACCCTATTGATTTTGGTAGTTTCATCAAGCCATAACATAATTCAAGGTCCATATGGATCAATTGTGTAAGGTTCCCAACCGCTTCGGGTAAAGATTTCAACCTCCCACAACGAACCAAGTGAAGATGGGTTAATTGTGTGAGTTTCCCAATCTCTTTGGGCAAAGATTTCAAATTCTCACACGCATCAAGGTCAAGATTGGTTAATTGTGTGAGTTTCCCAATCTCTTTGGGCAAAGATTTTAAACTGTAACACCCATCAAGGTCAAGATAGGTTAATTGCCTAAGATTCCCAATCTCTCTAGGCAACGATATTAGCTTGTCACATTTGCTCAAATCCAAAACCTTGAGATTTTCAATGCCCTTCAACAATTGCTTTGGCATAGCCTCCAACTTCTCATTACGAGCAAGAAGTAAAACCTCCAATTTGGGCGCAGAAAAAGTCACACCATTGAGCGTGGTCAAGTCATTCTCCATAAGTGAAAGCTTGCGAACTTCACAAGGCTGCGTCTCATATGTCCGGATCCAATCTCCAGGAAATTCCACCAAATTTTTGCCTGGTTGATAGAGGCAAGTTATCGGTTTTTGGCCTTCTATTATGTGAAGAGCCAAATCTCTCATCACGTCATGAACTTTGCATGCGAATGAATTAACTCCAGTATGGACCAGTTCAATCAATGAACGCGCTATCAACAACCCCACACAAAAGTATAGAGACCGTGTAGGATCGTCCAACAACCGTTGTGGTTTCCACAATTTAATCAACTCTTCCCTCGTCACCACATGATCTTCAGGAAATGCAGCAAAAGCAAGAAAACACTCCTTGGATACGGGATTGTCATTATCCAAATTGTCATAGCTGAGTTTGAGACGACCAAACAATGCTTCTTCCTCCTGCTTCTCCGGTAACTGGCGTGACTCCCGTAAACAAGTCAGTTGGAATTCCCATTCTGGAGGCATGGTCTTCCCGACCATTGATGCACCGATGACCTTGAGCGCCAAAGGAAGACCCTTACACTCGTTAGCAACCAACTTAGCCACTCCCTGTAGTTCAAAAGGAATGTTTGAAAATCCCCTAGGGAACGCATGGACACAAAATAGCTCCCAGCTATCCTCCTCTGAAAGGACACCTACCTGCACTTCATCTTCGTCTATCACTCCAGCTTTCTTCAACACAGGCTGGTTTCTAGTGGTCACCAATGTGACACTGCCTGGACCCTTCGCCAAGTCAAGTTGCTCCAAAACTCTTTGGTTCCAAACATCATCTAGAACGAGGAACACCCTCCTCCTCAAAAACTCGTTGTAGAGCCTGGTCCTGTACTCTCCCAGGTCTGCGACTCTCATTTCCTTAAGACGCAACTGCCTACAGAAGCTATCATAGAGTCCTTTGATGTTGGGAGTTTGGCTCACTGTGAGCCAAATCAACTCGCCTCCTTTAAAGTGCTCGCGCACCTGCATACTATTGTAGGCAATTTTGGCAAGAAGCGTCTTTCCCGCACCACCCATGCCCCGAACTCCAACACATCGAGGTTCGGCATCAATGCTACTAGAGGTTATGGATTGTTGTAATCTCATGGTAAAATTGTCCAAACCGATCACAGGTTGTTGCACTTGTTGGATGTCTGTCAGTTTGTGGGGATCTTCATTCACTATTAGCTCCCGTGCGCAAGATGATGACGAAGATGCTCCTGTGTCCACCCTTGACATATTGTCACTAGGTCGAAGTGGCAAGAGATTGCAAAATGCAGATTTTATTGCACTGGTAACACAACTTGTTTCGTAGTTCTGTTGAAGACATTCTTGTGTGAAATTTGCGAATTCAATTTGCTGTGTGGTAGCACGGAGGTTCTCCCGCATCTCATGTTGCTCCAGCATCTCATGTTCCTCCTGAATCATCTCATGGAGCTTCTGCATCATCTCATGGTGCTCCTGCATCATCTTCTCTATATTTTTGGCTCGTGAGGATTCCGAGAGCGTCACAGCCAACACGACTAAACCTGCTTGCTCTAAGAGCTTGTTCACACTCTTTGTCACGTCTAGGATTCTCCTGCCTGTATTGTATCTGGACAGAGGATTGACGTCCGGCTGTTTCTTGATGCACTTGTTCACTTCCCCCGCTGCTCTCTTCAACGTGCCTTCTATTTCATCCAACCAACCATGCACTGCACTCCGAGGGCTCTCTAAAGCGTTGTCAGAATTGCTTTGCGAGATCTGGCGGACGGCAAGGTCCACAAGGGGCTGCAACCCCTTAAGAAGGGCATGAAGAACTTTGCAGCTCTCGTTGCAATTTATGGCAATTTTTGTCGCCTCCATCACTTGCTCCAACAGCTTTGAAACCCCCTTGCCGGCAATGGAAACAGCCACGGGCTCTACCATGATGCAATTTTCTCTTCGCAATTGTCTGTACTGTATGTGCGCTTGGGCGCGGCCCACGTTCCACTTCAGTACGTCCAAGAGTAGATACAACGGAAGGTTCACTTTCTCTCTTAACTTTTCTTTGCTGGATTCCCTCCGAAAGGCAATCACTGACGATGTGCAAAAAGTTGATCCAGCAAATTCGTTATCGAAGTGCTTTCATGCACTTCCCAGTGCATTAAAAAAATCTCTTGAAGACGCAAGGTCGTCGAGTTAGCTACAATCGAATGTTCTCCATCAGAGCAGCAAAAACCTGTCAAAAATTCGAGATTCCACATGCATGGTCAGCAAGTTTGCGACTCAAGCTATATCCTAGTCGTTCTCGCAGTCATTGTCCGAACACCCAAGCTAGAACATGACATGTGTTGCCAGGGCTACTGCTGATGGAAACTAACAACAAGACATCAAAAATATAATTACCCGATCTGTGAATGTTGTCACAGTGAACTCAAGTGCACCTTTAGCTATCGATCTTGCTCGTCGTTGAACCCATAGCTTTTCTACTAGATCAAGCTTACAACATCTATCGACGTTGTTTTGATCCGCAGCAAACTTATTATCAAGTATGGAACCTAATTCTCACACAAGTTAAGTCAATGGTGTTCAGTAATTCCACTAAAGTCTAAGACCCAAACACCCTGGGCGCTGAACATTTTATTCACATAATTACCTGAATGTGCTTGCCATGATCCTCCCGTTCACGAAATAGCTTTCGATCGCCTTTTCCCCCGCAACTCACATCCATCTCCTCTGACTTCATGTTCAAGTTGCTCCAAGCCGCGCTCCAAGCCGTGTGCACTTTGCAACCTAATCAGACGTATAACACGTTGTTGTAAACCACGTTGCTACAAAAGACAGATTATGCATACCCAAGTACTAAACCTCATACAACTACTTGAAGGTAAACGCCGACGACCGACTGGCATCAAAACAAAATGAATAGTAGAGAAGCCCTCCATAGCCTAAAAAGAACAACTTTACTACTAGAAAAACCCTCCATATCCTGATAAGAACAACTTGAATGAAAACCAGCTTATCAGACACTTGTCGTGACACATTTATCCCTCCTCCTTCAAAGACAGATCGCAGCATATTCAGTCTAGCATGCATCTTAAATCATGTCGGGCTGCAAATGGTATATTACCAGTTCCCAGTTTCCAACCTCACACTACTCACAAATCTACTAGGACACACTGGTCACAGAGCTATGAAGACATACCCCGAGGACAAACTGGCAACAGAAGAAACGGATATCGAATAAGCGTTCAGTATGCTTAAAGAAGAACACATGAACGAAAACCTTAATACAGGAAGCTCCTATCGTCAACACTTCTACTACTCCTGCTTCAAAAGACACTAGATCGCAGTTACACCATGCAGCAATAAATCATCTGACTGGACGAGAAAATGCTATATTGCAAACACCCCTGGCTACCCAACCTCACACTGCTCATAGAACTACATAGACATATTACCCAGGTCCTAGACGAGAGACTGGCACCCGAAAAAAAAAGGAAAAAGTACTATAGTAAGCACACCGTATTGTGGAAATACTCATTGGAATGAGAATCCCATGAAGCACTTGCCGTCAACACTGAACACTCCACTCCTCCTTCAGGTGACAGGATGCAGAGTTGAAGTCCAAGGAGGAGAAGCAGAGCGCGAGGTGAACAAAAACAGAATAGACTAGCTGGCAGTGTGAATAAGTAGGAACAGATATAGTGTGCACACCCACAATCTTTGAAGATTGGAGGAATATTAAGGTTGTCGAGTAAGAGTAGACTAGTAGAACTTCGTTGCAGCGTGCAGCAGCGTCCCTCCCTCACACTGCAGCAAAGAGAAGCAAAGAAGAGAAGGGAAGTAGAGTGAAAAGTGGGTAAGAAACCACGTCGTTTCTCCTCTTGAAACTCTACTGTACGCGCATTTCTTTGAAGAGATTTGCTGGGTGGTTTCCTTTCATTGGCAGCCGCTGCCCAGGAAAACACATTTTGCGCAAGCATTTCTTCGAAGTGATTTTCTGGGTGGGTTCTTTTCATTGGCAGCCGCTTTCCGGGAAAACACATTTTGCACAAGCAGTGAGAATTGATCATCCTTGGGGTACATATTGTGATTTCTATGAATTACAGGGGCTATCTCCCAAGTTCAAATTGTTTATTTACTATTATCATTGTTTTGCAATGAGCCAACTTGATTGGCCTATCACCACAAAAAGAATCTGAAAGCATGGAGACTCCTCAAAATTGAATGTTCTATTTGGAAATATTACAGTTCCCCCCTAAATTGGCCCATCTATATAGGTAAAAGGAGGACAGCATTTGCCAAATCATATCAGATAAAACTGCGGTGCTATTGGGAACATATTAGGGAACACATTGGGAACAAGGGAAACTTGCAGTCCTACTCCTCCCCAAAATCCAAAAGAGAGACATTGGGGCTGTTGAGTGCATGTTGTGCCTTCTCATTGGTTGCATGTTATTTTCATTTTCACCTAGGCTAAATGGCCAGGGCACAAACGTGCAGAATTGATGCTGGTGAACTATTTTTCTTCTGTCTGCCTGGATATCCAAACACTTATACCTTCAAAAAGAAAACTGGTATTTAACAAAAACCATCCCTGGTAGTCTTTGTTGCAGAGATAGAAAGTCCGACACAAAATTATCAATTTGAAATATGAAACTACTTTAAAGCCCACCACCAGTTGATATTGGGTTTCAACAGTTTCATTATCTAAAGATCAAAATGAAATATGTCTTTGATTGGTAATGGTCTTTTTGTTTTTTTTTTTCTTTCAATTTTTGTGGTTTCAAAACTTTGGCAATTTTTTCCTTTTTTGAGGCTTCTTTCTCAAATTTACACAAGAGAAAAGAATATCCGATATTCCCAAACAAATTCTTAGCCACACTGCAAAAACTCACCCCAAAAATTAATCACTGGCCTAAACCATTGTTCTCTGGTTCAGGTTATCATTCAGACAATGGAACCTCCAATGCCATTTCTGATCAGGTTCCTTGGAATTAAATCCAAACATGGCCCTCTTTGGAAATCAGGTCCCATTCTACCTAGAACATAGCTCAAGATTGGAGAAGTATTGGAGGTTGGGCAGTATTGGTGTTGTATAGACTACAAACCATTAAAATTGAACCCTTGTCTAAAACTGTATGACCTGGACTATGACATTTCCAAATACTTAAACTTGACTCCTTCAAAACCAAAACTTATTATTATAATCACGTGCAATCTATGATTGGAGTATTAGCTCAGGCCCAAAAAAGGTAAGCAATAGTTTTAGATAATAAGAATTACTTAAAACCAATAGATAGGCTGGCTGCTGAGCGTGCATGGGGTTCCTACCTGTTTTGTTTAGGGTTTGGCGCTTGGCAAGGGGGATTTTTTTATTTTTTTATAAAAACATTTGTTGCATGTGGACAATTGACAAGGATAGAATGCCCCCCTTGTGAGCTATTCACTTAATCTTATATTGTTTTCCCATTGTTCTCCCTGCTCACTTACATAACTGGACAAAGGGAAGTGTTTCAGGAATTGAGTAAAATGTGTTTTCAAAACCCGGCACTCATTCTTGCAATTTTGGTTCTTTTCCCAAACGATTCCAACATATTGTTCTCAAAATCAAACTTTCGATTTCCTTTTAAGAGTTTGTGTGCATAAAAATTAATCCCATATTCTTTGAGTGTGTGTTGCCTAGCTGGAAAATGGATTAAACAGTAGAACTTGTTTTCTTTTCTACCTCACATCACTATTATTCCTACTTTTTATGATTGTTTGGACTGTGTTTGTACCTCCTTATACTACAGACCTTACTCTGCACTTCAACTATAGAGCTATAAGTTTGTTTTTTATGAGCATAGTTAAACAATCAGCTATTTCAATTGCATAGCCTATATAATGACTTCAGGAATTGAGTACAATGTGATATCAAATCCCAATACTAATTCTGATTTTCTAAAGTGATTTGACCAGTACTGGTTGTAATTGTCTAATATTTCTAAAACTTCAACTACTATATGACAAATGTATACCCAGCCTCCACCGCCCCCCCGCCCCCACATTGCCTGGAAAAAATGCCTAATACAACAAAAGCCACTAGAGGCCCAGGGCCCCTTCTTCCTGGGAGGAGGCATGACTTCGGTCAGTAGAAGATTTTTTTATGAAACACTTACCCTTTACCCACATAGCATATACTTATGTTACTGGCAAGAGCTATTCAAAAGAAATCTTTGCGGTGTAGCCAAAGTGGCAATCAGTCATTGGATGTTTCTGCCAGATATTTTTCTACTAGATACATATGAAAGCAAAAAAAATTTATACAGCCTTCTATGATAATGTTTGGTGACCTACTTGAACCATGAATAGAAATCCAATAAATTTCCTTCAATTTTTTCTCAAATGTTGGCAATTGAAAATCTCCAAAAAAAAGACTTGATTTTACCACTTTCACATTTTTAAATTTCATTTATAGGTTATATATAGCATCTTGTTCTGGCTTTCTATATTGGGTTTCAATAGTTTCATTATCTAAAGATTTAAAAAGACAATTTGATTTCAAATGGTAGTGTCCAAACCATCGTTGTTGTCTGGTTTAGGGAGAAATGATTCCCACAAAAAAATTCAATTGATAAAATATCAGTTTGTCATTCAAGCAATAATGCCATTCCTGATCAGGTTCCTTAACAAAATCCAAACTTGATCCTATTTGGAAATCAGGTCCAATTTAAGATTGGAGGTTGTGCAATTGTAGTGTTATATAAACTATACAGCACTAAAATTCGTCCCCATCAAAAAATATACAACCCAAATTAGGACCTCTCCAAAAAGAGGTTCAACTTGACTCCTTGCTTACCAGTTCTTTTGTCTGCCATGCCCTCTTTCCGTGTCTCACACTCACAAAGTTCCCAGCCTTTTTGCTTATATTTTCAGAACAACTGTAGACCAAGCCTTTTAAGCTATTGGCACCGCCAAGTCAAGCTCAGTGGCAGAGGGCCTGCCTACTACGAATGGGTTTAGGACCAAAGTTATGAAAGATCATTACATAACTATGGAATCTATGTCTTTGGTTGTAAAACTATACTTCCACCATGCTAATGGCTATGCAAACCTCACCATTCTCCTACCATCAATTACATACCAACATTACCAGAACTATTCACAATCACAAGCCTTTAAAAATCTCAAACTTCCATTCACAAACTTTCTATTCATGTCATCACTTTGTACAAAAATGAAAGGTGTGTTTCAAGGTTACAAACACCTCCTTATATACTAACTAGAAGGAAACTAATAAATAAAACTTCTTAAATCACATGGTTCCCCAAGTGATTCCACAATTAATGACAAGAAAACAACTTCACATGGTTTCCCAAGTGATTGCACAATAATGACAAGTAAAACAACATCACATGGTTTCCCATGTGATTCCACAATTAATGACAAGTAAAACAACATCACATGGTTTCCCATGTGATTCCACAATTAATGACAAGTAAAACAACATCACATGGTTCCCCATGTGATTCCACAATTAATGACAAGAAAACAACTTCACATGGTTTCCCATGTGATTCCACAATTAATGACAAGAAAACAACTTCACATGGTTCCCCATGTGATTCCACAATTAATGACAAAAAAAACAACATCACATGGTTCCCCATGTGATTCCACAATTAATGACAAGTAAAACAACATCACATGGTTCCCCATGTGATTCCACAATTAATGACAAGTAAAACAACATCACATGGTTCCCCATGTGATTCCACAATTAATGACAAGAAAATAACTTCACATGGTTTCCCATGTGATTCCACAATAATCAAAAGAAAACAAAATCATATGGTGCACATGACTTCCACATTAACATGTGCACCATGCCTAAGTCCAACCCAAAACTTTCCCCTTTTAATAAATTACCCAAGTAATTATTCCACAAATTACATCACTCCCAAACTCATTATGGATTCCGCCCTCGGAATCACATATTCAAAACCTTCTTCAATTTGTCATGATTAACGCGATCTGGATATGGTGAGCCATCAACATTTTCAAGCTCATAAGATCCGTTATCAGCAAACACCTTCTTGATCACAAAAGGTCCAAACCACTTGAGTAACAATTTTTTATAAGCTCGGCGATGATGTCGAGCGTCAAACATCATGACGAGGTCACCTTCTTTAAACTCCTTTTTCTTCACCTTCTTGTCGAAAGCCTTCTTTTGTTGAGCTTGTGCGACCTCAATGGATTGATAGGCTTTCAACTGCAATTCGTCCAACTCGTTAAGTTGTAACAATCGATGGTGTTGGGACTCATCCAAAGGAAGTCTCATCGTTGTGGCAATGCGTAAAGTCATTACTTCTAGCTCAATGGGTAGAAGCGCCTCCATTCCATAGGTTAAGCGGAAAGGTGAGTACCTGTGGCAGTTTTGTATGTGGTGTTGTAAACCCACACAACATGGTGAATTTTGAGATCCCAGTCACAAATATTCACATGAACCTCGGCCTCTTTTGCCAACATGGAACACAAAGTCTTATTGGTTCTTTCTACTAGGCCATTAGTGTTAGGCTTATACATGGTGGTAAACCTATGTTTCACTGCAAGGCGTGCTAACAGGTTTTCCAGAACCTCATTCAAAAATTGGGGGCCATTATCAGAAACAATTTCAGGGCGTGCCCCAAATCGAGTAAAGACTCGTTCATACAGAAATCGTGCTACTTCCTGTTTCACTGAGGACTTCAAGGCACGTACTTCTGCAAACTTTGTGAGGTAGTCAGTGGCAACTACAATGAATCGATGCCCTCTCCTAGTCATTGGCAACGGGCCCATCAAATCAATTCCCCATTTTTCAAAAGGTCCTAAAGGGGGTATGGAATGTAAAGGACCACTCACAGTAGACCTTTGTGCATAGGCTTGACACACATCACAACTCTTGCAATAATCATGGGCATCCTTGAAGAGGGTGGGCCAATAGTAACCTGCTTGCAAAATCTTTTCTTCAGTGATTCGTCCCGCAAAGTGGCCTCCACAAAACCCATCATGAAACTCATACAAAAAACGTGAGGTGTCACGTTTTCCAATGATTCGTCGTAAAACACCATCCCTTCCCTGAAAGTAGAGTTGACCGCCTATCATTGAGTAATTCCGACTCTTGTGTGCAATTCTTGTTCGTACTGCTTTTGTGGCTCCATCTGGAAACCTCATGCCATCTAAGTATTGAATGATCTCCCGATATTCCTCAGGTGCTTCTTCTACATGAATGGACATGATTACAGCATTTGGAAAGTCATCATCTTCTGAAACATCACCCACTCCTTCATATGCTCTTGTAAGGCCATCAACATTGTCATGCCGCCTTCTTGGACGATGGACAATGTCAATGTCAAATTCCTCCATCAAAAGTAACCATCGAGCAAGTCGACCACTTGGATTGGGCTTGTTGACCAAGTAGGTTAAGGCCTTGTGATCCGTCACAATTTTGGCCTTGTACCCCAACAAGTAATGGCGAAATTTCTTAAGAGAGAAAATAACTGCAAGACCTTCTTGTTCGGTCACAGTATAATTCTTCTCAGCTGAAGTTAATTGTCTGCTAGCAAAATGAATGGGATGGTCATGCCCATTTTCGTCTAATTGTGATAGGGTGCTCCCCACCGCTTCTCCAGATGCATCACAATATACTACAAATGGTTTGTTCCAATTTAGAGTCCGAAGGATTGGCGCAACTTGAAGAGCTGACTTCAATTGTTTGAATGCTCGTCTTAACACCTCGTCCTCCATTGGTGCAGGTGCATCTTCACGCAAGAATCGTGTCAAAAGACATGCTTTTGCTGCAAACATGTGTATGAACCTGCGATAATATCCCACCATACCTTAAAAACCTCGAAGGGCTTTCTTCGTGGTGAGAAACGGAAGCTTTGAAATTGTATCAAGCTTCTCGGGATCTATGGCTACCCCTCCTTTGACACAATGTGTCCAACCATCTTCCCTTTTGAAAAACCAATCGTGGTTTTCTCAGGGCTCAATGTCACTCCCGAAGTATCCAAGCGTTGAAAGACTAATTCAAGTTTAGCAAGGTGAGAAGCTCTGTCACTATAAACTCCAAAGTTGTCAATGAAAACCCGTAGAAAAAAACCCAAGAATGGATCAAAGACCTTGTTCATTAAACGTTGAAATGTCCCTGGAGCATTGCACAAACCAAAGGGCATTATTGTGTAACAAAATGTTCCCCAAGGTGTGGTGAATGTGGTCTTCAATTGGTCTTCTAACGCAATTTTCACCTGGTGGCCAAATGTGTACATCTCATGCCCTGCTACTTCTTCCAAAATTTCTTCACAAAATGGCAAAGGGTATCGGTCTTTCTTAGTCACTTTGTTTAAAGCTTTGTAGTTGACACACACCCTTAGCTTGCCATTCTTCTTCAAAGCTAATACCACAGGAGAAACCCATTCAGTTGTTTCCAGAGGCCTAATGAACCCTGCCTCCAGCAATTTGTCAAGCTCCTCCTTCACCATGGTTGTGTATCTTGGGTTCCACCTCCCTTGCTTGGCCCTGATTGGTTTGCCATTTAGTAACAGTTCAATTTTGTGTTGCTCCATGGTGACCTCCCTCAGGTCCTTATAGCTGAAAGCAAAAAGATGGATATACTTACGTAGTAAATCCTCATATTGCTTTCTTTCCTCCAGTTGAAGGTCTGGTCCTAGTTGAATCCTGCTTAGTCGCTCCTCGACTTCTCCTTTTGTAAACACGTATGGAGGTGACTGGTTATCATCCCTTTGAACCCTTTGATCCGACAAAGCTCCAACCTTAGGGATTGTTTCCAAAGCATATAACCCTACCTCCTCTTCACTGGAATCATCCGTGTAAATCCCTTCAGAGCTAGAGCTTTGGTCTGTTTCTGATTCATCTTCATATTCACTCGTCCCCCCAGAGCTTTTCACAAAACTAGCAAAGGGAACCTTCTGTCGGTTAGGATGAACTCCGATGGTCATGTATCCTTCGCCCCAATAGTTCCTTGCATGTGACTTTGTTAACTAAAGCCTACCTAATATCATTGGATAAGCCCCATCTTCCTCTAATACCACATGGAAATCCACAATGGTAGAAACCCTCATCACAGTGATCACAACATTGCTAATGACCCCTTCTGGCCTAACAACTCGTTTGTTAGCCATCTTTAGGGTGACTGAGGCTGGCCTATTAATTTTCAAGCCTAAGTACCTCATTGCAAGAATTGTCATCACATTGATTCTTGCCCCTCCATCCACCAACACTCCACGCAACACTGATCCATTACATTGCACATCAATGATCGGATCACATTCGCGCTCAGCTGCTATGGCGTTCAAGGGTGTGGGTACCTTTGGAACTTTAGGTGCTGACAACCCTTTTCTCAACTCCCTTCGAGCTGACGGCACCATTGCCACCAACTATCCGATGGTGATGTCTGCTTTCTGTGATCCCACGTCCTATACCACTGAATAAGGGCCAGAATCTCTAGAAATTGAAAAGTCTTGGAAGCCAAACCTTTGCCTTCGATTCTTTTTCTTTTCTTTCGGGGCTCTCGCCATCTCCTTGAACCTTTTGACGCTTATGTCAGGATGAGTAGTGTCTTCCACCGGTCGTTTAGTTTGGGCCATGAAATCCATCACATCCTCAGGGAATTGGAAGCTCCTCTCCAAACCTATCAAAGCTTTCTCTCGCCCTTCACTTATCGGCTCAATTAAATGCACATGAGCTTTGCCCTTCTCTTCTGCAGAAAACCTTCGAGTAGAAGAACTCGCATTCTCTCTAGTAGCCAAGGCTGGCGAGTTTGGACATTATCTGGAATAATGTCCCATTTCTCGACACTTGTAACATTGAATTGTTGAGAGGTCCCTCTCCACATTCCTGCTCTTATTAGCCCTTGGCTGCAATAGATGGAGGCTTAGCTGGTTCATTTGATAGATCATTTGTTCCATGGCCGACTCCATGCGAGATCTCACTTCCGGATGTTTCCGCACTTCTGGTTCAGTTGAAAATTGAACTGTTTTCATCGTGGATTGCGCAATTGGTCGTGGAACCTCTTCCATGCTCACCTCCTTCTTTTCGGCCACCTCTGCTGCTTCATCAAACGTCGTGGCTTGTTCGTATCTCACTTGTTGTCGTAATTCTGACAAAAGACCAATGGTGAAATGTTCTAGTACCAATGCATTGACCCCCGCAAAAAGTGGATCAGTTCCTTCATGACCTTGAGCCCTAAGACATCCTTGGAGTTTATTTTGCAATGTCATTGTCCTCTCCTTATACTCTCTTACTGACTCTAAAGCCCCCTGCTTCAGTTGAGTCAATTCAAGCATTAAGTTTTGGTAGACATTCTTCACAGAAAACTCCTTCACTAGAGCCTTAGTTATGTCATTCCATGATCCCTTCAACTCTTCTGTCTGTCGTCTAAACCAAAATGATGCTGTACCTTCTAAGAATTCAGGAAGAAAATTGAGCCATTCTGCAGCTATTCTAAGCCCCGTACCAATACAAGCCCGTTTATACTCCCTTAAAAACACTTCAAGGTCTTCACCCTTACTTCCCCTAAAAATTGGAATAACCATATTGATTGTTATTTTGTCTCTCTAAAAAACACACTAAACTAATTAATTCTTTTAACCAACTATCATTTAGCTTTTACAACCTTTCCTCATGAATAAGGAAATTTTTGATGGCTTGAATTGCGCTCACAACAAAATCCTCCCTATCTTCTCGGCGTAACTCTCTAAAAGGACCAGACATTTCCAATCCTGTCATTATCCTATTTAAATGCCTGGACTGAAAGACAACATTTACAATATCATGGCCATCACGAGTATCAATGACGCCTCCGCTCCACATGACATGCAGGTTGTTGATTCTGGCATAATCTGGAGTCGCATCCTTTTTCCTGAGCCAGATAAGTAAATGTTATTCTTGTGTGATTGTCCTTTGGCGTTGCCTTGCAGGTTATGGGTCGGGTTGAGGCCTTGATTCCTCTCGTCGTCTACGTAGTTGTGACACTACCACATTTGGTTCACCTACAGTCCCAAGCCCTTCCAAAGGTCTTTCAACGTGTGATATTGGCCTAGTAACTCCTAATGTCAAAGATGAGGTCTGTTGTCTATCTTCGGGAAACTGTGTACCAGGGGAGTCAGAAGCCTCTCCTAACGTTGACATTAGTGTCTTTTACTACAACAATAATCTTGGAAATAAAACATATATATTTTTATTTCTTTCAACAACCTACAACACTTTTTTATATAAAAAGTCTAAAGGTTTCAACAAGGTTTAACAACCATGGGCTTACTCAAGAACACTCACTATTCTTTATAAACTTTTGTTTACATTTTCTCATATGGCTTAACACGTGCCATCTTCTTTCCCTTCATGGCCTGCAACTTTTCTCTACGAATCTTCTCAAATTCCCACAAATCCAACTCTAATTCATGCCTAGGATTACAAGTCAAATCCAAAAGCAAGCTTGGGGTCAAACAAAAGGACTCATGTTTATGGTCTTCATAATGTTGCTCCACACGTTGAATCGTGCATCCAACTCGACATGGCTTGCCTTTCGTAATCTCCATTGCCACAAGTTAAACCTCCTCCACCCATGTGGCCACTTCCATCCATGTTTCGAGGATAAACAAAGTGCCTTGCATTCCTCGTTGTTAAACAAAACAACAATTTGTTCTTCCTTTTTCTTTCTTTCTCCCCACTAAACTTTGAAAAAAACAATTAAGTTTTCTCCACCCAATTCTACAACACAATTTTCAACACAATTTTCCAACACAATTTTTTCCACACAATTTCTCAACACAATCTCTCTACACAATTTCTCAACACAATTTCTCGAAACAAACTCTCAACACAATTTCTCCACACAATTTCTCAACACAAACTCTCAACACAATTTCTCCACACAATTTCTCAATACAATCTCCTAACACAATTTCACAACACAATTAACATAGACTCGGGTCCCGATTACGGAACCAAAAAAATGTCTACTACGAATGGGTTTAGGACCGAAGTTATGAAAGATCATTACATAATTATGGAATCTATGTCTTTGGTTGTAAAACTATACTTCCACCATGCTAATGGCTATGCAAACCTCACCATTCTCCTACCATCAATTACATACCAACATTACCAAAACTATTCACAATCACAAGCCTTTTAAAAATCTCAAACTTCCATTCACAAACTTTCTATTCATGTCATCACTTTGTACAAAAATGAAAGGTGTGTTTCAAGGTTACAAACACCTCCTTATATACTAACCAAAAGGAAACTAATAAAGAAACTTCCTAAATCACATTGTTCCCCAAGTGATTCCACAATTAATGACAAGAAAACAACTTCACATGGTTTCCCAAGTGATTGCACAATAATGACAAGTAAAACAACATCACATGGTTTCCCATGTGATTCCACAATTAATGATAAGAAAACAACATCACATGGTTTCCCATGTGATTCCACAATTAATGACAAGTAAAACAACATCACATGGTTCCCCATGTGATTCCACAATTAATGACAAGAAAACAACATCACATGGTTTCCCATGTGATTCCACAATTAATGACAAGTAAAACAACATCACATGGTTCCCCATGTGATTCCACAATTAATGACAAGTAAAACAACATCACATGGTTTCCCATGTGATTCCACAATTAATGACAAGTAAAACAACATCACATGGTTCCCCATGTGATTCCACAATTAATGACAAGTAAAACAACATCACATGGTTCCCCATGTGATTCCACAATTAATGACAAGAAAATAACTTCACATGGTTTCCCATGTGATTCCACAATAATCAAAAGAAAACACAATCATATGGTGCACATGACTTCCACATTAACATGTGCACCATGCCCAAGTCCAACCCAAAACTTTCCCCTTTTAATAAATTACCCAAGTAATTATTCCACAAGTTACAGGCCCAGTTCTTTTGTCTGCCATGCCATCTTTCCTTGTTTCACACTCACAAAGCTCTCAGCCTTTTTTCTTTTATTCTCAGAACACAAGGGCAGACCTGACCTTTTAAGCTATTGGCACCCCCAAGTCAAGCTCAATGACAAAGGGCCCAATTCTTTTGTCTGCCATGCCCTCTTTCCGTGTTTCACACTCACAAACCTCCCATAAATTGATAGGCCCACCAAATATTTACCTGCCCACCTAATCTCCTCTACAAGATGTCGTCGGACCTCTTTAATCCTCTTCACCATGGTTTTCCAAGCTTTCATAATTCTATTCTACATTCTTAATCCAGGCTTGGAAACTTGGGAATGGGAAAACATCCACTGCCACTCTTGGTTCCTACTTGTGTGTTTTGATGGGTTACACCTGTACAACTTGAATCCTTTGAATAGGTCAAATTTTGGCAAAAATTTGCCAGTAAAACAAACACTAAGATTCATTCATACAAAGATGTAAGAAACCTGACAATCATCCTTATGAAGATTTAGGCCAAATCTGACCATAAACCAGATATGAAGTCTAAATATTTAATCATCTTTGTGTATTTTTGGCTACACACTGAAAAACACATGTTCTTTGTTTCTCTCGTGATTGAAAACCTACAAAAACACTCCATTTTTCAATTTTTAATTTTTTAATTTTTTTCTTTGGCAAAATTTTGCAAATAAAGAAAAGTCTGGTCAGCTATCACCTTCACAGGTACCTTTCCACTGGGTACCTTGATCATCTTGAATGGGGCCTCTGAGTGCCTATATTTTAACATAGAAAGTTTTGTATTTGAAATGGAGACCAAACTTTAGCTTCATCCCCCATATTTGTAATGTTTAGAAGCAACCCAAAAAAATATGGGGTTTTCAGTTCTTACCATGATACCATCATAGGTATTGTTGAATTAAATTCAATAGTCGGTCATTGGCCTTTCAGAGAAAGGCACCCAATGTCAATTTTGCAACTGAAGTTTATTGCCAAGAGATGTTCTCTATTCTTTAATGCTGAAACGGACTTTCAAACTTTATATGAGTTGTTTCTAGCTTATGTAGTGTGAAAATCATCTCACACTAACCTTATGAGTGATACCGATTTTGTTTTGTCGTGATGAGAACTTTAATGACCATGCATAGTTGGTTTCATGCAACTAGATAGAATATGCATAAATATGGTTCGAACACTATATGTGATGCTTGTAATAATGACCCATTATTTTGTGAAATCTTAAACTCAGGACGTGAGAGATATGAAACTTTCAGTGATTTTTGTCACTACAACTTCAAATAAATCTTCAAAAAATAGGTTTTGAAAGGAAAAACCAGTTGAGAATGTGTTCACACTTCAGCGTCTACCATTCAATTCAAGTATGATTTTGTTTCATACTTGACTCTTCAAAAACGGGATATACCTTGCAAACAATGTCATATGTTGATTTCACCCTATATTCTAACATGGGTTCATACTTGGGCCAAGGGCACAGGCAAACTAGTGTAACTTACTTTTGCTTTTGGCTCCTTCCTTACCAGTTCTTCTGTCTGCCATGTCCCCTCTTCCTATTAAAAAGATTTTTAGTCCACAGCCATGAAACTCCCAGCTCCTTCAGATTTTTGCACAGGAAAACATAACATAGAAAACGATTACAATCATTGTTTGAGTCCAAAATCCTTCAGATGGTTCAATCAATAAAGTGTAAAATACACAAGGGCAATGCCATGGTTTTCCAATGCAAATATTTTAATTGAAAATGTAAACATATATCACAATTCACACATCTAGTGTGTGGCATGTGTTGTAGGCACAAGTGTGAACCCATTACAAAATAGGGTAAATTCCAAATACGAACCTAATTTTGCAAGGTACAAATTCAATTTTTGAAGAGTTAAATATGAAAAAAATTCAGCCTTGAACTGATTTTCCTTTCCATAACCTGGTTCTTTGTAATTTTATTTGAATTTTTAGGGGAAAAATCACTTAAAATTTAATATCTCTTGCATCTTAGGTTCAAAACTTACAAAATAAATTCCATTAGATCTTGCTCATTGAGAGCTTTCCAACAAAACCAAAGGCACATTCCAATTCCTCTAAAAAAATTAGTTTTGGTTTAATGTTTCATGAAAGAATCATTCAATATGCAATAACTATTACATTGCAAGTCCAAACACTAGAAAACCAAGCTAACGCACCTTACTCATCAATAGCTTTCTGAAGATACCAAGAATGCAATTTAAACACGTTGGTTTTGAAGATCTCAGTGTCACAAAGCCAATCAAACTTCCTTACTTAATATTATAGATAGATGAAACAAGGACAACATTTGCCAAACCATATGGGATAAAAGTGAGGTGCTCTTGGGAATGTGTTAGGGAATACAATTGGAACTTGAAGAACATGTTGGGAGCATCATGAAAAACCATTGGGAACATTATGAGAACTTGATGAGGACATAGTGTTAACATCATGAGAACTCATTGAGAACTTACTAAGAACACATTCGGAACAAGAGGAAAATGAGAAATCCCTCCTTCACCTTCACTCCCTGCAAACCTGAAAAATATATTGGGGCGGTGTTGAGCCTTCTCATTGGTTGCATGCAATTTCTATTTTTAAAATTGTTGGTCACATATTTTGCCCTAGACTAATGGCTGCGGCAAAAAAACTATGGGATGATCAGATACTGGTGCACATATCAGGGGGTAATTATTGTGATTTGCATTAACTACACACGGTGCCTCCAATGTTCAAATTTTCTTTTTAGCAATGATCCAATTTCATTGGCTTGGCACACCACCAAAATTTTGACACTATGAAAGGTTTTCAACACACAGGATTCTAATTCGAAGCATTGTGTTCATCCCCTTTGGTTCAGCTAGATAGCTGAAAGGAGTACAACATTTGTCAAAGCATATGGGATTCAGGTAAGGTACTATTGGGAACACATTGGAAACAAAAGGAAAAATGAAACCACATTTTTTTTATATAACCTACCTAGCCGGGTACTAAGAAAAGCAGTAACCTGCCAACACTGGTTTACCATGATCCCAATGTGAATTGGGGGGGAAATGCAACTCACAATGAACATTGCTTTGAACTAATTTTCAATTAGGTTACTTTGACTTGAACCATAAATGTTTCCATCAATGGCCCATCAGGTACTTGAAATTGGCGACACACTAAACACCCTTCATCGAGCTCTGTCCCACGCAAATCCTGTGTGAGTGGGGGGGGAAATGCGACTTTTGTTATTTTTTTGCTCACTTCTAGCAATTAAAAACCTTTTAAATCATTTCATTTGAGAATTTAGAATTTAGAACTTCTCTTTTTGGCCAAATTTCGCCAGTAGGAAAAGGCCTGCTCAATGTCCATACCCCCCAATGTAAATGTGTTTCAGGAATTGAGTAAAATGTATTTTCAAAACCCAGCACTCATTCTTGCAATTTTGATTCTTTTCCCAAGTGATTCCAACATATTGTTCTCAAGATCAAAGTTCCAATTTCTTTTTAGGAGTACATGGGAATGAAAATTAATCCCATATTATTGGAGTGTGTGTTGATTTGAAAGCAATCACAAGTAAACCAACAGCTTCAAATGAGCATCATTGAGTTTACCTTGAAGAAAGATGATGTAAGCTCTGATACACCAACCCATTCAGGTGTTGCATCCAAAGATACAGAGATTGTATGTGGAAGTGGCAAAATACTGCATACCAATTAGAGGCCGCACATAACCAAATATCAAAACCAAGGCACTTGACTCTCAAAAGAAAACAACATACCTTGAGAGCAGGGATACGACACAAGTTTGCAAACCCTGCACAACACGATTGTCCCCTAATAGAGTTCAGAATGTGAGACATGGGAGTTACAAGGTCCAATTCCAAGCTCAGGAAATCAATTTGGTAATTCAGGAACTGAAAAAAAAGGTGCCAAGATACCTCAAAACCACCAATGCAGAACGAGATGACCAGGAGAATCAGGAACCGATTTGACATGAAGTAGTGAAGAAGGATCAGAAACACAAATGCCAGCACCAAAAAAAGCACTACTGATACTACATTGATGTCCACTATATCCTTCTCCTCAACATCTGGCTCTGTTAGATAAGCATATGCCCCATCCTACACCTCCAAGAAACATAATCTTTGATGGTAAGAAGCTGATTGAACCAAACAGTTTTAGGCCCTTGCCAATTTATAACCATATGTTTTCTTCTATTCTTCACAGCCTCATGCCCACGCTTTTAGAGCCAAAGGACTGTGATTCAATTTCAACCGGAAAACCAATCCATTAACCCACACGAAACTAATGTTAGAACTGGAAGTTAGGGAGATAAGATCTAATGGAGCTGTACCTTGAGGCGTCGATAGTATTCTTCGGCTACCTCCTTAGCTGTCCAGGCAGACCAAAATGAAGCCCTTAGGATAGTGCTCGCAACCATGACCCAGAGAGACACCTCCAATATGTCTAATGTTGGTCGCCTAGGTGAGAAGAGGTATTAGCATTTATTCATAAACCTGAAGAAAAGATAAATGACTCGATCCTAAGGGTTATCAAATTCTCGCCCCTGACACCACAAAGCGGGAAATGACCGTTTGGAAAACCGCTTTTTCATAGTTCGTGGTCGTGTTCGCTGACCTTCGACGGTTGGACAGAACGACAATACAAAACCGGGTTGAGGCGTTTGGCCGCATCTTCATAGTTCCCGCTCCTGTTTGCTAACCTTCGACGGCTCAACAGAAGGACAATACAATATTAGGTTGAGGAGCTTGGATAGAAGCTTCTCGCTTCAACGACTCGATAAAAAAAATGACCGAAATGGACTTTCAAGAACTTTGCAGTGATGTTTCAGTCGTATTAGGTGGTTGTGCCTCGGTTCGATATGTGGATGCCTTTTTTTCGCTACAAAAAAATGCATCGTTAAATGCCGAGTCCTGTTTCTGAACTCCTTCCCCTGCTTAAACCTGCTCCATTGCTCCTTGGATCTTCCCCTCGAGCGTTTTCCCTCGCCCTCTCGCCTGCCCTTCTTTTGTTTGGCCCGCATTTTTCTGCCCTCAGCTACACTTGAATGACCCATGCGGCCAAGGACCTGCCCCTTTTCCCTTAACGACAACTTTGCACCATCCTCTCTTTGCACCTCCGCCATTCCATGAACTATGCCAGACCACCGTGCACCTCCGCCATTCTGCATTTCACTGAGGTTTGCTAGACCATCGTGCACCTCCGCCATTCCGCTGAGGTCTGCCAAACCACCATGCACCTCTGCCATTCTGCGAGCTCTGTTAGACCACCGTGCACCTCTGCCATTCCGCTGAACTTTGCGAGACCACCGTGCACCTCCGCCATTTCGCTGAGCTCTGCCAGACCATCGTGCACCTCTGCCATTCCACTGAGCTTTGTTAGACCATCGTGCACCTCCACCATTCCGCTGAGCTTGAAGTCCTGCCATTTTTTCGATTGCATTCTTCTTCCACCCCTCATCGGTTTTATCTTCCTGGTTTGTTTTTGTCACATTCTTTAGCTGCGGCATCTTCCAACTCCCTTTCTTCACCTATTTCAAGTTTTTTCCTTTCTCGAAGTACACAGCCATGGCACCTCCAAGTAGAACGAGCAGTTACTATCGTGAGCTTTGCGATAGGACTATTGTCCCCGATGCCAACCTCGAGGAAGCCATCCATCGAGGCGTGATAGAGGCGTCTCGGAAGAAAACAAGATGTCAACTTCAAGTGTTCCGAGAGGACTTGAAGGTCGACCGTTGTAAACAAAAGCTACCGGTTAAACGAGCCATCCTGGAGGCTTTACGAGAGCCGGTGGAATCCAGCAATTGGTGCATTCCTTTTTTTATCTCAATTGTGTTTTATCAGGTTTTTTTTTTTTTTATAGGGTTTTTTTTTTTTTTTTTGTCTTCTGCTTCATGACTTAGTTTGTGATCAAAAATTACATTGACCTACTTTTTCCCCTCCGCACGTAGGAACACAGGCTTGAAACAGACTGTACATTGGGGGCTTCAGGAGAGCGCTTAGATCCTCTGCCATTTTCGACAGAAAGGGATCGATATCGCGAACGTTGTGAAAGATGTTGTTGGGTTTGGTTGTGAGACGACACAGGAGCTCAGGATGAATGAACGAAACGTAACCTTAGACGGTTTTAAAGAGCTCCCGACAAATTATGTCTTGATTTATGAAGGGGCCGTGGTTGCCATCTTGTTGCACGAGTTTGTTCCATCCGATCAAGCCGTCGAATATTTCGCAGCAATGGCCCACATGTGGGAGTTCGACAGACACATCACCAAGACTTGTTCCCCCGAGACCAGGATGGCCATGTTTGGACACAAATTCTGGTACAACGATTATGTCCTTGCCAGGTGAGCTTCTAAACCTTGGACGTATTGTTCTCATTTTCCTGGCTTTTTCCCTCGAACGAACCTTTAGATTTTCGATCTTTCTTCAGGTTTTTCCACAACCAACGGAGCAAAGAATCCCTTCTCATGCACAGGACGGAAGACTTAGAGGCCTACGCCAATGCTTAGACTGACAAGTTTGTCGACACCAACTTATGCCCCCATTAAGCATCTTGGCTTCTACAGCTGGAAGATGCCTATCCCGAATAGCTCCATAAACTCAAAACGCGTCTTAGAAATACGCCATTCACTACCATGGGGGTCACTAAAAATTATGTGTTTGCCGCACACACGGATCGAAACGTCCTGCATTCCATGATTTCTTGGTTTATCCAAAGTATTCTTTACTTCCCATCTGTTTTCCTTGTTTTTTCCCTTTTATCAGTTTTGTTTCAGGTTCATAGTGTGTTTATGTGATCCTTTCCAGGGGACGTGGCCGATGCAGGGAAATTTGTTTTCCCTAGTTTTAGCCTGTTCTTCCGACCTCGATCAGGGACTATGCTCCTTCTGAACTCTTCCCGGTTGAGCCACTACACAACGCCCGTCCTCGCATAAAGCAGATAGGCGATATGTTGGATTCCACCATGTGTCAAACGAATGTGGCACGTCGACAAGAAGGTAGGAGACAACTTGATGGCGCATTGCACATCAAATTCTCTCTTGCTGGCGTCGAGCGATGTGAAGGGGAGGACTAGGTCTCTCTTATAATTAGCTGGAAAATGCATGAAACAATAAAACTTGTTTTCTTTTCTACCTCACATCAATATTAGTCGGCTGGAGTGAACCAACAGCCACTAATGCACTAATTCAAGATGAAGTTGTTCAAGCCGGTTTGGGGATGAACCAAAAACACATCCTATTCCCATGTCCAGGGATTTTTCAGCCCTTTCTTTTGCCCCAAAATTTTTCCCTTTCACCTACCTTCCTCACCTCATTTCATGTTACTCCATCTCCAGAGCTCAGAAGAGCTTGAATAGCACAGAGCTTCGAGGAGACGTGAGACACATGGCTTGAGGAAGGTGGAGAGGGAAAGGCAAGAGGAGTGCTTCATCCCAAATGTGGAAGTGAGAAAAGAAAGGTAAACTCTTTCCTTACTCTACATTTTTTTTTCTCTATGGTTTTTTTCTATTTTCTGCTTGAAAAGAAGATGCCACTATCTTCATGCCACATGTCAACACCACAACAATAGCCACCACGTGCCACTACTTGTCAATTTAGTTGAAAATTGTTTTACCAATATAGTTGAGGGATGTTGTTAACTACATTTGACTAATGGATGAATTTCATCTATGAACTAAACATGACATTAGCCAAAAATATAATTAGAATTTCAACTAGGTTGCAATTATGTAAATTGAACATTTCAACTATGTTGCAACTATGTGAATTGAACATTTGGCCAGTGGTTTAGTGACACGTGGCACATTCATAAAATGTGGGTTCAATGAATAGTTAAATCACATGTAGCATGCTCACAAATTTTGGGGTCAACAAATAACTAAATGACACATGGCACATTCACATCAATTGTTTAAGCCACATGGTGCCTAAACATAGGCTAGGTCTATACCTAAGCACCTAAGTTAAACCTAAACATAGGACATTTAATTTAAGCTTAAGTTAGGGTTAGACCGAAGCACCTATGTTAGACCTAAATCTAAACCACATGGCAATTAATAAATGAAATCCTATTTCATTTGGTTTAGCCTTTAAGGTTGAACCTTTTTTATTAGTTCATCCCAAATGGCTATTAAATTTTCATGTTTATTTTGTTTTTCAACAATCTTAATGCACTCTTTTATATAATTTGGATTCATGGAATGGAAACCAAACAATATGGGATAAAGATTTAATTGTGACCTAGGGTAAACACACTTATCACCAAACACTTAAGGATATTGGATCATTATAACTCTCTTGTCCATAATCCGTTCCTTTTGAAACTTAAAACAATTTTGTAATCCTCCACCTGGCATATCTAAATTTGTACAAATGCTACAATCTTATGGAAAATGAGCAAGATATGCCCTTTCAAAGTGAAGGGGGTTGTGTTTTGGATCTTTTCATAAATGTTCAATATGATTTTGAAGCTTAAGCTTTTCAACTATTGTTTTTTTATGTTTATCTTTAAATAAGTTTTATAGATTTTGACATAGCGCATTTGTAGCCTTTGAAATCATTCAAAATGAATGAAAAATGAACAAGATATAATTGCTAGAAATAAAAAGGGTCTAAAGACAAAATTTGAAACAAAATATCATTTTTTCTTTTCCTACATTCTTTGATTTTGAGGTTCAAAAAACATTTGTAGCTTTCTATTTTGCACTTCCAATGACATAAACAACATTCAATTTGGAGTTGAAATGAAGGAAAACTTGAAAGTGTTCGGTGATAAAATACCATTTGTTGTCTACCCTACTTGTAACCCAATTGTAACTCAAATGGTTATAACCTAATTGTACAAGCTAGTCTAAATTTAATTAGGCCTAGACCTAAATTAATAATTTACCTAGCCTAAGTCTAACTACTTACCTTAAACAATTAAACATATTATCATTATTTATTAAATAATATGGTGATTAGTTTTTTTAAAAACAATAATTAAATGTAGTTATCTATTAAATAATTAATTATCACTGATTTTTTTAAAATTCGAAATTCACTATAAATTCTTATTAACATTTCATAAAACAAAGATTAATTCAAACATAAGTATTCAATAATAAATTTTAATTGATATTTTAATTACAGTAATTATTATAATGTTGTGATAATTAATAATTGACTACAATTACAACAAAAACATTAATAATAATATTTTAGTTAATAGGTAGGTTAGGCTAGTTATTTAACTATTTTTATTTATATTTTTATTTAACTTGTTAGAACTATTAAGTGACCTAGTATAAAAAATATTAAATAAGAAGAAACTATTTATAATATATTAGTGTTAAATAAAAATAATTTCTGAAATTATATGATAAATTATTATGTATCTTTACTAATTATTCTGAAAATGATAATAATTTAATCATAAATAAATAAGGAATTTTAATAAATGAAAATATTGATACTTATAGCAAAAATTAAAATTAAAACTAAAATTCCAAAAAATATTAATAATGTATCATTACATGAGATGTTATAAACTAAATCATAAATCACACATGTATTGAACATATTCCAAAAACATATTACTTAAATATCCTTACTTGATATGTTGTAAACTAAAATTGAATGCACATAGATTTTATAAATTTTGCATGCATGGAACAAACACATTATTAAGATGACTTATATTTCAGAATTTCCTTAAATTTTATTTTCAAATTAAAGTGTAATATTCATTGTAATTTTATAAATATATTAATGCATCATACATATATAAATAAACAAACATTAAACTTCCACCAAATTATGAATTATGTATCATTACTTGATTTGTTGTAAATTAACATTTGATTTACAAAGAAGAAATAAATTACATATATTAGCTTTACATTATTACAAACACATATTTCAAAATTTCCTTAAATTTAATATTTAGATGCACAAAAAATAATTGCATCATATGCAAGCATTCATTTGCACAAATAGAATTTATATGTAACTTAATGTTTAATGAATTTTTATTGCAATTTAAAGAAAATATTGGGATATCATGTCTATAAAGATTAATAAACATTATAATTCCATAAAAAACATTAATTATACATCATTATTTGATATGTTGTAAACTAAAATCCAATTTACAGAAAATTATAAATAGGTGTATTGAACATGCACATTATTACCAATTTATATTTCAGAATTTCTTTGAAAAGTATTTGTGTGCACAAAAAATATTTACATCATATAGATACATTCAATTTATACAAAAATAATTTACACATAATTTAATCTATTAATGAAAGTAGATAGTTTGTTTTGTTTTATTCTATTGTGTTGAAATTTCCCAAACCAAATTACTTCATATAATGCTATTGATATCTTTGAAAACCTAACAATGAATAGGGGTGCATTATATTGGGTTGAAAGTTTTTGGTGCTATAAAGCAAAGGTTATTGATTATTGAACCATTTTCTTAATAAATATTAATAAAATCATAAATAGAAATTTTATTCGAATCCAAAGGTGTACTTGGTGTTGTTGGAAAGTAATCGATAAGTTAGATTTAATGAAATTTATTTGATAATTTTCATATTTAAGGTGTGAAAGATATTGAATTTTGAATGAATTTTGTTGTTTAAAATTCAAGCAAATTACAACAAATCGGGTTTAGAAGGGAAAATGAGTCGAGTGTGTTCACAATTGGGGCCAACAACACATGTTACCTTATTTATCCATGAAGGAAGGTAGTTGTTTTGTTTTGTCATAATGAAATCTCCCAAACCACATTGCCTTAAGTTATGTTATGGAACTTATCATCAAAAAAGTTCTCAATGAATAGGGGTGCAATGACTTGGTTTAGAATGTTTGGAGCTATAGTGTGGAATCAACTAATTAATGAACCATTTTTCCCAATGATTTTTTTGAAAAACCAAGGTTGAAAACTACATTGGAATTTGGGGGCATTATTGGCATTGTTGGAAAGCCCTCACCAAGTTTGATTTAATAAAGTTGATTTTGAGCCCTAAAATGTGAACAATATTATTACATTTTTTATGGGTATGTATTGTTGTTGGAAATTTAAACAAAGTGCAAAAAGGAATTTGGAAGGAAAATTCAATTGAATGCATTCAAACTTGGGCCAATGATATAGGGTACAGTAGTGTTTAATGAATTTTTTATCATATTTTAAACAAATATTAAGATGTCATGTGTATAAAAATGAATAAACATGATAGTTACACAATATTATTAATTATGTATCATTACTAGATATGTTGTAATGATATATATAAAAATGAAAGGGTTTTACTGTCAACCTAAGAAGCTTGGATCCTAGTAGTACTTGATGCGAATATTTGGGACTTGTAGTTTTTTTTCTTCAAGATTTAATGATGTTTAATGTTCAATGGGCTATGGACCAGCCAATGGATTTAAATCTAGTGTCAAGACTTTGGAAGAAGCTTTTTAGCAATGTTTTATTATGTGCCCAACTTTTTGAGTTCATGAAAATGGCAAAATTGGCTATAAATCAAATTATGGGTTTTATGGAAGATGAAAGAACTTTCTCAAACTTGACTTTCATGAAGACAAGATTACACAACCATATGTATGAACATTTGGATCTAGTGGTTCGGATGTTTACACAACCTTTTTATATTGTTGATACATTTCCTTGTGATGATGCCATCATAACTTGGACCAAGGAGAAAGCAAGGTGGGTCTTTTGGCTTGATGTGTTTTATGTTCAATGCCTTTGGGTAAATTTCTCTTTCCATGTTCCCATTTGATTTTATTTGTATGATTGAACTAATTTGCGGCTTGCAAGTTAAGATCATGTGTTGCCATTGGGCATAGCGTTTTCCCAAATAAGGGTCAACTTTTTCACATGATTTGTCAATTCATTTTTCAATTAAGTTTACCACTCCAATTCTCCAACACTGACCAAATGGCTCCAAGTTCTATTCTATGCAAGAAAAAGGCTTATACTCAAGCCTTTCTCTTATACAAAATGCAGCCCAAAAAGTTTAATAAAGCAAAATGGCACAATATGAAATAAATCATTAACAAAATTGTCTTGTCACACCCGGATCCATTTACAAATTCTTGTTTTTCCCTTCGAAGCTCCTACAAGTAAATACAAACACTTTCTTCTAAAAGAACCATGAAACCCAAAGATATTCCTTAGAATTTTTTGATTACTCCAAACCCAATATAAATTCATCATTCTGACCATTGATGAAATCCTTATTGTACTTCATTGTTTCATTAATATAACCCCTAAAAATTGTTTATGAACTTACATTATTTCCTCTGAAACTTATGGTTTAGCGAAAATTTGTTGTTTCAAAAAGAAATACTAGTTCATAGCAATAGGGCATTCTTCCCCAAACCATACAATGTTAAAACTCTAAACCCCTATTCCTATTAATTTTTTGTGCTAAAAGAACTACAAAACCAAAAACATTGAGAAGGAGATTAACTTTTTACTTTTATGCCCTTCAACACATTTGGAACACCATCATATATAGTTACTTCCTTCACTCCATAACTCACATCCTTCAAATCACAATGCAAAGCCCAATCACAAACATTAAAAATCAACAATAAAAAGACAATTCTCAACACCAAGTTTGTCAAAACCAAAAATCACCATAACATTGTCATTTCCCATCATCTACATAAACATGCAAAGAAAAACAATCCACAAGATGTTTGCTCCCATCACCATCAATTGGCGAAAGTTTGTCACTTTCTAACTTTCAACAGTTGATGTGATGATGTTTCATCCATCTAGGGTTTCATCACCCTAATTTTGTGTACATTGCATCCACCCTTGGGCTACTACCCTCAAGGCTATGACCTTCAAATTAGGGGAGGTCTTTGGGAGAAGGCCTTCCCTCATACATACCATAAAACACTTTTCATTTTTCCCCTTCAATTGTATGTGGAACCTCCTAAATCATTTTCAAAAAGTGCACGTCCTTGGGAATGGCCTTCCCCCATTCATACCATAGTGCACTCTTCACTTTTTGCCTTCAATTGTATGTGGAACCTCTTGAATCATTTTCCAAAAATGAACATCCTTGGTGAAAGGCATTCCCCCATACATACCATAATGCACTTTTCACTTTTTACCTTCAATTGTATGTGGAACCTCTTGAATCATTTTCAAAAAGTGAACATGAGATTCTTTGGGGGAAGACCTACTCCTTTAAGTTCTCACAAGGTTCTTGAGCTAGGTATCTTGAACAAGATGTGTTCCTTGTGTTGTCTTAAAGTTTGTAGGTAGGGAACTATTGCTTTGGGCCCCATACTCTTCAAAACCTTGTAAGGACCTCAAAAAGAGTGGGAAATATGCTAATATCTCAACATTTAACAAAAAAAACCCACCAATACCCTACCTATATAACAAGCTTGGCTAAAATTATAACATTTTAGAGATGTCAAAATTTTAATTATAGGAATTTATCCCCAAAAAATATTTTGTGAAGGAAATTCAAAGATCTTTTTCAATATTCTATGAGTTAAACCTTATTGTTCTAAGTTATTGAATTATTCTTTAGAGACCTGCCAAACTTGCTATTCACCTATGGTATTTAAATGGGATAATACAAATAATGGGTGAGTGAAAAATCATGGAACCATACCCTAAAATGCTTCACAAATGAACACAAATGGGGCTTGTGATATGACAAGCTTGTATTAACATTTCTTTCCTACATTAGAAAAAAACTTTGCAAAAACATTACAATAATGCACCTGCAAAAGTGAAATGGCCTTTACTTTGAATGAATTGGTTGATCCTTGGGATTACCAGTTATTTGATGAACATGTTTCTCACGGTTGTGATATTAATTTCATTTTGTATAGGAGAAGGGCATGTACTCAAGTCCTTTTCTTATGGAAAGCAAAGCTAGTTTCATTTTTATAAAAAAATGACATGCTAGCTAATACTTTCTGCCAGTTTGAAGATCCCAATGTAGCCTGACTAGTACCTTCTAATACAAAAGATTCCACTTGTTGAAAAAAGGTTTCTTCAAGTAGGTAAGGAACTAAAAATATAGAAGAAAAATTCAGGTAGTGTTTTATGGCATTAAAAAATGATTTTTGGTAAATCGACTAACTATAAATTACACCAAGAAAGTTTTGATGCACATTTATATTTGGATGATGATGGATGGTGTCAAATTATTCCATTGGTTTTCACTGACATGGACTAGTTTTATTCATGCTAATTACATAATCAACATAATGATTGTGAAGCTCCTTAACATTCTTTAATGGATCTAAAAACCAAGCCACACTTAATGTTTAGGTCTTAAAGCTAGCATTGCTTTAGCATTCCACTAGGGCCACCTAATGTAACCTTTTATAACTTTTGGTGTTTTTCATCATCACACTAACACCATTGTTGCCTATTGTTCTATTTCTTGTCCAAGAACTTTGGTGATTCTTGTCATTGTGTTATAATCGTTGAATGTTAAAGCACATCCAAACCTACGAGATGGAGGTAAACTTTTTTTTTTCCTCATTCTTAAATTTCAATTTTGTTGCAAGCTTTCTCATTGTTGTGGTTGTAAGTTTTAGTGTCATGTTGAAGTGTTTTGTTGTTGCAAGTTTTGTTGTTGTGTTGCAATGCTTTGTTGTTGCAAGCTTGGTCATTGTTGAAGTGTGTTGTGTTCAATGAGCAAATTAGAGAGCAAGCATTTGCTACTTTCCATCAAGCTTCTTCAACAATTCATAGATATACAATTTCTTTCAATTTCAATTCTTTCAAGCTCTTTTGTGTTGTAACAATTTCATGCTTTAGTGTATTGATTTTTAGGTGTTCTTTGAGTAAACAAAAGATGAGGCATTGATGGTAGGTTTTTTTCTTTCATTATTTGTGAACCTCAATGTCTAATTTCTCTATTTGTCTTTGTGTATGAATGATTATGTGTATGTTTTGTTAGTGTAGGTTTCAATGTATCATGAATCAATATCAATGGTAACTAGTGATGGGTCTTTTTGTCATTATGGTTCAAGCTTTACATGAGCTATTTGCATTGTCTCCATTAAGTTTACAACTCAAATTTCATATATTGTTGACATTTGTTATAATATATGGCTACAAATTATCACATAGTTTGTTAGCAATTACCAAGGAGTTGGAACAATAAATGAAGCCATGATTAACTACATGGTTCAACCATTTCTTGTTAATTGAATATGATGATTGTAAGTGGATTGAACATTTTAGCATATCAAAGGATAATGTTTTAGATATATATGTAACTAGGTGAGGCCTTTGATTTCAAAGCAAAATACAAAGTATAGAACCCAATCTTCATGTCCGATCTACAAGTTTACGTATGGTACAAATATCTTAACTTGTATTGAAT
This sequence comes from Sphagnum tenellum, assembly GCA_963921925.1. Classification (NCBI taxonomy): domain Eukaryota; kingdom Viridiplantae; phylum Streptophyta; class Sphagnopsida; order Sphagnales; family Sphagnaceae; genus Sphagnum; species Sphagnum tenellum. The sequence goes on from OY998155.1 coordinate 2,661,148, forward strand.
TGTTTGTCATTAGACATTATATTATAGGTTTTGTGTTTTATGAAATGGTGATGAAAATCAATGTAGTATTTACAAAATTCATTACATAACTGGTGTGTGATAAGGTGCAAGTTGTCATGATGGGTTTTAAAAACTTGTGTAGCATGCCCGATGTGATGAGTGCTATAGATGGAACTTATATTTACATACCAAAATCAGAAATTGGTTTTTTGAAGGACTATTATTATCACAAGATAGGGGTTACAACATTGTGGCTTAACCTATAGTTGACAATCAAAAAACATTTTTAGATATTTATGTGGGACTACTCAAGAATGTGAATGACTCCTATGTGTTGAGAAAGTCCAATTTGTATCAAGGTGTACAAAATGAGGCATTTTTTGAGATGGTTGTTGGGTCACAAGATGGAGTGCCTCGATATTTGCTTGTTAACAAGGCATACCAATTACTTTTTTGGCTCATGACCCTGGATAAAGAAAAAAAGGAACATTTCTCAATTTTGGAATTGTTATAAAATTGCAAACATTGTAGTATGCACAAGTGTGAGGAGTGATCAATCCATGAGTTGTACGCCTCGTTGGATTGTTGAGCAAGCCACACATTTCTTCACAACCCAATATTTTATGACAACTTATGAACAATATTCCAACAATAAGAATGGACCACATGTGCAACGGCAAACATAGAAAAGAGAGGTTAGTAGTTGAGAATGCATTTGGAATCATGAAATAAACTTTAAGAAAACTTTTAAAAAAGACATAATTGCATGTAACAATTGTGCACGATGTTTTTAGTGCTTGTTTGTTATTCCACATTTAATATTTAAGAGGAGAGAGGTAGATGTTGAAGAATTCATGTGGGTGATTCAAATGGAATCTAAAATGCAATAGTTTAATGATGCATTGAATGGATTGAATGATGGTGAAGACAATGCTCACATCCAAGGTAGGGACTCTCAAGTGAATGACACCACCACAACTTAGTGATCTACCTTGGTGCACAACACAATTAAAATGTCCAACAAATCAAAAATTTGGTAGTTGCATGAGATAATCAATTATATTTCATTCTCATCCTTTCAATTTGTGTCTACAAACACAAAACCTTTTTATTTATTTTGCAATTTATGATTCTAAATCTTCATGTGAAGTAGGTCATTAGTACAAAACCATGGTTTTTATGTTGGTCTTTAAACTAGTTTTAGCCAAGTTTTCAATCATAATGAACAATGGACAATTTATTTTCAATTAAGACAAATTAGTCATTTATGCCATAAATTTGATTGAATTCATATCACTAAAATGATTGAAATGTGTCTTGTTTGACTTAAATAAAAAAATTCAAGATGATTTAACATCCTACGTGGTGAATGGAATAAATAAAAATAAAAATAAAATTTTTGAAGACTTGTCATGGGTATGAGTTGTTACATTGCCATGAGTTTGTTGAATCTATTTTCAACAAGAATTGAACCCCAACTTCTTGGCCATACACTAATGTTTTAATCATCCAAACACAACATCACTTGGTCAGAAATATTGACATCCATATACATATGAACATTAGATTAATTTTAAATATGTAATTCAAAGATTCAAATTTAATCATTTAAATTTTGCGTGTGAATCATAAATTCAAATGTAATGTCTTGATGTGAAATTTTCAAATTTCATGTGTCAAAAAATTACATATTAATTGAAAATATTTCGCAATTAACTAGAAATTAGAATATAATAATTTACTTTTAGAAAAATTCAATCTCATAATTACATATAATTCAATAGTTTCTTTAATTTCAAATGTCAGTACATTTCATAATGAAGTTGATTGAATTATTATTATTATTATTATTCTTAGTTTTTTAATACTTAGTATTAAAAAAAATTCATTTGTTAATAGAATGTATGCCTTTGCCTATCCATGTTTTGTCCTAGAATGGATGCCCAGCAACCTATGCAAGCTTATGGACTTTTGAAAGAGAAGCTCAATAAGGCCATTTTCTCATCTTGAAGCCAAAGACTTGATTACATAAATCGCAAGTGGTATGGCATACTTGCATAGTCAAGGTGTGTTCCAAAGGGATTTGAAAGATAGGAATGTGTTAATGCATGAATACTCCAATAGTTTGCACACCAAGGTAACAGATTTTGGTGCACCTAATATGTTGATATTCATCACTTGTATTAGTGTGGGCACTCAGTATTGGAGGGCACTGGAAATTTTTAGAGCTATGGAAGACTATAGGCAATTTGAGTACACAGCCAAGGCAGATGTTTATAGCTTTGCATTGGTTTGCTATGAAATTTGGAGAAGAGCCATTTAAAGGTCATCAAGGGTTTGATTTCTTGATGGTAAAATCTGGCATACCTCCATGACCTTCCTTGCCAGGTATAACTGAATTGATCCCTTGAACATGTTGATTTGCTAGTTGTTGGGATCATGTGCCAGAATGTAGGCCAACCTTTGAAGACATTATCACTAAGTTACAATATGGTTTGTAATGCTTCAATTCCTTAATTGTGGAAATAGGCTTTCCAAATTACTTGCATGATCAATATTTGAACTCAAGTGACAAAAACTATTTCAACATTGTGAGTGTTGGTTTATCAAGTGTATTCCAAATTGCAGGCTGCATGTGACCTGTGTAATATTCTTACACCACCCACCACAACGAAAACATTCCCAAGATAACCCACTTCTACAATCTTTCAAATCAAAAGCATCAACTAAAATGGTCAAAAACTGTACAAAATGGGAACCGCTACTAAAAGATGTAAATGTGAATTCAAACAAAGTTTTGAATAATCAAATGAAACGTCCAAATTTTGATCAAGAGGAAAATTTTCCAAGGATAAATTAAAAAACTGCCCAGTGGAATTTGAATGCAGAATCTGACGGTATATAGAATAAAAAATCATGGTGTCAAAGGACAACTGGGGGAAGAAAATATTTATGCAGCAAGGGGGGTGGACAACATAGGAATAAGATTCCTTGACTTTTCCTTACAAAGTGTTTATGGGAAATTTCAAAATCATTTTGGAAAGCAAATTAAAAAAGAACTTCTAGCTAAAACTTGCATTCCAATAAATGTTCATTTTTGCAAAATTTTCCCATGAATAACTTGCCAAGAAGAATTAAATCAAAGTCTCAATGTGCCAAAATAGTCCAAATGTAAATCAAAAACCATTTTAACTCTATGAGGATTTAAAAGAGCACACAAAATATACTACATTGGTAATATATTACAGTTCCCTGTCTTTTCAGCTTTACTTATCTTTCATTTTTTCTATGTTGCCTAGAGTTGTTTCAGCTTTCACTGCAGCAGCTTTAAGTTCACTTTCAGTTGGCAGAAGCCCCAAGAATGGAAGTGGAAGCAATGATGATACATTACATAACACTAATAAGAGGGCCAAGTTTTGGAAATTCTCACTTGTTACACCGAGAAGCTGTGTCAGCGCTGCCCCAGTAAGCCCACCCAGCACAGCTCCTCCATTGGAAATTGACATTAATGTTGCAAACAAAGTTGCTTCAACACCAGGTGGGCATAGCCGTGCTGCTAGCACCAGTATAGGCATGAATGATACCTACACGCAAAGTAATCGAACCAAAGTTTTGCAACCCAAATCAGTTCTGATCAAACATATGCTGCAATCTCAAAACCAACACTTCCAAAAACCCCAACCATAACTGTTGCCCCTGTGAAACCAAACCAAGAATCCCTTACTAGGACTTCATGTGCAGGCACCAGGGTTTAAGTCATCAAATACTGAAGCAAGCAAAAACCAAAGGAAACGTTATAAGCTCATTGATTGCCAAGAAGCTGTGACTGGGTTGATGAAATCATCTTATGGTTCGACAGTTCGAAAACAGATTCAATTTCTGCTTGCACCCATTGGACAATTATACCAACAATTCCATGGTATAATAGAGCTTGGAATGTGCCTCTGATCAATTGCCTACCATGATGAATAGTGACAGCAGTTTGTCAAAATTGGGAAAGTGTATCATGTGCAAAAGGATTATGTTTGGGAAACAGTTTAGAAACGGGAGAACTGAGAGATTCAAAGACTACAGAAATCTGAACAGCTGTAACCTCTTGACCCTCTAGGCTATAGATCTTTTCAATTTAAGTACAAGCAGGTCTTCAGAGCTATAGGGCGGTTCCTCAAATTTAATCAAGTGTGGACATGGTGGGATGCATACCCTTAGTACTAAACTTGAGACAAAACCTATTGAGAAAGAAGCAGGAATTTGCACCTGGCCTAAAACCGTTAAGACAAGTGAGTCCCCAATTGAAAACCACTCATTGCTAATACCCAAGCTCTGGTTGATTCCGGTGACAAGAAGTAACTGCAACCACAGGAAAAAAAAAACAGAAGATATGTTGGTAGCTCTACCATGCATTGATCAGATCTTGATTTACAGTATACCCCACAAGACCTTGGCTGTTCTCAAAAAGAGAATACATAAGAAAAGTAAGGATTTGGATTCACCTGTGTAAGACCTAACACAGTCCCCATAACAATGGTCCAGAAGAAGACTGTACGGAGGGGAACATCTTGCAAGTAGCTGTTGTAAACTCCAACACCCACAAGAGAAGCCACTGCTGTTACCAATTTTACCCTCCCCAAAAACTCTGGGCCAAAGCCTAATTTATTTGTCCTGCAACCAAATGATAGCTTTAGTTAGTAGGCTCTTCTTAGTAGTTGTTATGAACCCCCAAGAGTCTAAGCCAGACTGTCAAAGATATGCTGTAAAAAGCTATATCAGATTAGGCCTTCAATACTATAGCAGATTTTACAGAATCCAGATTGACTCTTAAGCCCAGATGATGTTCTGTGTGATACTTAATATGCTTCAGTGTGACTGTCAGGAAGCTAGAAAAAAGATTTATGTGAAAATCAAGTCTCAAAAACTAATTCTCAGACAGCCATAATGGGAACACCTCAACCAATCTTCAGAACTACATTCACAAAAAGAGGGAGGCAAGACAACTTACATGAAAAAGAACATGGCTGTATCAGATATTGGTGTAGCCTGCCACAAGAATATGAACATGGTGGGAAGAAAGATACTGGGTTCCTTTACAGTTTCCCACAGAAAGCCTAATTGTGAATTAGAGATATCTAAAAATGTCATTACTGGACCCTTAGGTGCATCTAGGCTTGGAAAGTCTGAAATGACATGATCATGAATTGAAGGTTCCTCATGGACTAGTCCTGCTGCTGCTGATGTTAAAAGAGGCAAAATTGCTGTGATGCCAAATACAACCCTGTCACATTTACAACCAGGGTGGTTTAGAGACCTGACTTCACACCAGGAAATAAATCTTTGACTGCAATAAAAATTGGGTGGTGGGTTTCAAAAGTACCTGACCCCATATGTCTCCACCAAGGAACCGCTTAAGTAAGCGCTAACAATACCCCCTACTGCTGATGAGCCCCAACATAAGGACTGGAGGGATACAGAGGTTCCCTGTGTCTCTCCTCTTGCTCTCTCTACCACAATTGAATCTGCCACCTGCATAGAACCAATAAGGAAATACATCTCCAATCTCACATTTCAAGTAAAGTGTTTATCAACATCCTTATCCTGTAACTTTTCTGGCCTACTAAGAGCATCCCCAGCAGTGCTCAGTATGTGATCCTGCAAAAATATTTTTCACATCCAAGTTTAGGTATCTACTTTTTTGCAGCCCCACCTATAAAACTAAAACTGAGACTGCAAATAGGTGGGAGACTACTAGCAAACCACTTGGACAAATCATAAATATCAAAAATATGGAGTGGCAGTCAGATCATATTTATTAGACTCTTCTCTCACGCGTGCATCTTACCAACCTCAACGGACTATGCAAAAATGCTGGGCCAAAACCATTTTGCTGAGCCAAATCAGCATATTTTGACTTTTCTTCATCCAATTTTAATGTGTAGTGTAATATATTGAACACCACCAGAGACGCTCTAAGCACATAGCAGGCAGAATCATATCCTTTGTCTGAGAGAACATGTCTGCATGATTTTTGACTTACTTCAATTATGAGAAGTATTTCATTTGCATGGTTTCAAACTCAGCCACTCACTCACTGCCCATACACAAGCTTCATTATTCACCCACACATTGGTCAAAATAGACTATACAAAAACTTGTTCTTTGACAGAATCATAGAGGTGGTATCAATGCAGTGCTTGGAACAGGGGAAAGAAACCTTTCCAAAAAATCAGGAGAGATTCCAAACTAAGCAGGAGCAAGTAAGTGATACCAAAGCACCAAAAGCTATAGCATGCTACAAAAACAATTTGTGATAAAACTTACAACATCAGCAAATGCAACAGATAATGAACTGAGAAGAATCACAGTGGTTGCAGCAAATTTATTGTCAACAAATGAAGCCAGGGAACCCCAAGAAAGTGCACCCAAAAGCCCACATAAAACCAAATATGACCGTCTCCGATAGCCGAATAATGGCACACCATCACTGCATCAGATTCTCAACCACAACAGAATTAGTGGCAAGGCCACAGGCACCAAGAGCATGAGACATCTGTGCTGTACATATTCATCAAACCTCTTAGTTTCAAGACTGATTCTTCCATTACAAATGAACTAGACCCTGTACACTATGAGATACAAGTATTTCATAAGGACATCTTCCTCCAATGACCCATTTCACTCCCAAGATGGCTCCAAAATGATCTTGTAGTACCCAGAAACTAAGTGAGAGAATCACAAAACCGTAGGAAACTTCCAACAAGGGTTGTCCAAATTCTCAGGGCAACTCTTATTTGTGCATTTTGCATGCCTTGATATATGGCAAAAGACTTGTAAGCTAGGAGTGACTTTCACTATCCTGTGCATGTACTGATTTGAGACAATTGTCTAGTGTGAGTTGTCTCTATGAAGTAAACTGAAATAGATGGCTGGCTTTCTCCACTGACCTCTTCTGGAACACTGTTTAGAATACAGATATAGAACTCCCGTCAATTTCTCATCTAAGATCAACACCTTCCATGTGGGTCATTTACCTGAAGAATCCGTAGAGGGGCTTGATGAGCCAAGGAAGAGCTGAAAGGCCTGTGAGGAATGCTGTCTGCAAAATAGAATCATAAGTTCCTTGCCATTCCCAACTTCTCTCCATATTATAACAGAACTTGGGTGTACCTGTAAGCTTTATGAGAACTCCCTTTCAAGACACATCATTCTAAGATATGCAAGATGCTCTGTTCTGTTTGATTGTTGGGCACTACAAGAAACTTCTGGAAAACTGTACAACTAGCAATAGCCATATAGCTTCTCCTGTGAAGAAAACTGCTATTGAGTATTGCTTCATTCAGTGCTCATGTTAACAGCTCGAGGTTAAAATACAATGCAAGAAAAACAGAGAATGTTCTATTCAGACATCACTCACCTCTGCAGGGTCAAGATGAAGGTCATCCTTTAGGAAGAAGCTGATGGCCAGTTCAGACAGCCCTAAAATGCCTTGTACAAAATAAACCATGGCTATCGCTATCATTTCCGGGGTCATGTTGACCCCAAACAATTTATATGCTGTTTTCTTGTTTCCTTGTGCTTCAATTTGGAAGAGGGAAAACTTCTCACTAGCTTCAAAACCCTGACTTCCATGATCTTGCTTGTGTTGCTGAGAATTTGAGACCAGAAATTCTCCTACCCAATACCAAGAAAAATCTTGAAATAATCAATAATTTCATTTGCAAGTCACATCCATTGAATCTAATGGAAAAGCTCCCTTATCAGCCCATGACGGATGGTGGGTGTACATATAAGTACATAAATAATCTGCCCCAATACAGGCTCTACACAGTATTCTTGATAGCTAAACTCCAGCAAAGAGAAAATATCCTTCTATTGACAAATTTGTCAGGTGTGACTATGGTGGAGAAAAATTCAGAAAGGGTGATAATTTTCTGTGCAGATTTCATAACAGCAAAAAATAGGAAGTTAGCGATGGACAATGAAAATTGCATAGGTACCGTTCCTATAAGAAGCTTCAAGCTCAGTCCCAACGCTTTGATCCAACTTGGTTTCCACCTGCTGCTTCTGCTCACCTTCTTCGTTCGAAGAAGCAGCTGAGTTATTACTGTCCAGCCTCTCATTCACAGACTCCTCAGCTCGAATCCTCGTCCACCTCCAGGATGATGATGATGCTGATGACAACGACAAGTCTCTTGTTGTTAACAACTTGGTGACGTTGGAATCAAACTGCAGGCTACCATTGTTTTGTCTACCAACTCCTGCAAGCAAAAAAGAAAAAGCAAATATCCAAAGTTCTTACATCTCACACAAACCCCAATACAAGAAGAGGCGGACATGGTGAGTTGAACAACCCTTAACAAAATACAAATCATCTAATTCATGGTATCACTCTTTTGAGAACTGAATTCTCGTAAGCTCCTTCAACACAGATGTGATACAAAAGGTCCTACCTCTGATGCACATCTTCTTCGTCTTCGTTTTCTTCACTACAATTTCAAGCTCTGTTTTTCCTCAATGTGGGAGAGATTCAATTACCTCTCTCTCTTTCTCAATCTTTCAGTGAAGAAGATGGGTAGGATTTCTTGTACATCCTGAACAGAAAGAATGTGCGTGTGTCTATTTCCAAGCAAAAAGAGCGAGTGAATGAATAGGTACACCTGAAAACCCAGTGTCAGAAAACCCTTTGTGAAGACGCCAAAGAGTAGTAGTAGTTTGTCGACTTCTCCTTGTGTCCAGCGTCGAATTCCGGAAACAATAGCAATAGTGGCTAAAACTTTGAGGCAAAATGCTTCTGGATCTATTTATTGTGGCAGAGCAGTTGTTGCTGTTGCTGATGGAGGCGGCAGAAGAAGAGTGCATGGAAGCTGCAGGAGATGGCAGATGAGAAAACGCCATGAAGAAAGCTATTTTCTAATCTCTGCAATTGTACCTTCTAGTTTGCACTCACCCCCATGCATTTGGTTTAGGGCTTGGGGCAGTTCTTGTGTTTGACGATGACTGGCGCGAAGGCGTTGAACCACGGGTATTCTTCTCCATCATGACCAAGAATCTTTCTGCATGCTAAAGTGCAGATTGGATGTTGGCATTTGTCTTTGTGCGGTATGCAGAGTGAAGAAGGCTTTGTTTGCTGTTTGTTTTTGGTTTAGGGTTGTTCAAGTGATGACTACGAGGTTGGAGCTCTAAGTGATGGCAGTAGCTTTCTCTTCTGTAATAGTGATGTTTGCTGTTCCTAATGAGGTGTGGAGGAGCTGTTGTGGAGTCTGAAAGAGTGGAGGAGATCCATCATTTTGTCCTGCCCCCATTGGGATAATTGCATGAGCAAAAGAGCAAGTAGGGTTTAGGGTTTTTGTTGAAGGTCAAGGTCCAAGGACTTAGAGGGTTCCTTCATCTTCTTCCATCTCTTGTTCTGTCTCTTCTTGTGACATCGCTGCAGCTATTGGAGGGAGAGGTGGAATCTGCCCTTGAAACTGCAAATGAGAAAAGACAAGACATGTCTCCTAGGGTTTCAGCTGCATGCAATAACTTCCCCTTCCACATTGAGCTCTATGAAACCAATGCGTGTGCAAAACAGGAGTGATCATGGCGCTGACAAACAAAACCATATCCACGGTTAGGAACAATGGAAGGTAATTTTATGTCAGGTAAGTAGCTGGCGGAACTTAGGAACCAAAACCAACCTAAGCAAAACACTCATGCAATGTTGAGAGGAACCTGGAGTTCCTTGCTTGCTGTAGAATTCTTCCAGCTTCACCAATTTCAGTCAGAGTATAAGTGGGCCAGCAGGGCATTGCAGTTATACCTGATTCTTCTCTTGTTATCCCAGTTGGTGGACGTTGAACAGACCTAGGAGGAGGCAGTCAGTGGTGGTGGTACTCCTAAAGTAGTCAAATTTGAAGAGAGAGTGGTAGCTCTGACAGAAAGGGAGGAGCTTAGAGGCAACAGACATGAAGCAGTATCTGATGATCATGCCCAGCAGACCAATGCTGGCAACAGAATTATTGTCTCTCCCTCCAGAACAGGATGTATTTTCACTGGTCAGGGAGGAGAGAGAGAGAAGGCAGTAGGAGGGTTTCTGTTCCTCAACCTGTTCCAAGTCCTTTTGAGCTCGAAAAGTGGGTATCCTAGGCCTTGAACACAACCACAAGAAGGAGAATCAAAACCTAACCATGCGACAAAAGATATGCATGAAGAACTTTCATGTCAAGAGCTGGCTGCGAAACTTGAAAGAAGTCCCCAGACAGTGTATACACCACAACTGTCTGCTGCATCACAAGAGTAATAATTTGATGCGGGAAGGCACAAGAGTGGGCAGAAGAACCCTGCTACATTTCTGCGTGCTGCCTCTTCATCATTGCCAACAATAACTATTACTGTTGCAGCAGTTTGCTGCCCTTCTTTCCACACTCCAATGGATACAAACCAAGGCAGCACTCAAAACCCCAAGGGTAAGTAAGCTTGCATTTCTCTCTTCGCTCTGGCTGTCTGTCTCTCTTCTATCGCCATCTCACACTAGGGTTTTGAGCTTGCTGTATTTGTGGTTTTTGTATAATTTTCACGAAATGTAAATCTGTTTCCAGTACTTGCAAGATCCACTGACTTCTACAACAAATGTGCTCCATGCACAGTGGAGTAGTAAGTTTTCAGTAGTTGCTGCAATTGTTGCAGGTTGAAAAATGATTGTAGAGAAGTTTTGGAGGGAGTTCTTTGCAGATCCTTCACAATGGTGCGATCATAGTTCATGGAAGGCATGAAATCAATCATTCTCTCACCTATGTCTTGTTCTTGTAGAAAATCACTGCTGCTTCCATGAATATGTTTGTGTTATTGATTCCTTGCAGCCTGAATCTGCAACAGGATGTAGAGGAGGAAGAAAAAGCCTTTCATTTGTGCTACCGTAGTGAGAAGCTGGCTATCGCATTTGAGCTCATCACCACACCTCCTGGTATGCCACTCTGCATCATCAAGAATTTGTGGGTATGTGGTGACTGCCACACTTCCACGAAGTTTATTGTGAAGATAGTAGGTAGAGAAATCATAGTAAGAGATGCTAATTGCGTCCATCACTTCAAGGATGGTCTTTGTTCTTGCAGGGATTACTGGTGATATTTGGAGAGAGTCTTGTCCAAATTTTATCGCATGCTTTTTGAATCTTATTCCAAAGGAAAAAGTAGAACTGAAATCGGAAAATTTCTTAGAGGAATCAACTTGTGCTATTTGGTGCAATGTGCAGAGAAGTGCATTGCTGGGTTAAAGATTCAATTTTACTTTTGAGCCGGAGCTGCCTTGTTTTATCTTTTGATGTTTGAAACTGGGAAATGTTGCAATCTGGAAAAAGTCAAATCCAGCTGATCAGCTCTGCATCATTTGCCTAACAGTGCTTGCTGCAGAGCAGGCTGAGAATTGTTCCCGGTGTTCAAATTGCATATCCTACACAACTGGAGTAGAAGAGAAAATGATTCGTTGTCTCGTAAACATGGTTACAGCAATTGATCAGGGGAAGCCAAATGGGATACACATGACAGAGGTCTGACATTGTGTTGTCCGGCCATGTCTTTGAACACTCTCCAAGCATCCTCTTTGCTTCCGCATTTGGCATAGATGCCAATCAGGCTATTCTCCACAAAGACATCAGAGTTGCAAGCACAATATTGAGTGACCCGGTCCCTAATGCACCTGCCCTGATCAAGTGCCCATGTACTGGTGCATGCATTGAGAAGCCTGACAAATATGACAGGATCTGGCTACATGTTCTCCTGTTGCATTTGTTGAAAGAATTCCAATGCCTTGTGCCCTTTCTCATTGTTGGTGTCCCAGAATCATGGCATCTCAGAATTTTGCTAACTTGTTGAACACTTGCCATGCATGATGCATGCTTCTACACTTAGCATACATGTCAACAAGGCTATTTTCCACAATGACAGTTGACTTATAATAACTATTCGGATGCATGATATGTTCATCAATTTGCTTGGCCTCATCAGGTGCTGCTACATGCACACATGCATTCAAAGCATCCACAAAAGTGACCGGGCCAGGCTAAGTCCCTTCCAGTAGCAGTTTTTGAAATAGCTCTACTCTCCCTTGCTCCCTTCCCCACATTTTACATGTCCAAAAATCATGGCATTCCAAGAGACCACATCATGTGTGGGCATCCTGTTAAACACTCTAATAGCATCCTACATGCTCTGACATTTGGCATACGTGTCAACAAGGCTTGTTACCCAGAGATGTTAGACTCATAACCATACTGGTATGATCTGTTTATGAACATGCTTGCCTTCATACTAACACATCCACTGTGTATTGCCACAAATGTGACAGGATCTGGCTCTACCCCCTTCCTATTGCATTTGTCCAAACAGCTGCAACAGCTTTTGCCCTTCCTGAAGTTTCACATATCCCAGAATCATGGCAGTTCAAGAGATCAGATTGGAATCTTGTTGAACACATTCCGAGTGTCCTCCATGCTCCCCACATTTGGAGTACATACCAATGATGCTATTATGAACATAAGCATCTGACACAAAACCAAGCACTTTATACAATCTTTGTATGAATCTGCCTGCTATCTTCGAGTGCTCATAATGTAGCACATGCATTCAACCACCAGTGGTTCAATACATTGTGGAGATATGATATTCCCTTCACATAATGAAAGGATCTCAAAGCTACACAAATTTTGGACAACCAAAGCCCCTACCCTTGGTGACAATGACCACAAACAATGACAAGAAGTACGTGGGAAGTAGCAAAAGCTACAAGGCATAATAGTACATTGCCTCCTTTTTCTAAATCAGGAAGAAAACTACAAATGAAGGGAGCCATGAAATTCCTAGCTTGGATCAAAACTGCTAAGAATAGTGCAATTGTTAAATGATTGCATTAAAATACACTTGATGTAAGCAAAAGGTATACTCAAAAGTTTTGATCATCTCTTTTGTTTCCTGAGTATACTTGTCATAGACATTTGGCACTTAATAATCCCAAAAAAGGGTGGGTTTTGAAAAAAGAAAAATTCCACACTATTCCACACTAGGTTGCTTGGTCTTGGGTCACCTCTTCTGGTTTGTGAAGCTTTGGGGCAAATTCTGAAAGGTTTTCATCGATTACATCCAGATCTGTGTACTTCAACCTTGAAAGATTAATTTTAGTGGGACACAATCAGGAAACATGTGTGTTTGATGCATAATTTACAAACAGTCTTGAGCTGGAAGAAGAGCTCCAAGGCTCCAAGTTTCCTGATCTTTGAGTTTGAATTGTGATCTGATTTGTATCCTTTTTGTTGTTTGTCTTCTGTTATCCACGACCAGTCACTAGACAACTAATATGGCACATGGGATTCAGCTACCACATGATGTGCTGCTGTCCAGCAAATTTTTTTCAGACTACCCATCAACAAGGAGATCACAACCGTGTCTTTGAAGTCTCAAGAGACACTAGGTTCTGCCATGATGCAATTGCAGGATAGGGTTCAGAGCTCATCCTCATGTTGGGTTGTGAACTGCTGACAGGATTCTCTGGTACAAAACAGTCTTCAACAGAAGTTTCCAAATTCTCTAATTGTTCTTTTGTGCTGTCAGTTTGCAGATCAGAATTAGAAGAACAGTTTCAGTTCAGAAGCTTTGATGGGGTATATACAATGGTGTCTCTCCACACCATTGGCAAAATTAGTGTATAAAAATGGACTCATAAATTTGAGCTTGTGCAATTTGTGTTTACAGCACTTGTATTTCACATGATTCAACAACTGATCAGAATTGCTGCAGACACAACAATAGGATATGCAACCTGGAGGGGGATACTAGGAGATCTGCTGGACCTCTTTCAATGCATTATTGTCTTCAATACAAGAATGAGTCTTTCTTTCTTTTCTTGTTGGGTCATAGTTGAATTTTGAAGCCTGAGTGCCGCCTCATATAAATCCTTCCTCCACTTGTTTGCTGGAACCATCAGCTTGAATTCCTTGGTACTAGAAAAAGCTTGAAGGAAACACTTGTGAAATTAATTTTCACAAGGATACACCACACAAGTTTACCAAGGGACAAGACAAAGACAGAGAAGAACTTGAAATGATTCAACCACAGTGAAGAATTGGAGAAGAAGAAGAAGAAGAAGAAGCTTCATTTCCAAAGAAAGACCCTAAGGCCTCAAGGTTGATGCTCTGGTTTTCTGAGTGTCTGCAGCTTTTGTTGTGGCTGCCAGAAACCTCAGCATTGTTGGGATCCGAGACGCTGAGAGAGAAAGAGAGAGAGAGAGATAGAGAGAATGGTAGGCTTGTAGACTGTAGTACACAGTCTACTCTCTATCTCTTTGGGTAACTGGGAGTGATGGGTGGGTCCCATTCCTAGCTTGATCCGGGATGTGCAAGCTGTGGCGCAGCTCGCACGCGACAGTCTGCACCACAATCTTTGCATTTTCTTTCTCTCCTCTCTCGTGGCCCCGCGAGCTCGAATTTCGTTTGTGCCTTGCACTTGTCGAAGTTCGAGTAGCGAGAGGTAATTATGGCGGAGCTCATGTCTATAGCAGGTTGCTCAAGCATTGCCTCCCGCCACTTCTTGCGAGGAGGAGGAGCAGCAGCAGCAGGAAGTCTGGTGGAGCAGCTCCATGCCACCAGCACCAGTAGGCCAGCCGCAGGTACTACAAGACGGGGAGGAGTCTCAGTGAGAGCAGCTACAGAAGCAGGCGGCGGCACTCGCTACGTTGGTGGCAAAAGGGTAAGTAAAGCATAGACCTTGGGTTTTGCTTTCTTCAGTTTCACTACTAAGAAATCCATGCAACTCTTCTTGCCTCCATTTCTCAATCTTCAAAGTCTTTCTGCATCCCACCGTCCTCATTAGCATCATTTCCAAAACTCTGTGTGTGTATATGTGTGTGTGTGTGTGTGTGTGTGTCTCTGCAACTGGGAAAAAATATATACTCACTGCATTTTATGCATCCCATCATCCTCAGCACCATTTCCAAAGCTCTGTCTGTCTGTCTGTCTGTCTGTGCAACTGGCAGAAGAAATCTCTTACTGCATTTGATGCATCCCATCATCCTGAGCAACAATTCCAAAGCTCTCTCTGTCTGTCTCTGCAACTGGGAAACAGAGTACTCACTGCATTTGATGCATCCCATCATCCTCAACTCCATTCCCGAAGCTCTCTCTTCTTCTGTCTCTGCAACTGGGAAAAGAATACTGACTGGATTTTGCTGCACTCCTCCATCTCTGGTTTTTGTACAAGTTCTTGCTCTGAGGTTGTGAGCTTTTTTTGTGAATAACAAAAACATATGACCAGGTGAAAGTGCTTCCAGTGGGTGATAAATCAGCCAAGGTTCGAGACAAAGTACCAGAAGGACCAGAAGCTGTGAAACTGTTATCAAGAGTGGAGCAATTGAGATTGCTGTCCAAAGCTGAGAAAGCAGGCCTGCTGTCTGCAGCCGAGAGTTTCGGCTTCTCTTTATCTTCCATTGAGAAGCTAGGTCTTCTATCCAAAGCTGAAGACTTTGGGGTGTTATCAGCTGCAACTGACCGAAACACTCCTGCTGCTCTTCTCACAGCTGCTCTTGTGCTCCTACTGGCTGGACCTGTCATTGTCTATCTTGTGCCTGAAGATTCAACTCCATTGGTTGTGCTTCAAGTTGTGGTTGGTACTCTCACTGCTCTTGCAGGTTCTGCAGCATTTGCTGCTTCTAATTTTGTATCATCTCTGCAGAAGTCGGATTGATAAGTTAAATTAGAGTTGCTAAGCTGCAACAACTGACTTACTTCAAGGCAGTGAGTTGCAGCAACCCACTTATATAAATTATTCTTCTTGTTATTCTTATTGTTGTACATGAATTGAAATTCAAACTCTTTCATTGTCATGGTGCTGGTATTTTCGTTCAATGTTATTGCTGTTGTTTTCATGTCCGTGACATTATATTGTTTTCTGCATTATTGCAATCTCTGGAAATTATTTGTTGCAGCCTCCCAATGTTCTTTGCTTGTGTAGAATTATTGGTTGTGGCCTCCCAATCTTCTTCACTTGTTTATTATCATTGGTTGTGCCCAATCTTCCTCACTTGTGTATTATTTATTGGGTGTGCCCAATCTTGTTCAAGTGTGTAGTATTGGTTTCACCTCTCAATTTTCTTTACTCATGTCTTATTGGTTGCACCCAATCTTTCTCACTTGGGTATGTTCTGATGTGCCCAATCTTGTTCAATTGTGTAATAGTATTGATTGTGCTCCTCAATCTTGTTTGGTTGTTTTATAGTATTTGATTGTGCCCCTCAATCTTCTTCTTCACTTGCCAAGCAGAAAGAAATCCCATCATACAATCATTTCACTTGTAAGATATGGAGGAACACAACAAAAGAGCCTCCAACTATATTGGGGATTTGGATTTCTCAATTGTGTAGAAATTTTGTTTGTGCCTCTCGATCTCTTTCACTTGTAAGAAATGGAGGAGCACAAAAGAAAGAGCCTCCAACTATATTGGGGATTTGGATTTCTCACTTGTGTATTAATTTGGTGTGCCCGATTTTGTTCAGTTGTGTAGAAATATTGTTTGTGCCTCTCATCTTCTCCTTGATCAGGTACCAAGTAGAAAGAAATGCCATCATTCCATCTCTTTCACTTGTAAGAAATGGAGGAACACAAAGAAAAAGCCTCCAATTTTATTGAGAATTTGAATTATAATTGCATCACATATACATCACAAAAGGACTGATCTCAGCTTCTGGGACATTACAGTTGAGATTGTTGTGATATCAAGGTTGATCACCAAAATCTTGAAGTTCTTGAATTTGATATCAAATTGCCATAAAATTCAACACAAGCAAGATTTTTGCCATCTAATTTGTCATGCACTACAAGATTGGCACATGAAACCACCAGAAGTAATAAAGCCACACAAACAAAACATACACACAAATCATTTGTTGGACTTTTCATTGAATTCTATGCTTGAAGTCCTCCACTTGCAATGCGTTCAATTTTGGGGCAACAAATGAGACTCTTTAAAGCTACACTCTAAAAGTCACACACTAGAGATAGGTAATCTCCCAAAAATGGTAAAGCTAGAACTTCGTGGATGGTGAATTGGGTCCCAACAAAAATAACATGAAAAAAATAAATCTTACATAAAATAAAAATTTCTGTAATAATACTTGTCACAAAATGGCGTCATAACATGTTTCCAATGGTAATGAGCCATGGGCGCACCATCCATCCACTTGGTCTACAACTAGGTATATGGAGCTGGGACCTATTTCCCACCCTAATATCCAAGCTTCAAGCACACATTTATAAAAATATTTAGTAGCTTAGAACTAGTTTAAAAGGTTTAAGTACTTTGGACCTAAAGCTCTACAAGTAGGAGAGGGGGACCAAATGATTTGATATTCCACTTATTTCAAAGATCTACTCCATTGTTGTGTACCTAATTTTATTTGGTTCCTTTTGCACTTTTGGGTTAGTTTAATCTTATGTAAAGGAATACAAATGTCATGTGTAAAGTAATTGAGGTAACGTGAAATGCAATTATGTTTACAAACTAATAAGATAATTGTAAGATTCGATTGGTGAACCAGCTCTCATAACTAGTAATTTATATCCTATGCAACTAGTGCATACCATACTTCAAAATAACCCTCTTTTTACCTTATTTGGTTGGTATTTATATTTCAAAGTTTATTGTATCCTTACTGGAAGTCAATAAACTTTTTGTCCAAAATTGGAAACAATAATTTTTCAAAAAGTCGATTTTTTTACGTATAAATTAGGAAAATTTTGAATTTTTTTCCCTACTGAAAATTTGACTAATTTTGCTAACTTTTTGGAGAAATTCACCAATTTCTTAATAGCTAGAAAAATATATAATTTGTTAAAACAAACACCCTAATTGGAATACATCATAGAGGCCACTATAGGCCTCGGACTTCAATAATGCACAAGATGACCAACCCCTTTGGTTTGTGCTAACAAAACTATAGAATGTTGAACTATGGGTAGTTTGAATCTTGTTGGTAATAGCCTAATATGTGTAGAGACCATTTCTTTCACGTTTTGAATAGCACTTGATTTGGGAATCTGTGAAGAGAATCAGTTGGGGAGGAAAGCCTGAAGGTAGTTGTTATGTGGGCACTTGGACCTGGGTAGGGGAGGAAAGTAGGTAGGAGTAAACCCATCTAGTTAAATAACTGCAATGAATTATTTTTCATTGGGAACTCTCACGGTGGATTGGCCAACAACTTTTTTGAACATCCAATCGACCAAATCTCATAGCAAGGCAAATTACAATTTGGTGACCTAAAGTTCTCACCTCAGGTGAAAGGACAAGTGCCTTTAGTAAGGGCCCAATCACACAACTTACAAGGTTGTGATTTCTTTGCAGAACAATTGAATTGGGTAGAAAGAAAGTATGAGTTGGAAGTGGGGACATTAGAGTTGTATCATTAGTCCTTAAAGCCTAGTAGGAAGAGGGCCTCCCCAATGCAATGCCAACATAATTCTCTCTCCATTTGACTTGTTCTTCATTCAATATATGGAGTGGAAAGAAAGAAAATTTCAAAATGGTTGTGCATAGAAAATATATTGAATATCACATCTCAAATAATTATTTGAATTATTTCAAGGATTGAGGTATGTATACATGCAACTGTCAAAGTTGATAGCCTAGTTGCTTGAACTCAAGGTTACCTTGCAAGTTTTGTTGTTGTCAACACCATATTGACGACTAACCCAATGGTTGTTGTCACCCAACATCGCCAACCTAATTATGATGGGGATCTTGGGAGGAGGGGGGGGTGGCTTTGCAAGTGTAAGTGGTTGTTTCAAATGAGCAAACCCTAGAGGGCTCACACAACTCGTTGGAACATTTTTTTGGATTCAATGGTGAGGAAAGAAGAAGGAAAGGTTGTTAGAACAAATTAGATTTGAGAATTGGATTTGAAAATACAATCTCAACAATCACACATTGCAAATGGATGAAACATTGTATGGATATAATAACTATGTTCATGGATAGAATTTTTTTTGCATGCAATTGTTACTATGGATGAAACTAACCATTACAAAAGACTTTATCATGAATGAAAATTTGATCATGGATGAATTCAATCCCATAGATGCAAGTTGGTCACATGGGTGAAATTTGACATAGATGAGAATGACCCCAATATGAAATTGACCACAAGGATGAAATTAACACATGTGGTTGAAATTAACATTGTAGAAAATCAACCCACATGGATAACATTCACAACTGCATGAACTAATAATACATGGATGTAATTGCACATGGAAGAAAATGGAAATTAAAGAATATGAATACATGAATGAAAGTAAGTGTATGGATGATATCAACAGCATGGATGGATGTGATCATCATTGCATGTGGTTGAATTTGATCCATATGACTAGTAACATTGCTTATGTTATAAAATTCAATAGTTATCAAAGTGGTTGAATAGTCACTTATGTTGAATGTTTTCAACCATGGCATAAATTTTCTCCAACTTATCACTTTCATCCACACTTGATGAAATTTTGGAAATAAATAAAATTAAATCTAACCAAACCTAAGGGGAATTGTCTATGCTGGTGACTTGGTCAATTGTTTCCATGGGCCTCTCCCATTAGAACAAACCTGAAAATTAAAATTACTACCATAGTACATGGGCGACTTCAGCATAAATTAAATTATTTTTTATCTTGATGAATTTTTTATGAAAAAACTTAGCCCTATCGTAAAAAAAATCTTAAAATGTAAATTGCAGGAACCTGTAATCCAACCCTGGCTTAGTGTGTGGAATGTGCCATTGGCTCAAGTGTTATCACATTCCTCAACTGATTTTTCCTTTCAAATCCTGGGGTTTTGGAATTTAGTTGAATTTTCAGTGGCAGAAGCCATTTAAAAATCAATATTCTGACTCCAAATCTTACCAAATAAATTCCATTAAATCCTCCTCATCAAGATCTTTCCAACAACACTAAAGGCACATTCCAATTCCTCTGAAATTTTCAGCTATGATTTAATTTCATTTTCATTAAGAAATCATTCAATATTCAAAAACTTTTGCACTGCAAGTCCAAACGCCATGGAACCAAGCCCATGCACCCCTCCCTCGTCAAGAACTTTCCAAAGCCAGCAAGAACACAATCTGAAGCATTCCAGTTCAGTGGATCTCATAACTACAAAACAAAACAAACTACCTTCCTTCATAGATAGATAATCAAACTAATCACAAGGACAATAAGAGAACTCTTAAGTAATACGGGAGAGCATCCCTTTGCTGACATTATTCTATTCCACCCCTATGCTTTCGAGGAAAGTATTTCATTATGATAACAAACACTCCCTTATGCTTTCTGTGCTATGGGCTCCAAGATTTGGTAATACCTCCCTATTTCTATGCCTATAATCAGGGGTAATTAGTTAGAATTTAACATGTAAATTCATTGTAGGTACATGTAAAAGTTCAAAATTAGAAACCCATATGAAAAAATTTCAGTTTTAAAATAAATAAATTATTCAACACTTGTGTGCGGGTGAACCTGCCCAAGTATAACCATAATCGAAAAAGAAAGGAGTAGACAAAAAATCTCATAATTACAAATTACTCACAATAGACATACAAATTTTGTGAAACAATTTTTGCAACTTACATCTTACCAATCCGGCGTTGTTATAACCTTTTGGTGCGACTATCCTATTAGACATTATGCTCCATACGCATGTGAATCTCCAGATGGCACATACATGTGAATCTTTGCTAGATTACTATAATGGTAGCCTTCGAGTTGCTGCTAGGAACAAATCCACACAATGTGAACACATGAGGTAATGGGATTTGGCTTGAGATCAGAGCTTTCAATGTTCAGTTGGTCCATCATGAACTGCTAACCATCCATGTACCACATGAGATAATGCAAAAAAACATTTGACTTAATCTTAAAAACATGTTGACTTCTAAGTCCGAACAAAGGATGAACAATGTATGCCAAGTTGGCTTGCAACCGTTTACAAAAAACAAAATTTTGTGCAGAAAAAGGACTATGGATGAATTTCTATAAATTCTCCCATTTTGTTCTTCTTTTAACCACGTTCTGCCGAACCCAAGGAAACTCCTTTAAGGTTTTTGGCTCTCACTCATACATTAGCGTTACTCATAGGATTTGAAGAAAAGTTTCACCAAGATACCATGTAGGTCTATCTCTCTACGTGCTCCTATTTCTATAGCTCGGACCTCCTTCTATGCATCATCAACCTTCAGCATCAACCTCTTATAAAGTCCAATATTAACAAAAACACCAAACCTGCCATTGTAGTCATTGACACAACAAACATCAAAACCACAATTATGAATCTCTACAAGCTCCCAATTCTACACTTCTAGGATAGAATCAACCAAACCAACATACATGCCTTCATTTGCCCTTGAACTCCTCTTTTTATACCATCATGCACCATCCTACTCTCCTTCTCCATTGAATGTTGCAATGCCCTTGGTCACCCGTTGCTTGTTGTCAACCTATTTCACATAATGCACAAACAAACAAAGTTTTTTACCCAAATTCACAAGTCTCCTTGAAGGAGTCATTGCAACTACTAACAAACAGTGATAACATAAAATTCACCCTCTACTTGAAAAAAGTTGACGGCCACTCAAAACAAAAACCAAAACCCTAAAACAAAATCATGTTCACAACCATAAAACGAAATAATGTTCACATGAAAAAATCCAACTGACTTCCTGTCGGGTCGCACTACAATAATTCCCCCTATCTCAAAATGGGGCATGAGGTAAGGGACAATCTCAAAATACATCGTGATTTCGTGATTTCCCTGATCTTTCAAGACTACACAGGAAACCACAAGGTCTTTAGGCTTTCAAGAAAACTACTAGTACATTCTAAGGAGTTTGTAGACCTAAAAAAGACTGTTGACCTCAAACTTGAGGAGTTTATAGACCTAAAAGAGACCGTTGAAGTCAAACTTGAGATGATCTTTTAGTATAATGGTTCCAAGGAGTCCAGACTCTCTCAGCTCTCTTTACAGGCAAGCTCTGACTGATTGGTTGGCAAACATCCAAGTTCCCCTAATTGTCATTATTCACCATGGCGACAATTTGCAGGTGGTAAAACCCCAGGCTGCAGCCTTTACCTAAATAAAGTCTCACACAAGGCAGAGCTGAATACGGGCCTGATTCCTGTAAAGCTCGCCTCAACGGCCTTTACAATGAGTAAAAGATGTTACAATTTTCTCCCATGATATCTGGTGAGTACTTATTGAATATCACAAGACAAAACAATACAAAATGAGGATAGGATTTTTGAAAGAACAAAGCCTCCACCTCCACCTCCCTAGGCATTACATTTTTTTCAAAATGCATGTTCCAGTCTTACCTTGTGTAAGCCTGCACATAACAACACTGTTAAAAAACTGGCCCATATTTTTATATGGTAAGTAAAGGCCCGGGCTCTGCGCTTTACTGGAATAAGGGCTTGTGTCATGAGGGTTCACTAGAATTGGGCCCACCTTGTAGAGCTAAGAGCATCCCCACCGGGGCTGAGTATGTGAACCTGTCACAATATTTCTCACATCCAAGTTTGGTTATTTACTGTTTTTTCAACTGCACCCATCTATCTATCTATGAAGGAAGGTTGTTTGTTTGTTTTGCTTGTACTTATGAGATTCACCGATCTCAGACGCTTCAGATTGTGTTCATGGTCTCTTTGGAAAGCTCTTGAGGAGGAGAGGTGCATCGTCTTGGTTTCATGGCATTTGGATTTGTGGTGTAAAAGTCCTTGAATATTGAATGATTTCTTCCCTGAAAGTTAATTTAAATTAAATCGGATCCGAAATTTTTTGGAGTAATTGAAATGTGCCTTTGGTGTTGTTGGAAAGATCTTGAGGAGCAGGATTTAATGGAATTTATTTGGTAAGATTTGGATTCAGAACGCGAGAGATATTGAGTTTTAAGTGATTTTTGCCCCGAAACTTCAAATAAATTCCAAAAAAACTACTAAAAACTACTGAGTTTTCGAAGGAAAAACCAGTTGAGGACGTGGCAACACTTGGGCCAACGGCACAGGAGGATTGCAAACAGGTGGGAACTACTAATAGCAAACCACTTGCACCAATCATTATGATTGACCAATCAAAAACAGGGACCAGCAATCAGATCATATTTTTATTGCACTCATCTCTAGCAGGTGCACAGCTTAGCGGCGCTTTTTACAAGCCTCAAAGAAAACCGAGCAAATATGCTCCAGAAAAACCATTTTCTTGAGCCACACCTGGCATTTTCTTCACTTTTCTTCATCCAATTTTGATGTGCAGGGTCACATAGTGAGCACTGGTGGGGATGCTCTAATAATGCTACAATTCCAAAAAAAAACCCAAATTTGCACAAGAAAGAAATAAAATGAAGTACTTTATAAATTAATAAGAACATACATTACAAAATTATTATACCAATGAAATATCAAATCATTTCTGAACTCTTTTACTACTTTTTAGAGCCTTGAGTTCTAGCCCTTTAAGCTATTTTCAAATTACTATCTGTTTATAGGTGTGCTTATATGTGAAGATCACTTACAATGCCTCACCATGAGGGCCAAGCTATTTACAGTGTTTTTTTTTCATTGGCAAAAAAATCACAACCTTATGAATTTTTTTTCCCAACCAGTTCTTGTCTGGGTTTCTGATCCTCAACTTTAGACTTGTTTTGGGCCTGAATGGCTTTTGACTCTGCATCAGGTTTCAGTAGCCAGTATTTAGCCAAAATAAAGAAAGGTTTGTAAATACTTGTAATGATTCCTTCAACCATCCTATTTTGCTTGTAACCAAAATTGGCTAAATCATCTTGTGGATGATTGCAGCATGTGATACATCACAAATTTGAAGGGAAAAAAAAACCCCTAGAACTTAAAGT
Organism: Sphagnum tenellum; assembly: GCA_963921925.1. Classification (NCBI taxonomy): domain Eukaryota; kingdom Viridiplantae; phylum Streptophyta; class Sphagnopsida; order Sphagnales; family Sphagnaceae; genus Sphagnum; species Sphagnum tenellum. The sequence continues at coordinate 2,685,046 of OY998155.1, forward strand.
GTGGTTTTACCAAGTAAATGTATAACCTAATCCTTGCCTATTTTCATGTACTAATATTGTATCCCCACTACCTCTTTCTAAGGACCTGATCTGATTTCCATATTGTGTGAATAGGTAGGGTGTTCTTAGGAAGGGATATTGGTCCAGACCAAAAAAAAGTGGCACCCAATTTTAGGAATAGAATTTCCATACAACTAATGAGAACTCAACTTGTGTCATGGAGTGAAGAGGCCTTCCTTTTTTTTCTTCTATTTGGGTGTGGGTCCAATCAACACAGAGCTTGATTGATGAATGTATATGAACTTGAGTTGGTTCAATGAAGTTTCTTATAGGTAACCTCCTCCCTTCTTCTGCATGAGGAAATCCGGAAAGTAAAGTATGTTGTGTGGGGAGGCTTTTCTTTTGCCTTTTTTTAAAGGAAAGGTTTGTGCTGAGTGATGAGTTGAGGCATATTCCCAAAAGGGGTCCCTACTGGATTGGGGTGATGGGAACTAACTAACTAACTACCTACCTAACTACGTGGCCGTCAGATGAGGTTGTGAATTTCACTTCTTCCTTCATGTGTTGTGTAAATTATGCATGTTTGGAAAAGGAGATGTGCCTTCCAACAAACAATAGGTTTAAAATATCACCACCCATCCTTCTTAAGAAGGTGAACATGGTGTGTCACATGTACACCTTCCAACAAGTTCCAACCAACAACATGTGCATTGCACCACCCAGTGATGCTCTATTGATGAACAAGATGTGTCACAAATCCTGTCGTTTTAAGCCTACTTTTATATGCAAAAGAATCTTCTTGGTGCTTAAGAATCCAATACTTGATGTCTATGAAATAAAGAAAAAAAAAAAGTTGATAAAATTATTTTTATTTATTTTTTGATTGGGATATTTAAGCTTTTGAGTTCAACAACATAACAACTTTTGGATGCTTTGGATTAAAAATATTTTTATGTTCAATTTCAAAAAAAATTACAAAATTCATGAAATTGGAAGTCTTCATACTTTATGCATGGAATAACTCAACATCATGTTTTAATAATGTGTGCTATATAATGCTTCAGTAAATCTTTACTACCTATACATGAGACAAAAACCACCTTCTCAACAAACCTATTGAAAAAGTACACCATCTCTAGTACACCCTTGTTTGGAGCTTTTGAACTGAAAACGCATAAAACTCATGAAACTTCCACTCTTAGAGGAACCATCCTTCCCCAAAATGCCTATCCCAGTTAATCATTTAATACTTTTTTGGGGAAGATGTATATCAATATCTCATCTCATCTACCATTTCATGTATGTAGTAGGCCACTTATTAGTAGTAGGACCCCCCCAATCGAAGCCCCCTTTCTTTGTCTTTGACCCCTTCCCCTTGCTTCTAGAACACAGACCATCATGAATCCTCTTTATGGTCAACATCTCATGGATCAAATTCCAGTCTCTACTAATCTAAAAATGGCTGTTCCAATTCATAACCATGATTCCCAAAAATCATGCAACTGGTGTGATCATGGTTTTCAAAAGATTTGAAATAATGAAATAATCGCACCCTTGCTCACCATTTGTTGTGCAAGTGGTGTGTGAGAGAGGATGTTTAACAAAAATAAAAGCTTGCTAACAAAGTTATTACAGATTATGGAATGGTTAAGACGAGCCCATTACCATCAACAAGGTTTATCACGTATCAAGAAATGGTCACAGACTTGCCTGATATGTTGAGTAAGATGTGAAGCCATGCACCCAACATAATATAACAGGCAAGGGTAAGATGATTCCCATGACATGAAGGTCTGGGGTGACATCCTTCATTTAACCCTAGAATGTTAAGATGGACCAAAATTAGGGTTTCTAGTTATTTTCCCATGGTAACCAACCCACCAGTGAAGGTGCTGATTCAACCAAGCAAATGTAGGTTGTTGGTCCAGCTCCTTTTCTTTGTCCTTTTTTCCAGTTTCTTTTTCTTCATTTCCAAACCCTAATGATGGCATTACCCATGGGATACCAACTGACACATTTCCCATGGAAGACAATCTCTTTTTCACAAAGAAAGAAAAAGATCAACCTCATTTATCAGCATCTTCATCATTAATACCAATTAGGGCATCCTCATAGTCGTGTACTTAGCATTCACAATTACCATAATTAGCATTCATGAGTAGCGTAATTAACAGCGTAATTAGCATTATAATAACCATAGTTTAGCATTTTCATCATATTAATTAGCCATTTGGTAATTTAGAAGTTGTCTCTATTAGCATCATCAGCATCATCTTCATCATCATTATAATAAGCATCCCCAATTACCAGCATCTTCATCCCCTAATTAACATCATGATCATCATTAGCAGCATTTTTTTCAAATTAGAAATAGTCTAATTGCAGCATCAGCATGCATCAGCTCCTGCAACTCGACTAAATTTTCTATGTATTTAGCCTAATTAGCATCACAATTAGGATAATTAGCATCATGGTCATCATAATCGGCATTTTGTAAATTAGGAATAGTCTGTTTGGCGGCATCAGCATCATCTTCATCATCATCATCATAAGCAACATAGATACCTAATTAGCATCTTGATCATCAAAATTACCCATTTCCATCATCGCATTTTTGTAGTTATAAATAGGGCTATTCGCATCAAGAGCATTTTTCCTTCATCATCATGATCAGCAGCATCCATTAGGGTTTCGGAATTATTGTTCTTGCACACACACAGAGAGAGAGAGAGAGAGAGAGAGTTTCGGAGACCGAGCAAGAGCACAGCTGCAAAAGACGGACGAAAGCTCTTTCTATGATTTAGGAGCTGTGTCAAACTGCAAAAAGTTTTCTCCAATTCATCCTTTGCAGCAGCATCCTTGTACTGCAAAGTTTTTTTCCCTGTTCTTTCATCTCTTTTACTTTTTTGTATGTATCATGTATGATGCATATTCGCCAACTCATTCTTGGCACTCATTATTCTTGTTGTTCATTATTCTTTCCTCTTGACACTCATTTTTTTCATTCGAAAACAAGGAGAAAGTAGTTTCTTGCAGTAGTTTTTTTTTTTTCAGTCTTGTGTTTTTCATTTTTGTTCTCTTTTTTTTTCTTTTTTTCTTTTTTCTGCGGTTTGGTGTTCCGGAATGATTTCTTCTTCTTGGAGTGAGAGTGAAGGGAATGCATGCAATTCATCTTTTCTTTCGGCATGACTTGCATGCATTCCTGTCATCAGATCCGCTTTTGTTCATGCTGTTTTGATGGTAGTGATGATGATGATGATAATGAGGGTCCGGAAGAGTAGGGAGGAGTTCGGAAAGGTTTTCTTGTGCCAGCAATTATCATCATCAGGTCGAGGGTATGAGTGTTGCGTGGTTGCGTAGCTTTTGACGTGGATCGGGAAAAACTGTTTTGATCTAGTTCATTATTGAGGTGTTTTTTTGTCGCAAGGCTGTTTGTTAAGGGAAGATGGAAGCATCGACGTCGGCGGCATCTTCGTCGTCGACTACAGCTGGTGGTGCCTCGGCTACCGTGCATAATAATAGAATGGAGCGGAGAGGTAGTAGAGGTAATAATCATACTGAAGCAGCAGCGGGGACGGCTGCAGCAAGAGCAGCAGCATCGACGGCACTAGCAGCAGCAGAATCGGCTGCGTCGGGATCACCTAGGAATGTCTTGCATCTGAGAAAAGCGAGTAGTAGTGGTAGTGGTTTCATGGATGTTGTTGTTGCCGGAGGAGGAGAGCAAAACGAGAAGCTGCATCGAGGCTCCAGTAAGACGATGACTGCGTTCCGGGCTATTCTTGCCTCCACAAAGTTGCCAGCTACCTTGCGGAAGCGGCGGAGTGTCGGTAGACCCAAACATGGGGCAGTTCATGTCGACGATGGACATGACGACGAGCAACAACCAATAGTCATTGAGCAATTCCAGTATCTTCTTGTGCAGTTCCGTGCTGAACTCATCGCCGACAACCTGTTACCTAAACGCCACGATGACTATCATCTCATGACCCGGTTTGTTGTCTCCTCTCTCTGAATTCCTTTTTACAAGCATCGCACCGCAGTCTCAGAGATAGCAACTCCTCAGCGCTGAAATGTCCTGTCTACAGTCTTCCAGTCTTTTGTCTAGACCTAGGCTCGGGTGGAAGCGGAGGCTGAAAGATGTCCTCCAGGCTTTCCAGCTTTCAAGCTCCTTAAGATTCAGGGAAGGAAGCCACCAGCTCCGGGAAATGGGACGTTAACAGCCATTTAGGGTTTCAACACCTTTGTTGCCCCCTGGGTTCTAGTTGTCCCCTTGGAGGTTTTCTTCTTTCAAAGTATGAGAGTGGAGTGAATTGGGGTACCATTCAAGTGAGTTGCAGATCCTTGACTGCAGTGGAATTGGTGCCATTTTGGAATTGCAGGTTCTTGAAAGCAAGGAAATATGACATTGATAAGGCTAAACAAATGTGGGCTGACATGCTTCAATGGCGGAAGGAATATGGCGTTGACACCATTGAGCAGGTTGTTCTCCTCTCCTTGTCTTCGTTTCTTGCTTTAGGCGTGACAGATTACTGATAGCAGCTTATGTTTTGCACCCTTTGTTTTAATGTACAATTATGCCTGAAATGTTAGGTGGAGAATACATGTTCTTGGAGAATGCAAGAGTTGCTTCTTCCAGTAGCACTCAGAATTTTGCAGTACTTGGTGACAGTCCTTCTTTGGTCACTGTTTTTGTGGTGGATTTACATTGCAGGATTTTGTATTTGAGGAGTTAGAAGAAGTTCAAAAGTGTTATCCACAAGGACATCATGGGGTGGACAAGGATGGGAGACCTGTATACATTGAGAGAATTGGCATGGTGGACCCAGTATTGTTGCTGGAGATAACAACACTAGAAAGATACTTGAAATACCACATACTTGAGTTTGAAAGGACACTCAACTGGAAGTTTCCAGCATGTTCCATTGCTGCAAATTGCCATATTGACTCTGGCACTACCATTTTGGATGTAGATGGCGTGGTAGGTGTTCATTCCAGAAATTAATTAGGGTTACCTGCATGAGTATGTGCTCAACATGTTCCTTACTTGTGGCCTTTTCCTGATGATGCAGGGCCTTAAAAACTTTGGCAAGTCAGCAAGGGATCTCCTCATGGGTATTCACAAGATTGATAATGCTAATTATCCAGAGGTATATCACCTATCCCTTGCTGCAAGATCATTACAGCTTTTGGGTGAGACAAATACAATTGGCCTTGTATGCAAACAGCTCATCATAAAGGCATTTTTTGTTGGAATGGCAGACTTTGCATCGCATGTATATAGTGAATGCAGGTCCGGGATTTAGAATATTGTGGGGCACCATCAAAAGCTTCTTAGACCCGAAGACTGCTGAGAAGATCCACGTGCGTTGCCACTGCCCAAATCTTATCACTGTTTCGATGTTCTATAAATTCCATCCTTCAATCACTTGGGCTTTTAGTTTTGAAGTTGCAGCTTATGCATTGTCCATGTCCTGAAGGGAAAATAGCACCTATATTGTCTTGTTAGCTTGGATTCTTGGATAAGTATGACCAGTGCATCATTTCCAGTTAAGCACATGTTAGGGCATATGTGGATGTCTTCCCTATGGGTATTCAGATGTGAACAGACAAGGTACTGCAGGGATGTCCAAAGTAATTATTTGAAGTTCCTTCACTACTCACAGATGGGGATTGACTATACCAGCATAGCTTGAGATGTAGCATCAGTTTGAAGATTGTCCATATGTGGAAGTCACGAACCATAGAGTCAATGTTATCTATGATGTTAAGTCAACAGCAAAACCTATGGAGAATATACATTCCTGGAAAATTTTCTAGTGTAAAGTTAACAGTATGGTATTGATTTGCAGGTGATTGGAAGTAACTATCAGCACAAGTTGTTGGAGGTTATTGATGCCAGGTAGTTTGCCTATATTTATCCAAGGGTTTACACGTGTTGTATGTTGTCAGTGCATCGATGTCAAGGTTCAATGATGCATCTTTTAAGTTGCATGTTCATGGAGTTTTGATCTAGCTTACTTATACTAAGTGGGTGGAATGACCTGGAACAGTCAATTGCCAGAATTTCTGGGTGGCATATGCACATGTGCTGAAGAAGGTGGATGCCTGCGCTCTGACCGGGGCCCTTGGAAGGAACCTAGCATTGTGAAGGTCTGTTTTTATAAGTGGGTTTCTTGGTTGTTCCATTTGTCTGAAGGTTTTTGTCCCCTCAGGCTCTGTATCTTTGTAATTGAATCTGCAATTGTACATTGTGGCAGGCATTGAAGGAATCACCAGCAATCACTCCTATGCAAGTGGTTTCTTTGGTGAGTGAGGACTTTGACACAGATTTCCCTATGGCAAGTTTGAAGGTAAGGAGAATTATACTCTCCTCTCATACACTCATCTCTCACGCATGCACATGCTTTCATATTTTGAATGTCATCATAGAACAAATGACTACTGTTTTGAATGTTATCGCTGTTATGATTGAACAAACTTTGCACAGCATTCATGAGTTTACTAACAGATATTCCAGGTAATGGTGAGGAACCAAGATTTGCAGTTCTGAAGAGACATTGTATTATGTAGTATACTTGGAAAAACATCCTCTATGAAAGCTAACATCTGTAATGCAGACTAAATTATTCCCCTCTAGATCCCCTCCTTCTAGTCTGTTCAAATGATTGAAAGCTTTTTGAACAGGAAGCTGTCTTGGTCCTCATTTTCCTTATTTCTTCATTCATTCTTCTTGTGCATTTTTGAAACCTTTCTCTAGGTTCTGTGGTCTGTGACACAGAAACAGATGTGTCAAATCCATTTTTGGGAGCTGATGAAGTTGGTATGGAGTCTTGACATTTGGCAAATGTCAAGCTGGAGGTTGTTGATTTGTCTTGCAACCATTTCCAGTTATCAAAGCTGTTAGGTTTCTCTTGCACAATTTGTTCTTGGAGGACTTTGATTTGCCTTCATGGTCTTTCCTCTGCCCTTTTTCCTTCCTTTGTCCCTTGGTTTTCTTACTTCTGTCTTGTAGGTATTTGTGTTTTTAAATCATCTCCCTCCACAGTGGTACTGGCTTGTTGTTGGGATCAGGTTTTGCTTGATTTACTTGAGCTGTACATATGGACTATACACAACACATATCATTTTCCATTGGGCATGTATTGATGAAGCACATGTCAAAAAGACTGCAGTGCAAACCTGGTAAACTTGCTGTATTTTATGGACACTATGGGTGGGAGAGAACTTGAAGGGTGACCTGATAGGTGTCCTTACCCTTTGTGTTAGAATGCAGTTCAAACTGAAGACAGGATGTCCCCTTTTGACATTTAACAGATGCAGAGACAGAGGCATAGTTTTACTGATCTCTCTTGAGGAAAATGAGCATGTACATATTTGCACAAAAACATCTTTTGAGCTTAATTGTACTTCTAAAAGCTTCTCTTGTAACTTCTTGGATCTTGCTATGAACCAAAGTCCTCAAGGTAGATCCTGTGATATCTTTGACAAACTTTCTCAACCAGAGTATGCAGGTGTCTTTTGATCATTCCAATACCTTGATTGCTACTAAAAAACTTCTTGCGAGTTGAATTGTACGTCTAAAGGCTTCTCTTGTAATTTCTTGGATCTAACTGTGAGCCAGAGTCCTCAAGGTTTATCCTGTGACATTTTTGACAAACGCTCTCAACCAGAATATGCAGGTATTGATATGATTAGAATTCCTCATGTTCATTCCAACATCTCAATGACTGCGAAGCTGGGGGTTATCGATAGTCAATTTTACAGGTTCTTGAGACTTCGCAGTTGTAAGAAGTTTTTTGTCTTCCAGATGGTCAATCTTATTGTCTTTCTGAAGGCAAAAGGCTACCCTTTTAAAGTTCTTCTAAAGAGAACTAGAGGGTTGGTGCTTAACAAAAAATTCCTGTTTGGAATTTCTGCTTTTGGCATTTTCAGAATGATTTTGCTTCGGGTCATGTAAGTGGGGAGCTTCCTGTAAGCCCACTTGTTCTTGTTCTTGTTCTTGTTCTTCCTCTGTTCTTTGTCTTCCCCTGTCTTCCTCTGTTCTTTGTCTTCCCCTGTTCTTTTCCCTTTCTGTTTTTCTTTGTTTCCTTGTCTGGTCTTTGTTGTGGGGTCTGTTGCTAGCCAGTAGTATGGCTGAGTCTTCCCATTGCTTCCGGAATTGCAACAGAAACTCAGTTCGCAGGATGGTGCTTGTCACTGGCCTTTACCCACTGTAGGGAGCTGATGAAGTCAGTGGGGAAGTTGTGATAGTTAAGTCACTATCATACATACTACTGTTGATGGTCCCTGAACAGGTGTGAGACTGGCACTTTTGTTCATACCGCGGTGTGTGTTTTTCGTTTTTTGTTTTGTTTTTTGTCTCCCCTTGTTTGGTTCTTTCTGTGGCTTCCAGAGGAAGTGTTAACCTTGCTGTTTTCTTCTTTATCGTGAGAATGGAGATTTCTCTATTCTTATGAAAGATACCTTGATTGCTACTAAATTGGGAGTTGTCAATAGGTAATTTTTATAGGTTTTTGAGGCTTTGTGGTTGTAAAGAGTTCTTTGACTCTCAGATGGTCAGGCTTATTGTCCTGAAAAATAAAAGGCTACCCTCTTAAGATTCTGTTAGAGAGAACTAGTGGGTTGCTCAATATGGAGAAGGTCCTTTTTGGAATTTCAGCATTTGGAGTATTCCAAATGATTCTGTATAAAGTCTTCTTGTAAGCCCACTTGGTCTTTCTTCTCTGCTGTCCTATTCTGTGCATTTGGTGTTGGCTGTTGTGTTTTTCTGCTTCTTTTTATCTCCTTGTGTTGCTGTTTGTTGCTAGCCAAAAGCATGGCTAACTCTTCCCATTGCTCCAAGAATTGCAGCAGAAACTTGGTACAAAGGTTAGTGTTTTCACTGGCCTGTACCACTGTAGGGAGCTGATGACGTCAGTGGGACAGTTGTGATAGAGAAGTCACTATCATATGTGCTACTGTTGATAGTCCCTGAACATGTGTGAGACTGGCACTGTTGTTCATATTGCTTTCATGTTGTTTTTGTTTCTTGGTCCTTTGTTCTCTGTTTTCGTCTTTGCTTCTTCTTTGGAATTCTCTGTGGCTGGTTAACCGTGCTTTGCATCTTCTTAATGGTGAGAATGGAGATTTCTCAATTCTTATGAGAGATATTTGGTACAATGAGATGATCCAATGTCCCTGCATCTTTTATCCACTTTCCATTTATGAAATCTTTATAAGTTTGTAAGTGTCAACTAAACTCTTCATCATATGTTTGAGTTGGCATTCAAATAGTGCCAACTTGGTAATGTGATGAGTGAAAAAAGGAACTGAAGGATAAAGAAAACACAATCAACTCCATCCCAGAGGTGGAGAAGTATGTTGGCTTCCAACTTCTATACTGGTCTGCAGAAATTATACAGCATTTGTAGGAGAGAATATGCACTGGCTTTGCCTGCTTTGAACATGAGGAATATTAAGGTCATTGGCTCTGGTTATTCTCTTTGTGTTTATTTATTCTTTTTAATCGCATCATTTGAAGGTGTATTTGATTGTGCATCCCCCAAATGAGTTGAATCGCAGTGTAAGGAGGCAGAGGTGGCAAAGGCCAAAGGATCTGATGTTGAGGATGCTTCTTCAGCAATAGTAAGAGTGAGTAGGCCTGTATCAACAATGTGGGAGCCCACAAAGGAAGATGTGAGTAAATGATCTATGCTATTCGATCAGTGTTTTCTTTGTAGTTTGGTTGAGCAATCGACATTGGGGACCACAATAATGTGGACTTGCTTGATATGGCAGTCTGAAAGTGTTAAAGTTATGCTTAAGGATAGTGGTTCAGTTTTGGGAACCAGGAGATCATGAACCTTCGCATGAAAATTAGGTGGTTTACCCTTATTTGGTTCATATGATTATTGTTATTATTATTTTATTATTATTTTTCCTAGACTGGTGCTGACAGCATTCTTGGGTATGGTAAGAAGGGTGAACTAGAGGTAGACAGTGAGGATGATGCTGCATGTCAGTATACAATCAGACCCCCGGAAAGCACAAATATTGGCCCAACTCCTGGAGGCAAAAGCAGTCACCAAAGTAGGTTCATTCACCTCTGCTGGTTTGGGTTGCCATCTCTCCTTGTACACATACTATCTTGATCAGACTTCCTTTTTGTTTACTGCATTTAACTGCTCCTTATCTGGGCTGGGTCTTGGCTGCTTATCAGAGGTTGATCCCACCTTCAGCAGTTACATGTAATTTGTGATGTGCAGAAACATTGGGTATGCCGATTGGAATATTGCGGAACATGGTTAGCAACACAGGATGGTTGTTTTGGATGGTATTTCTGAGTCTGATGCATATTCTGGCATTTCCATATCAACAAATTGCAAGCATATGTGATGAGAAATGTCAAAGAGCAGCTGAACCACTGCCTGAAGAACCTATTGAAAATCGGTTGGAGAGACTAGAAGTGGAGATCAGCAAGCTAACTAAACTCTCAAAAGAGGCAACCCAAAAGCAGGAGGAATCGCCCACAACTGCTGATCGCATCAATTCACTTGAGACAGAGTTGGCAGAGACCAAGAAGGTTCTTCAAAATCTTATGTCATTCTTTGTTAGATTTTGGTTCATTGTGGTCCTAGTAAGCTTGTTTTGTTGCTTGGATTGTCTGACCAAACTCAATGTTTTGCGGTGGTACTTGTTGGACTTGATTTTGCAGACTCTGAGGAGTGTCTCATTAAAGCAGGAAGAGCTATCCAATCTGTTGGAACAGATGAAGGAGTACAAATGGGTGGTAAGGCTTCCACTTTACCTTCAGAACAGTTACTTACCTGTAGTAGCTGCATGATATTAGATTTGTATTGACAACAAGGGACATGCTGTTTTAGGAATTTCACCTAAAGCCCAACAATGGGTGTGATGGATTTGCAGAGGAGATTGCACTGTTGACCTGTTGGATGCAAGAGGTTAAATGGGTGGTAAGACTTCCACAATGTGTGTACAAATGCTTTCTAGATATGTCTGTTCTATCCAACATCATGACTGGATTTTCCTGTCATTTCACATAGTTGTGTTTACATGGAACTTCCATAAGCAGCCATCCATGTCAGAGGCCTTTTGACATGGCAAAAGGCAAATTAACACAAATACACATCAATTATAAGTGCTTGAAAATGTGTTGCAGACTTGGAGTTTTGGAGTTCATTTCACTAGGTAGATAATAGAGTTATTTGCGAGTAAGACAAACACAGCACCAGAAGCCTGAGTTTGGGTCATACACGGTGATATTAAAAAAAAAAACGGGTAAAAAAGTATGTCAGCATTCAGTAGGGGGGGAAAACCAGAAAACCATCAAATTTTGGGGGTAAACTGAGTTTTGTCCTGCAATCTCATGATCACATTCTCTCTGCAGTTGAGTACTTGCTTGTACTTCCAGTTGACTAGGGACATGAATTGTTCTTGGGAAATATGCAGGGTTAAATCTGGGATGTAACTACATGGCAGAGGAAGCTGTGTCAGTGGTGAGAATTGCTTGTGAGTACAACCATTTTGTGCTCATTCCAGTGCCTGTGGAGCTTTTTTGTCTCTTTAGTTTCTACCCAATTGACAATATTCTAGCCAATTGAGAAAAATAACACCTTCAACATGTCGAGACTATGGATGGGAGGAGGTGCTCAAACATAACTCAAGATTCGGCTTATTTTACTGACGGATTTTATTTACTTATGGATCAATTGGTCATCAGGATTTTAGAGGAAACAAATGTTGCAAATGGATCAGGTTAGAGAGAAAGTTTGTTATACTTGTGTTACAGAGTAAGCATCGGATAAGGAACTGTTTGTAAGACTGCTAAGAGGTGTGAGGACACCTTGATGGTTTGTCAATTTGGTAAAACCTTTAAGAAACCGTTGAAAAAAGAATCAATTCAGAAAACCACTCTTAGGCCATGGAATTTTTTTTCTGAAATCACTTTGTTAAGACAATAGGTTTCAGCAGGTTGGTAAAATTTAGCAGGATTCTTAAATTCTTTTCACCTTCCTCTCTGATGTCTACCCTGATTTGGCTACTTCCTCTTGTGGATAATGAGGATTATGGCTACATCACAAGATTGAAAAGAAAATGGTTGTATTGATGATTTGTAAACAATTGAAATCAAAAGATGAATAGAAGATTGATGACTTAAAACTTTGTAATGTTTTTATTGTATTTGAAGGACTTGGAGCTCTTTATAATTTGGGAATATCTAGTATGAATATGAAAGGAAAACATCATTTGTTAGGGCATGGGGAGAGAGTTGAAAAGATTATATAGAAAAAAGTTATTGCCATTTTCACAAAATTGCATTCATCATGTCAATAGATTAGAATTTTTTAAATTTTATCTTTGAGAGCCATACATGTTTATTTCAATAAACTTTGCGAGATGTGAAGAATTTGTCATTTTGATGTGAGGGCTCATGAAAGAACCATAATAGTACTTGCCATGTCCGACACAAGTTGTATTATTTGTAAAAATGTTCAAATCTTCAAGAAACATGTTTCTCAAACATAATAGTTTTGTGAAGGGAAATAGAAAACATTTATCAATTTCATAATTGAATCAATGTTCTCTGTGATGAGTGGTTTTTTCTTTCATTGCATGTTCATGATCATTAAATTCTTCATTTGACATCTCCGATGCCTCCCAGCCAAACAATATTCTTTTGCAACTACATTTTTTTACTAGTGGGAGAAAGATGTATACCACATAATGTATCCAACATTTATCCACACATGACAGGACATAGAAAGCATCACCATGCAACTTTGAAAGAAGATCACAAAGAATCAAGTTTTCAAAGAAATTTTTGAACAAGACCAAAAAGAAGACACCAACTTAAACTAGTGATCTTTGAGCATGCAACAACCAGCTCCACACAAAAAATGATTACAATAATGCAAGATTTGCAATAAGTGTTCAACAAATTTCATGTATTGATTTTGTACTCAAATTTCAAAAAGAAAAAAGAGATATGTAAAAGAACATTTCCAAGAAAAGAAAAAAGAAAAATGTATCACACGCAAAAGACAAGACCTGCAAACCCTAAACTTGATCAAGAAAAATCTCATTCAAATTGGATGAAAAAAAATTGGATGAGAAATTAATGTACTAATGGGAGTGTTGGAACTATCTTCTTACTTATATAAAACTAGTTTGAACCCTGTGCCTAATGCACAAGTGTGTGTAGTTGATGGTACATATAACAAAATTACAACTACAAACTACATTTCCAAAACCTCTCTATATACAACATTTTGCATGTATTTGTCGGACCTTGTCCGTCGAAAATCTTGATGTTTACATTGCTTGTGACCCATGAAATAATAACATACAGTTGACCATGGTAAAAGACCGAAGATGGCAAATATACCCCAAAGTTGTTTAGTGTTTGACCTTGACTCTTGTTGATTGTCATTGTAAATACCACTCAAACAACAATTAATGACGACATAAAACAAATGGCCAATTAGTCCCAAAGGGGGACATGATGATGTGGGGTATGAACACACGTTTGCCAACATTGTTCCTTGCGATGCTCTTCGTTTCAATGACACGCTGACCCAATCTCTTGACAATCAACCTTGTACCATTGCACAATCCTGTTGAGTGATTGAGATTGCGTAACAAAAGGATTGGCACGCCCACTTTGAGTTCCAACTTATGATTTGTGATACTATTGAATTACAAAGTTTTTAGAAATTCCACTAGAGACAATGAATCCATTGAAATGCATGTAGTAGCACTTACACCTTCTTCTATCAAAGCCAAAAAATCTGTGCTCAAGTATGTGTGCAATTCTTTAGATAGCGATTCAAGAATTGCATTGTTAACTTCCTCAACATTAGTATTTTTGGGGCTAAAATGCTGCGTTGCATAAGATAAATCGCATTTCCAAAGTGACGTTGGTGATCCGAATAAATGGCGTTGGTGATCTAAATAAATGGTTCAGATTAATCCTCTTAAGTTGTAATCTTCTACTGGCAGCCTCATATGACACGCCCCTAAGTTCCTTGTTAGATTCAAAAGAGTCCAACTACGTCAAAAAGCGGAAGTAGTTAGAACTTGGTGCCCCTCCCAGCTTCCAACACTAAAGGGGGTGAGAGGGGCATGCTAAAAACTCCGGGATTAGACTAGGAAGAGGGACAAGCTACTTAGTTATTCGGTTCTGCATCCAAAACCAACCAACAAGTTGGTTTGGACTTCATTCTGCACCCTTTTTGTGTTGGGACAAGCCATGGGCGACCTTGGACTCACTTGGCTCACCACGGCCCGGACTCGAAGGAAGCCACCACCTTCCCCCATATAGTATTCTCTGCGTTGCTCCTCGGCACCCACATCCGAATGGCTTTTATTCCCGGGACTCCCAAGGAGGAGTCCTGAAACTATCTTGGTTTGGACTTTTAAGACTTTGGGAGCTCATAACTCCCGGCTTAAACCTTGGATTGAGATGAGTTCTAAAGTAATCTTGTAGCTTTCCTCAAGATCTTTCCACGGTGTGTCGCATTCCATGTGCGCACACCAGGGTCGGGTTGATTCCCAACTTTTTGTGGTCGGGAGTCAAATTGCCAGTTTGACTCCTGGCCCTTCTTTCGACCATGACTTGTGCTGCAAATGTTCGAATGGCTCATGCGAGGCCATTTTCGACATCTACACTTCAAAGCCTTTCTAACAATATAGAGAACACCTCAAGGCAAGGTGTTTTGACCTTTGCAATCGAGCTTTAAAGTTATGGGAGTCCCAAAGGACTCCAAGTTCTCACTTTTAGGAGTGTGAGTCTCATCTTCACACTTGCCTCAAAGTGGGGTTGGGGCATCATATGGGACGGAATCTTTATCCAATCTAGATCGACACCATTTTCTTCTACAATGGTAGGAAAATTATCGTCTCCAACATTCAACATGCATTTGGCAAACTCCCCGCTCATTGGCTACCATGACTCGCATGTTGTATGAAGACAAAAAATCGTAACATGCTGCCGAAGATGTGATCTAAGCAATGAAGCACTAACAATGTCTTTTCGTCCTCCCTTGGAAACAATAGGAAGGATCTGTCAAAAATCCCCACCAAGGACCATAGTTTTCCCACCAAAAATCTTTTCAGTTGCCTATACATCATCTAATTGTATCAAATCACACGGGGTTCAATCAATAGCTTCAAAAGCTTAGTGATGCATCATCGATGCCTCATCCCAAATGATCATATCAACTTTATGCACCAACCCGACCACTTTCATATGTGTGTAATGTTATAAGTCGACTCATTGTGCAAATCAATCGAAATTTTGAATCTTGAATGGGCGGTTCTACCACCCAGAAATAACAAAGATGTAATTCCTGATGAGGCAACTGTAAGCACGATTTTACCTTGCCCTTGTAAACGGGACAAAAGTGTTGTCCAAACAAATGTTTTGTTAATTCCACCAATCCCATACACAAAAAATAATTTGCCCTCTTTGATTGTCATAACATTCAAAATAGTTTCATATGTGCTACACTGATCATCATTGAGCCTATCTTCTACATTGCTTACATCTGTGGTCAATGAATGTTAATCATAAACCAATTATTCTTGGACCAATTGGTTTCCTCCATTAACAAGAGGGACGTAATTAAACTTGGGAAGCATTGGAAAATCTTCTAGGCAGTGTCTATTGTGGATGAAAACCTAATTGATGTCATACAATGCACGATCTTTTGGCACATCCTTAGAAAGGGTGATGGTTAGATCAACACACTCGCAACATGTCATTGCCTCAATGTCATCCCTCAAAAATTTCCAATGTGCATCCCATAGTTATCTGGGATTTGTCGCCTCACAAAACATTAACATGGAGGCAAACATGTCATGCAGTTATCATCCTAAGACCCAAAGACCGGCTTCTTCCAAGGTTTGATGCCATTCATTGTCGTCTACAAGCAAACCCATTAAAATGCATGCATCTTTGAATGTGTTGTGCTCTATGCCATTCACTATCTGCAAATGTTCATAGGATGTGGCACCTTTGATGTAATTCAGCATCATCCGCAAATAATGACGTTCATTCGATGTCGAGTGTGCATAATACATGCGACCAATGGTAAAACCTTTCTTGTGCATTGTCCATCGCTTCAACTTCTGATTCCACACCCATTGCTAAAGGAATTAATCAAACGTAAGGCTTCATGCAACTTTCGATTTTTGGTTTGTTTTGAACCATTATATTAGCAATGTTCTGGAAATGGCTGACGGTGATGCCATTTCCTGCACATCATCATCATCATCGAACAACACCATTTGTTGATTGGGCAAATGGTATTTGCACACGTTCAATGACAAGAAACCGCTCATGCATATCAAATTTTAAAATGTGCCATGCTACTTTTAATGCAAATACATATCGACAATTGAGATTTTTTGAATTTCATTGGCTTTGACCACATTCCCTTCAGTGGCATTGTTGCTTTCGCGTGAAATCTTAATAGTTACACGATCATGTCCTTCATATTCATACTTGAAAAAATATTTGACTATACGAACGTTATTATAAACCTCAACGTTGATGTGTGCATCATATTTGGTTGCCAAATAGACATTGTGTAATACCACCCAACGATTGTCTAATTCAATGCCATGAACCAAAAATGTGCACCCTGTATCTCTACGTTGATAAATAAAATATCCATTTACATGCGTCATTGTCTCGGATTGGAACTTACGTGGATTTTTTTTTTTGCATTTGCCATTTTCCGTGCATGGGGCATTTGGAAATGTAGCTCCACATGGACCATGCATCATGCATCTGGTAATCGTCTCATGGGCCAACATGTTTACCTCTAGATTCGAAAGTTCAACATTGATCATGTGGTCTACATCCTTGACCGTGTGTGGCTTGTAGTCTTCGACAAAGAAGATGAGAATGTGTGCATGCTACCGCCCACGGTTTTGGAACTCAATGACATATATTATTGTAGTCATGCGTCCTAGAATATGTTTCTTGTGAATGTCATTGATCAACTCCTTCAACTTGATTTTGAACACTCGGGTTACCAAATCTGGTCGATCCTGAGGTTGTTATCTGGGCAGTAACGCTCTTTTGATCTTAGGCCATTGGGGATTGCAAGTGAATGTAACAACGCATCCGAGCAATGGGCCCATTCGCAAATTGCCATGGCATCTTGATAATTCTAAACCATGTGACGTGGACTTCCTATGAAAAAAGATGCCAAAATGATCTTCTGTCCGATGGCAACAACACTATTGTCACCTGCAGCAATGGCATCCTAAAGGCCTTTATAAAGATTTGCACAAAGCTTTTTATGATTTAGGCGCAAATACTTCAAACAATTTTGTTCAATAACCGCATAAACATCCACAATGTATTGTTATTTCAATTGGCCACCCCAAAGCAACGCAATGCCATTAGTGTGTCGATGTTGAAGTCGATTACTATAAAATTCAACCATTGTCACATTGCGATGCTTTCTTTGATGCTCATATTCTTCCACATGGTCTTCGTCCAAATCCACATTAGCATCCTACACAACAACACCATTGAGCGAAATATTCGAATACCATCCATCCTCATTGTAAGGAAATAGCAACAGATAATGTAGAGCCATGTATTCCAGATGTAGCTCAAAAATGTGTTGAAACGGGGTAGCTTGTTGAGCAACAACAATGTCACGCTTGTTTACAGCCTCAAAACCATCTCCTACCATCAATGCAACGACTTCATCAACCGTTAGCACACTGTATCGACAAGCATCTTTTGTTCGAGAGGCAATGAAATGCAATTTTAAATCCATGCAAACACCTTTTGTTATCATATCCCTTGTCGTTTTGAACACTTTGACATAGGGATTGATATTATACATCATGTTCAACAATTGATCCAACATCGTTCAATCAAGCGATGGCATAATGGCATGGCAGTTTTAACGTTCATTCTCCGTATCATGAATGTACAACTGTGTAAACTGTGGACGTTGCCCTTCGACAAAACACATGGATCCAATTTTGTGATAAAGCTCACCCTGAATGCAAAAGGAGTACGGTCTAGTGCCTCTTATTACCAATTCATCAACTTTGGCATTAAGCAAAATGAATGTCAACACCGAATTGTACATGCGAATTTGATATCGAAAGTTGACGACACTTTTCTCTTTGCTAATTAAAATAACTTCTAACTCTTGCAATGTTGCAAGAAGACTCGATAACAGAACTTTGCCATTTTCGCAACATAGAAAAAACTATGGGTTGATGTTGCTTGACTTTGCCAATCGTTTTTTAATCCACATTTTCACGTTACAGAATCCATAGATTGTGTCCATTTCTCCACAATCCCCTTGTGCTGAGGTTGATGCATTTTCGTCTCTAAACAATTACAATGTGTCATTGCCAAGAGAAGGTTGTGCACGTGTTGTTGCTTATTGTACGATTTGTCATTCTTGACGCAGATGATTACTTTGGTCTTGTGGTGTTTCAAATGGCCTGGTCAATTCTATATGCTACTTGGCACGCCATTTTCTCTGCAGGCAATTGCAACATTCACATGTAAATTAAATTCTACTAGAGCATTAATATGTGGAACATAATTTTTCAAAGAGTCAGTTTGCTCGTCATTCTGTTGAACTTCTGGTTATTACCGAAAGGTCGCCAAAGCTGTTGAAGCACTACCATGCTGCGCAATGAATGCACGCATATGTTCACCAATATTTTCAGGCATTGTGTGGAGAATATATGTTGGGTTTGTTGTTGATATTGCTATCAAAATTTTGGGGATCATGAGATGTCGATAGGCGATATTGAAAGTCATGATGGTCATGGAAAAAGAGTTGTAAATTCAGAAGGTGAATACATGGGATCGCTTGATCATGAAAAAATTACAAAATTTAGCCACAGTAATCAGGAGCTGGGAGGAATTACGTTGCAGCGCCAGAGATTATACACATTAAGTACATGTCTACTAATGATCTGCTATTTAGCAGCATTGTTGTTTGGGGAAATGAACATCTTACATACACACATCAAGCTAGTAGTAGATGTCATAAGAGGCACAGGGGCACCTAGTTGGTTGAATCTCTTTTTCAATGGACCCGGGTTTGCAGAGATTCTCAACAGTCATGATGTAAAAATTGCCACAACATCTGCTTAGGACTTCATTCCATTACCATCTTGTTGAGAGTTGGATGAATGGTGAGCTGCAAGGATTCTGTGCAATTTGGCACAATGTTGATGTTTGATATGTATGTCAAGGTGGTGCACAACCTATTTTCTCGTGGTTGGTTCTTGTAAGAAACTTTAATAGTATTAATCTCGCCTCTCATTGAACCCATCATGAAAACCTAACTGCCATCATCTTCTTGCCAAGTTCCTCTTACCAAGCAACTATTAGATCTCTGAATGTTATGTTGATAACAACTTCTGCAGGATGTCTTGCAATAGGATTTTCAGGCACTTTCTAAGAAGTGGGTCTAAGGGGTTTGTTGGTACTGCCTTGTTTTGTGTGTCCTCAAAAGTATGGTTCATCTTACCTAACCCCCTTTGATGCCACAGAGGAAAACCCCCTTCAACTCCCTTAAACAAATTGGCGCACATTAATTTTCTGGTTAACATTCACGTGTATATAGTGGATTTCAACCCACAAAGATTTGCAACTAGACCAATAAGCCCTAATTTCACAAAGACAAACCGAAACTTAGATGGAAACAACCTACGTAATGAGTTATATTGTTGAAAGATGGCAAAGGATTCTACCAAAGGGAAACTCATAGAAAGAATTACAGATTAGGGTTTGAACATCACATAAAAAAGATTAAAATCTTTTATTTCTCAATAATGCAATCTCCAGAAAATAATCACAAAAGAAATTGGAACAATGATGTGAATAGGAATTGGAAATGGCAGACTTATGTAAATAATGAAAGGGGCACCATCGAGGCTGATGGCATTTGAGCCTGACCACACTCCCATGGCACTATACCACTAGTCTAATTCCAAAACAATTTCCAAATAGAGCTAATGAATGAGATGTTTAAAGATAGCATACGCCCAAGACATGTTTAGACCCCACAAGGGCATAGATTGGTTGTATTGGTGAAACAAATGGTAGTAGCCCTTGTTGTAATCGGGACCTGTATTAAACCCCAACACAGACTATTAAACTTATGTGGGCATAAAAAAGATTTGGATTTTTGATTTCTTTTCCATGTTTGGATTTCCCCCCTAAACTTGTTCCTTATGATTTTATTCTTTAAACATGGTTGATTTCAAAGGTAATATAGTTGTAAGTGTTTTATTGAAGGAAAACTAAATACTTATCTTGCCAACTTAAAGAACTACCTTGGTTACTTTAATAATTGGAAGAAGTTAGATAGGTAAGGTTTTTCCTTCTAAACAATTATTGTAATTGATGAAACCCTCCCAAAGTTTATTAAGCCAAAACACCCAATGAAATGGGAGAACTAGGAACAAAAGGAAAGGACCCACAACCAAGCTAGAAAATAAAAACCTTCAACCATAGGGGCAAGAAAGAGGAATGGGAAAAAGTCATGTACCCAACCCCCCCTTCTCCGCCTTAATCACAAGAAGCATGTAAAAAAGGAGAAGGAAAGTACACCATAAAGAACAATGAACTTAGAAGAACCTTCATTAGTAATAATGGTTTGTTTTGAAATAGATGTAGGTTGTGCCTATTACAATGCAATTGATACCCTTTGCTTGTAAAACGTACACAAAATTGAAAAAAAAGTGCTTTCAAAGCCCTTTGCAGCCCATGCCATTTAATGGTGAAGAAAATTGTTAACTTGTTGATGTAAACACCCAAATATTTCAATGGCAAGAGGGAGAAATAAGTTTGTAGGGTATCGATTTCAATAAAATATTTCTTTTGTTTGAGTCACCACCATTGCGGCCACCCCCAAAAACAATGTAGTGTGTGAAACCAAGTCCATTCAAATGGGATCAATAATGGTGACATTGGCTAGCATGCAAATGCCATCAATTGAAAGCACAATGTCAATCCATTGGCATGAGCACTGGAAGGTAGGAGGTGGAAGAACTCGGGTTATTCATGTGCAACATAAAAATAACATATTTCACAATGGATGCAAAGGCACCTTGCACAACATCATTAGACACCATCCTCTTCCCATCATGAGTACAACAAATAAGGTGAATCCCAATGGGTTTTAAAGGTTGGCCATAAATGCAATGTGACAAACTAAGGGCCAATGGGTGAAGGAGGCCCAACTTGGTGCACATTGTGGAGGAGAAGATGTATGAGGCCAAATATAAAAAAAAGATGATTGGGTGCGTAGACAACTAGGTTCTTGTTCTTCACTCTACATAAGACTTCAAACGTGTGTAAAACAAATGCAAAGGCAAGTAAAAAAAGATGTTGGAAAATGAATAGTTATGGAATTTCTTTAAAATGTTCTTCTAAAGTCGATTTGCACCTTTCTTTGCAAGCTATTCAAAGGGGTATACACACAACACCACCATTATAGGAAGAAGTTTTCGTGCTAGTTTCAAGTGGCTTTGGAATGAGAGTGAATTTGAATTGTTCCCCCTTATTGCCTCTAATAAGAATAAACAAAAAATTATCAATAATTTCGAAGTGATGACAAGAGCAAAAAAACCCAATTCCCAAGATAGTATGTCAATGCGATAACCTTAGAAGAAATGAGGTGTACCCTTCCAGAAGAAATGGGAAGAAAGATCTACTGACACACTAAAAAAGCTTGGGAGCACTCCAAAAATGTTTGACCTAAAAGGCTTCAAAAACCCCCCATATAGGGCTGAATCAAAAGTCACACATTGAATCTGAAAGCTCGAAAAGAGGAAAAGAGCGTAGTAAATAGGAAAACCTTTAGGTGAAACATTGAAAAAAGATATCAAAAGTAACTTGAACATCCCCCAACTTCAGGAATATCTTGATGTGCCAAACATCTTTGTTTAAGGCAACTTGTAAAAAGGAAGCGAAGGAACAAGCAAAACCAAAAGGTATGCGTGAAACTCTAATGTTATTTGGAAGGCAACAGAAACAAGGAAGGGAAAACCCAAGAGGGAGACTTGGAAGGGGACCAAGTTAACCACACTTTGCTAAAGAGTTAGTGCTAGGTACGGTAACTGGGAGAAAAAATTACATATAGTAAAAGACGTTGTGGTCGTTTTTCGTGAAGCTTTTTTCATCATGTGACCCGTCCATCCATCTATGGATGGCATCATACATGGAAGAAAACCCTGGCATAAATAAATAATAACCACCCTCCGCCCCCACATGTATCGCTGTCAAGGAAAAGGCATGCCTGGCCCCAGCGGGGGCACCCCAAGATTTTGATATCAATATCAGCAGCTATTTCACGAGTCACAAGCAGTGCAAACATCAAGATTTTCAGCAGCTAGAGTCCTGATGAATACATGCAGAATGTGGTATATAAAGAGGTTTTGGAAATGTAGTTTGTAGTTGTAATTTTGTAATATGCACACACATCTAGTTTGAGAGATTTTGATTACACTATATCATTTTGGAGTTTTGCAGTTTTGGTTAATGTGAAAAGATTGAAAATAGAAAAATGTGAAAATAATGAAAATAAGAAAATTGAAAAGAATTTGCTTTAAAAAATGTTGTTTGATAATTGACCTAGGCACAATATTGGCCAATTCTCAGTAATGTCTTGTAAAAACTGATCATTATGCATATCGACCTGGTTCTTACATGTAAAAAGATGCAAATAAATTGATACATTTATTGGTTGATTATTCCAACAAGTTGATACCAAGTGGGTTCTAGAAAATTAAAAAAATCTTAATATATAATACCTTGTGTGTAAGTGAAAAAATGATAAAAAAATAAGAGATGATAAAAGCGAGGCCAAGGATGTAAATGCCGTCAGCCAAACCAATTTTGTAATTGGTTGATTCAATTCAAAGATCCAATTTAAACAATCATGGGCTGAAATTTAACAACCGCAGATTGGCGTTATGCCAGGGGAGCTCCCCCAAATTTATTTGTTCCCATGTTCCCATGAAAATATTTCTTTTCTATGAAATGAGAGAAAGAAGGGGAGAAAATAAGAAGAGAGTTGTTCACAGAAGCCGAGCTTCCTGTACTTGTGCGTTCTCCTGAGGTTTGGGAACACACTCGGGCTCACGTCCTCAAGTGCCCCTCTCTCTCTCTCAGGAGAACGCACTCGTACAGGAACCTCCCCTCCAACAAGATGTCACTCACTTATCATCCTTTTTAGGACATGGAATAATTAGCTGGTGTAGGGGGGTCATGGTCACAGATGAATGTGTACACATCTTGGATGAATGAGAAACGTTCCAGTTTTTGGTTCAAATGTGCAAATTCCAATCTGCCTAACCTTATTTTCTTATTTTTTGGGTTCATAATGGTGCCTCAAAATTGTTTTTGTTCTATGGTAATAAACCTTACACCCTCATTTCTCCTTTTACCTTAAGCCCTATTTCTTATTTGTTTGATCATGGGCAAGGGTTTTTGGCTTTTCAATTTTGTGGGATTAGAAAAAAATAAAAAATAAAAATGAAAATAAAATGAAAATTCTTTTTGATATCCACTAATTAGCAAAATTAGTTGAATCTAATTCTTGTTCCTTTTCGAAAAAATATTTGCCAAACAAACATTAGGAAAAAAAATTCTCTAACAAAATTGCCATGTTTCTTGGACATATTGTTCAAAGCACGTAACCAGGATATAAAAAGATTTCAATAAATTTCTACTTTCATAGGTGGTCTATAGCCAAACATGGCTAAATCTCCTTGTGTTCATGATTGCCAGTGTCACAACCTGTGATTTGTTTGGGGGAAAATTTTCGCCATTTTGAGAAAAACATTTTCATAATCAGATATTCTGTTACAAAATTTCCTGCTTTGAAAAAAAATGTATCAAAAAAGGAAAATAAAAATTAAAAAAATCGCTAAAAATTGCCACAATCGCCTATCATATCAAAGGTTGCTTAAGATTTTATACTTTCATACATAAAAAAATCGCCCAATTTGGCTAAAAACATGTCTGTACTATCACCACCTGAGCAACATCCCAAAATTGCAAAAAAAAAAAAAAAAAACACACACACACTGTTTTCTCTCACTCGAATATGAAAGGGTGCTCAAGGTTCTATACTTTCATATTATTGGAATCGCCAAATTTGGCTAAACATACTTATGGACTTTCGCCACCACAGCAACATCACAAAATTGCAAAAAAATAGACGGGTGGATTTGAATCATATTTTGAAGAAAAAAAAAGAAAATAAGGGTTTACTACCTAATCATCTGCTAATTATGGATTAGTGGGCTTTGATTAGGGCTTTGATTAACTTAGTCCTCTCCCATGCCCTTCCCATTCCCTTCTGCTGCTGCTTCCTGAATTGTTGTTGTTGTTGTTTGTTGTTTGTTGTTTGTTTTTCTGTTGTTGTGTTTGTGGTGGTGATGGGTTTTTGAGATTTCTGGGTGGAGCTGACAACTGTAGTAGTCGGGGAGGAAAAGATAAGGTCATGAGTAGGAGGGAGGCGATGGAGAAGAAGAAAGCAGCAGTACGAGGAGGAGGAGGAGGAGCAGGAGGAGGAGGAGGCATGGAAAGATTGCTCAAAGCGGCGCGCTCTTCTGGTTCCCTCAACCTATCTAACCGTGGGCTGGAGTAAGGATTCTTCTCCTCACAAATCTCTTCCCATTTTTTGTCTCCCTCCCACCCACATTCTGTGTTTCTCTTCAACGTTTGGGTGTAAACCTGCTTCAGCATCCGGGATCCCAATCGCATTCAGAGCTGGTTTGCAGATCGGCGTTATGCTATCGCTGGCTGATTGTGGGTCCTGGTTTTATGGCCTCCTCCTGTCTCTCCTCTGTGCATTTGTTGTATGGTATGTACCAACAAGTGATGGGTACTGAAGCAAAATCCATTTGAAGTTGGCATTTGCGATCCAGCTGCAATCTGCATTGAAATAATTTCAGAATTCTCACAGAAACTGAAATAAGTTTTCACAGACCATGACAAGATGGTGTTCTTTACCCTAGAATTTGGCTCATGAGATTTTGTCCCAAGGTCCACCCAAGCTTTGGATTTTGATCATTTTGTACCCTTGTGGAAGAGGTCTGTCAGGGCTAGCTACCAAGGAATTCTTGAAATTATTCAGTGCTTTCATTTTTTATCCTTGAAGAATGATGATGCATGCTGTCTCTGCTGATGATGCTTTCTGTCTCTTGATTCTTATGAATGATCTCTATCTGCTTGCAAAGGTGGATTTTTTACTTATCAAGCCTTCCTTCTCTCGGGGTTGTTGGTCGGGCATAGGGAGATTCCACCCAGTGTCTACAATCTGCTGGACAGCAATGGCCCCGATGACAAGTGGTGGGAGGTACCCATTGTTCCTGCTTACTTCAGTATATACTTGTGGGTTCTGTTTTGACAACGGTGCTCCTCTCATCTATGTGGTTCTTGGCATGGGGCTAGTTTTGGAGCTGGAATTCAATTCTGTTTTCCCTCAATTCTGTGCTGCTCACAGTTCGTTACATTCCGTTAGTTGTAGGATTGGACTTTTGTACCCTAGTAGATTCAATCCAAGATTTTCAGTGTCATGATCTAATCTTCTGATGCAGGTCCTGAACAGGTTACAGTTACATGGTCAGCTTGTGTTTAAACCCATTGGATTTGAAATACAAGAAAAAATTGTCTGACAATGCACTGGAAAATTCTTGGGGTGAGAGTTAGGTGGTGGAGCTTCAGAGGCTGGATCTGTCACACAACAGAATATCAGCTCTGTCAGATCAGTTGGGGAGCCTTGGATCCCTCACTCTCCTCAATGTCAGCCATAACCAGCTCAAACTTCTTCCTCCAGTACTTGGGAAGTGAGTATCCCGTGATGTCTCTTACAAGAACGAGCACTCCCTCCCTGCATATCTTTTCAGTCAAAGCTCATTGCAATCAAGGCTTCTAATTACTATGGCAATGTGGCAGCTAACTAGTTTGTTTTATTTTATTTTGGGTATTTCTCCATAGTCTTGCCCTGCTGAAGTCTCTCGACATATCTGGAAATTCTATTGTGGAGCTTCCCTCGGAGCTAGGTTTTGCAACATCTCTGGTCAGGTCTGCAACTCAAGCCTTATTTTAATCACCCCTCTGCGCTAATTTTCAGAAAAAACTGAATATCCTTCTCGACTGTGACCTTGAGTGGAATCCTCTGAGCTAAACTAGTACTCTTGCAAGCTTTTTATGATCCTCCTTCCAAAATAGACTACTACTTCATAGTGTTCCAAGATTAGCTTAATAATCTCGTGTTTTCTGATTTGGGATTGGCAGGCTCAATTGTGCAAATAATGCACTTGCAAAGCTTCCAAATAGCCTCAGCAACTGCATAAACTTGGTTGAGCTCAAAGTAACTTCTCTTTCCTCTTCTTCTTTCAGGCTTTTGGGATCCCAGTGGGCTAATAATATTCCCAACCACTTGCAGATCAACATTTAGTTCTTGGACAATGCACAGTATTGTGGTTGTTTGATGAGATTCTCCAGTAATGCAGATGCTTTGTAATTGGTTAGTTTTCATTCTGGCATTTGTTTCTACACAGACCTGTTTGTGCTGCAGAACTGTTTTCGCTCTCTTGACCTGGTTTTCACAGATGATGCAATCCTGCTTGTTTAGCTCTAGTTCTTGTCAGAAATGATCATATGTTGGTTGCCAGGCACAAAACAACTCCTTGGTGAGTCTTCCAGAAGATTTGTGTCACTGTTCGCAAATGACATCCCTGAATATTGAGGTGTGACCATAACCCATTTTTCTCTTGATAATTTTGAATGAGTTCACTCTTCTTGTCTTCTCCATTTGCTTTGGTCAATCTTTTCTCATGCAGACAAGATCATCTATATATATAAAAAGTGTATGCCACCACCACAATAATCCATGTTGTTTTTGTACCTGATACTGAAATGGTCTACCATTGTGGGATGCTGTGACAGGGTAATCGCATAAATGACCTTACAGAAAGCCTGTTCAGCGGTTTTCCCAACCTGACTGAACTGGATGCAGGTATTTGGAAATTTGGGAGAGTTGTCTTTGCAGTAAAGTCTGCCTTGTTGTGAAACCAACCGTTTGGGCTTTACATGAGGTTAAAAGTGCATGATGATGTGAAGTGATATGCTTCCAGGTGCACATCCAAGTGTTGTCCATTGTAGAGCAATTCTATTTTTCTGGAGGTCTTGTTCTGTGGTTATGCATGACTCATATGTGGACAGTTGTCTAACTCTTGCAACATGAGCAGGGAAAAATGCACTCACAGTACTGCCCAATTCTTTGGGGGGACTTTCAAAGCTTATTCGCCTGGATGTTCATCAGAATCGTGCGTAGTTTTTTAAACACACCTTACAACTGCAATTTTCTATTTTGTTTCGCCACTTTTGATTGTTGTAGGCAGAATCGCATCACCAAACTGGGCCTGACACAAAGGAGTGATTATTTGTTTCAAGGATCCATATCCAGCATGTGTCTTGAGCTGGTCATGTGTGCTGTGTTTGAGCTTGCAAGTGCAATTTGCAAACTTGTATTTTGCAGTGATCTGTGTTCTGTGGGTTCTTCACTTTTATGAAAGATATTTTATGTTGTTGGGTTCATGACAGGAATTGCCGCAATACCTCCTGCATTGGCTGGCTGCTCATCCCTCACGGAACTCTTCTTGGGGTTTGTCAGAGGAAAACTCTTTCCAATTATGCATTCTTGTAAAAACAGATGACAATGTCTTGTACAACCCATAAGCGCCCAAGAACTCTATCATCAAGATGTATTCTTCCACTGGTGGCCTTCTTGTTTCGTAAGTCACCTATAATGAAAACTGGATTTTGCCAAGCTGCACACAGACTAGAAATCTAGAAAATACTTGAAGTTGCTTAAAACTGATTCCTTTTTTTGTGGGGTGGACTCACAGAGACAACATGCTCAAAACCATTCCAGAAGAGATTGGAAGCCTCAAGAAGCTAAGAACTCTCGATCTACACTCCAATCAAGTATGCTCCTATTGTAGCCCGAGTTAGTTGCAGTATTTAGGGTTTACGATTTAGGGTTTATTTGTTAAGCTGTACACAGAACATCAGAAACTGTTGCTCAAATGTTGTGGCCCTAGACAGTGAACTTGTATGATTAGGTCATGTGACGTACTTCCTTGACTCTAATCTTGAGATGGGGTTTATTTGGCAGCTTCTTGAATTTCCACAAGGTGCATGCACTTTGTGTCTCTCACTCCTGGATCTGTCAAACAACAACTTGTCAGGGCTGCCTTCAGAGCTTGGTAGCATACTGCATTCCTCCTACCTTGCAAAACTCATGGTCCTGTATTTCTGTGATTTGACTATTGAGAGTGCAGATTTTGATGTCATTTCAAGCCCAGTTCACTCACCTGAAATTGAGAAAAAATAAATCTTGGCATTAAGAACTAGTCTCCTGAATTCATGCTTCTGCTGTGGATGTGGAGTAGGTACAATGACCTCACTGAGGAAGCTAGTTTTGGTAGGAAATCCAATGCGCTCTCTTCGAAGGTAATGTGAATAATTCGACAGATTATTGCAAGATGGCTTTTTGGGTGTTTTTCTATGACATTAGACTGCAGTTGTGCCTTCAAGGTGAATTTGTGGAGTTTCTTCTGCAATGTCATGGATATATTATTACTGTTTTGCATCTAACAGCTCCGTGGTGATGGGACCAACTCCTGCATTGCTTAAGTACCTGCAAAGTCGAGTGCTTGATACGGACAAAGAAAAAGGTGCTGCACACTTGTATGATCATAACACACTTTTGATGTTATTCCTGCTACACTGAAATGATATGAGCATGCCCACTACAGACTCCCAGCTTCTAGGAATCCTGTACTCCTCAGCTCCGATCCGGTGTGAGAAGCACTTTTTTGAATTTCGTCCTGTTTAGATGTTTTCTTTCTCTTGATTGATGATTCAAGACTGCTAAGAACTCATGATACGTGTAGATGGGATATGTTCTGTGGTGCAGAATCCAAGGGCCAGGGGGCAGTAACAGGGGACGTATTTGGCTTGGGGATACCGGATCAGATTGTCAAAGCTGCTCGCTTGGCAACATCCACTAAGGTTGGTGCATTTGAAGGTTTTGGGTCAACTCATGCAGGTTGCTTGGCATTAAACCACATATTGATTAAGTTTCTCACACTGGTGCTTGTTAGCACAGGCTCTGTCTTTACCTCAGAAAGGCTTGGAAGCTGTTCCACCAGCAGTTTGGGAAACAGGATCCTTTACAATGTTGGACCTCTCTCACAACCAAATCAAGGAGTTGCCAATGGAGCTCTCGATGTGCACATCATTGGAGGTGAGACACATTAAAAGGGGTCCAAAAGCCTTGAGTTCAAAAGGGGGTAGAAAAAAAAAGGAGTTCAGAGTTTAGATCGGACATGATTGATACAAAGTTACTACATGTCCTCAAAAGATCACGCTCACTAAATTTCTCTGTGTTGTAATCTTTTTGCTTCTGCTTTTTCTTGAGAGTTGTTTTCTTTTTCTTTCTATATTTATTTTCCAGAGTTTACCCTAAAACCCTAAACCCTTATTTTCCTTGGTCTTGCTCCTCTCTTTTAGGTTTTGTTGAGCTAGCCAGCATCATGGCTGCTGAGTCTTCCCATTGCTTCCAGTCTCATACTTAGTATCATCTCTCAATTCTGTTCAAGATGACTGAGATTGTAAAATGGAGTAGTTCTCAGTACATACAAAGATAGTACCTGTTCAGAGACAAGAACTGTCTAGTCAGCAAGACAGGCAGAGGAACATATCTGGAGGAATGGGAGAGAGTGCTTGTTGACGATGCATTTCATTTGAAGAAGTGCAGGTGTTGATGCTGTCCGGCAACAAACTTTCAGAGTGGCCAGCAACTGTGCTAGCATCATTACCTGTCCTCCAGGAGCTGTTGCTGGCTCAAAACCCAATTGCTGAGGTTATTTTTTTTATCATTTCCTTTCATAAGGTTGAAACTGAAGTTCATCAATATGCAACCTGCCAACAAATCGGCAGTTTCACAATTGTGTCTTGGGTAACTGAATGGTGGGTTTTCAGCAATGTGTGAAAGTATTGACTGTGATATTGATGTTGCGCCATGACAAACAATCTCTAGTGGATGTGCCTGTTTCACTGCCAGGGTTGTGATCTATCTAATGCTGGGATGTTAGGGGTTCTGACAGTGAACAATTTG
The DNA here is from genome assembly GCA_963921925.1 of Sphagnum tenellum. Classification (NCBI taxonomy): domain Eukaryota; kingdom Viridiplantae; phylum Streptophyta; class Sphagnopsida; order Sphagnales; family Sphagnaceae; genus Sphagnum; species Sphagnum tenellum. The sequence continues at coordinate 2,715,249 of OY998155.1, forward strand.
CTTGATGTGACTCTAGTTTCCAAGAGGTGCATTTGCTGCAGTCCCAAAGCTGCAGGTTCTGGACTTGAGTGGAGTAGCCGTGACATTGCCGCCTCCACCAGCACTGTCAGAGATGCCACATTTGCAAGAACTTCGGTTGAGGTAGAAGGGTCTTCATATCTTGGTCCTTTCCATTTGTTTCCAAAAAAATCTTGGTAGTGTTTCTGTTCATTGTGTGGGTAATGGCGCTGGAACCTGTAAAATTTACAAGACTCTCTGACATCTAAACTGGCCATGAAGAATTGTTGGGGCTGCAGCAGAATTTACACTGGCGTAGATTGAATCAGAACCTTTGCAATCAAGTGTATATGGTCATGTGATTTCTGCACTGCAGGGTTGAATCTAAGTACTCCTCACAAGTTTTGCAGGAGGATGTGGCTGAAGGAATTTCCTGATGATCTCAAGTCATTACTCAAATTGCGCACTTTGGACCTCAGCCAGAACTCAATCACAGTAATTCCCGAGGTAATTTGCAGCAAATGTGAAGATGTCAGCAATTTCATGTTTTCACTACAGGGAGGAGAAGATTGTTCTTGGATTTCATGTTTATGCAACTAGGACGGGATTTGTTCTTGGATTGCAAGATTCATTGCATGAATTGGACAATCTTAGTATACTTGGGTGTAACAGAATTTCTTACAACTTCATGGTGCAGTGGGTGACATGCTTGGTGTGCTTAGAAACACTTGACCTCTCTGACAACGACATTACTCTACTCCCACCCAAGCTGGTTTGTAACTCAACCTTTCTGCTCTAAAATCTACCCAACCTGTGAATGTTTTGAGTAGTCAGTATTAAGTTTGTGTTAGGAATTGCAACTATTTTGTAGCAATTGGTATCCATGATTTTCTTCTCACCTTTCTTCTATTGTTGTTGTTAGGAAATTGCTCCTATGTTGAAGCGATGGGTACCAGCAGTTTTGTTCTGACCTTTTCATTTGGTCGATGTCGATAACAGGGACTTCTAGAGCCAAACTTACGGCACTTGAAGGTTGATGGCAACCCATTGCGCAGGTATGCATGCTGCTGTGACCTTGCATCTTATTATCAGAGCTCTGAATTGTTTTCTTGGTGGAACTTTAGAAGTGCAGATTTTTGATTTGTTATGCTTGTGGTGCTTAATTTTGAATTTGTATTGGGATGGTGGATGAAACTCAGCATTCGGCGGTCCATCTTGGAGCGGGGCACCAAAGCTCTTCTTCAGTATTTGACAGATAAAATCCCTGCTTAGCTTTACACACACCACCACCCATACCAACACCAAACATATGCACACGTGGTCAACCACCTTCACAAAAACATCAATTATTTTAAATATTTTCTTATTGGGCTTCTTTTTATATGACATAGTGTTTATAGTGTGTATACATGCCCTCTCCTTCATTTGATGATTTGTTTTGCATACCACAACCTTGAACCCTTGCTGGGATTTTACGGAAAATTGGACCACATGGATGAAATTGACAATGCAAGTAATGCTAAGAGCATGGATGAAATTTGACTAAAGAAGAGAAATGTGCTAACACAACAAATAGTAATGGCCTGTGGATGACATCAATGAATCATTCTACATAAATGTAAATTTGATTCCAATATACTCATATGTTACAATGAAACTTTGTTGATGTTGGGTTCATGGATGAAATCATTCAGTGAATTAAATTAAATTAAAATAAATGGACGATCACTTTACATCCATGTTTTAGAATTTCATCATTTAATTGATTTCATGTATGCTAGATTTTATTCAAGAGATGTTATTCCTGTTGGCAAATTCATTCAAATTGGTGTTTTCATTAATGAATTTCATTCCAAGCAAATAATTTCATCCATGTGATAAGTGCATAAAATTTTGAGATAATAAAGTTTATAATAATTGATATGTCATAATTGGCTTTGAAAACCAAATGGTATAAAATGTCAGAGAACCAACATTTTGAAACCAAGATGAAATTATTTTTCCAAATTTTTGAAACCCTACCCATGTTTCTAAAAGATGAAAATAATTAAAAAATAAAATTGAATCGAATCTTTTGAAACATTCTAATACTCGGACCTGATGGTTTTTAAAAAAACTAGAGAACCACCCAACAATGGTTTGAACTAGCAATAGTTAAAGTACACAAAATGTTCCATAATAAATTCACAAAAAAAAATGATTTCATAGTTTTACACAATGTTTCAACCCTCATGAACAATCTTTGAAAAAGTGGGACTAGATGAACTTTGCAATTGTTGTCTAGTTTCTTGTCTCTTCCTATGATAAAAACCATGTCTAGTTTTTGAAGGCAAATCGTTAGTTTTTAAAATTTTAAAGCTATATTTGTTGGTGGAACTTAGTTGAGTGTGAATAGGTTTCAACTTTTTCATTGATTTGTGCGCATGTTTTGTTGTGTGAAACTCACTTCAGTGTGAATAAGGTTTCAACTTGTTTTTTGATTTGTGCGCAGGTTTTAATATGTGACGCTCAGTTCAGTGTGAATAGGGTTTCAACTTGTTTCTTGATTTGTGCGCATGTTTTGATATGTGACATTTAGTTCAGTGTGAACAGAGTTTCAACTTGTTTCGTGATTTGTGCGCATGTTTTGATGTGTGAAACTCAGTTCAGTGTGAATAGGGTTTGAACTTTTTTTCTTGATTTGTGCACATGTTTTGATGTGTGTAACTTTTGTTAGTTTTTGATAGTGTGAAGGGTTGATACACTATTTCACTACAGCCAATATAGATAAACAATTTGTGAAGTTTTAGGGTTTGGTCAAGATACACACCATAATTAGCAATGTGTATAAACTAGGTAAATTGCCAGTAACTGTGATCACAAAACAATTCAATGAAAAGGCAAGCTTGATACTATGTGTGTGTGTGTGTGTGTGTATCCTAGTGTACAACATTACAGTTACATAATTGGGTCCAGTTGGTACTTAAGGTACTAGTGTACTAAAAATTTCTCAAAGTTTGTAGTGTTCAAAATCCCTTTTCTCTCTCTCTCTCTCTGCATGCCTAAGCTCTTTGTCTTTTGAAGGGGTTTTGTCAGCTTGCATAAAATTTTCAGATTGCCTCATGAAAAAGAGGATGGCAGCACATCAACTATGGTGTTCATTCCTTCACGCTCAAACTCTCAATTAAGTTGGTTATTATGACATAATTTGCAAAAACATACCATCTGCAGCTCTCTGTACACTATCACCATTATCATACCCACTCCATGGTTTAGGGTTTATGTGTGTGTGTGTGTGTGTTACCAAGATATTACTTGTGCTACGGTTTAGGGTTTAAGCTATTAACACATCACCATGGTAGTAGTACCCATGCTATGGGTTTAGGGTTTACGGATCTACACATGTATATGTATGATGTTAGACTTGTTGTGAATTGAAACCTCAAGACTTTTGGTTCGAAGAACAATTCTAATCCTTTTCTATTCCAAGGCAATAAAGTGCGTGTTTCTCGAATATGTTTTCCAAATCATTTTCATAGCTACCCATTTACATACACATGAACCCACCTTTTTAGCATGCATGCAAGGGTTTATTTAGGGTTTAAGGGCATAGTAGGGTTTGTACATATATGCATGCATGTGTATGGATTGAGACTTGTGTTGTGCAGTACAAACTTCACTGGGGTTGGAGACCGAATCTGATTCTTTTTAAAATTTTTGGGGGGTGGGTTTGGTTTGGAGGGATTAAAGTGGGTGTTCTCATGTAAGCTTTTCAATGATTTTCATAGCTAACCCATCTACATACCACATGAACCCCTTTTAAAGAAGAGTTAGTACCATATAACAACTGTTCACAATCAAATCCTATTCTTCATCCTTTTCCTCCCTTTCAAGTGTGCATGTGTGAGCGCGTGGTGCGTGTGAATGTGTGTGTGCATGTATGCTTTTCACAAAGGAAAGTACAAGCATTTGCGGCCCCCTAAAACATTGCTGACCTTATGTATAGTAGATGTAGGTTTAAGCTTTTCCGGGGTCAAGATTTCATGGGATTGGACATATGATTGCCATCTACGGCCTGGGGTTGAAGTTGTTCCCGAGAGGTGGTAATGAGGTTGAAATAATGCTTATGGGGTGGTGATTATTATTATTATTGTGGTTATTATTATTATTATTGTTATTAATTTTTCCTAGTAATTGGACGACCACAAGAAGTGCATGCAAGCTTGAGTTATAATTAACTTGGGGCTGTCACAGACATTGTGCGTGGGGGAAGGCAAAAATTTTAAGCAAGGATGGGAAAAAAATTGGTGGCCACTACTAACAAGGCCAGTTTCTTTTTGCTCTAAGGGACATTGGAAACCTCCATGATGTGGGTGGGAATTGGCACTAGAGGTTAGGCTTGGACTTGATCACATGAAGCTTGCTACCTTAGGGCCCATTTGAAAGCATCCAAATTCTGAACATAATTGTGGTGGTGGTGGTGGTGGTGGTGTTCACAATGGATGGTAAACTTTGATTAAGAGTTGTAAAAAGAGCATCAATGTGTAATGCGTGTTTTGTAGTTTGTAGTACCTAGTGCCCAAGGGTTAACCCATGCATGCATCATGGATTGAGGAGGATGGGGGGTGAAGGTGTTGTTCAAGAGGTGCCTTAAAGCTAGGTATGTCCCGCAAATAATTTTTGTCCTTTCTTAAGTTACACCCATTTGTCGAAAGTTGGAGGTGTGCAAGATGTGAATGATTCTCTTGTGATTGTGTGTTAATGAGAGCATGATGAATTAACGGCTCAAAATGCTAGTGTGGCCTTATCCCATCCATTCCTAATTTCCACCAATAACCCTCATGGAGACAATGTGTCTTTTTTAAAAATATTTTAGGGATGTAGCCCAAAGTGGCGTTTATTCATAAGAAGATTTAGCAAAATTTGGCTAAAAAGGAGATATGAAAATAATTTTTAAAAAAGCATCCTTCTATATTATTGGCTACCTACTTACATCCTAGTATAAATATCCAGCTTTTTCCAATAATTTTATTGAAATTTAGCAATTAAAAACCTCAAAAATCTCAAAAAATCACTAATTTTCTAATTAACCGTTTAAAGGACAAATCTCTACCTCCACAAAAGGATGGCCTCTCAAGGGGGGAGATCAAACTATTGGATCTCTAGTGAATAGATCCCTCAAAACTTTGACCTGTGGATCCAGCCACCACCAATTTTCAGCCCAAAAAATCATGCAAAAACATGTACAACCTACGAATTAATAATTCATTGGGTGGATTACATAAAAAAAAAGGCTGACCAGGGAATGTAGAGGGTTAAGGCCACTCACTATTAAGGCCTTTTAATCAATAACCTAAACCCTAAACCCCAAACTGGGGTCTTGTCAACACAAGTCTTAACTCTCCCACTCAACCTTGTCATGCAATAAGGCTTAGTCTTTAGGGTTCCCGATTTACGGTAGCTTATTAGAACCACCAAGCCCAACAAGACCCTATTTGGGTAGCTAATCTAAATAACTTAGTGCAATGTTTTTTGGTTTGACAATTAATTTGTGAAGAAGTGTGAGCTCTTTCTCCAATGTGGCTCACTCACTTCGCGGCCAGCTTATTGTAATGGGTTTTTGTGATGCAAAACCAATTCATGCGAATCTAAGGGGCTTCCTCTTAGTACCATATAAATTGGGGGTACATTGCATGTATGTAGCACTCCTTACCTACTTGTAGGTGAATCTTACGTGATAATACAAGGACAAAGTACTAAGCCTCTCGGCCGTTTCCGGTTTCCACCCACCATGACTAGCACATCTCTCTCCCCTCCCCACTTGTGGGCCAAAACTATGGGCACTCTAGTCCACCTCTTAAACCCTAAGACCTTTCATATTGTCATATACAAAAACTATAAGAGAGTTGTATTTTAATTTGTGTGTGTGTGTGTGTGTTGGGCATGTATTTTGGTCTTGGGGAAGTCTTTCTTTGTATATTTTGTGAAACAACTAAGAGAAAGGGATTTTTTTTGATATGCTACGAAATAATAAAAGTTTGAAAGAATATTTCATGAAAATTAAGAATATTTAAAATATGCTTTTGTAATCAACTCTAGGCATCCTATTTACATTTACAGAAATTATAAATTATATTTTTAATGAATTATTTGCACCTTATATTTTTTGGCATGTTGTTTGAGAAAAATGGAAGTGACTTCCCCCCGGTATTGGATGTGGCACCCAACTCCATCTAGTAATATGTCAAGGCCAAAGTACATATATATGCGTATCCAACCGATTAAGGTGAGAATTTGAAAGACCTGCTTCCACCGTATACCCTAGGATTTAAAAAATATATAATCCTTGGGTCCTTTTGCATGTTCAAGGCAAAAACACATAACATAGCCACTATAGTGGCTTTTTATCTAAGAAACCACTTTGGTGACTATAAAATATTGTGTATCAATAGTGGCTTGACTTGGGCTAAATCTTCCAAAAAAAAAATTTAGTCAGTATAAAAAGTTTAGGTCAAATTCTGTTAATTAGCTTAAGAAGTGTGTGTTAACATTGCCTTTGGTTTGGAAGATTAAAAATTGAAACCACCTTTACAAAGCTAATGGAACTATACTTAAGCTATGGCTTAACTTAGTCTACACAATTGCAATAATCCAACCAGGACTCCATCTTACATCAAGCCTGGTGCTGCATTTAATTCATTGTGCTTTCTTGGTGCTTGACGGCTAAGAGTAGACGACGGCTGAGAGTGCGGGTGAGGGGAGAGAGAGAGAGGCATGGTTTGCATTCCAGCACCAGAGAAGTGATCTTCAAAATGCCAGCTCAAAATTCCAAAAGATTGATCGAAGGACAGTCGGGTAGGTATGAAAGTTGTGGGTACTTCACCAGATCGGCATGTGAGCTTCAAAAATCATTATTTAAATTTCATCACTTGTTTTTGTTGGGAAGATGTTGAAAGGAAAAAAATTTCAATAAAAAAAATTTGTTGCAAAAAAACCGTGGGAAAATTAGGTGATGCACACAAAATTACCAACAAATCTTGAGTAGAAAGAAAGACACACACACAGACTTGACTGACTTCCATGATGAGTTTTGATGCCCCAAGTTTTGCAGGTTAATAAATCTGGCGTCACTCAAGAATGTAGTTGAAATGTTATCAAATGGCGAATGATCACCACCATTTATATACATAAATTTATTATATGAATTCTGATTAATTTTTATTTTTTTTGAAAACTGGTTTCTGAGAACCGTCACTGAAAATTAGGGGTTGTAATTTTTATGAGAACCGATAGGACTGAAAACCATTGAGAATTTTTTTTTTTCCAAAAATTTTAAACCCTTGAAAATTATCTAAATCTTTTTTTTTTTTTTTTTTTTTGTGCCCACAATGAGAACCTTGAAATTCTTTGAAACGGTTGTGAGAATGGAACCGGCGGTTTTCACAAAACAAGTGAGACCTACTCAACACTGGTGCAAACCCAAATCCTGTAAGTAGGTGGATCCTACCAAGGTAAGAGTTTAGATCCGGTTGTTGAGTCATGGGTTAGGTTCACTTGACCTTAGAGTATTACTACCCCCAGTTTTGGACAATTGTCCAAGGCTGGTCCTCAACCATAAACATGAAGTTTTAAAGATTAAAAAGCAAGGATTAATTTTATAGCCCAGGCCAATCATTACATGATTTGTCCAACAAAACTAATCACCATAAAAAATTTCCATTATAGAGAGCCCTCTATTTTGTACACATTTATTCATCCAAATAAGTGTTAAATGGGTACCAAGTTGGACCTTGATATATATATATATATATATATATATATATTGGTTTTAGGGTCTTTGGATTGGAGGTTCAAGAAGTTTTTGAAATTACCCATTGGAGCTTACCTAAGTAGTCAACTTATTTTCAAAATTGAATTAAAACTTAAACTCATGGTGTTGTCCTGTCTTAAAAATTCATGTTTTTAGGTTACATACGTATCATTTTATTTATAAAAAAATTGGTCAAATTATTACATTTGATTGGTTGTACCTGATTAATTTTATGTAATATTCTGTTAAATTATATACACTAGTTTAAAAAATAAATATTACACAATTAATTAATTATTTTTTTGATTTAGTTATGTGTAATAGAGATAGAACTAAACCTTGTCTTAAATTGGAGTGGCTCTAAATTCTTTGGGAAGGTTTTGAGAATTAAAGAAAAACCTGTCTCAAGACTGAACCAGAGGTTACACTTAAAAAGAAGAAAGAAAAAATGAAGTTAGAATGATGATTGAAACTCATTTTGAAATCAAGAACTGGACAATTGCCACATATGAATTAAAAAATTCAGTGTTTGGATCCTAATACACAGACCCGGCGGGTATGAAAGTTAAGAAATACACCCAATACCAGTATCAGGCTAGCATGAACCAAAAATAAAAATAAAAAATAAAAAGATTCAATACCAGTATCAGCTGGGATGTTCAAAAGTTGATACCCGCCCAACACTGGTCAAAAAATCCAAACTTGGTTTCACACAATTAAAAAGTTCTGATGTTGCCCAAATCGCCCAATTTACAAGCCACTAGACCTAATAATCTTGCAAGATTTTTCACTTTGGGTAGAAGTCATTTGCTAGCCATTGCAGCAAGGAGTTTGTACTTGGGGTTACCCCGCCATTGCTTTATGCACTTCAATTTTGTTGCAAGGCTTGCTTGCTTGCTTTACATATCTACTTGCATGGCTTTGGGTGGCCAATTGACACAATTGATTGATCATGTTGCCGAGGTGTTGCATGAAAGTCTCATATCCTAGATTCATAGCTTAGTCTTGAGCTAATACCCTTTTAGTGGCAATTGCTTTTGGTCATGAGGCTCTCATGACTCAAAACAAAGTGGCTGTTAATATGATAACCCATGTCACTTTTGCAAACCATGATTGCTTTTAACCACCCAGTTGGCCAGCACAAATAGCTAACATTTAGCATGACCTAGTGTGATGAAGTGAAAACTACAATCACTTGCACCCAAGGTGGAATTGAGTCCCCATCACTACTCATGGTGGCCAATTGCTTGCATGCTTGCATGCTTGATGTTCTTGTCAACTTTTTCAGAAGTACAATGAAATTTACAAGTGTAAAGATTGGCGGGCTCAAGGAATCTAAACTAGGAAATTGGGGAAGCTAGATTTGAATACAAAGATGACAAAAGATTGTTTTAAAAAAGATCTACAAAAAACAAATATAGTCACATGTGCCATAAAATATTTGGTTGCCTATTGCTCTAGATAAACTTATTATATAAAGCCTAATTTATACATGATTTTCAAAATTCTATTTTAAGGTGTTTTTTAGGTGAGAAACATACAATAATTTAAATTTAAACAAACCAAAAAAAAAAATTTGATACAAAAGTTCCTAATAAGAAACATCAAGTTTAGTGCAACAAAACATAGACTTTAGACAACAACAAAGAAAGAATGAGAAGGAATAACTTAAGTACACGAAAGCTGAGAAAGGTGGTGGTAGCTTGAATCTTAGAAACCTTGGGCACAACTAAAACTTGGCTAATGATAAATTATACTCCTAGTAAGTCTTCATCAAGGTAATAATATTATTATACTAGAGAAACTTGGTAGTTGGGTAGAAAAGCCTTTATCCCTACCATACCTGAGCTTGGGGAGGGAGGCATGAAGGGGGGCACATATTCACAAATTTCCTCCTACAGCCCATCTCCTTTTAGTGTTGCACTGAAAAAGGAAGGAGAGAGAGAGAGAGAGAGAGAGAAAAGAGTTTTCTCTAGTGAAGAGTGTGTGAGAGCTCCTGAAGTCTGGATTCATGAAATTCCTCAAACCTTGATGTTATTGTTTCCTTGCCAACAAAAGGAACATCATTTTTTTTTTGGTGCATTATATAAAAACCCAAATTTATAAGTTTTTGCAAACAAAATTGGGAAAAAGTGTAGTGGACAATGTCATGTGGATCTTCTTCTTTCTTCTTCTTCTTCTTATTAGTTGAAGTCTGTGTGCATGTCTAGTGTGCAGGAGCTGCTGGCCCACACAATTTGATGCAGAACTTTTAAGGGCAGGCATTGGGTTTTTAAGAGCGACATCATCTCTCTCCAAGTTCAATGTCTGATGATCTTGCACAGCATTTTGAGAAGCTGCACAAGACTTATTAGCACACAAACTAGAAGTCTTGTAGTTAAACTTCCAAAGGACTATAACTACTCATGGAGCTCCAAGTTCTTGACTGATGTTGTGCAGCACAAGAACTTAGCACAAGAATCTACACTTAAGTTAGTACAAGTCTTGTTCAATTGGGTAGTAAGAATCTCAAGATCTGTGATTGAATCTGCACCTGGACCCATGATCATGAATTGTTTGTAACTTGTTTGTTGAACATTGTGTACATTTTGTTTGTTGTGTGTCCTGAACAGGCTCTTTTGTTGTTGCAGCAAGGAATCATTCATTGGTCTAGAGCTACAGAGAGATTTGCAGTAACTAGTGTGCAGGCACACCATAGTTCTTGTAAGAAGAAGTCTCGTATCTGTTGTTGTTGTTGTTGTTGTTGCAGGTTCAGGGATTTGTTTGGAAGTTGTAACAAAGTTCCAGCTGAGATTTGTTTGTTTGTTTTGTTTGTGGAAATAATCTGAAGAATTTGAAGAAGAAGGAGAAGAAGAAACAACTGTTGTAGAGAAGAAACTTGTAGTTGTGTCTTAGTACACTTTGATCCCTCAGAGTGTCACTAGTGTGATCAAGCAGGTCTCCTTGAGGGAAGTGGCAAGAAGAAGGGTTTTGGGATCCCGGACATTTTGGAAGAAGAAGAATCTAGTAGGTGGTGTAAATGAGTAGCTCCCAGAGCGGCACTGGAAGAAGTCGAGGAGTAGCTCAGATTGCTACAAAACTCTTGTTGCAACAACAAGAACAAGAACAAGAATTAGCTGCAGCTGCTGCTGTTGCTGAAGCAGTTGTTGCTGGTTCCACTGTGCTCAAACTGATTCAAGGATCAGCACTGCCTGCAAGATTGGGACACAATCTCCTCACTCTCGGCGTCTTGTTGCTGCTGCAAGTCTTCCGGCAACTCCATCACCAACATCGGCAATAGAGCAGCTCATCAAACAAACAAGCACATCACCACCACCATCACCACCATCAACATCATCATCTTTGGCATTATGAAGAGCAGTGTTTTTGACGATGGTGTGGTGGAGCTTTCCATCTTGCAGTCGGAACTGGCGGCATGCAGGGATGTAGATGATCTGCATGATGCAGCTTGCGGAGGAGGAGGAGCATGTGATGGCGGACTGGACATGAACTCGACGTCTTCGTCGTCGTCGTCGTCTTCCGATCAGCTACTTCCTGGCTCAGACGACATGAGCAATTGCAGTCCCGTCGACTCCTGTAGCAAACAGGACTCCTTCGACGTGGTGCAGGTGGACGACGTTGTGAATGGCATTGTGATGGTGCGCGACGGAGCTGTGGACTTCCGCGGCCGACCGTCTGTGAAATCCAGAACTGGCAACTGGAGAGCATGCTGGATCATCTTTGGTCAGTCCTGCTTTCTTCCACTTCTCTCCACTCCATCTTCTTAAGCTTCTTCTTGGTTTCTCAATCAGACAGTAACATGCTACGTACTAATCCTTTGAAAAACAGATCACGAGTTCTCGATCTTCGATTGCTGAGAACTCTGAAATCTAAACTGATCAGACTAGAACACGAGAGAGAGATGAGAGGGAGAGACAGAAGAATTTTGTGTGTGTGTGTGTGTGTGTGTGTGGGGTTTTGAGTCTGGAGAGCTTGCTGCATTCTGATGACGGGGCTTGGGAGATGGTGCGGAGCTTGCTACAGGTTGTGAAGTGTGCGAGAGGATAGCATTCTACGCCATCTCCGCCAACTTAGTCACGTACTTGACGACGGTGCTGCACGAGGATATCTCCGTGTCCGCCAGGAACGTCAACAACTGGTCTGGGACCACCTTCATGACTCCTCTCATCGCCGCCTTCGTAGCGGACGCCTACTTGGGTCGCTACTGGACTCTCGCTACCTTCTCTTGCGGCTACTTCCTGGTACACATCCAAGCCCGCCTCCTCCTCCTCCTCCTCCTCCTCCTCCTCCTGTTGCATCTCGCTCGAGTCCTTTGCAAGCAATTCGCACTAGTTACAGCAGCAGCACAGCTTGCGATTTCCTCCTCAGATCTAAAATCAAGACAACACAAGCTTTACAACTTTTGTTCTACCAGTGCATTGTCGAGAGAGTCAAGTCGAGAGTCTCGAGATCATCATCGATCCCTCTTGCATGCATGCATGCATGCAAAGGAATAAGAGGAGCAATGCTCGAAGTCGCAGAGATTTGCAGCAGAATTGGGATTTCTTTCTGAGTTTTGTGGGTGATGATGTGCGTGCCTGTGAGCTCTGCTACAGGCGCTCGTGTTCGTGACCATGTCGGTGTCGTTGCCGTCTTTGAAGCCGCCGAAATGCGACATCAACCGGATTACGACGACGACGCAATATGCAGCAACGGCAGTGTGTCCGCCAGCGACGAGAACACAGGTCGGTTTCTTCTACTTCGCGCTCTACTTGATGGCACTAGGAGCGGGAGGAATCAAGTCATGCGTGAGTGCACTTGCAGGAGATCAATTTGACGACTCGGATCCCGTAGAAGCCAAGCGCAAGAAATCGTTTCCGAATTGGTGGTTTGTGGCGCTGAGCTTCGGATCCATGCTCTCCGTGAGCGTGTTCGTGTACGTGCAGCAGACGTTGGGCTGGTCGTGGGGCTATGGAATCCCGACCTTGATCACGGGCGTCGCCACCACTGCCTACTTCCTCAACACGCCCAGCTACCGTTGTCATCCTCCCTCCGGAAGTCCCTTCACTCGCGTCGCGCAAGTTATCGTCTCTGCTCTCCGGAACTGGCGTGTCCCTGTACTTCCCTCTCACGCCCATCTCCTCCATGAAGTCGATGACAAGCTCCTTCTCCTCCACGCCGGCAACAAGCTCCTCCCCCACACCAATGGCTTACTGTAAGCTCCACCCATCGACCCATTTTCCGAGACCCGAGAGAGAGAGAGAGATGGGTCTCTATCTCTCGATGTCTTACTGCATCACTGTTTGTCCCCAGTTTGCAGTTCCTGTGTTGCAGGAGTTCTAGACCTCAGTGAGCTTCTTTTGTTGCAGGAGAACTCCTTGAGCTGCTTGAACATTGCAGGAGAAGCTTGAGAGCTCTCAACTTGTGTGTTGCAGTCCGGAGAAACTTGAGCTTGTTCTGTTGTAGGATCTGAAGCTTGAGCTTGTATTTGTTGCAGTCCAGAAGCTTTCAAGAGCTTGTTGCTGTTACAATCCAGAAGCTTTCAAGAGCTTGTTTTGTTGCAGGATTCTGAAGCTTGAGCTGAACTTGTTGTTGCTGCAACTTTCCAGAGCTTCTTTTGAACATGCCTGCAGGAGAACCAGCTTGAGCTTCTTCTTCTTCTTTCTTGCAGTCCAGAACCTTGAGCTTAATCTTGTTTGGTACAGTGGGAGAAGCTGCTGCATGAATTCATGTTGTTGGGCATTGCATTGCATGTGGGGTGGAGATGGTGACAGATTTCTTGACAAGGCAGCAATAGTACCCCTGGACTACACCAAGAGAAATGAACCTCCAGTGTACAACAACAAAAAATTCAGTAGCAATGGAGGAAGTTCACCATCAACAGCACCACCAGCCTTAGCCTTCAACAACAACAACAACCCTTGGAGGCTATGCACAGTGACACAAGTGGAGGAGGTGAAGCTCTTGGTGCGCATGCTACCCATTTGGGTAACCAATTTGATGTTTTCAGTGGTGTTTGCACAGGTGGGTACTCTGTTTCTGAATCAAGGAACCACACTGGACAGACATGTGAGTGGGAACTTTGAAATCCCTGCGGCTTCCATGTCCTTCTTTGTCACATTCTCCATCTGTGTCTGCTTACCCTTCTATGACAAATTCTTTGTCCCTTTTGTGCGGAGCTTCACCACTGATGAGAGAGGCTTAACTTTGTTGCAAAGAATTGGAATTGGACAAGTCATCTCCACTGTGTCCATCATGGTTGCTGCTGTTGTTGAGATGCACCGCCTCCGAGTCGCACAATCCTTAAACTCGTCCCCCTCCTCCTCCATCTCCTCCTTCTCATCATCATCTCTACCATCAAATGTGCAAGAGTCTTTGCCCATGTCCATCTTCTGGCTTCTTCCACAGTATGTGTTGACAGGGGTATGCGAGGTGTTCATCTCAGTTGGGCAGATGGAGTTTTTCTTGGATCAAGCTCCTGACTCAATGCGCAGTCTGGGGAGTGCCTTGTACCTCAGCACTGTGGCAACCGGCAGTTTCATCAGCTCCCTGTTAGTGTCTATTGTCACCAAGATCACTTACAATGAGAATGGGGGTTGGATTGGGAATGATTTGAACCAAAGCCATATGGACTATTTTTATTGGCTTCTTGCAGCTCTCAGTATTATCAACCTTGCTGCTTACGTCCTCTGTGCATCATGTTATACTTACAAGAAGAATGCCAACAAAAATTTCTCACCATCTGAATTGTTCTCATCTGCAAAAACAACAACAACAGTAGTTACACTTCAAGGGCCCAGGCTTATAGCAGCTGCAGATTCTTCTGATTCCAGTGGTCCTCTCAGCCCAACACATTGTATCACTGTTCCTCCTCCTCCTCATGGCATTGACATGTTACCATTAGGAGGTTACAAGGAACTCACCTAGATAAGAAGCTGTCCAAAAAAATTCTGTAGCATAGTTTTGAAACCCAGAGTATCTAGAGAGTTCAAGGGAGACAACTGGTGCTGCACCTGCAATGATGTCTAGGGCATTGAAGCTCTTTCTTTGCATATTCTAGGGCAAGAATCTGACCAACCCATTTCAGGTTTCTTTGCATATTCTAGTTGAAGAATCTGACCATCCCATTTCAGGTTTCTTTACGTATTCTAGGGGAAGAATCTGACCAAGCCATTTCAGCTTTCTTTGCGTATTCTAGGTGAAGAATCTGACAAACCCATTTCAGCTTTCTTCACATATTTCTTGGTGAAGAATCTGACCAAGCCATTTCAGCTTTGATGGTATTACATACAATTGTGTTTTAAGTGCCTGAGATTTGGAACAAGTTTATAGTTTCGGGAATCATTGCCCCATGATTTGTAGGCGGGTGGTTTGGGCCAATAAAGCTTTTGGGGTGCTAAAATTGAACCACCTGCACACTTTTTTTTGCATTTGTTGTGAACACTCCTGGAGTTTTTTCCCCAAATGCAAATTACATCTCACAGCTACTGTATAAAATTGCATGCTTGATCAACATTTGTCACATTTTGCATTCCCAGTGATGCTTTACACATCTCTCGTCGAACCTAAATCGAGGCTGAACCAAGCTCCAGGCTCCTGATGTGGTACGTGCATAACACAGAGCGTATATTATACATTTGCATGAAAGTGGATGCTGATGGCTGGGATTCAAGGGTTCAGTCAGAAATTACCAGGGAATTTAGGTTACAGTGTGGCTTATTTGGAGGTTTTTCTTCAAACTGGTACTCCACTCAAAAACTTTCATCATGTTCAAAATGGATGCAGGAACAAGACTTGTGATCAGCTATAACAATTCACAGAATTTTCTTTTCGTCTGACTCAGAAAGAAATAGCATTCTTAACACACCAGAATGACTACTCTAAGCAAGTTGGGAACATGGTGCAATCAAACATTGTGCAAGATCCTTCAGCTCTGCAGGTTGAGAGAATTGTCAGACTCTAATCAGATTCTGTGGCCTACTGTAGAGGCTTTGTAGCAATAGACTTCAGATATGCATACAGACAGACACAAACAGAGGGGAATTTGGTTTTTAGAAGACCAGATCTGAGTTCACTTTCCCCCCTGCAGAGCTGCACTCAAGGATTCTGCTCGCAGTGACATCTTCTGCAAGACAACTCTCACTTAAAAAGGAAACTATTAAGCAGAAGGTGGGGGGCACATCAGGCTCCTACAACAAGAAATTTATTTCAGTAGCACTTGCATTCAAAAAATAATTATCTGCAAGAGCAAATACACAACCTCCAAGATCTGTACCAATGACACAAGAAAGCTTCAATGTCCCTTGAAATTGTCCTGAAGTCGTGTGATGCTGCATGTCTGCCATAACCTCAATATCATTCATACACCCATTTGAATGATTCATACACCCATTGACTTGGATTTGTTTCTCTCAAAATACGTCAAATGTAGGCCCCTTTTTTTTCATGAAAAATCACCGTTTGTATAGATTGAAATCATATTCGTCAAGTTGAAACAATTGTATTTTGCCAAAAACAAAAAGCAATGCCCTAATTCGCTTAGTAAGCAGGTATCTTACAATCCCTAAACCAGTAAACTAGTAGTATTGCAATCCCTTAATGTTGTAGAGATTAAGGTGAGCCCAAATTCTAATGGCTAAATTATTGCTACTTGACAAGCCAGCCTCATCTCTCCATTCCATAGCATTTGCATTTCTTTACCCTCATTGTATTTGTTGGTCGACTTTACAACCCTTGCTTTCAAAGGATAGTCTTTAGCTACTTAATTATGAATGGGATGAATGTCAATATCTATATTGATCTTAATATGGTATTTTGGAAATCAATACACATAAAAAACATATCTTTAAATGAAAAACCCATCTTGAACTATATTTTTGAATTGTTTTTTTAATACATAAAATAGTTGCAAGATTTCTTTGTGAAAACCCCACAATATATATATATATATATACATATATATATATATATATATGATTTATTATTTCTATTTATATTAAAGCTAGTTTCAAAGTAGTAAGCAAACACCTAATTTTTGGACTAAGGTCATCACTATAGAAATGTCATGACCCTGTGACAAGTTTGGAAGTTGGAAAGTTGAATGAAGCTGTTACTGGTCCCACCAGTGCACTATGAAGGATGGATGATAAGTGGTCAGGAAACAGTTTTCTGCTGGGTTTCAGTTCCCTTGCTAACCATGGTGATTAGCTCAGTTGCTTTCTTTTTTACTACCTATCTACTAACAACCCACGAGCATGTTGTTAGTAAGTAGGTAGTAAAATAAGCCCTTACATATGTACAAACCATCTACTTACCTAGTAGTTACCTATTTTCCTACCTATCTACCTATATATGAGACTTATTTTTTACAAAATTAGTTACCATGGTGAAACCTAATCTTAACTCTGTTGAGGTTCATCCACAATTGAGTAATAATGGCCATCCAGTGGATGGTGCGCTGGTGGGTGCTCGTTCATTGTCAGTGAACATACCATCCTGACCCTTATATTTGATATTTTAATTTTTCATGCTAACTTGCGCCTGGTATGGGATCCTCTTTAAAATTCCTTTCATACAGGCTTGGTCTTGGTATCGTATTGAAGATTCCATTTTGGCTTGCATAAGAGCATCTCCATTGGTGCAGTTCCAGTTTTATTGGTGGGGTTGCCCAAAAAAAAAACAGCTAAACTTAGACATTTAATTTTATTATCTGGAGTGACATACTGAGCACCACTGGTGGAGATGCTCTAACAGAGGCAAACAGTATACACCTAAGTGTTAGCTCGTTTTTCCTTTTAAGTTTTCCCATTTACCTAAATGCCAAAATGATTGCCATTGATTTGGTCAGCTATAATGATTTGTGCAAGTAGTTGTTTCTAAATCAATTTTCATATTATATTGTTCCAATTTTCATGTTTAGGGTTGGGCATTGTGAAATTATTAGTGCACTACTACCTTAGTACCTTGGCCAATTCGACACTAATTATACTACTTTCAGAAATGTTGAAATTTTCCAAAAAATATTTCTTCCAAATCATAAAATATTGTGAAGGATAATAGTGAATATTTAGGAATATTTTATTTGTTGAAATAAAAATTTCAAAATTCATTAATTATTGGAAGGATATGTGTTGAAATGGTGGTTACAGGAAAAAGTGAAGCAGTGTGAACGACGAGACTTTTACGAGACATAACCAATGACTCGACGGATGAAATTTTCACCTGCCCGCAACTGATGGCTATGTCAATGTCTGGGATGAATGCCGTTGTCGCTGTTGCCATAGCATTCCTCTCCCGTCTGGCTGACCCAGTATGCAGCGAATATGGGTTGTAACCTGTGACCTCTCTGCCAATGGGGTGATGCCACATCACTAATTTCTACGGAAGTACCACCGGTTATGTGATAAATATTTGCTACATTGCTACAGGCCCAAATAGGGGGTATGAGTGGAGTTGTTCTCCGAATGCACATTCAAGAATTTTTTCTTTCACAATTTTAATTTTAATTTTAATTTTAACAAGGGGTGTGTCATATTGTGACCTTGCCATTTACATTAAAAAGTATCTTAAGGCAAAAGAAGAATTATGGAAACTCAAATATTTCACCATGCAAAAATAGACCTAATCTTCAAAAAATCCTCTAAAAGAAACCAAAATCCTTCAAGATATTATAAACTCTATAACTAATCTCAAGTTTCAACACAAGCCAAAATATCATCTTTCAAAAATCCTCATACAAAAATAGACCTATAATTATTATTACCTAGGGGCAAAAATCCCTTTAAGCTACTATACTCTATAATGAAAATAAGAACACAATATCCTTGCCTTGGTAGGAGGCAAGGCCAACAAAAGGCTAGTTCCACACTTTAGTTCTTGTGCCAGTTTCACCAAAAGGGGGCCAATTCAGATATGGATCACAAATAGCATAAACTCCTAGAGCTTAATAGTACAAATTGCAAAATCTACCAAAATTGAAAAATCTACCAACATTGAAAATCTACCAACATTGAAAAATCTACCAACATTGTATATATATATATATATACCCAATATTACGTGTAGGGCCTGAGGTAATAGCAGGTGTATATTATACTAACACAACAAGGCTCATATTGCCTCGGGACGTTCTAGCCTTAGTAAGGTCCTTGATATCATTGTTATTACAAGGCAAAGGCAAGTATAACTCTTAAACCCTAAACCCTTACCACTGGCCAGAACTTTTAATCTGTGAACTTGAATCATGTGTTTAGTATCAAATAATCTGCACATGAACAATTTGCTAACATACCAACAAATTTGATATCCGACATGACGTTGGAACTAGCGACAGATTCATGACATGAAATTGTCATGCTGTTTGTGTGCTTGGGTAGAATTTCAGAGCAGAAGAGTGCAATTAGTCTGCCAAATAGTGTTAAAACAAAACCCAGCATTAAGATTCGACATGGATTCATAATATGATTGTCATTTGCAGAAATGCACCTGCTGCTCTTTCGTCACCCTTTCCATTACAGCAAATTCTTGAGCTCCAAATGATGCATGATGATGTTCTTACCAGTGTTGGGCGGGTGTGGAACTTCAGTCCAAAACTGGGTCAAGTATCAGCTGGTTCTCTCACTCAGAATCAGAGTAGTACCATCAGGAAGGATATCCACTGAGATGATACTCATTCATCAGGGTATCAATTTGGTGGGAACCGGTTCCTTTAGAACCAGGTTATTTAAAAAATATATATATATGTATATATACTCAGGAAGTTATATCGATAACTTTGGGTCCAGTTCTTATTTAAGTTGAGGGTGGCCATTTAGATTAAGGCTGAGGAGGCTACGTGAGTTTAGGGTGGCGACCATTGAGGATTAAGTAGTGGATTAGGGTCTAGGTCAGCTGTTTAGGTTTGGGGTTTATCAATTATATAACCAGGCAGGTTGCTCCTTGCCATGCTTTTGTTCAAGCATTAAATTTTGTCGTGCTGTTGTTCTAGGCATCCTTCGTTATGCTTTTGTTCTGAGCACTCCTTGTTGTGCTCTTGTTGTGGGCATTCCTCACTATGCTTTTTGTTTTAAGCACTCTTTGTCATGCTGTTGTTATGGGCATTCCTCGCCATATTCTTGTTCTGTAGCTCCTTGATGTGCTTTTGTTTTGGGCACTCCTTGTCATGCTTTTGTTTGGGCTCTCCTTGTTGTGTTCTTATTATGCATTTCCTCATTGTGCCTTTGCTTGGTCACTTCTTGTCATGCTCTTGCACTCTTGTTACTTGTGCTTTTCGTTGTGCTTTTGTTTTGGGCATTCTCACAGTGTTCTTGTATTGGGCGTTCCTCATTATGCTGTTATTTTGGGTATTTTTCATTGTGCTCTTACTTTGGGCATTCCTCATTGTGTTCTTATTTTCAGGTTCCTTGTTGTGCCCTTGTTCTAAAGTTGCTATTGATTTTGTGAGGTGGAATTGCTACTGATGTGAGGTGGAGTTATTATTTGACATTTCAAAGTAAGTTGATTTTTTTCCAATTTGATCAATATTTTTTCTTTTTTTCGTTTGTGTGTGTGTTGTGTTTTTATTTTGTTGTCATTTTCTCATTATGAAAAATCATGTCCGTTAAAACCACATTACTATGTAACTAAAGTTTCAAAATAACTAATATGCAATTACACTATAATTAGAGCATCAAAATACAATTAATTAATAAATAAAATGTCACATCAAAAAATCAAGGACTTGTATTATAGTTGTAACTTGGTTATAAATGGGACATCTATAAGTTGTAATATACACATCATGCATACATATGTAGTTAATCATGTTTAATTTTTTAACAATTTACAATTTAGTTGCATGTGACAACTACATTACAATTAGTGTAAATGTAGCACCCAATTAGGAACTACATTACAACTAATGAAAGGTGTTGACACATACGATGATGTCACATGTATGCATTCCCATCATCCATTAGATGTGACATTCACAATTAATTGGGTGGTTGCAAGGTAAGGTGGACCAATTCCAACAAATAAAAGTCCATAAAAGGTCCATTCAATTGTGTTAAAATTGCATTCTACTATGATATCATTGTGTAAGTAAGGGATTAAATGTGGTTAATGAGGTAATAAAAATTATGTGAATGGAATCCCAATTACATAACCATTTAACATGCATGTTAAAGAGAAAACAAATTGAAATTCATCAAAAAATGAGTATGATATGAACTTTTGAAAATAAGGTCCATTTTAAAACATTTTAAAATCCATATCTTATTTCGGGTTAAAGTTTTTCTAACAATGTTTTTACATCTATGTCTTTTTTTAAAAATATATCATATATTGAATCCTTATAAATAAAATTTGAAAATTTCATAAACAAAAATGTATTTGTATTAAGCCATAGACAAAAGATCAGTCCATATTTTTCAACTTCAAAAGTTTAATACTTTATATTTGGAGAATACATGTCATATTTATTTATGTATATGTCTTTTTAATCAAGTTAAGAATCTTAATTCAGTGGAAAATTTGGCATAATGATTATTTTATGGCATGTTAATGACATGTTAATGCATGACACTCTACAAAAACATGTAGTGTGACACAAAAAATGGTCCGCATTAACTTGCACCCATCCAATTGCCAACCATGAATCCTATTGATACAACTAGTTGTGCCACTATGTTGCCACTGTAAAAATATTACTTTTCCACTATTTTGTGATTATTGTTAAACTATTAATAAGTTAGTAATTTAAAAAATCATATTTAGTCCCTAATATTTAATTATGAATCATTTTGTCATAAATTTTAAATAAATACATATTAATTAATATATTGAATAGTTAATAAGAACTCATCAACTTAATTTATACAATTATTTGCATATATTTTCCTTTTCATAATTTCATGTTGCTATTTTGTGTTAAGCTTTAGGATTAGGCTTTTGTGTAACAAACCTATGTTGTAATCAAGTCATGTGTTTTTTTGATTAATATGAAAATGTTCACAAAAGCACATGTGCATGTTTCTTGGTGAGCAATCTCCATAACTAAACATGTGTGATGAGCTCCTCAATGTTGTAGCCCACATAACAATCAAGTTTCAAGCACATGGATGATCTTAACTCAAAAATATGTAAGTTCCATCTTTTACATTCGTCCAATGCCTTGTAATGTTATGTGGGTATTGTGTGGGAATTCAGTTATGCAACTTGCTTATGTAATAATAGGGATTTAATTCTCATAGGCTCGAACCCCTTTCTAGGCTACAATACCACATCCAAGATTTTCAGTGCAAGGCCAAGGTCACATGCTAGGTGGAGATGTTTTAATAAGTTCAAAATGTTCCAAGCTGAATTTATATTATAATAACTAAAAAATCATCACCAAAATGTGAAAATACGATTGCAAGTACTTACTAATGGTTCATAGTTCACCATTCACCCATGCTTTCAAACACAAAAACACATTTAAAAATATGGCGACAACACATTTAACAACTTTGTGAGTACAATTAGTACAAATAAGCAACATGAAAACCTTGAATATCAGGCCTTTGAAATTACTAGATGTTGGAGAATTACATGGATTAGTCATGTACCCAACCTCTTCCAAATGTTGGATCTCAGCTGCAACCTATTGCAAGGGCAAGAGATCGTCGAGAAACGCAACTGGACTATTATCATCTTGATTGTCAATGTTACATACTTACATAATTTGTGCTTTGGTGTTGAGGAGATGAAAAATGTACATGTATGCAATTCGCTTTATCACATTAATCTTGATATTACAAGCCAATTGCCAAAATTTGTGAAAGGCAACAAATGTATATTCAGGAAGCATCATCTAACATTTGACACATTCAAAACCATGGTGGCCTAATTCGAACCCACGGTCATTCATCACAGAATCGTAATCTTAACATCAGACTAACCAAAAACACAGGAATTAACGATAAATATAGTACAATAATATTCAAACTATTTAAACTATATCAATTATTCGACATATTAATGGATGATCATAGCCAAAATGATGCGGATAAGTACGTGCTAATCATAAAAGTATTAGAGACCTATTCAGCAATTAGCGAGAGCCTAATTAAGCCTCTCGCTTAATTAAGCCAGCTCTCTTGCTCCTTGTGCTCTTCGCTGCAGCCGCTGTCGCAGTGGGCACTTGCGCATCCTGCACTCGCTGGCTCTTTGATCTCTCTTCTGTCTTCACCGTCTCTTCGGTTTTCATTTTTGCTTTGTGTCTCATCATCGTCTGTTTCTGCTGTTTCTGTTACGGTTTTTCTGGAAATTTTTGGCCCCGTTTTTGGAATATTATTTTTGTTGTTATCGTTGTTTCCAGAGTTGTGGAGTTTTGTTGTATTGTAGGAAGACTCGGTCGGGTGTGGAGAAGTTCTTTGCTCATTTTTGTTGCTTCTGTTGATGGAGATTTGCAGTGATGATGTCTATTGCAAGGAGATGATTACTGCCCCAAGCTCATGAGATGGATATTGTGAAGACTTTCATAGGGAGGAATCTGTGAAGAACTTCACGAGGTTGTTATTTTGTGAGAGACTAATACTGTGTGTGCTTGTCTTGCGAGGAAGAATTTGTCTTCATGTGCATGGTGAATACTAGAGCGGTTTGGTTGTGAGAATTGACGGTTGCTGTCTGTGAGCAAGCACTGTCGAGGACTAGAAGGACGACGACTACGAGAAAAAAAACTGCTCAAGGACGGGTAGAGTGCGGAGCTCGTGCTGCCCGGAAAAAGAAGAAGATTCAGAGGAAGAGACTCGCTTCAGGTAGACAGTAGTATGGCGATAGGAAGCCGGGCTGTGTCGTATGCGAATCCTGCATGTGTGAAATCGGTCGTCGTGAGATCACAAAGTGTACCGCAGTGGAGAGCATTATCATCGCAGTCAATTGCACACCAACAACAACAGAAGAATCTGACGAAGACTAAGAAGCAGAAGAGCAGCAAATGTAGCAATCATTCTAGTACCGCTGCTGCACAGATTCATCTCCTTCTGTCGCAGTTTCGTCAAGCTTCAGCAACGCCATTACACCGTCTACGACAGCTCGCGGACGCCATGACGGCGGAAATGCACTCCGGTTTGATGTCTGAAGGCGGCAGCGAGCAACTCAAGATGCTTCCCACATATGTTGAAAATCTACCGCACGGGTAAGCAGTGTCTCCTCTCTCCTTCCTTCTCTCAAAGAGAGTCTCCCGTTTCTTTCTTTCTTTCTTTCCTGATCGCTGCTTTGATCAATGCATGATATGAAGAAAAACAAGTCTAGCGGCCGCATGGAATTTCTTCTTCCATGAATTGTTTTAGGAGAAATAACAACGTCCGAGTCTGGTGACGCTCAATTTTGTGTGGGGACAGGGATGAAGAAGGACTATTCTATGCAGTAGATCTGGGAGGCACCAATTTCCGCGTCTTACGGGTTCAGTTGGGCGGAAAAGAGAAGCGGATCGTGAAGCAGGAGTATCAAGAAGTCGCCATACCTCCTGAACTCATGCAAGGAACTAGCAAGGTACAGACAGCCACACAGACGGACACATCTGGACAGATGTAGATACTGACATTGCATGGTTGCAAAGTGATGAGAGAGAGATGGGCGAGAATTTTTTTGCAAACGGAACAAATCTCCATGTAACCAGCTTTCTGGATGATGATTCAGAGAGAGATGCATGCGTATGCAACAACGAGCATTTCAGTAGTTCAGCAACCGACAAAGTCGGATTGAGCTTTACATGGTGGTGGTGGTGGTGTCTATGACCTCTTTGTGCACAGGAGCTTTTTGATTTTATTGCGAAGAAATTGGCAAGTTTTGTGGCAAGGGAGGGTGAGGGATTTGAAGCTCACTCTGGTCATGTCCGAGAGCTCGGATTTGCCTTCTCTTTTCCTGTGTTGCAAACATCTGTTAAATCTGGCATTCTTGTCCACTGGACCAAGGGCTTCAAAATCAGTGATGCGGTATGACCCCCACTCACTGACTTGTTGCCTGTTGCACCCCCCACCCAAACCTTCACATCATTTGTAACATCCATGTCAAGCTCTCTCTAGCCTCTCGATCAGTAAAGAAGGAAGCATGTGTGTGCCCTAACATTCTGATGCACATTTTGGAGCAAGGTCCTAGCAAGGTCTTAGGATCAACAGAGTGCATACCACATGGTAATTTTCTGTAGTATCAGTCTATGTCAGTCTATGACCTTGCAACCAACCCACAAGTATGTGGGTATATCTATAAATGACCTCATCAGCAATCACTACCCTTCCATCCAGTCACCTTCATTTCTTGGTTTGCAACTTTGATTGATTTGTGATTTACAAACAAATGCCAACATGTTGCAATGTCAAGCTGCATGAAGTTACACAGTGCACATTCACATGCATACCATTGGTCTGAAAATATGTTTCTGTCATTTGTGGTGGCAGATTGGTAAAGACATTGTGGCAGCCTTTGAGGAAGCAATTGGTCGAAAAGGGGATCATATTAGAGTTGCTGCACTGGTATGATTCCTTCCACTCCTGAACTTACAAGCCTGCTTAAGGCATTTGCATCTGGGCAGATTTATGGAATGGCCTTCTGGTTCTCTATCTGCATGTAAATTACCTTGTCACTAACCAACACAGGTCTGTAACAATGTGTGGTGGTGGTGTTCATGGGTTGTTTATCAAGCAACAAAAGTACCCTGTGAATTGTACCATACTTAAGTGTGCAGCCATGTTTGAGTGAACTGCAACTGAGACAGGGGGTTGCAATTTCTCAAGATTGTTGTGCAAAGGCTTAAAATCATGATGTTGTGATGTGGTCAGCTGACCAGCAGCACAGAGGATGTCAGTCAGCATTCAGAAACCTGGGAGATTGATAATCAAGAGAAATAATGCTGGTAAGCACCCATATTTAGTTGTCCTAATATATGACCAGGAGTTTTGCAGGTGAATGACACAGTTGGAACATTGGCAGGAGGGAGGTATTGGAATGAGGATACAATGTTGAGTGTCATACTGGGAACTGGCACTAATGCCTGCTATATAGAGCAGGTAGATGCTGTACCCAAATGGAGAGGAGCTCCCCCAAAATCTGGCGAGGTGGTATGATTCTCATAAGCCTCCCTCAATGAGCTTCTTCCTTACTTAAATCTTAGGTTGGATCCTTCAGCTTGCCTTGATTCTGAGTCAATTTGTATATCCTGATGTATGCTTTTTTCACTCACCAGAAATGGTTCCACAAAACAACTATAGTTCTTCCTCTCAATCAGGAGGCAGCAGCTAGCAATGAACATCTTTATGGGTGGACTATACATGTGCCCAGGTGTATTGTCTAGCAATGGGCACATAGATGTGAACATAGATGGCTTGTGATGAATCCAATGTGATGCTTGAAACATTATACTGAGAGATGCAGCTGGAGAGGAACTTGCAGATCATCAACATGGAGTGGGGCAATTTCAGATCACCCTATCTTCCACGCACATTTGCTGATGAGGAGGTGGACATAGATAGTGTCAACCCTGGAGATCAGGTGAGGTTTAGATTTGTAGAATTGGAGATGGAAGTGAGCAAATAAAAAATCATCTCTGTTTTCAAGCAGAAAAACTGAGAGATGTGTTGGATTGGGTGTGCCACAGTGGTTTGAGAAGATGATATCAGGAATGTACCTTGGGGAAATAGTACGTTGTGTACTGGCCAAATTTGCACAAGAGGCTGCTTTGTTTGGTGGACCTATTATCTCCCCCAAACTTTTGGAGCCATTCTCTCTTGGGTACAGATTCTTGTACTTGTCTCGCCAACATTACATCCACACTGCAGATCCTAATGAAAATAACCTAGTCAGGACCATTTGATATTCTTCATTAAAACTAACCAGAGGATGAATCTAAATATGACGGTGACTGCAGCACGCCATATGTCTCCAAAATACACTCTGATGAGTCTGCAGATCTTACTGAGGTGGCCAGAATCCTCAAAGATGTTTTTGAAGTAAGCTATTTCAGATACCAAATTATGCTCTCCCTTGCAATATGACAATGCTTTAAACCCAGATACAAAGCACTGTCATGAACTTGCTCCCATTTGTGTTCTGCCACAATAGATACAGAGTCCATAAGATGTTCACTGGCTATAACAGTACTATGTTGGGATTTGTCTCAGATTCGACGGACAACATTCCAAGAGCGGAAGATTGTGCATGACATATGTGATATCATTGCAGAGCGGGGAGCACGGTTGGCAGCTGCAGGTATTGTGGGGATACTGAACAAGATTGGAAGAGATCATGGGCCAACAGCAACAAATGGAAGTTATCTCTCAAGCAGAAGGAGCAAGACTGTGGTGGCTATGGATGGTGGTCTGTATGAGCACTACACCCAATATCAGGTCTACATGCGAGCAGCCATAGATGAGATGCTGAGTGAGACTGCAGCTCAGTCTGTGGTGATAGAACTTTCCAAGGATGGGTCAGGTATTGGAACTGCTCTGCTTGCAGCCTCCCATTCCCAATATCACACATTCTGACAGAACTCTGACACATGAAACTGGAATGTTGTGTGAGAGACTAAGTCCCTTGCAGGATACTACTTGTAGACACATGACATGGGATGGACCTCAACACCACACAAAGAGACTGCCCTGGCCAAGTCTCCCAGTAGTTCTGAGAACATCCATTTTGTGGTGGGGCTTGATGGTGCTGTCATGGTGAGCATCCAGAGACACTGCTCGGTGTATCATTATCAAGACTTCAACCAAGCAACAGACAGTTCTCTGCAATTTTCAATTGTAACAAGTATGCATCACTGGCTAAGGTGGAGCTCCGACCCAGGAGGAGATCTAGCACTGGGATCAACCTAGCTTCCTTAAGGTGGGTAGAAAGGGGCTAACTCTGGAAAACTCAATTATGTAACTGACCCAAGAATTCTAGCATTGGGATCATCCTGAACTCCTTTGAAGTTGCTCCATTGCTACCCGTTTTCAAACTTTCCTCACATTCAGAAATTGCAAGGCTTCATTCGTAGTTGAAAAATATGGTTTAGAATTTGATTCAGCTTGGGTATTTTCTATGTATGTTTTGGGATTTACACATCTGGGGCATGATGCGCATATATGTATCACAATTAGTTTTTATTTTCATTCTATCTCTATTTTCATTGAATCGGATTCCTAAGTGAATCAAATAATAAGCATTAAAATTGGTATTTGATTTTGGCAATTCACATTCATAAGGGAAACAATTGGCAAATTGACTACTCAATTTTTTCATGGCTTCATTACTTTAAACACCAATTAATCAAGATCTAACCATTCAATACTTGGGCTTTGTGCTGCTACCCCACTACCATTGACAATAAATTGATAAAAGAGATGAGTTCATTTTATAAAAATTAAGTTTCATTTGAATGATTTAATATAGAATGAATTTGCACAATGCAATTGGAATTGAATCCAAATTAATTGAATTCGATTTTAATTTAAATTCCTAAATGTAATTCAAATGCATTGAATGAAATTCATATTCAATTGCATTGAATTCAAATTCAAGTAAAGTGAATTGAACTTAAAATTATTATTATGTTTTTCCTTTGAATTCAATAGGCTTAGTGTTCTCATTGAAATTCCGATTGGATTGTATTTGGTTCAGTTCATATTAATTTTAATTAAATCAAACCGATTATTTTCAATTGATTTATTTTCAAAATTTTGTTGTCAATTCAAATTCAACCAAATTATGAGAAGGGATATGTTAATTTGCTTTCTCATATACACGTAGTTTTGTTAGTAAAAGAAGTGAGTAATTAGGTAGTTATAAAATGTTTTTATAATTGTCACATGGAGTCGATGAAAGGAATGAGTTAATTAAGTGGTTATGAAATGTTTTCATAATTGTCAACTGGAAAACATCCAATATTTAACATCCAATATTCCAATGGTGATGACCGCTTATGAACTTTATACATGTTTCACCTAAACTAGTTTCAAATATCATTGTTGATGAAATTTTATTTTTAATTTCTCTTTTTGATGAAATTCTGCTAGTAAATAAAAAGGCTAGTCCAATTTGACAAGGTTCAACCACCTAAGTAGCCCGGCATTTGACCATCCTAAGTTTACAAGCACCACAATCAAACAAGATCTAACCTTTCAGGATCTGATAAGAGTCAGTGACCTATGTGGCTGAAGATCCGACCATTCAATTTTTTCCAATATGCATGGCAATTGAACAAGATCTAGCTATCAAATATTCTCAGCTGCCAACATTGTCACAACTGTCCTATGGTGTAATTTGAAAATGAAACTTCCATTGTGGATGTTGGAAAAGAACACATAACAAACAAAGACGATATACTTTTAGGGTTTAGTCTGAAGTCATAGGGTGAAGGCATTATTGAAATAAAGTTGGCCCATGCAAGTAGTTCAGCACATGCCTAACTTTGGTAATGTCCTCACCCAAGGGCTTTAGGTGAACATAACGCATTAGCCCCTCATTATAAATAGTCAAAATTTCAAAATTTTGCACATGAGGCTTTGTTACATTTAGACTTTGATTTTAGTTTGTAGCATATTTCGATTTATTATTATTATTCATTTAATGTTTTACCATTTAAAATGAAATCCTTCTAGGGATGTTAATCAATGAATTTGAAATTTGAAATATATATATCATTACTTGTGATGACTCCATGAAACGTTGGCTTCAAATTAGGGCATATTGTATATACAAATGTTGTATATGATGATGTATATGGCATATATATATATGTTGTTGACATATCAAAAATTGATTCATTTTTAACAACTCTTGAGGTCTTAAATTTAGCATGCAATAAATTAATAATAAAAAATTTGCGAAGTTCATTCATTCATAAGTTCATACATTTTAAACACAAATATCATGCATTGAAAACATGTTTGACACATGGATAAATGTGTTGATGAATGTTACAAAAACTTGTGAATGGATGAATGTCACACTAATTTCACATCTTCTCATAAAGTTGTGTGTTAAATGTGTTTTCAATGTATGATATCAATGAGTAAAATTTACAAATTATGAATGAATGAATTTTGCACAATTTTTATTACTAAATTGTGAAATGTTAAATTTAAGACCTCAAGAGTTGTTAAAAATGAATCAATTTTTTTATGTCATTCTTCAATGTATGTTACATCACAATACATAGGTTGCATGAAAATATTGATTTTAAAGTTGATTTGAAATTTATTAGTAGGTTATTGATGAATGTCAATTACATATGCAAGGAATCATTTATCATAGACTTACCCACCTCCAATTTTCAAAAGTTCACATAATGGTCATTTCGAAAATCAAATAATAATAAGGATAAGAGCCAAAAAGTTTTTATTAAAAATATTAATGAATGTTTTGTATATACCAAACATATATTTCCAACATAATGAATCAAAATGATAAAATGAAAACTTTAAGCTTATTCTAAAAACTACCAACATAAACTATAGTTCAATTAAATAAAACTTAAATATTTGCAAAAAAGTCCAAATTCATGTGTAACAAATTAGATTTTTAAAATTTTCACCTTTTCAAATTAAAAATAATAATTAATGGCTATATAAATAATAAAATAAAGCCAAAAGTTTGAAAAAACTTTTGTGCATTCCTAAAGAATAATCATATTTCTGTGGTTGTGATTTGTATAAATACTATCCATTTCTAATTTAAAGGTTTGGTTGTTGACTAATTTTAGGGTTGAAAACTTTGGAATATCATCAATTCAAGTTTATTTTTGTTGAGAATTCAAGCTCAACTAGTTAGGTTTCATTAGTTACTGGAGTAAGAAAGTAACTAGGTTACCTTCACAAGGTTGAATTACTTTTGTTACTTATTTTAGTTTGGTTATTTGTGGTTTGGTCTTTTAGTTAAATACCTTGATGTTGATGGTTTGCTTCTCTTTCTTTCATTACACAAGTTTGTGTATTTCTTGTGACAAGAACCTTGGAGAGTTATTGATGTTGTGTTTTGTGTTGTGAGCATTATGTTATAGTTTCCTTTCAATAAAGATTTATGTTTGCACTTGAGTAGATCTCCTATTTGTTAACATGGTATCAGAGCTTAGGTTGTTTGGTGAGAAAGTTGAAAGAGATCTAAAGCTAGAAAGTATCTAGAAGTAGAGCTTGAGAGTCTCTAGTAATATCATAAGGAGTTTGTCAAGTGCAAAAGAGAAACGGGGAAAGGAAAGAATGTGAAGAGAAAGAAAAGAAAAGAAAAGAGGTGAGAAGAGATCAACATATCAAAATTGTGGAAGTCAGATCTTTAAAGCAAGATCTAGAGCTACTGTGAAAAGATCTTGAAGTGAAACTTGGAGAGGTTGTAGAAGACTATAGGACGCTTCTATTCTCAAATTTTCAAAAGAAAAGGATATGTTTTGTGAGAGTTATGAGCTTTTGAAAACTCTATGCTATATCTGGTTTTTTAGTCATATCTCTTTTGTTTGAGCTTTTTTGGATTTGCAGCTTTGCGATTTTATAAATCATATAGGAATATATGTGTGAGAGAAATTTCATGTCATTTGGATCTGTATTGAGAGAGATCCAAGCATTTGAAGTTTCAATCTTAGTTTTGAAGTCAGTTTCTTTTGAAAGTGATATCTCTTTATAGTCATCATCAATAGAGCTGAAATTTTGAGCAGATGTAGAAGACATATATCTCATGTGTTTCCTAGAATCTCAAGGATTTTGGAGTTGCTGAGAGTGAGTTGTAAGTCATTTTGTTTTTCAGGTCCCAGTTTGAGGTGACTTCAAGGAAGTAGCCAGATCTCTCAATTCATGAAGTTAAATGAGTTAAATTTTGAGAGAAGGTAGTAGGCATAGTGTTCTATGTTTCACCAAAATTTTAGATCGATCCAAGGTCATATGTGTGTGGAGTAGCTTTGCAAAGTTGTTGTGACAGAAGTTTGTTTTGAAAAGACATCAAACTAAAGTTTTGAAGTGGAGCAAATACAACTTGGGAAAACTTGAAGGAAGGAGTTTGAAGATTGGGAAGCGCAAATACATTATCAAGACCTTCATACAAAAATGTGGTATGTAATCATGTACTTAATACCATACGAAATATTATACGAGATACGTACCTATACGTAAAACCTATGTATAATATAGAATTTTGTATAATACTCAAGACATACATACATATGCAAGGTCTATCTTGTTCAGCCCTAACCCTAACCCTAATCCTAAAAACCTAAGGAAGGAAAACCCTAACCCTAACCCTAGAAACCCAAGGAAGGAATTAAAATCATTTTGAAACCCCAAGAAGACATTGAATGGTGCCTTGAGAAATGGCGGACAATCTTTCTCAAATTGCAATTGAGAAACTAAACAAGAACAATTTCCAAGTGTGGAAATTTAAGATTATGAATTTTTTGATGGGGAAAGGCTATTGGGAATTCATAACTGGTGATGAGAAAGAACCTCCTCTCCTAGAAAACCCCACACAACAACAAATTCCAGCCAATAAAACTTGGCATGAAAAAGCAAGGAAAGTCTTGTATTGGCTTTTTATGAGTGTGTCTGATTCCATGATTGTGCATATTCAAGATGCAAAATCACCCAAGCAAGCTTGGGATACATTGGTGAAGATGTACAGCACCAATACACAAGCCCGCAAAATGCAGCTCAAGCAAGAGTTGCATAATCTACAAAAAAACAAGATGAGCATCAATGACTATTCTACAAAGGTGAAAAACCTTGCAGATGCTCTTGTATCTATAGGAGCCCCTGTAGATGATGAAGATTTAGTGGCCGTGAATTTAAATGGACTTCGAAAAGACTATAGTCAATTCCGTACCTCAATTGTAGTTCGAGAAACATTTTCCAACTTCCAAGCTTAATAACACTACTTATAAGTGAAGAGATGAAAATTGTTGGTACGTCATCCAATGGAGGATCACAAGAAAGTGTTTTCTACTCAAATACCAATACAGGTAGAGGCAAAGGTGGTAAAACCTCATTTCGAGGTCGACCCGGAAGCTCGCATGGTGGACATCAACAACATGAAGGTCAAGCTCATGGAGGTGGACGAGGAAACTTTGGAGGAAAAGGAAGTCGAGGAAGTCGTGGAGCTCGTGGTGGAAGTCATCAAGGTCAACAACCAAATAGCGATTCAAATTGCTACTACTGCGGGAAACCTGGGCACATGGCAAAGAACTATTATCAAAGGGAGCATGATGCACAAAATGGAAAGCTGCAACAAGGGAATTATGCATCAACTAGCAATCAAGGTGATGAGCAACTATTTGTGATGCAGCACATGGCAAATTCTATGATAGGAGGTCAGACAATAATGTCTGGTATGTGCATTCTGGAGCTTCAAACCACATGACTAGCCATGGAAAATGGTTTAGATACGCAAAGGATTTGAAGACACCAAGGTTTGTGGAAATTGGTGATGACACTACACATCCCATCACACAAATTGGCAAGGTGCCATTGTCCATGGAAGATGGGCAAACAAAGTACCTGAAAGATGTACTTCATGTTCCAACCATAACAAAAATTTGGTCTCCGTAGGCCAGATGGTGGAACAAGCTTTACAGGTGACATTCAACCCAAATGAATGTTTTATGGAAGACATGAAGAACCAATGCAAATTGATTGCAAAAGGGGAAAGGAATGGACGAATGTTCACCTTGGATGTGAACATGCCTGAGGTGAATTCCATGTTATTCACACATGGAAAAGGAGCTGGAGACATTGGAATTTGGCACAAGCGAGTTGGCCATGTTAATCTCCAATGTCTTAAGCTCATGGAGAAACAAAAACTTATTGGAGGTCTTCCCAAATTTGGAGCAAAAGAGGTGATGTCAGAGGTTTGTGAAGCATGCCAATTGGGGAAGCAAGCTAGGCATCCATTCCAAGCTCAAACAACTCATGTAAGTTCCAAACCTTTGTAAATGATCCACTCAGATGTGTGGACCACGAAGACAAAATCCATTGGAGGATGCAAGTACTACGTGAGTTTCATTAATGACCACACAAGGAAGGTGTGGGTCTATTTCATGAAACACAAAGGTGAAGTGTTTCAACATTTTTTGAATTTCAAAGCAATGGTGGAGAAGGAGAAAGGTGTGAGCATCAAGTGCCTAAGGTCCGATGGAGGGAGAGAATATTTTTCAAATGAATTCAGCGAATACTTGAAGGAGCATGGAATTCAAAGGAAGTACTCATGTAGTTAGTCCCCACAGCAGAATGGAGTTGTTAAAAGGAAAAACAGGCACATTGTAGAAATAGCACGTGCCATGTTGAATGAGAAGAACTTGCCAAATTACTTTTGGGCTAAAGCGATAGCAACTGCAGTCTACATCATGAATCGAACACCCACAGTGGCAGTTCATGGCATGACACCTGAAGAAAAATTCACTGGCAAGAAACCCGATGTTTCACACCTCAGAGTGTTTGGTTGCATTGCATACATGCATGTTCCTGATGAGAAGAGATCAAAACTAGACCCAAAAGCTGAGAAATGTATCTTCATTGGATATTCTTCAAAACAAAAAGGATATAGATGTTTCAGCCCTTCCACTCGAAAGTTGCAAGTGAGTAGAGATGTTGTGTTTGATGAGATGGCTAGTTGGTACTCACCATTGAAGGTAGCAGAAGATGGAGAAGCTAGAAATGGTGATGTTTCATCAAATGTGGAACAAGAATCACAATTAATTAGTGGACCACAAGAGTCTTCAATTAGTGGGTCCAGTAACACTCCATGGAAAGGAAGATTAAGATCTTCAAACATTATACATGGTAGTTCTCAAACATCATTTAGAAATTCTCATGTAGATGGTGAATCAAGTGAGTCAGAGAAGAGTGAGGGTGAAGAATCAAGAATCACCTCGATTACTACTCCTGGAGCTCGGATGGTCAAGAAAGTTCTGAATACACCTGACAACAACATTGGAATATGAAGATCTTCACAAGTCAAGTACCATGTACAAAGACTCACATATGATGGCTTTGTAGCTCATCATTACGCATACATGGTGAGAGTTATACAAGAGGTTGAACCCACTTGTTTTGAACAAGCGGTTGGAAATCCTAAGTGGGACAATGCGATGGATGAAGAGATGGCGGCTTTGAATGCGAATGCTACTTGGGAATTGGTAACTTTACCAAAAGACAAGAAAGCAATTGGGTGCAAATGGGTGTACAAAGTCAAACACAATGCAGATGGATTTGTGAGCAAATACAAAGCAAGATTGGTTGCCAAAGGTTATGCCCAAACGTATGGCATAGACTATGAGGAGACCTATAGTCCAGTTGCCAAAATAACAACTGTAAGAGCAATCATTGTTATGGCAACAGCAAAAGGATGGTCTTTACATCAAATGGATGTAAAGAATGTTTTTCTTCATGGAGATTTATAGGAAGAAGTGTACATGGAACAACCACCAGGTTATGTGGACCAAACACATCCTAATTTGGTTTGTAGGTTGAAGAAAGCTTTGTATGGCTTGAAGCAAGCACCTAGAGCTTGGTCAAACAAGATAGTTCAATATCTTGTCACAAGTGGATTTCAAACATCCAATGCAGAATTTTCATTATATGTGAAAAAGACAGATCATGGGATTGTAGTCATAGTCATCTATGTTGATGACCTGATTATCACAGGAGATAATGATGCAAACATCTCTGATTTGAAGAAGCTTTTGAAGCAAAAGTTTGAGATGAAGGATTTGGGAGAGTTGCGTTATTTCCTCGGCATTGAAGTAATCCATTCCCTGAAAGGGATATGGTTACTACAAAGGCAATATGCCTTGAACAAATTGTCTGAATATGGGATGACAAGTTGTAAACCCATTTCAATTCCATTGAAGCAAAATGTGAAGTTGAGTGCTGATGAAAGAGACTACGTGGAGGATACCACTATGTATAGACGCATAGTGGGGAGTTTGATTTACATGACCATCACAAGGCCAGATTTGAGTTATGCAGTTGGAGTGGTGAGTAAATTCATGCAAACACCACGAAAGCCACATTTGGATGCAGTGAGGCGCATACTGAAGTACATAAAACATACCTTACAATATGGAATTTTTTATGAAGCCAAGAGCCTGTTACAAGTACATGGATACACGGATGTTGATTGGGCTGGCAATGGTTCAGATAGAAGATTAACCAGTGGTTTCATGTTTTCTTTTGGAAGTGGTGCTGTTAGTTGGAACAGTAAAAAACAACCAACAGTTGCATTATCAAGCACGGTAGCAGAATACAGAGGTGTAGCAATTGATGCATGTGAAGTAGTTTGGTTATAAAAACTACTCTTAGATTTGGGACCATCAGTGGATGCTCTTATTATCATCTATTGTGATAACATTAGTAGCATACTACTTGCTGACAACCTGGTCTATCATGCTAGGACAAAGCACATTGAGGTGCACTATCACTTTATTAGAGAAAAAGTTCTAGCAAAAGAAATTGACCTCATTCATGTTAGTACCGAAGATCAAGTTGCTGACATTTTCACAAAGGCTTTAGGTACAGACAAGCTAAAGAAGTTTAGAAAAATGCTTGGTGTATTAGAAGTGGATTTGAGCTTGAGGGGGAGTGTTGAGAATTCAAGCTCAACTAGTTAGGTTTCATTAGTTACTGGAGTAGGAAAGTAACTAGGTTACTTTCACAAGGTTGAATTATTTTCGTTACTTATTTTAGTTTGGTTATTTGTGGTTTGATTTTTTAGTTAAATACCTTGGTGTTGATGGTTTGTTTCTCTTTTCTTCATTACATGAGGTTGTGTATTTCTTGTGACAAAAACCTTGGAGAATTCTTGATGTTGTGTTTTGTGTTGTGAGCATTATGTTGTAATTTCCTTTCAATAAAGATTTATGTTTGCACTTGAGTAGATCTCCTATTTGTTAACAATTTTTGTGAATTTATTCTAAACAAGAATGACATTATGTGGTTTTTGAATATTCCAATGGATAAAAATATTTTGAGGTTCCTTTGTAAAATTTGATGAAAGATATTCCAAATTAAATTTAAGGAAAGTGATAACAATCAAGATTGGACACAATATAGTTATTACCCAAAGGATAAATGTGTTAATACTTGTTGAATATAATCTACGAAGACATATATTCACCTTGACTTCCTTGTTTTTTTTTCATGTTTCACAGTCAGTTTGTAATTTTGATCTTGTTTACAATTATAACAAACAAAAAAAGAAATTAAAAATAATGATATGCAAAGGATCATTTTTAATGAAGTTTATGGAGACATTCAAATATTAACAACATTTAGTGAAGTAACAAGATACATGAATTGTTTAATATTCTTATTTTTTTATTTTTTATTTTTAATCATTTTTTGCATTGTTTTTTCTTATGTATTGATTAGATATATGGTTATTGTCATTGTTTTGTTTTTAAAAGTGTCACAATGGTTGTCAAAACCCCAAAAAACAAAAAAAAGGTAATTCCTATTAGTTATGTTAAAACATCTTTAACAACAATAAAAGGTTTTGTCCCATGATTTAGTCAATATTGGTCATTCAACCTTATATTGAAATTCAACCCATTTGTATTTCAAAATGTAAGTTTTACTAATTATTTTAAGCATTTTAGATTATAGTTAAATTATTTATATTTTCATATATTTTATATATTTATATTTTCAAATGTTAAAAGTGAAAAATAAATAATTCTATTAAATCCTATTTTTTAAAATCTCAAAATGGAATGAATTTTAATTTTAAAATTATATTATGAAAATTCACCTATCTATTTTATTTTTCTTTATTTGAAATTTAAAGACATTAAATTAGTTCAAGTAATTTACACGTGCATTAGTTATGTTCTAATAACTAATGTCCATTTGTAATAAATTAAAATGATGTCTTTAATATTATCTTCAATTTTTTCACATGTCATGTTATTATATTTCATTTTTTTCCACAATTTTATTTATATGTGAATCATTATAAAAATTCAGGAAATGAAAACATGAGATTTGAAAAATTTACTTTTCATTTGTTTTACAAATTTGATTCAAAAAATCGTAATACTAATTTTTTATTATTTTAAAAGTGCCACATCATCAAAAGTAACATTATACTCACAAGCAACAATATCTAGATGATTAATTTCCATCATGTTAATGGGATTAATCAAGTTGTACAACTCCATGTGAATGCCACATGTGTCCAACATATTGTTGATTTTCATTATATAATTAGTTTTTATTAGTCAAAAAGGACATAGTTAGTCACTTTTTACAAATGAACTTGATTTTAAATTTTATGTTAATTGGAGTGCTATTAGTGAAAATAACATATTTATGTTATAATGTCACATGGGTTGGAACATGTTAATAGGAGCCAAAAATGTTTCAAGAGCCCTAAAAAAATTTCCAACTATAATAGATATGTTTTTGTTTTGACACTTTATTTTTTTGCTAATCAATCTAAGTTGTACTGAATGAATAATATGAGTGTTCATGAATTCAAATTAAAAATTCATTAACTTTAATTTTAGGTAGTGGTTTTCGTAAAAAACTTTTGAACTTGAATAGTAATTATGTAAAAAAATTAACTATGCAAAGGAATATTTTAACATAAAAAATTAAGATTGTAGAAGAATTTAGATGATGGTAACTTAATACTCACGTTCAAAAGCACTCACAATTTAAAAGTTATGAAATTTAAAAGTTTTTTAAATTCAAAATTTCAAAGTTATTTACCACATGTAAATGCAATGTACATGACATATAAATAATGTTTTCACTTATGATACAAGAAATTAAAACCTAAAATGACTGGCATATTTTAGTATGATGAAATTGATGTGATAATTTTTCAAAAAGAAAACCTAGAATCTAGCAAAATCTAGACATGTTGAAACCTTATTGTTTATGTCTACGGTAATTTCATTGATTCCTATTAGCATGTTTTGACCCACGTCCCTTCAAATCTTTATGTGTTTTTGCTAATCACATCTCTTTAGTTTTCTCCAAGATCTCTTCTAGTTTTTTATGAATTAATTCACAAATTTGATTATAGTTGAAGTTGGACCTACGTATTAATATGGCAAACCTTCAATCATTGTTCATTTGAAATTCATACAAAGTAGATTGTTAGTTCTTCAAGATATATTTTCAAAAAACAAGCAAAATTATTTGATTCGTGAAATTGTATTTGCCTTTTGATTTCTAGTAATTTTATTTATATTGCTATTGTATATACAACAATGTGCTATAATCTAGTTAGTTTGAAAGCTCAATTTAAGCTTCTTTGTTTTTTTGCTTCAATTATGTTTCATGTTGTAGTTTTAGAAGTGCATTGAAGTTGAGTAATATTTCACTTTAGAATTGTTGCTTTTAGTCCTATATCGTTGTGATACATAATTGTGGATAGTTTTTAAAATGCCATCATACGGGTTTGCAAATTTTAAAAACAACGATAGCTTTGTTGATTAGGTTAGTAGTATGAATCCTATATATTAATTCACTACGTTTGTCAGTCTGTGATAGGGCTTGGTCTACCTTTTTCGTGTTCATACGGGAAAAAACTGCCAAATTCCAGAGGCCATAAATTTGTGGGCCAATGAACAGGGTCGTCCATTCGATAAAATCCTTTTCACACCAGAAAATTTCACACATGACTTGAAGCTATTGGAAATCTTGCATTGGAAACTATCTGTTCCACAATGCAGGATTTCCAATTTGTTTTTTCTAAAACTTTAATTCCATTCTGTGTCTATGTTTTTGCTGTAGCGAAGAAGAGCGCAAGTGTTTGATTAAGGTGTGAAAGAAGCCACAGGATCTTGCACTGCAAAATTGCGTTAGTAGAATTTTCTTCCTTTGTTTCGTCTTCATCATTATTGCATGCTTAGCCATAAGTTCAAAATAGAGAATGGTTC
Organism: Sphagnum tenellum; assembly: GCA_963921925.1. NCBI lineage: Eukaryota > Viridiplantae > Streptophyta > Sphagnopsida > Sphagnales > Sphagnaceae > Sphagnum > Sphagnum tenellum. The sequence continues at coordinate 2,754,875 of OY998155.1, forward strand.
TATTTATGCATGAAAAGTATGCATGGGCTGCAAGGGCTTCAAGACAGAATATCAGACAGACCCAATATTTGCTATTGTCTTTGGTTTGGAACTTAATGTGGGGCTTTTGTGTCCTGGAATTTATGGTAAAGTGGATTTCTTTGGCACCTGAATTCGTAGCAACTGAAATACCTGAAAGACTAAGATCAATTAATTACTATTCTGTTTCAGATTTTTTTTGGGCTACAAATAGTAGTCTAACTGTTTAACTGGCCTGTAAACTGTTTGCAAAGTGGATGCAAATCTGCACAGATGGAAAAAGCAGGTTTCATGGAGCATGATTTCTCTCCCAGGAAAAACTCTTGGAGGCACCTGATACACCAAGGAAAGCACTTCATCAATATATCACACTTTAGCAACACTAATGGTCACAGCTCAAGGCAAGCCTTAAAACTCCTTCCCATATATCTTCTATATCATTGAAAATAGAGATTGCACATAACAACAATCAGAGTAAAGGGGTAGCTGTAGTTGATGCACCAGCAGATTCAAGCCTGGGAACCTCCAAGTGAAGCAAAAGGCTAAAGAGATCCTTAGCATCTACAGACTGTACTACCATATTGCCAACAGCAGAACCAGCTGACCAACACTTCCTTTTTCCCACAAGGGGCTGGACCTTCCAAGTCCATTCAGGGCCCCTGGCTACCACCGCTCAGCCATCAATGACGGTGCAGCTCACCTCCCTGCAGCTCCTCATGCACATCCTGTAAAACAATACGTCTGCTGGCGCTGCGCCTATTGTGAACGCCGCCTCCAGGAACAGGCTGATGCCGCTGACCACCAGCGGAACTATTTAGACCGCATGTTCATCGCAACTAGGCGGCAACAGCGGGACCGCGACCACGAGCAGCACGCAGAGGCCTGTGCCCGGCTGACAAACCAGGAGCGGCGCCGCAACCGCGAGCAACATGTGGAGGCTCATGCCCGGCTAACATACTAGCAATGCCAGCAGCAGCGGGACCGCGACTGTGAGCGACACCGGCAGGCGCCAGGTCAGCAAGAATTACACATAGCAGCCTGCGTCCCCCTTTCAAAATTTGATGAGGCCAGTGTTCTGGTGCTTGACATAGGGGGTAGGAGAGCTGAATACCAGTAGTGCCGAGCTATGATTTGGCCTGATGAGGCTTCCTGGGGACACGCAGACCTTTGTTGTGCTAAAGGCAGATCTTGCAGTTGTGAGGCCCTTTTCCCCATTCCTCTTCCTCAACCAATGCGGGACCTGCTCACTTCTGAGCCTACCCTTGGTGCACGCCTCCCCCTTGCCACCGTATCTTTTCGTAAGCACATCCGGAAATACAATTCCTCCTTATAGATGGCCTCCTCTGGCATTAACATCCAGTCACCCGCACATGGGGTCAGTATGATTGCCATAAGGGGCGCTGTGCATCATTTGCTGGGGTCGTTGGCACCTCCTCAAGGGAGCCTCCATCAGTTTGCCCAGCTGTATATCATAAACAATGCGGATGTTCAGGCTGCTACCTGTTTTGCTGCTCTCGGTCAAGGCAATATAGACCTCAATCATCGCACTTTATAGGAGCTACAGCAGATGCTTTTGGGGAGCAATGTCTATGTTTAGTGCTTTGTGCAGGCCATGGATTTGCCCCCTCAAGACTTGGCTAACTATGAAATTGTCATCTGTGTTGATAGCAGTGTTGATCGTCGGCGCTACAACGCCCCCACGTCCAACAAGGTGGCTAGCCTGATGCCTGGTGAGTGAATGGGGTGGCTGCATGGCTCCTTTTTGGTGCCCCATTTTGTGCTATTTTGAATGGTGTTGGCCGTCTTAATTACTATGTCCCTCGACAGCACGTTCCTTCCATCATCCAAACAACTGTCCCGGCTGTGCCTGATTTGTCTTCCCTTTAGTGCCTGCTCACAAGCGATAGTGACCCAGACGGTGACCCTGAAGGTAGCAATCCACGAGACATCAGGGTGCAGGCTAGGGGCGAGGGGTTTTGGAGGATTAGTGATGCCCACTTTGCTTATGACCCTCTGCATTTTATCTTGTTCCACCCAAATGGAGAGCCCGGTTGGCAGCCAAATATTACTGGTGCTACCCCAGCGAGGCTAAGCTCTGAGGACGAGCAACAACAGCCATCTGAAGATGAGCAATAGCCTGATGCAGAGCTGACAGTGGACCTCGGGCGTGGTGGAGGTAGGGGTAGGGATAGGGGCAGGGGCCGTGGTAGGGGTAGGGGTAGGGGTAGGGGCCAAGGCAAAGGAGCTACCGCAAGGGGCATCGTTCGCAAGGTTACTGCCAGGGAATACGCGGCGTACTTCATGCATGACCGCAACCCTCCCACCAACAGCACGTTCACTTATGGCAAGAGGCTATATCAAGAGTGGGTGGTTGACCAGTACTCCAAGGTTGAGGGGTAGCGGCTGTGGTGGGTGCGCTTCAACCAGACCACCCTGCATGCTGACCAATATAAAGGAATGGTAGATGCCATGCAGCAAGACGGGGCTAAGAACACCAACTTTGGGCACATGGTGGTCCTTCCAGCCACTTTTGCTGGTAGCCCCTGCCACATGAACTAGCTCTACTAGGATTCCATGGCCTCGGTCAAAAAGTTTGGGAAATCTGACCTATTCATAACCATGACGTGCAACCCAAATTGGCTAGAGATTTTACATGAGCTGAGGCCTAGGGAGGAAGCCAACGATCACCCTGACTTGACATCCAGGGTGTTCAACATGAAGCTCAACGCCCTCCTCAAAAACCTTTTGCAGAATGGTGTATTGGGCACTACGGTGGCGGACATCCATGTGGTAGAATGGCAGAAGCGGGGCTTGCTGCACGGTCACATTTTGATCATTCTACGCAACCAAGACAAGCCGCATGACAACAGTGATTATGACCGAATCGTGTGTGCTGAACTTGTAGACAAATCCACCCACCCTGAGCTTTACAACATTGTGACATCTCGCATGTTGCATGGGCCCTATGGGGCCTTACATCCCTCATATCTTTGCATGGTGAATGGGGCTTGCAACAAGGGTTATCCCAAGACTTTCCAGCCCCAAACTGAAGACTCCACCGGCAGCTACTCAACCTACCAGCAACGGGACAATGGCAGGACCTTCACCCACCCCACGTAAGTGCAGCTGTTGGAAATTTGGCAAGTGAGTTGTTGTCCTGTGCACCTGACCATAAGTATTTGTGTTTGTGTCTGAGTCTACCTACGAGAAAGGGACTAAAGCAGCTTAAAACCAGATGCTTCACACCATCATCACATGGCGTCTTTTGGACGCCAAGGTGATTGACAATTTCTTGTTGCAACCCCCTCCCCCTTGCAGCTCGGGCTTTGTCTTTGACAATCGTTGGGTCGTCTCGTACAACCCTTACCTAACCATGTAGTACTAATGCCACATCAATGTTGAAGTCTATAGCTCCATCACGGCTGTGAAATACCTTTACAAGTATGTTTACAAGGGTCACGACCGTGCTTTGGCAATGGTGTAGCCAGAAGGTGGGGCACCGCTAGCTGCAGCGCCTCAGGCGGCTACAGGTGGGGCCGATGGGAACAATGTGCCTGCCGCCCGGGATGAAGTCCAAAATTACTTCGATGGGTGGTATGTCAGTGTCAGCGAACCTTGCCATTAGCTTTTTGCCTTTGACTTGCACGGCATGCACCCCAATGTTTACCGCTTGGATGTTCATTTGCCTAATGAGCAGACCACTTACTTTCTTGAGGGGACCACGGTTGGGGAAGCCATGATGCGCAACAATTCCACCACTTTGACTGGGTTGTGTGACTTTAACGGAAAAGCCAAATCTGAATGCGTGGCTGCAACCACTTTGGCTCGCAACAAGAACGACCTTACACCGCCACTGCCTACTACGCTAACCACACTGTACCCTGATTATCTCGAAATCGATGTGTGGAGCAAATCCGAAAAGGAGTGGCACCTCTGGAAAAGGGCAACGGGGCGGTGGGGTGCAGGCCGAAACAATCATGTCACATTGGGAATTGTGGGGTGCATGTACTTTGTGCAACCCTAAGAGGGCGAGTGTTATTATCTACGAGTTTTGCTTACCCACGTTGCGGGGGCCACATGCTTTGAGGACCTCAGAACTACCCACCAACCCCACACGCCTACCACAGTTGTGCACCCCACTTTTAAAGTTGTTTGCCTTGCACGTGGCTTGCTGCAAGATGATGCTGAATGGGACCAGTGCCTTTCAAAAATTGTTGGCGTGCAACTGCCCAGAAGCTTGCGGCAGCTTTTTGCCAGCCTGTTGATTTTCAACAACGTCACCAATCCTGGGCAGCTGTGGGACATGCATAAGGGAGCCCTTATGGAGGATTTCCTGCACCAAGCACGCCAGGTGAGTGGCTAAAAGGCCTCCACAAAGGAAGTGTATATTACAAGCCTCCCTATCGTTGGGTTGTGATGGTATAAGTTGTGCTCTGCTGTTTTCCTTGAATTGCTGCTTGGAAACTTCTCTATTGAATGGCTGATTGTTGGATTCAATGTACTAGAAAGCTGATCCCTCAGCATCATTCCGCACATTTCATTTAATGAGTCTTACCACATATTGGTGTTGTAAATCCCACTGGATTGCGTCTGCTGAACCTAAGGCCAAGCTCCTCCAGGTGGTGCCAAACAAACTGCTGGATCCTATTGTAGACCAGATTTCGTTGCCAGCTGTAAGCGTGAATAATTGTGCCCTTCTCGATTATAACCCCTACCCCCGGCCCCCGATTGTGTCGCACAGGTAACGCCCAACCGGCAGCTGGACCAGGCCATCCTTGACCAGGGTCTACGGGAAGTGGAGTAGCTGCTGCAAGCCCAAGGGGGAAAACCCTAAAGGATTTTGAACTGCCTATTCCTGCACAGCTGGCTACCCCGAGGGACGCCGATGTATCCGAGGAGTGGGCCAGGTACAATGTGACGCGGCAAGCTTAGTAGCTTGCTCTGGATGTGCCTTTGCTAAATTAGCACCAGCGCTCCATTTACGACAATGTCATTGACGCTGTCCATGACCCCAGGCCGGTGGACAAAACCTTTTTTGTTGATGGGCTGGGAGGGGCTGGCAAGACTTTCCTCTATGGGTGCCTACTTAGCAAGGTGCGCTCTACTGGTGACATAACGTTGTTGATGGCATCTTCTGGCATTGCAGCTCTGCTTTTGGAAGGCGGCTGCACAGCTCACTCACGTTTCAAAATTCCTATAGCAGGCCTTTGTGGCTCCTTTGCTTGCTATGTTCCCCTGAACAATCCACAAGCGTCCTTGATTTGGGCTGCACGCCTCATTGTGTGGGATGAGGCACCCATGGCCCACAAGCATGTGTTTGAGGCTATGAAACGCACGTTCTAGCATGTTATGGGTGATGTTGACCCTGCCTTAAAGGACATGTTTTTTGGGGGCAAGGTTGTTGTCATGGGAGGTGAGTTTAAGCAGATATTGCCTGTGGTTCCTTGGGGCACGAGAGGTTAGATTGTGGATGCTAGTCTCAAGAGGCCCGCAGTCCTTTGGCACCATGTTAAAGTGCGTCAACTGCATGAAAACATGCGTGTTCAGAGGCTTTTGGCACATGGCGAAGCCAACGCCGCAGCCAATGCCCAATAATAGCAAGCTTGGGCAGACTACTTGCACGGCATCGGGGAGGGCACAGAGCAAGTCTTTCCTGAGGTTGGGGAGGAGGTTGTTTTGATCCCAGAAGAGATGTGCTGCCAGGGTGACACCATTGATAACCTGGTGGATGAAGTTTATAGTGACCTTGGCTGCTTCACAGACTCGTAGTCACGTAATGAGCACATCATTCAGAGGGCCAATTTAACTCCTCTGAACGAGGTTGTTGACAGCATCAACACCGCCATCATGAATCGGTTTGACCTCACCACACCTGACGGCACACCAGCACAACGTCACACGTACCACAACGTTGATTCTATTGTGCAAAGCGAACAGAGAGGGGTTTACCCCACCTGATTTCTAAACTCCCTCAGCATGTTAGGGGTGCCACCCCACACTATGACCTTGCAGGAAGGCTGCCCGATGATTTTGCTGCGAAATATGTTGGGCGGCTTTGCAAATGGCAATCGGCTTATTGTGGTCAAGCTGATGTAGCACATAATTGATGTTGAGATTGCCACAGGACCGGAAAAAGGCAAGCGCGTTTTCATTCCCCGCCTCAGCATCACTCCCTCTGACACGGAGAGGATGCCTTTTACTCTCCGCCGGCGGCAGTTCCCGTTGCGGCCCGCATTTGCTATGACTATCAACAACGCCCAGGGGCAGACACTGTAGACAGTGGGGGTGTACCTGCCCAAGCCTGTTTTTTGCCACGGGTAGCTTTATGTGACTTTCTCTCGGTGTGGTTCACAGCGGGGCGTCTGGGTGCTGGTCCGGGGTGGCAGCAGGGCGGCTCTGAATAGGGCCCCTACTGGCGTTTACACCAGTAATGTGGTCTACTGCAAGGTGCTGCAGTGATTCTTCTTATGGGTATTGGGTTCTCTGGGGTCTCCTTTGGACTCCCAGTTTTTTTTCAAGGCTTGAGCTTTGGTTTTGTCCAAGGGGTGGGTTGGATTAGATTGCATTAGACTAAAATGGGGCTTTTATATATATCATACATTCTCTCCATAGGATTTCTAGGCATGTAATGGATTTTAGATAAAGTGACCATACATGCTCATCCCAACGACTCATGCCTGTACCTGCAACCTCAAATGCAAATGTACCAGGAATGAATGTGATCATCAAGTGAAACATTGCCAATTGTCATCGCTGTTGCACTGCATCAGTGCCGTGCAGTGCCTTGCAGGCACGGGTTACCACTAGTCAAATGAATTTTCATTCTCTTTTAATTCAATTATGTAAGCCTCTATGCTAAAGGGCTTAAGTTAAACAATGGTGGATCATATTCAAAGGAGGTAATTTTCTAATCCCTTCTTTGGGCATCAAAGACCCATTATTGAGATTAATTATGTGTGCTTAAATATTCTCTAGTTTGAATTAGGTACAAAATTCTATTTTAATTTCATAAAGTTGATTCTATCATAAATTGGATATTTATGCCTTAAACGGCCAAAAATTCTAAAGCACAAATGAAAAATTAGCAAGTTTTTTTTGTAGATTTTGGCATCTTGGTAACAAAAAGAAATGGAGTTGCAAATAATACAAAGGACCTTTTTGGGAAAAACTGGATTCAAGAGTCACATTATCAGATTTTAAAACAAAAAAGTTGACATGTTTAGCAAAAGGTTCCAACATGTGGCTAAAATATAGGAGTAATAATTTTTTAATATTTATCTTTAACATGTAGCCAAATTTGGCTAAATCCGCTTGTGGATGATTGTCAACCAACCTACCTCACCAATTTGAAAAAAAAGGCAATTCAACAATGGTGCAATTTATTTTAAAGAAAAAAACCCAAATAAAATCATTGTTTGCAAACCTTAATAATATACACATCTGATGATTTCTAATAAATTATTCTTTTCCAAATCTGGCGGCTTAAAAAGTCCCAGAAACCCATTTACTTATTTATAAATTCTTTTTTACCGCATTTTAAAAATTTATTTATTTATTTTCCTAATTTTTTCTCAAAAAAGTTTTGCCACAAAACAGCAAAAATTCCCAAACCAAAATCACTTCTGGGACCCACTGTTTTTCTTTTCTCAATTTTGTGATGTTCATTTTTGGCTATAGCCCAGCGATGGTAGTATAAATTTATTAAAATCGTCTTTTATCCTGGCTAATCGCTTGAACAATGTGTAGAAACATGGCGATTTTGGCGTTTAAGAAAATAAATCGACTTTTGGCGGAAAAAAGGGGAGGGGAGGGGCGGGAAACATTCGACAGAATATGTATATTTTGAAAAATCATTGCGCGAAATGGCGAAAGTTCAGCACAAAAAAATGCTGCTGGAACCTAGTATAGACATCTGGCGGTTTGTTATAATTTTAATTTTATTTTATTTTTTCGAAATGTGGTGGTTAAGAGAATCCCAAAAAACCCATTTATTTATTTATAGCATTTTCTACTTTAAAATATGCCAACGAAAAACACGTTGTTTTATGCAGACAGAAAATACTTTATTTATTTTATCATTTTCTATTTTGAATTTCGCCAGGAAAATAAAAAAATCTTTGGAAATGCAGCAGAAAAAGACATGGTTTGGAAATGAAGCCTTAAAATCCTTTATTATTTTCTGTTTGCATTTTCTGTTTTAAAATTCGCGGCAAACGAAAACCAATAATGGAAAAATAATTTTGAATTAAAAATATATAAATAAAATAGCACGCTTTGGAGAAGCTGCCGGAAAGTCCTTCGTTCCGTTGTTGCTCTCTTCGTCGTCGCCGTTTGTCGCGGTTGCAATTCTGTTGCGCGCCATAGCTTTTGCACCTCTCCTGTCTTGTCGCAAATTTCTTGCTTGTCGCAAATCCTTTTGCTTGCTTTGCCTGCTGTGGAGATGGCAGCAGTAATGAGCACCATCGCTTCAGCAGAAACGGCAGCGTCGATAGCGATATCATTATCGACAAACAAGAGCTTCTCATCGTCCTCCATCTCTTCCTGTTCTTCTTGTTCTTGTTCGTCTTCTTTCACTATCTCTGCGCTGCCATCTCGTTCTTTGAGACTCCAGAGTGCAGCAGTAACAGCAGCAGCAGCAAGGAAAAATAGCTCATTACAATTGTGCTTAGGGTTCTCTGACTCTGTTGCTTTTGGCAGCTCCTGTAGTAGTGCCGCTTTGAGATCGTCTGTCCTTAGTAAGTTGAACTGTTGTGGCTCCAAGCTGCTGCTTACTAGGGCTGTGAAGATCTTTGCTATCGCAGTCGGGGAGAAATTGCCGGAAGCGGAGTTGGCGTTTCTGGATGAGGAAGAGAATGTGCATACGGTGAAAGTGTCGGAGCTCAGTAGAGGAAAGAAATTGGTACTGTTTGCGGTGCCCGGGGCGTTTACTCCCACTTGCTCGCAGAAACATCTGCCTGGCTTTGTGGAGAAGGCACAGGAATTGCGGGATGCGGGAGTGGACACGATTGCGTGCGTTTCGGTAAACGATGTGTTCGTTATGAAAGCATGGGGGCAGAGCGTAGGAGTGACAGCAGACAAGGTGTTGTTGTTTGCGGATGGGTTGGGGAAATTTACCAAGGCCTTGGGAGCGACACTTGATCTAACAGATAAGCCGTTCGGGTTAGGAATCCGCTCGCGCCGCTATGCACTTCTGGCGGAAGATGGCGTTGTGAAATCGTTGAATATGGAGGAAGGAGGAGCGTTCACTGTTAGCGGTCCCCAGGAAATTCTGAAGGCTCTCAAGGCGGTTGTATAAGAAGGTGACAGGTTCACACATTCTGATTGTCTCTGAGACCTATATAGTTTTGTCCATTCTGCTAAGGACTAGGGCAGTTACTCGCACTTTGTGTAAAAATCAGCAGGAATTAGACAAAGAAAGTTTTCAGCAGAATACCCAAACGTTTCCTTTTTCTCTGTTCATCTTTTTCTGGTAGAAAGGATTTTCTTCCACTTTGCTGTGGAATTCCTCATTGAATATTGTTAAAATTGGGAACAGGGCTGATGATTCATAACATGCATCACAATGATACCGCCACCTGTGTGCACTGTCTGGCTCGTGCTTTGGACTGCAGGAGTCAATTTTTCTTTTCTGAAATGATGCAAAGTATTCTTTCATTAGCATTTGCTTCTTTCAGCTAGGGTCTGGGGTTTATGGACACCTAAACCCTGATAGGTATTGCATGTATGAATGCCGAAAGAGAACAATGTGCATTGCACATGCTGGCTGTTGTTAATGCATGATGAGAAGCTGCCTGGCATGATCACAAGTACATTACAAGCTTGGATTGACTATGGACACTCATTTAGGTTTCAATATATAGATCATCGGTTTCTAAACCCTCCCAAAATTCTTGCTAACCCAAATCTCAGTCCCAAGTTTTTTTCTCTCCTTATACTGGTGTTCTACACTCGTTTTTATGGTGCTTCAATTCTGCTAAATGTGTTTCTGTCAATGGATGATGACGAAGCAGCATTCTGAAGTATACAGAGAGTGCACACGGATCATCATGTGCAAATTATTTTGTCAACATGGTTTATGCCACAGCTGATTCATTCAACAGATGGAGATGTAACTAGTGTGCAAGGGATATGGAGTACAGAGGGTTCAGTATGTTGGTGAGGGGAAAAACCATGGAAACACAACTGACTGGGGTTGTGGTAGAGTGATTAATTTGCTGGCATAATCAGATACAAGATCTGAGCTCATTCTGTATTTTTGACATACAGTACACAGATCATTAGCTTGACATTAGGTAGCTTTCACGAAAGACAACAGCAACTGGGTTGTTGGTTTTCTATTTCCAAGTAGATTAGCTTTCATTTCTTAATTAGGATGAGGATCTGGTTGCTCATAGACAAAGGAGTGTTTGAAACTTGGGGGCAAGTTGTAGAATATGGGTACAGGGTTTGCAGGTTCTGAATCAACATGCTCCAGCTTCAAAGACCCTCTTTCAGTGTCCCAGTTGTTTGGCTTTGTACAAGCTCTGGCTACAAGCAGGTTCCACACTTTTGCAAGGTGGCATATGAGTACTGTTTTGGCTGCCATGGTATCTGTCATCTATCTGATGAGTGAGTATGTTGTTGGCACTGCTCTGTTGGAATCTAAGCTCTTGCATAGCAGCACTAGTCATGGTGATGATGATGATTTTGCAGAAGGCTAAGTATATGCACAGGTTAGCAAGAAAAATGTTATACCAAGCTTTACAAATTGTTTGTATTTTTGCATCATTGAATCACCAGCCTTCTTCATGTCTGCATGCAGTTGAGAAGTGGAGCACCCTGAGTGTTGCTCTTTTCACAGGTAATTAGGTTTTCTTCACATGGCAGATTCTCTCTCTTTGATGAAGGTTGTGGGATTACAGTAATAAACCTTATGTGTATTTGTACCCTCCTCCCCATTTTTTTGTTCTCTGTTGAAGATTGTTTACTTGTACAAATCCGTCTTTGTGATTTGACAATACAGAGAGAGGTAGCTGGAGAGAGTAGTGAGAGGTAGGCAGTCTGAGGAAGGAGTTTAAGAAAGGGTTGAGCATACGGAACAAATTGTGTTCAGGGCGCAAAGGTAAGCACTTGCAGAAGACACTGAACAATGTCAAAGTTATGGTCTTGTGTGGCTTCATCACAGTTCTGGTCCTGTGAGGAACCATCAGAGGCAGTGGCAGCAGCAGCTTCTACAGCCCCACATAGGACCTTCAGGAGCTGCATGAGAACTTTGAGGGTGGTGCCAGTTATGAATGAACCCAGGTGAGTGTTGACCTCTGACTTGAAGGATTTGGAGGAAGACGACAGCAATCCTGAGCTCCACCTGAATGTGCCTTACACAGTCTTGGACCTGGTTTTGCCTGATCGCAGTTTCTCAGCCAAAAGCCTTGTGATAATCCTGCTGCCTGCTGAAATCTATCAAGAATAAGATTTGATTAAGTGTCGCCTGCATGAAATTGAGCATTTCTGCAACATGGCACATGTGGTCTTTTGGTCCAAGCTGCTGATTATCTGGGAACCTTATTGTGGCTTGCCTCACCCCAAGGTCAAATAGATTGACTTGGATGCTATGTTGACTGACATACTATTGGAACTCCCCATCAAGAACTACAAAGATTACAACCTGTTGCTCCCTGGCTACAAGGAGCTTGATTACAACCAGAAGGGCTGGGTGGAGTTTAAACACTGGCAGCTTCTTGTTCAGCAATTTGTCAATGGTCTCTGGATCTGTTGAATGCATGACCTCCAATGGGCTCCAAGTGTCCTGTCCAATTTGAAGCTGGGATGATCGTCACTCTGACAGGAAGCTCAGAGTTTGAGGCAGACCATCAATCTGCAAGGATTTAGTTTACTTGCAACACAAGACTAGCTCTGGTCGAACAAATTGTTTCGGGAAGAATTAGACTACCTGCAGCTTGGGCACTGGGTGATTATTTGTGAGAAGTATGACGAAGTGATGGAGAAGTATTAATCCAGTTATGGTGATGACCACTAGCCATTTATTACACACTGTGTGGGTTGCAAACCTTGTGGCAGCTATGGCAATTACTTGATGGAGTAATGCTTCTTGACCTAAATGAAGCAAGCTTTGAACTTTGCTGGCAACCAGATTCTTGAGATATATGGCATCAGCACTGCAATCTTGGGACTGGCAAGGTGAAGCACATGAGGTATGACTCTGCATATCTCCTGGATTTGAGTTTGGGTATGGACAATATGCAGATGCATTTGTTAGGGTGATTGCAAAAACTGATTGAAAATCAAAGTGAAATCCCCGTTTCCTTGTGTGAGTTGAGAACCACATAATCTATAAGGACAGGTACAGTCCTGTTGCAAAATGTAAAGATGCTCTGGATCTGCAATTTTCAGACGTGAAATGCAGCAACCAACAACTTTTCTCAGTGATAACAGAACATGCAAACAGGATCACATAGCTGTGAGATAGATGATGATCTTCACAAATTTGCAAGAGATTAAACATGCAAAAGTAGTTCCATAGCAGCTGTGAAATGTGGCTGTAACAATTGGTTTAATGTCACAAAGAGAATATGAATTTGGATACAATCAAAGCAAATCTTGCCTGGATTATTAGTATTTCATGTCATAGACAATTACAGCAATCGTCTTGGGTATAACAGAAACATGAAAGTGAAATCTCTGACGTTCATGCATCATTTTTGTGGAATTCAAAGGGAGGAAGATGCACTTTCGGTCTTCACATTTTTGGAGAACATTGTGAGTGAAATCTCTGATATTTGTGAGTTGGGTCTTGCAGAATTGAAATGGAGGAAGATGGAATTTTCCTAAATTACTTCACAATTTTGGACAACATTGCAAGTGAAATCTCTTACATTTGTATGTTGGGACTAGTGAAATTTCTAAGGAAGGAAGATGCAAATTTGCAGAATTCCTTGAGTTCTTCACAGATTTGGAGAGCACTGCAAGTGAAATCTCTTACCTTTCTGAGTGGGTCCTATGGAATTCAACAGGTGGAAGATGCACTTCTCTTAATTTCTGGAGTTCTGCACAATTCTGGAGAACATTGGAAGTGAAATCTTATACGGTTGCAAGTTGGGTCTTCATATGAAGTCAAGGGGATGAGGAAGACGCATTTTTCTAAATTACTGGACAATTCTTCACAATTATGCAAGAAACTATACTCAAGTGAGTTCCATATAGTACTAATGCTGCCGGGGTGGTGTGTACCAGGGGTTGAATTCCAAGAGAACAAGTGATATGCAAGTATGCAATTGATAAAAGAAAAACCTTGCAGGAATCTCACCTTTCAACATTCTAGTCATTGACTGTATGAACAAGCCAGCTCATCAGCTCTGCCTCTTGTGGCAAGTTCCAAGTGTTGCATGGAATTCCCAAAAAATGAACTCACAGTTTATAGTAACACTTGCTGAGCATTCCTCAAAATGTGGGACCAAATGAAAATTACTTTGCTCTGTAGTCTCTCCCCCTTTACAGTTAACATTTGCTGAACATTCTTCAAAATGTGGGACAGAATGAAAACTACATTGTTCCATAGGACCTCTCCCTAGTCTCTTCCTTTTCCACGCAGACCCAACAACAGATCCAACACGAGAACTGTCGTCTCTCACTCCTGGCTGGTGATCCATTCATGCAAGGGATCAATCTCCCAACTTGCTGTGGAAGTGCTTTGGCAGCTTCAACATGAATTATATTCTTTTCAGAAATGTTTAGATTTTCAAAACATAGTTTTTCAAGCAACAAAATGTTGTGAAGGAAAAATGGAGAATATTTTGGAATATTATGCAATGTTTTTAGTTTTCAACATGGAATCTTCAAAATAAAATAGTTAACGTAAGACCTTGGCAGCTTTGGCACAAATTATATTAATTTTAGAAATGTCAAAAATTCTGAAAAAAACCCACTTTTTCTCAAAGGCAATTTTCTTGGTGAAAGGAAGCCAAGAATATTTTTAGAATATTCTGGAATACATAATTTTTCAAAAAATGAAATCCTGAAAATTAATGGGTACTTTGGTATTTCTTCCTCACCTGTGTAAAATGTTGTTGTGAAGCACATGAAAGTCTTAAAGATTCTAGAGAAGAATAAATAAATAGTCCTATTTTTTTCTGCATGGGGTTGCTGCAGGCTCTGTGTAGTAAGTAGAATATTATATGATGATTTTTTTTTGAATGATTTTTTTTTTTTTTTTTTTTTCCCCCCCTCCTCCCTACCAACTTCAGTACTAATTAAGTAGGAAAATACTATTTGAATTATATAGATTTTGAAAAATTGCTAAGCCGATGCAAGGATACTATAGGAATGTAAGCATCTTGCTTTCTGTTGAGTACCTAGGCTATGTCTGTTGAGGAGGAAGAAAAACACTGAGAGTGTTTCTTGATTTTTCCAATTTTTTAATGCCAAAGTGTGGTGATCATCTATAAGAAGGTTTAGCCAAATTTGGCCGTATCCTGAAAGAAATTAAGGCATCTCATTATAATTTGACTAGCTGCTCCAAATTATTGTAGAAATTTGGTGATGTGTGGTTTCTTTTTCTTTTTATTATAAAAATTAAAGTCAAAAAATTTGGTGGGTTTGGGCCATTTTTTTAGTTTAAAATATTTTCTATAAGTTTGAATTTATTTTTTCAGGTCAACAAAAATGGTAAAAAAAAATTGGCTACCAAAAAACAAAAAAACATCTTGGCTACTATGAAAGACAATCTTTGCGATAGTGAAGACTTAATAGACATGAGGACAAGAAAAATGGTCTTGAACTGGAATTAGTCTCAACACTCTCTCTCTCTCTCTCTCTCTCTCTCTCTCTTTAAATAGAGAAAGTACATAAATTGTTGTACAAAGGGGGTGCAAAATAATGAAAAAAAGTTGGAGGTCAAAACAATAGAATATTTTGGGGAAACCAAAAAAATTCTAGGGTGAGATTGAAGCTTTTAATAATTGACTCGGGCCATACACGTAACAAGCAATAACAACCTTGTGACTTCAAAACTGACTCAGTCCTCAACTTAAACACGTTAGTGTGACATGTCAATGCATGACAAGTTTACAACTCAAGTGTATGAGCATATTTGTGTCCGACGGTATCATCATGTCTCAAAGACCGTTTGGTTCCTTCCACTTATTCTATTCCCTGGGTGCAATTTTCATGCTCTTGATATTCTGGTATTTTGTACTCACCACAATTTTTTTGATTTAAGATGTTATTATTATAAACATTCACCGTGAGTGAGCAAGCACCTTTCCTGTCTCCTTCGAATTTGGATGGCCTTCCCCACTTTTCGCCTTGATAGAAATTCTTACCATTTTGTGTTGTTTAGCTGCCACATACCGTTGTTGCTTCTTCCTCTATCATTGCACATATAATTGGCTCCAGATTTTCTGGTGTTTTTTCATGCAGATGATCATTTTGCTTGTCAATTAGTTGTTGTGGGGTTTTCTTTCTTCCTCTCTTTCTATTATTGCACAAATATTATTGGTTCCTTTTGTGGTTTTCCATGCAAATGATCATTTGGGTTCTTGATTACTTTGTGGTGGGGTGGGTTGACATGTAAGACCACACCAAATGTACTATGTTCCTTCCTTAGTTGGCTCTTTTTATTCTTTTGTTCCTTCAAGAGGACGTTGTGGAAACATGATGTTCATGGAATTCTTGTTGAATTTTTGCAAACGAGCATTATCAATTTGTTTTTTTCTGATTTAATTTTTGAACTTGTTGGTATATGTACCCAAGAGAGGGATTTGGTTCATGTAGACAAAAACACCTTGTTTCCATTTCTATTGCAATTGAGGCTAAACCCTCGATCTCCTACTGGGTTTACCTTGAGACTTGAATTTGTATCTTAAAATTTAAACAATTTGTGACCCAAAAGGATTATCTCATCCAATATTTCATGACACTAAGGTTATTATCTCATCCACTATTTTTAAATTTTGAATGTCTTTATTTACACAAAAGTGGTGATTTTTTTTAAAAAATCCTGGAAAACCACATATAACACTTAGAAAACACATTTGTAAATTTAAAAAAAAAATAAAAATCATTTTTTCTTTTGCAAAATAGCAAAAACTCACTGCCCAAAATTAATCATGAATCCCATCCCCTGCCATTCAGCTCTTCATTTTCCTGAGCCCCATGATGGCTGGCACTTTCTTTGAGTGAGCTCATGATAACACAAGTCACACATACATAAGTGGTGCCAAGGATGGTTTTGGGCTTTACTTCCAAATTCCATCATTTGAGAACTAGCCTAAGCTTTTAATGAGCCAAGCCTAGCAAGTTTGATTGTTTGATTAGGGGCAGCAGCTTCATCTACGTGTCTGCCAAATAATTAATTAAAATTTGAAGACTTCATTTCCAAAAAAAAAAAGAATGTTCTCCAATATTGCAATAGATTCTTCATTTTCCTTCACAAAACCTTTTTCTTTGAGAAAATGAAAAAATATATTTTTAAATTTTCATCATTTTAAAAAATAATCTAATTTGGGCCAAGGTATTAACTACTATGGTACCTATTTTTATTTTATATTTTTTTCTCACTGACATTTCAATCAACTTGGAGAGTGTGTCAAGAATGTCTTCTCTTTAAAAAGCAGTCCTCTTTGACAAATGTTTGTTATTGTAAAACCCACTTCACCCTTCCAAAAGAAAAAAAATA
This sequence comes from Sphagnum tenellum, assembly GCA_963921925.1. Taxonomy (NCBI): domain Eukaryota; kingdom Viridiplantae; phylum Streptophyta; class Sphagnopsida; order Sphagnales; family Sphagnaceae; genus Sphagnum; species Sphagnum tenellum. Next base: position 2,771,565 of record OY998155.1, read on the forward strand.
AAATCCAATTAAATATTTATTTATTATTTATTATCTTTTATTATTATTTTTAATGTTTTAAAAAAAATCTCTGTGTTGTCCAGTTGAGGACCTGGGGTATGAAAAATGCATGATTGGGTAGGCAACAGATGCCAATTGCCAAGGGGAAAAAGGAATGAAATAGCGATTGGTGCAAGAAACCTGACACCTATAACTAACTAACATGAGTCAGACTTTGCCACAACCCTACTAAACCCTAAACCCTGGGCCCCCCCCCCACTCTACAACACCCTTTGTTGTTGTCCTTCTTCTTCTTCTTCCTCAACACAACAACAACAGAACTGACATTCCTGATTCTCTCTCCTTTGCAAGTCATAAAGGGAAAGCCACCAAAACTCTGTAAATAACACCTGCCACTCATCATCATATCATACATGCATTTAACTACCTTTGGTGGTTTCTTTGGGAATCTGGTTGGTTATCAAATGAAGGTATTGTTTTGTCCAGCATCTTACACTGGTAGTTTGCTATAGTAGTTAACCATGGTAACAAAGAAAACCCCAGTGTTGGCTGGATATGGCATTTGAGGCTTGTCCAGAGGAGATGCATAGGCCATATTCTTTTTTAACAATGAATAGAAGATACGCATCCGGATATTTCAAATTTTCTCTTATAAAAAATGTAGATATGGTATACCCATTATATATAAGAAGTAAAGTTCATATGCTACTATCATAGTTGGAAATCCTAAGCCCTAATTTTGTGCTTTGTAATCATTAACCCTAATTTCATTTTGGAAATCGGGTAGTTTTTGAACCCCAATTTTTGTAAAGAACTCTGCCCATTGCAGCACAAGTTGCTTGCAGAAACACACCCACAAAAACGCCCCGCCCGCCCACCTAAGAAGTTGTTGCAACTTGATCATCAACAAAGTAGAATGCCCAGAAGCCCATAAGACAACAAAAAGTTGTTGCAACTCGATTAGCAACAACAAAAAGGCCCAGAACCCAGCAGCATCAATATGGAAGTTGATGTTGTGATTTGATCAACAAAAACAAAAGGCCCAGAAGCCAGCAAAACATTAATATGGAATTAGTTGACATTGATGCTACAATTTGATCAACAATAAAAACAAAAGGGCCAAACCTAGCAACATCAACTACAACTTGATCAGCAACAAAAATATAAGGCTTAGAACTTAAAAACCTTGCAACATCAACTACAATTTCATCAGCAACAAAAAGGAGGCCCAAAACCCTATTATAACATCAACAACAACTTCATCAACAACAATAATGGTAGGCCTAGAACCTTATAGCATATCAACTACAATTTCATTAACAACAAAAATAGAAGGCCCAAAATGCTACAACACCAACACGAATAAGAAACAAAAAGTAAAATAAATTCAAAAAATAACTAAAGGGAAAAAAAAAACTTACTTAATCATTTGTCAACCAATAGATTTTCAAAATATTCAGATTCTTCAATAAAATCATAATTTTCTTCAACTAAAACAACTTCATATTTCATATAATCCTTGAAGCTTGCATTTGCCGCGCAATTCATGTGTCGATCATTTGGCTAGTTTTTTACCATAATGATAATCTTATCAAGATTTTCCACCTATAAAGGGCAATGCCTCAAAGCTGTCAAAACACCAACAAAGCCAAGCACCCGTCTTGTCTCAATCTAAGAAACAGGAATCCCAAGGATTTGTTTGGCCAAGAAAGCAACATTTGGAAACTAACCCTCATGGGTCCACCACCAAGCAATAGGATACCCACACGTAGATGGTGGAATAGATAACCTTTAAAATAAAGAAAGTTCTACAATAACAAGTGTTCATGAAGATTCTTCAATGGAAGCTCCAACATCAAACATGTTATTGTCTTCTTCTTCAATCTTAAAAACAGGTTCATCACATGATGCTACAACTACCTCAACAACATGATTCACTTGATCCAAAAAGAGTCATCAAAAGAAAGATGACCTCTTTAACATCATATTCAATAGTGAGGCAAATCACATTGCCATGCTCCACAAAACTTTCCACAACCCGTAGAGATTTGAAACAAGGTTCCAACATTAGGGCCAACATATTGTGAACTTGACAGGAATCAAATGCTTTCAAAAATTCTAGAAAATGTTTAAATACCTTGACAACCTCCTATCGCATGTTTTTTTTCAATGTGTGGAGCTCAACATCAAAAAAGTCAAATGTTTCACTCCCATCAAGGGAATCTATTTCAACTTCCATAGCCATAATCAAACTGATTGCAATAGCTAAAACATCTTATAGTAATTAATGGCTTTTAGATTGGTTCATCACACATGATGTTGTCACCATAGGATTCAAGCAACTAGTGACAATTTCCACAATGGCCCAACCTTGGGCCTTAAGAACTCTTTGCTACGATGTAGTGTCTTCTACTTCCCATAACATAACAAAATGGTAGGTTGGATTCCAAAATTTTTTCAAACATTATAACTTTATTTGCAAAGATGGTTTACATTGGAGTTTTCAATTTTTGATGCCATTTCCAACTCTCAATGCAATTCTCCCATTCTTGCCTCCTTTTCCCTGATTTATTTGTCCAAGTAATTGTTTTCTACAAACCAATTTGAGCATCTTTGACATTCACCAAAGTTAAACCCACTAAAACCTTATTATCATTCGTCTCATATTGACACATTTTTGACATCACAAGTCCAAAGCAAGTACCCTCATAAACTTGCAAGAGTTTGAGTAGTTCACAATCAATGATTGATCATAATGCTGTAATCATGGTTCCCAAGTTGTTGCCTTCATTTTTCACAAAAGTAATCATTCAATGAATTAGTCCAAATTTCTAATAGAATTGGAGTTGTCTAGCCATGGCACTACCACTTGTTTCATGCACTTCAAACAAGCCAACATTAACATGCCTAGGTGTTTAAGCCTCATCTAAATAATTAATGACCAAAGAAAATGTATTTATGCCACTTTTAAACATCTAAAGATCAAAGCTAGTAAACACAATAGTTGTTGATTCTAAATGTGGTCAACGAATGTGTAATTCCATGGTCTTTGTGACTATAATAGGAAGCAACTATTTTACAAAAGAGGAACAAGAAGGAAATACAACGTGGGGACATTGGTGCAATATTAACCTTTTCAGCCAAATGTTTTTACAAGTTGAAAGAGGCATGTAGCCTTTGTAGATGTATAACACAAGGTTTTTGATAAATCTTTGGTGTGTCGTCAGCATTTTGTATAGGTTTGTTCACCCAAAAAAACAGGTGATTGCAATACCAATTGCCCCAACCCTTTTCTTCCCATGTTGTTGATTGTGATCTATTTTAGAAAGCTTAGCCACTACCTTTTCATTTAATATATATATTCTTTTAATAAACAAATGAAAAACACTATCAACATTTGTTTTCATAGGAATAATGCCATTAGTTTTTCCATACTTGATGAAGCCCTTTTTAATAATAAAACTATACTTGTTTAGAGCATTATTAGAAACTTACTAGGACCAAAAGATGCACCTCAACATTTGAGGATTCAACAAATCAACAAGCAAGTTGTCATTTAATACAACAAAAGAACTTCAATAAATGGAAGTTTTGCTATGTGGTTTTTGTGCAACAAAGCTTGTTGATCCATAGCTTGAAGATACATTTGATTAGAGGTAGCTAGTAAGTCACTATCACATTGCTATTGATGCACACTTTCCACATTTGAAAAGTTGTGAGATCGAAAAAGGATTATGTTCACATCAAGGAGAATTTTATCAATTCCACCAATGCTTTTAGTGACACAAATTTTGTCTTTAGCCATTTGTAAAGCTCCAAATAGAACGAAGACACACTTGAGCACCAAACTTTAAAATGTCACTATACCTCAAGAGCACATAACAAAAATCAAAATTAAAATTCTTCAAGCTTCAACTAAATTCAATTTTCAATCATAGTGTTTTATTGTTCAACCATAATGAAACATGGAACTTCAAATAACAAGAAAACACACCTAAACACCAAACCTTAAATTGACACATTTCATGAACATGATATATTCAGATAGAAAACAATTTCAAAAACAAAAACATTTAGAAAATGTACCTGAAAGTCAAAAGCTCAAAGCTGATGATTAAATATAAAATGCAATTGATAGTTGAAGCATGAAACAAAACCTAGCTAAGAGGTTGAAAACACTTACACTTCAAGGTGAACCCATCCTTGGGTGGTACCACTAGGAACCACCTCAAGGATTGGTTAAGTAACCAAAAATAGCCAAATCATTTTTCTGAACCCTTTCCGTTAAAATGTTTTCACTACTATAAATTATTATTTTTTCGTTTTTATCAATTACATGCTCTAATATATGGCTTGAAATTTGAAATTTGGACCGGTGATTCCAGCTAAGTTTTGAATTTGATGATACCTTCGATTTTAGTGTCCGACTAGCTTGTTTTTCATATGATGGAACTTGGAGTAGTTTTGAAATTTGGCTCTTCATATTCTTAAACTCCAACTTTCCAATGTTGAAAAAAATAATATAATAATAGTTCAAGAGCAGGTTGAGGTTCTGTTTGGAAACAAGGTTAAAACTAGTGTTGGGTGGTTTTTGCTGAATGACCTGCTTTTCAGACGAGTTCTCAGTCTGGTTCTCACATTAAGAACTGACTGTTCTCATTTTGGCTGAAAATCGAACTGAAAACTGGTTTTAAGGTTCTCATCCATGTGAGAATCAACTAGGAGAATCGAAATCAGAAAAACAATTTAAATAAATAAATAAATATATAAGTATATATATATATATTTAATTTTTAATTTTTAATTTTTTTATTTAATTTTAAATACTTTTAATTTTTTTTAAAATGAAAGAACCAGATGGGTTTTCACATGAAAACTCCAATCCGGTTCTCAAGATCGTAAGATTTTGGTTCATTGGCTCCTTGTGTGTTTTTTTCTCACTTGGGCTTTGCTATTCTTCTCCTTTTGCTATTACTTCTTCACTCTTACTTCTATCACTCTTCTTTCATGAGTATTCTTCGCCCTTTATTGCTATTACTCTTCATCCATTATTACTTTTCTCTCGTTATTGCTATTACTTTTCTCTCTTTATTACTATTACTCTTTTCTCCCTGCTTTTATTCTTTTCCTGTTACTGTTACTCTTCTCACTCACATGGTGTTGCTCTTTTCCTTTGATGAAGTAATTTAATTATTAATTATTTAGTTATTAGAATTGATTTTAATTACTAAATTCTTTACTAATCAGATTGCGAAGACCCGGGTGTTGTTGTATATATGAGAATCACCCTATCTAAGAACCGGGTGAGTTTGAAATTTGTTTTTTGATAACCTGACCAGTTCTCATCAGCTCAAATATATATATATATATAGAGAGAGAGAGAACCAAGCAGGTTCTCGTAACATCATGAAAGAAACAGATCCGATGGGTTCTTGCACAAAAAAAAAGAAAAAGTGAGAACCACCCAACACTGGTTAAGACTCAAGTTCCACAACCTACTTGGTCGAGATTCATGGTTGCGTACCCCTCTCCCTCCCTCCCTCCAATGTTGTACAACCAAGAAGGGTTGGCCACCTAAACCATAAAGAAGTACAACAACCCACTTGCAAACTTTTTGACAAAGTAACATCATACTCTTCTCAAAGAGAAGATCTCAGATCAATATGAGAATGTAACGTGTTTGAATTTTGCAGTACCTTGACAGGCAGCTTTGACATGAACTCTATCATTTGCACAGAACATTGAAATTTCAACCCAAAACAAATTCAAAGAAGGAAAAAATTCTGACAAGGATTAATAAAGAATATTTTAGAATATTTCATGTTTTAAAAAAAATGAAATCTTTCAAAATAAAATAATTATTTGGTAGCCCAATGTTGTACTTGCCATCTAAGGTTAGTTAGTTTGTTAGTTATATAGAAGCTCAAATAAACTCCAATCCTCTCAATAACAAGAAAAAAATTCATAAATTGTACACAATACAAACACCCACTCTCTTAAGTAAGTAGGTGGAATTGGGGATAGCTAGAAGTTCCAATAATATTTGACCGGAATTATATTTATATTCTTGGGAGTGTATGACACACTCTAATGATCTCATCCCCAACCAACCCACCGTTTTATAGCCTGCTTATTATTATTATTATCATTATAACTCCCTCCGCCTCACGTAGAAGAGAATCATCCCCATGAATGAATGGGGGGTTGGTTGCGGATGCTTTATTCCCATTTCCTTTTAGGCTTGAGTGATATGAATTCAATTGGTTTTTGGAGACGGGGTTGAAAAATTTTATAATCTCAATTTGAAAATGTCTAATTCATCGAGTTACCAACTTAATATCACATTAAGATGGTCTCAATGAAAGCTTCTTTGTTTTCTTTTTCTTTTTCTTAAAGTAGTTTTGTGTTAAGTTGGAATCCAAGTTTATTAAATACAAGTTAATCATGTTCAAATCAAGAGCTTGACATTGTCCTCAAAAGGGTCCCAAACCAATAATAAGAATTTTAGGTGGCCAGAATTATAATTATATTATCGGTTTTGTGATGGGTCAGATCCAGATCTATTAGGTCCTGGGGGGGAGGGGGGGGGCTCATGTGACCCTAGAGGCTCATGAAAGCAGAAATTATTTATTTATTTATTTATAGAAATCTTTCCTATGTCAATCTAGGTACTGGCACTACAGTAATTAAATTATTTTTGAAAATGTCGAATTTTTCAGAACTTATTTATTGAAATATTGAAAGTTTAGAAAATTACAAAGGAGGGCAAAAAATGTTTTAAAAATTTGGTGGTAATTCTTGCTAGGCCAGATCCACCATTGCAAAACAGGTATCCAATAATTAACAATAATTCTTAGTCCTAAAAATTGGTAAAACGTTTTTTTCCCCAAAAAAAAAGAAAAAAAGAAAAAAAGATATAAAATGTTGTAAAAAAGTCTCATTATGTTAAAAAGAGTTCCAGAGTCTAGAGAACTCTAGCCAAAAGAAGTTACCTAAATTTATTGGCAAATAGTCATAAATTATTTATTTTTACTGCAAAAATGAAATTTGAAAAAATAAAATAATTATTCGGCACCCCAAGTTGCCCGAGCCTGAAAAAGTATTTGCAGAAAAATGATGAATTGGCGACGTGGGTTCACATTTAAAAACCAATGAACTTTCCAGCACATGTCTATTGAATAATTTCTTTATTTTCAAGATAAAATTTTTGAAATATAAAAAATATTCCAGAATATTCCCAAAAGATTCCTCATTTTCCTTCACAAGTTTTTTTTGGGTCTTTGAGAAAAATAATTTGTGAAAATTTTCAGCTTTATAATTTTCTAAAAACAATATTAATTTGTGCAACAAGCCACTAAGGTAGTGGTACAGCAGTTGACCTGAAGACTTCCCGTGTGAAAATTACAATATCAGAATGTAAGTTCATCTAAGTCATTATGAAGTAAAAACCTTTTTTCTTTTTTTTTTGGGCAAAAGTGGTGAATTTTTGCTGAAAAATCACATTTATTGAAGCTTTTTAAAAAAAAGATTTGGAAAAATAGAAAAATTAATTTTTCGAGAAAGAAAATAATGGACACAGAGTGTGTAAGAGTAAGGAGTGTTTTTTTTTTTTTTAAATTTAAATTTTTAAATTTTTAAAAAAAAATTTGTTTGGGCAGTTGTTGTGATGTAGTCCCACTGGTGAGATCCTAAAAAGAATTGATGGACTGTAGAATATTTTCAGGCATTCTTCTATGCTTCTCATTAGGTACTTAATTAGGTCAAATTTTGGCGAATGATTTTCAAAACCTTTTTTGAAGAATAGCCAAAACTATCTCAGAAACATCATTCCTTCTTTCTTTCCTTTAAATATTTTCAAAGACAACCCATTTTTTTCCCTCAAAAAACCTTCAGAGAAATAGGGTTTTATTCAATTTTATTTAGGGTTTAAGTCACAATCTTATTTCTAAAAAACCAAGTTTTTCCAAGGCTTTTCTCAAGAAAATATTTCCCAAAATAGAGAACACTACACACACGCGCGCAAATAATAAATTCTAGAAAATAATAATAAAAGACTGATCTTTTTAGAAATTAAAAATATAAAAAATATATATATAAGAAATGAAAAAATGAGAAACTCTTATAGAAAAGAAAATACAATATAAAAAGGTTCACAAAACTGCCAAATTTATGCCGACAAAACTCAAATTTCACCATAAGAAAATCCAATTTTTCTTCAAAAAAACTATTTTCCAAACTAAAACAATTCCCCACAAAAAAAACAAAAACAGCTGCGAAATGGATTTAAAATAAAAACAAAATTTACACTCAAGAATGACAAACATTTTCCCAAAAGAACTCTGAAAGAAAAATTCCAATGAAAAAGAAAAAGACAAAATCAGCCCGGAAAAGGAGAACAAGAAACCTGAAAAAGTTGAGTACGAAAGAAAAATGAGGTAAATATAAAACTTGAAATAGGTTTATGCCGAGGAAAAAAAAAAAGAAAGGAAAAAAACAAAAACTTAATAAAATTATCTAGAAAAGAAAAAATATTAAAAAATAAACCCAGAAAAGAAAACTCTTGAAAAGTTATCCCAAAATAGGGGGAAAACAAAAACCTTCCCAAAATGAAAGTGAAGGGTGAAAAAAAAGAAAAGAAAAGAAAAAAAGAAGAAAGGAAAACAGAATAAAAATTGAGTAGAAAAGGAAAAAAAAAAAAAAATGTGTAGAAAAGGAAAATGGGGTTTAAAATAATAATAGGAGAATTTTAAATTCACACCTTTTTTGGTTAAATTCACACCCTTTCTTCGCGCGTCCGATTACATGCAGATTAAATTTGAGTGTGTCTGCCCCACCCCCCCATGTCTAGGTGAAAAAAATTGTATAATATAAAGTCAAATGAACATAAGGGGGGGGTGGGGCAGACACACTCAAATTTAATCTGCATATAATTGGACACGCAAAGAAAGGGTGTGAATTTAACCAAAAAAGGTGTGAATTTAGAATTTTCCTAATAATAATAATAATAATAATAATGGGGAAAAGAAGGGGCAAAAGAAGTAAGTGTTGGCAAAACGACAAAGAAGATGACAACAAACACAAACAAAGGTTGCAGTGAGAATGCTGACTAACTACCACCACCACCACCACCACCACTACTACTGTACTACAACACTACGACTGTGTTTGCTGGTATTTGCTTCTCTCATCTTCCCTCCCTGCCAACTCCTCACCACAACACCAGCACTTGTACACAAACCCAAAACAAAAACCAAACACAAGAGCTGCTGTTGCTGCTGTTGTTGCTGTTATCATGAATGCCTTTCTTTTCTGCTTCTTCTTCTTCTTCTTCTGATGGTGATTGATAATAATTTTGTGTGCATAATAGTTGGTTGAGAGTTTCTTGTCCATTTTCATGCTTTTTCTTTGCTTCATATTATAGTACTACTCAATCCCAGTTCTTTTGCCATCTTCTTTTCTTGAAGACCCTTTTTGCACCCACACCATTTGCATCCCATTTTTGCATGTAAAGCTCGCTTCACCTACACAGCAAAACAACAACAGGCTGCAAGGTGGGTTGTGTACATAGCCTTCAGGACCATAAATTTTGTATGGAGAGTGTGTTTTCTGTTTTTTTCCCCTATCTTGTTTGAGAGAGGGATGATGATGATGTTGCCAAGGTCCTTTTGTTGTTTTTGAAGATGATCTGTGTGTGTGTTTTGTGGAGTAGACCTCTCTCCTTTGGTTGATTATATCATTTCTGACTTCTTGAAAAAGAAACACGCTCAGTCTTGTGCATCATCAATTGGAGCTTTCGAGTAACACATCGAGTTATATTATACAAGAGCTTTGGGTCAAGAAGTAGACTTATTTTGTGTGGTTTTTGTAACACTATCACAGAACAGTTTGAGAAGATCCTGAAGAAGATAGACTTTGTGGACACAAGTTTGTTCTTTGTTCTGTTTTTTTCTTTCCTGAAGTCTATTTCTCCATGTCCATGCATGCATGTAAGTTTTTTTTCGAACAGAGTCGTCCCTGCCAGGAGATACATGTTGAGAGGTTTGAAGGTGTTGACCAGTGAAGACAAATTGGCATGTAGATTTGTTGCATGGGAATAGAAGTTTGTCATGGTTTGAAATTGCTGCTCCTCTTACTGAACATATTACCTCCAGACATGCATGGAAATGTCAAGCTTGCAACAGCAGACTAGCTGCAGACAGACTTGGTAGAGTCTAACATGGTCTGAAGGAAAGTTAGAGCAATCTGAAGAATAATTTGCTCATGTGGAAAGTAGATTACTTTCTTTTCCTTCTTGATCTTGTTGTGCAAATTGGGTGTTAATAATTTTCCGTTGTTGATTGTGAAGTTCCAATCTTGTGTGCAGATTTTTTTTCTTGAGCACAGAACTTAGAGATGCTCTTGGCTTGACTTGTTCGCTTCTTGCTGTTGCACAGGAAAATATGTCAGAGACTTGAATGCTCCATTGACATGGTCTGAGCCATGCTAAGTACTGGGAGATCCATGCAAAAGTTACACTGACAGACATATGAGCAGCCAGCCAGCCCCTTCAGGGATGAACCAGCATGAAGTCTCGGAGCTTGATCCCATCGGACAATGCATCATGCAAGGCTAGACTCTCCAAGTTTGATGCAATCTGCCATACACAGAGTCTTGAAAAGCTGATCTAGTTCTTGGCAGGTTTTAACTTTTTTCTCTTTCCAAAGTTCTTTTGGAATTCTGCTTCTGAATTTATTTATTTTCTTCAAACCCATCTCTTCTCAGATCTGAAACCACCATTTATGTGGTTCCACACAGAGCTTTTCTTTCCCAGTAGGTGCCAGCCGGCTGGCACAGTACTATAGTTCTTCAAAGTTTGAATATATAATTCCTTGAAGTGGCCATTGCTGGATCCAATTCAAGATTGACCATCTTGGCTACAATTTTTACAATTTGAAATTTTTTCTACTGAGCAAGCTCTTGATCATCATTTCTCTTTTGAACAATGTGTGCAGGTGCAGCTGTCCAGAGAGAGCCTATTAGTGCTGAGAAAGCTCTCAGAGAGAGAGAGAGAGAGAGTACCCAGTCGAAGTGAGAGATGGGTGACATGAGGGAGAGATGGAAGAAAGGGTTGCCAAATGTGAATGCATGGAACCGAGCATGGTCAGGGCGCAAAGGTAAGCAAATGAGAAAGACACTCAATAACCTCAAGGTGACCATCTTATGTGGATTTGTCACAGTACTTGTGTTGCGCGGAACCATTGGAGGTAGCAACAGCTTCTACAGCCCAACAGCCCAGGAACTGCAAGAGCAGCAACAGAAAACAGCAGAAGAGGAGGCTATTGCCATGGACACCAGACGGATACTGGAGGAGAAAAAAAGAGAGGAAGAAGAGGAAGATCCTGAGCCTGACCCAAATGTGGTTTACAGCCTGGGACCTGAGATCAAGGACTGGGATGAGCAACGAGCTCTTTGGTTGTCCCAAAACCCAGACATGGCTAAAACAGCAGCTGGCAAGGACCGATTCCTCCTTGTCACTGGATCACAACCCAAACCATGTGATAACCCTGTGGGTGATCACTATCTGCTGAAATCTATCAAGAACAAGATTGACTACTGCCGGCTGCATGACATTGAGATTTTCTACAATGTAGCACATTTGGATCAAGAAATGGCAGGCTATTGGTCCAAGCTGCCATTGATGCGCAAGTTGATGCTGGCTCATCCCGAGGTTGAATGGATTTGGTGGATGGATTCGGATGCCATGTTTACTGACATGGTGTTTGAGCTCCCAATCAAAAAATACAAAGATTACAACCTGGTAGTCCATGGGTACAAGGAGCAAATCTACAACAAGAAGAATTGGGTGGGTTTGAACACTGGTAGCTTCTTGTTGAGGAATTGTCAATGGTCTTTAGATCTGTTGGATGCATGGGCTCCTATGGGTCCCAAGGGTACAGTCCGAGTTGAAGCTGGCAAGCTCCTTACCCAAACCCTTGAAGGAAGGCCCGAGTTTGAAGCTGATGATCAATCTGCATTGATCTATTTGCTGCTGACACAGAATGAACTTTGGTCGAACCAAGTGTTTCTGGAAGAGTCATACTACCTACATGGCTATTGGGTGAGCATTGTTGAAAGGTATGAAGAATTGATGGAGAAGTACCATCCAGGTTATGGTGACCACCGTTGGCCATTTGTTACCCATTTTGTGGGTTGCAAACCCTGTGGCAGCTATGGTGATTACGCGGTTGAACGATGCTTGAACCAAATGGAGCGAGCTTTCAACTTTGCTGACAACCAGATCTTGGACATTTATGGGTTTCATCATAACAGTCTTGAGTCTGGCAAGGTGATGCGCGCCCGGGCTGACACTGCAGATCCTCTTGAGCTGTATTCAGAAACAACAAATTTGCTTCAGCAGCAGCAGCAGCAGCAGCAGCAACTGTCAGGGTGACAACACACATAAAAATAACGTAAGTAACCACAACAAAAAAACCCATTTGTCTTATGACTCCCAATTTACGATCTATGAAAGTTAAGATTCTATGTCCCACCAAAGATTGGATTCTGTGCCAGTTATCTCATTCTAATAAACCCATAAGGTATATATATAGTCTTGTATACTCACATCTCAGCATTTCAAGTGTTGGTTTTGTCACATAAATCTCTTATTAAGATCAATCTCTTGTGATTGAATTCAAATTCTTTTCTTTGGGGAGTCTGATTTCTTTTTGTTGATTCCAGACAACACACTATGTTGTCATTCAAACAGCTTCTGAGTGGTGTCAATGGATCATCATCATTAGCCCATCAAAGGCGAGGAATATTTATTATTCTTGTGGAATGCCCAGCATTTCCTTTGCTGATCAAAGCTCTGTGACACCCACCAGCCATTTGAATTCCTTCTCGGGTCTGCAAGGAATTGTCCAAGACCTTGTTGTCTTGGACAATTCTTTGACAAAAAAGACACCCTGCTCCTCCTCAGAAGTGGCAGCATCAGACTTGCAATAATTTTTTAAACCCATTCATTATGGTGATTTTTTTTAGTTAGCATCCTTTGCAAAGTCTTCCAGTATAGAGAATGAAATTTCAGCAATTGTCAAATAGTGCAAGTGAATACTTCCTTGTAATTTTTGAGTTTCCAAAATAACAAGGCTTACTGTGTTTTTGAGGGATTTTTTTTTTAAACCTCGTTGAGGTGGTTGTTATATAGCTTTGTTTTTGTACCTGGATTGCTTCCTCTTTTTATAATGGAATGAACACTTCATAAAGCCCCTCCTCCAAATTCACCCCTCTAATCAATCCGAAACTATTGATTTTGTGCCTCATCTGATAACTGTGTATGGACTTGAACATTGCCCTTTATGTGACAAAGTTTGGATTACATTTTGCCTTTTGAATGATGCGCAAAAATTCAAGTTTAAAAGGCTACATTGCAACAACCCATGTTGGACAGGTATCAACTTTTGAACATACCAGACTGGTCGGTCCTAAGTGCGGTGCTATTGGGAACATAATGGGAAAACCTTTGGGAGCTTGATGGGAAAAACATTGGGAACCCAACAAATAAAAATAAAACCCTAAAATTCCAACCCCCATCCCCCTTCCTCAAAAGAAAAAAAACCCTAACCCTAGGCCTCTTGGGTGCATGCTGCTGCATCTCCTCATTGAGTGAGCAGAATTTCTGCTACTACTTGTCATCATTTTGGACCTTGGGTACTGGCAGGGACATACCTACAATTGGGGAGGGGCTTATGAAATGTTGTTATGATAGTGAGTTATGGTCTTCATTGCTGGCCAACAACATCATGACGCAATCTTCTTCTTCTTCTTTTTCTTCTTGTTGCTTCTGGAAATGCCATAAGAAACATCTGGTATGTGTTCAGATTTTTGAAGAAAAGTGGCTGAAATACTAGGCTTTTATGTTCATTGAGGGGTGTAAAACTGGAAGGGGCATGGATAATTCTCACCCATCTCATGTTCTTGTATTGTTTAGTATAGTAGAACCTCCCTATAAGGTACAGCCCATATAAAGTACACCTCCGCAAATAGTACAGAATTTTAAAATAGTGCAAATCCCTTTATTTATCTATATTCAAACCTCTCTACACGAAGTACACCTCCGTTAGGTACTGAAATACACGAACCTAAGGCCATGGAGTGGTCATGAGGTCCGTATAAGGTACATTAGTCTCTCTTTGGCATTGATTGTTCTTGCCGGCAGTGGAGCCTGAGAAGAAGAAGCGGAAGGTGGTGGATCTGAATACAAAACTTGCCATCGTCAAGCATCTTGATGAGGGACATAGCATTAGAGCTATTGTTGATAAGTTCAACATTTCCAAAGGAACAATTCAGGCTTCTAAGGAGAACAAAGATTTGATACTAAAGGAAACAAAAAGTAATCGTTCCTTATCAAAAGCAAGAATTGTCAAGTAGAGCGACATTAATGTTATCTTATGGAGATGGTTTGCAACAGCTCGTGCGAGAGGATATCCGATGATCAAAGGATATTCGATGATCGGACCAATCTTGTAGGGGAAGGCCAAACAAATTGCTAATGAATTGGGAGTCGAAGGTGGTGACTTCTTAGCTTCGAAAAGGTGGCTGCAGAAATGAAAACAACATAACAATGTCTGATTATATAAGATCAGTGGAGAATCTGGAAATGTCGACCTTGAGCACGTTGAACAATGGAATCATCTTTAAAAACTCTTTTGATTGGATATGATCTGGAAAACGTGTTCAATATGGATGAAACGGATTTCTTCTTTCGTGCATTGCCAAATTCAACTTTAAGTCATGTCAAGCAATTGTGCAAGGGTGAAAAACAAGGAAAAAATTGAATCACAGTGATCCTAACATGTTCTAAAATTGCCACCATGGATAATCAGTAAATCCAAGAACCCAAGAGCATTTTGCGGACAAGACATGAGCAAACTGAAAGTCAAATATACAAATAGTGCGAAAGCTTGGATGACGAATCCAATCTTCAATCAATACCTAAAGGAACTTGATGAATACTTCAAGAGAAAAGGGTGCAAGATTGTGTTTTTTTTAGATAATGCTCCAATGCATATAATTGATGAGGCCACCAATTTAACAAACATTGAGTTGCGCTATTTTCTGCCAAATCTAACCTTAGTTCTCTAACCCTTTGATGCTGGCATCATTCAAAATCTAAAGGCATTGTCCCGGAAATTTAAAGTCTTGTTCATATTGGACAACATTAATGATTCACTGCATGCATCAGACTTGTCAGAAAGCTAATTATTTTAGATGCAATCAAATTCATTGACAAATCATGGTCAATGGTGAAAGCTGAGACATTCCAAAAGTGCTTCTCTAAATGTGGCTTTGTTATCAATGGAGAAGAGGCTCAAAAGCTCAACAAGATTGTTACACAAGAAAAAGAACTTGCAGTTCTTGTAGTTAGAATTGGCATCCCACGACCCAATCTTGTCATTGAAGAGCAATTACCAAAGTTTGAAATTGTTGAAGAACAAAACTTTATCCGTCAAATGGTTGAAGAGCACATTGACATAACTGATGACGACAAAGTAGAAGAAATAACGATCAAATTGGAAGACTTGGAGGAACCTGAAGTTCCAAAAGTCGTTTTTATTGCAAAAGCAAGAGACATGGTAACTCAATTGATTTCGTTCACAAAAGCACATTCACTTTTCAGTGAAGAGCTCGATTTACTTAACTTGAATGCGACTCTTAGAGACCTTTATAATTTTTCTTTAAAGTAAACAAAGATACATCAATACTTTCAATGATCAAATAAACTTAGAGAACTACAATTGCAAGAAAGCTCAAACTTTGGGTTGAAGGTTAGGGATTTTTCCTAGGTTAAGGTTTCTCTACATAAAATACACTTATTCTATAAAGTAAAAGACGGGTTTTTTTTGGAGCAAATAGGGTGTACTTTATACGGAGGTTTTACTATAATGGGAAATTTTGTGAACATAATCAATCAGAGTAAAAATGATTATAAATCATGGACATGTGGGAGATAGGGAGGGTTTGTTATTGTTTGGTATTGGGTGTTGTTGGGGTTCAATTTTTAAAGGCATTATACATTTGCAAAACTTGTGTGTAGTATTGGGGAGTTGGGTGTTCATTAAATCGGGGAAAGGTAAGAAGAGTGGTGCTTTTGTTGTTTGGTGTTGGGGTGTTTTGGGGCAATTTTATATAAGGCATGGAACATTGGCAAAAACTTTGTTTAGTATTTAGTACATGAAATGTCCAATTTAAAAAAAAAGCAACTTATCACAAATCTAAAGAAAAATTAATAGTGTTTCAAAGCTTAATTGTGTGTTCATCTATTCCCATCAACAAGGAGACTTAATTTAAAACACTAGATATTGAAACATTAATGAACCACCTCAATTCATACTTTGTAGATTCTCCTCCAATTGTGTGCACATTTTCCCTCCAAAAAATTACAACACATCCACAAGCATTTGGGCAAACCTTCATATAATTCATAATTATTCGTTGTTTCATATCACTTTTCTTGACATGTCATATTTAGAAAAAAAACAACTTTGAAAGCATTCCAATGTTTTTTAAAAAGGTAACTTATAGTTCAAAAGTCTTGAAAAATAAATTAGATGTCAAAAGACAAATAGCCGTAAAAGGATTATAATCAAAGAATTGAAAGTAGTTTTATAAAAAATTGAAATCAAATTTGACAAGAGATGCAAAATTGCAACATGTAGGCATAGTGCAATTACAATAACATCTTATTAAGATTGCAAAATTTTGAAAGTAGACATAAAAGAACTATCATCATATTTGACTCAAGATATAAAAGTGAAAAAAATAACCATACAATGTATTATTTGCAATTAGGTCTGAAAGGCAAGGTAGAGGTACAAGAATTGAAAATGAAAGGAAAAGAAAACATACGGATTGAGGTTTTGGACAAGATTTACAATCATAAATATAAGTAGTACTTCTACTATTGTTGGGTTTCTACATATGTATTTTTACCTAGTAATTCAAAAAGGGGTAAGTTCCAATGATCTCAAGCTCAACATTAATTGAGACTTATTCCCATAGCCTACACAACAACAAGAAATGAGAATTTGGTTTGGCAAGATTTCTCAAATTTCTACGAATAGTACTCCAACTTTGACATGTTAAGGTGGCATGCAAATCAAACATATCCAACACTAACAAAAACCTTATTCTCTTGGGTGATGTTACATATCTTTATGCTAATAGATATTTATTCTCCATGTAATTTGTGTACAATACAAACTACTTCAATATCACCAACTAGAAGCTAATGCAAAAGTGATGTTGTTGTAGTTACTTGGATTTTGGCTATGTTAAAAACAAGTCTATCAATTAACATACAACAATTGAAGTTAAAGGTAACAAAACTCACTTAGGGGTCAAAGCATGCTCAATTAAACACAAAAAGTAGTTATCATTCATGCAATCATATTTTTGCACATAAATGCAAGAAAGTAAAATCAAAATGTTTCAATCATTATCAAACCAGCATGTTGTTCAATAGTGAGTTTATAATTTGTTGTACACAAAGTTTGAAAAACTTTTGTATAATAAAAGTAAATTAAAAATATTTTTGAAACTTTTTGGCCAAAATGTGTTCAAAAATACTTTTACATTAGAAAGTTTGATATATTGTTATTTTTAAAGTAAAAGTTGAAAGCACATAAGTACACTTTAGAGCAAAATATCCAAGAAAGTTTTTTAATCCAATATTTTTCCTCCTTTAAACCTACTTTTTACAAAATATATGCCCAAAAATAAGAAAAAAATCTACTTGCAGTTTTGATAATTTACTAAAATGGACATTCAACATGTAATTTTTTATATTATTGGCATAAAGTCAAAAAAAACCTATATTGATCATTGGAATAAATAATATTTTAAAGTTTAATATACAAAGGTGTATTTTATCCCTATTTCCATTTATCCATACAAGTACACGAAATGTCTAATTGATCATGCCTTCACCCTTAGACCAAACCAACAGCATTTCGGAATGGGGTTCTAGGAAGTAGTTGGTGATATTGGTTCAAGTGGTACCATTCAAATTTGTTTATCTGTCAAGCAAGAGGATTGGAGGTATGTAGAGTGCAAGGACTAACTCAACAATCTTACCAAACATTCTAGAACAATTTCGAGGTTTTATATAATAGGTTTGAATACTTGACAAACAATATATGGAATAGTGATGAAATTCAAATTCAAGTAGGCAAACTAGCAAGGGCAAGAATGTGAACAAATTATGATTCACAAAAATTCTATAACACCATTCCAAAATCCGAACAATGTCTAATTGTGAATTGTGTAATTAATGCCCTAAGAAAATTTCTACTAACATTCTACATATTCAAAGGTGAAAAACTACAAAAAGATTACATCAAGGATTGTAAACTAGTCACATGTATAGCAATGCAAGAAAAAACTTCGATGATAACATTTTTGTTCAAAAAATTCTTAAGTTTTTTTCAAAAGGTCAATTTTTGGCGGGATCTTTCTAACCAACCATCACACGTATTAATTATGGATGGGGATGGATCACATGTATTTTACAAGCAATAAAGTAGGCCCACCAATTTGGTTTAAACATAATTATTTTACCATCACATACTTCATGTGTTCTACAAGCCTTGGATGTTTCATGTTTCAATCCATTCAAAACTTCATTCAAGAAGGAGAAAGATGGGGCCATGGTACAAAATTATTATTGTGAACTACATAAGGTCACATTGACTAGTTGGTGTTAGACCAAACATTATCAAAAAATCAAATCTAGGTTTAGGGTTATAAGGATTTTGCCATTGAATCCAAAGGCTATGGATGAAAAATTCAACCTACATAAATGTACATAGCACAACTTACAAATTAGGAGGAAATAGAACATTTCAATTAAAATTTTGAAAGAGAGAATAATCAGCAATGGGGTAAAGAATCAATAGCAAAAAAACTTTTCAACATAACAACTATAGTTGAAACTATGCACACATGCAATTAATGAACAAGAGATAAAAGAACCTTGTTATTATGTGGACATGCCACATAACCTTATTGCAACACAAGTGGAAGACTAACAAACATTAATACATTAATAGTAAACTTAAAAGACCTTTCAATCCAAGAGGAACGAAAAGAATAAAGCCCTTTAAGTTTGACACAAAAAGCTATGTCCCTTCACAAGTTGCTGTTGCTACCCATTTATCTACAAGACAAATGAAACCTAAAAGAAACTATTAGTTGATTATAACATGTCCCATGGGTCATTTTTTAAAAGTATTTCAACATTATGCAATCAAAAACAATTACCAAGGCAAAGGTAATGAGATTACTGAATGTAAACAAAAGGAAAGGAAGAAAGGAGGTCCAAAAGGGTAATTAAAACCCTAACTATTGTTGAATGTGCAATTCAAAGGTCCATTGAGAAACAAACAAAGGCAACATGTTCATACAAGCCTAGTCTCCAATTAAAATTAAGGATGTAAAGGAATCAATTTCATAACAATTTTGCAATGTGTTTGTGAATTAACCCATTATGGTACATAGGTGTCAACCTTGGTGCCCTTGCACAAATTCAAAAGGCTACTAGAGCATAAGCAAAGGCAAGATTGCAAGTTGTTGGACATGTTCCAACTAGACACAAAACTATTTCTATTAAATAAATATTATAAATAAGGGGGTTGATCAAAATAAAAGGAAATGAACATCACAAAGCAATCAAACACATCAAAAGCAATGAACATCCAAAAGGGAGTCATCAAAAAAATTGACACAAACATCATCCATTAATAGAAATCAGCCAAAATATATTCATTCCATTTGCGACTACATGTGACTTATAATCATTTGTGACTAGGTTTAGGAGTATTTGCAACTATAAAATCAAATTTCAATTATTTTGGTAATTCTTACAACTATGTTGCAACTATTAGAAATATCATTCTATCGGTTGGATGGTTTTTAGGTCTATTTTCATCCATTATTAGGCTAATATGTCCCATTAGTTGTAATAGTAACCAAATTAATCACACCTTCAAGTATCTACAATGATTTAAGGATATATTTTATTGTATAAATTATAATTATAATTATGTTACAGTTTTTACATATAATATATATATATATTTGTGATTATATTAATTATGCATATGTTTGTATATTGTTCAAATGTTGAATTTAAAAGTTGATAATAAGAAATTTAACAAGTGAAATAGTAAGAAAAATAATAATGAATACATATTAATCTAAGGTAGCCATTAATTACAGTAATAATTTAATAAATAATAATAATATATTATTATTGCCTATTAATTTTTGTTACTTAAATTAATTAGTATATTAATTAAATTAATATAGTGTGGGTATTAAAAATTTATGCCTAAATTGATGACACTTACAATTATAATGTTTAACCCATATTCTTTGCCTTTCATTCATTTCATATGTAACATGTAAATAGGTGCATTAAAAGTTTTCAAAACTAAAATGTCATTCAAGGGATGAACTAATAAAATAGGTTCAACCCTAAAGGCTACTGACATACCCCCAGCTCCCAGCTCCTTGATGGACTTAACTGTGAGCCTAAAGGTGAAATCAATGGAAGGAAAAGGAATTAGAGCACGCTCCCTTGCTCGCAACACTTCAGGGTAGAGGGGCGTGTTAAAGCTCCGAAATGGGATTAAAATATTGATAAGCAATTCACTTACTCATACGGACCTGCACAAACCAAACAACAAGTTAGTTAGTGGGTAGTTGGAGCACTTTGGTGCACGAATGAGCCACATGCAACCACCGAATCATAAGACTCACCACGGCCCAGACTTAAGGGAAGCCACCACCTTCCCCCTTACATTATACTTTGTGCTTGGCCACGGGACTTGCACCCAAATGTCATTTTGTCCTAAGACTCGCAAGTGGGAGTCCCAAAATTCCCACAACTAAAACTCCTGCAATTTTGAAGCCCCACAACTTTGTGTGAAAACCTTTGATTAAACTAAGGTATAAAGCAAAGTTGTAGCCCTCGTTGAGAGCTTTCCAACAATATGTCTCACGCCATCTACACGTAAGGAAAATGGGGCGAATTTTGACTTTTAGTGATCGAGAGTCAAATTGTCAATTTGACTCCTTGCCTTTCTTTTGGCTATAACTTGTGTTTTAAGTGTCCAAATGGGTCATGCAAACCCATTTAAGACATATAAGTTCCAAAAGCTTTCCAAGATATAAGGAACTCCTCAATCCAATGGGTTTTGACCCCTACAATCGCTCTCTAAAGGTTTAGGAGTCCTTCGGGATTCCAATTCCCAAAGTGGGAGCTCACTTGGGAGTGTGAGGGTTCATTCCCTCACATTCTACTATAACCCCAAGAGCATGAGATGTGATTCCCGGGCTTCTCTCTTGGCCTGCACCCTTGCAAGCCCTTGCCTTGACAACCTAAGGCTAGGGTTGTAACACTAAAAACCAATTTAAAATAAGATTTTCTTAAATGTACTTGATTAACCTACTACTCCACTGTTAATGTCCTATTGACTTTAAATTAAACAATCCAAAATTAATTAACCAATCAATTAAAATATTAAATATTAAATAAGGTTTTAATGTGCCACATGTCACCAAATAATTAACCCTTTAAAAGATATTTTTAAACATGTCATTTGTTATTAGGGTGACCAAATTAGTCGCATGGTAAGTCACAAATGACAATACATATGCATTAAATCAAAAGATGAAACTATAATTTTTTTGAATGTTTTTTACATCCACAATCCATGATGCTTGCAACTAAAACATAATCACAAAACTAGTAAAAAAAAATACATTTTTCTACTAGTGATCAATAAAGTGAAATCATAATATACAAACATCATTACGGCCAAAAAAAATTAATATATTTTTGAAGATCAAAAAAAGTAAACCACCACCAAAACAAGTAGATGAAAAGTAGATGAGAGAAAAACGACAAAAATAAGCATCACTAATTAAATGAAAATTAGAAGAAAGAAATAACCATCACAAGTAAATGAGAAAAAATAAACAACCATCATCAAGGCTATTAGATGAAAAGGAAATGATCATCACCATGGCCATGATCTTTTTTTAAATGACACAAACATCACCATCATTGTGAGTAGTTAATTGAAAGAAGGAAATGAACATCACCATAATTAGTAGATCAAAAGAATAAGACGAACATCACCATGACTAATAGATCAAAATTAATAGATTAAATGAAGGAGATGAACATCAAATTGTCATTAATGGATCAAAAGAAGGAGATGACAATCTTGATGGTAGCAATCAAAAGAAGGAAATGAATGTCACCATGGCCAACAACCTAGAAGATTTTTTGAAATAAACATTACTTGCCATGCCATGCCATTTACATCACACACAACAATGCTTAAAAAGGTAACAACCTACAAATTAAAAGCAAATGACCATCACTAAAGCCATAGAGGAGGGGTGGTGCTACCTATTGGTGAATGTTTGAAAAGCTTGGAAGGGACATTTTGTAATCGGCCATTTTGATGGTAACAATCAAAAGAAAGAAATGAATGTCGCCATTGTCAATTTATTGGAAGAAGGAAACAAATGTCACCATGGCCAATAGGTTGGAATTTTTTTACCAAGAAACATTACTTTCCATGCCACACCACTTGCATCAAATCCAACAATGTTTAACACTTGGGTAACAACCTATAAATCAAAAGAAGAAAATTAATGTCACTAAGGCCATAGAAGGGGGGGGGGGGGGGGGGGAGCGGGGGTGGTGTTACTTATTGGTGAATGCTTGAAAAGCTTGGAAGGGACATTTCGTAACTAAAATTGCAACAACAAGAAAAGGAGTTCAACATTGTTGGCAGCCTAACTAAAGGTAGTTTGATTTAAAATACATAATTACTTTGAATGGCAATTTAATAGGAGCATGAGGTGCTAAATGCCACATGAGCATGGAAAAACCATTGTGACTATAACAATAATAGGGAAAGAAATAGATCATTGTTTGGTGGCGGCACCCATCTTAAGATTTAGGTTACCATAAACATTGTAAGCCTTTTCACCATTGATTTAAACCCTTAAGTCCAAATTTGTTTTTTGACCATTGATGAAAATTGAACATGTTTCCATGGGCTACTAATGTAACACAAAATGTGTAAACATAAGGACTTTGACCATACATAAGGAACCATTTGACTGTTTATAGGGTGAAAGGTTTTTGGAATTAGAGTTGTAGGTTGCTGATAAATGTTTTTCAAGTGGAAGACCCCCCTTACTTTGGAGGGGCATAACTTTTACAATTCTAAACAAAAGGTGTTTGGATGATTCAAAAACTAATTAAAGGGTGAAAGCATCATCAAGTATACAACAAAAATAACTATGAATAATTACACTCATATTTTTATACATAAATGTAAGAAAGTATAATCAAAACTTTTTCAATCATTGACAAACCATCATGGTGCACAATATTGAGTTTATAATAAGTTATATACAAAGTTTGGAAAACTTTTTATCTACTTTAGTAGGTGAAAAGTATTTTTGAAATTGACTGGTGGAATTGTGTTCAAAAATATTTTTACATTAAAAGATTGATATATTATTATTTTTACCTTGGAACTTGAAAGTGCATAAGTATGTTTTAGATGGCCATTATCCAAGAAAATTTTAAAAATCAATATTTCATCTACTTGAAGCCTATTTTGTTTCTTTGGGCAACCCAAAAAGAAAAAAAATTATACTTGCATTTTTTAAAAATATATTTTAAACATGTGATTCTTCAATATCATTGACATAAATTCAAAGAATATGTTCATATTGATCATTAAATTAAATAATATTTAAATTTTGATATATTAAGGTTTGATTTATGGCTATTTTACACTTTTCTTGGTAGGGATCACAAAATGTATACTTGATCATGCTTTCACTCTAAAATATTTTATTCAAACTTTGCATCAAGTCAATCAAAACCTATAGGCACTACATAAGTTATAACATTTACACCCACAAAGTTCACAAGTGGGTTTTTAATATCCTACCTATATAACTTTCGTGAGTTAATTTTCGTATCATTTGAGCTAACAAAACAATTATGTTCAAAAATGTTTTGTGAAGTTGTCTTTGAAATCTCTTCATAGACATGAAGAACTAGGTAGCCAAATCATGATTCAACCTTTCACCAAATTCATATTTGGGATTCTTTTACAAATTTGTATGGCCTTCAATTATCACTTTCATGGAATAAAAACTTGTGAAAAAAGTTAATATTGTAATTGTTATCAATTGGAAACTTTTATGTAAATATTGGAGATACCAAATCATTTTTATGTTATGTAACCTACTTATGATTGATTGAATGGATTAAAAAATACACCAGGCATGACCTTTGTGCACTTCAAAATTGATTGAAGTAAAAAATAATGTCCAAAGTTCTCAATAGAGAATCTCAATAGAGAAAAAGAAAATTTTGACATTATATAACAGTGTAATTCAAGGTGATTTCTTTTACATATGACAAATTTGGCTTGTAAAAAGCAATTCAATTTACAATATTATCAGCAAAATTTATCATCTTCTGTTCATTTATGCATATCTTCATACTAGTCTACCTTGTGATCATATTCAACAACCAAATGTTAAATTGAATTAATTTTAGAACAAGGGAGTTCTCAACATCTCAAGTTTTGATTTTCTAACTTTAGACATTTGCCAAAACCCAATATTTGAACTTGTGCAAGTGATAGTACTAAGGGCAAATACATGTTTTTTTTTTTTGGGTGATGATGATGATTTGTGGGAGGAGGATGTTGAAGATTAAAAAAGTTTGAAGAGTTTTGTTTAAATAATGAAAATTAGAAAATTAATGCTGAAATGCGTTATGGCTTGAAGTTTTTGTTCCTTCATCATTGTAGCTTTTGTTACTTCATGCTCGTTTTTTATTATTATTATCAAGTTTCAGCTTTTAAATGGAATTTTTTGAAATTCCAATATGATTACAACTTCTCTACATTTCAATTTCAAAACATATTGGACACAACAATTAATTTTATTTTCACATTTACCAATCTAAAATTTTCAAGAAATTAGACAATGTTGCTTTGACTTTTCTTACACTTTCAATAAATGTTTTGCCCTTAGAAAAATTCAACATCTCAATTTTTTATATAATTAATTTATGTTGAATCTAACCATAGCATGTGGTAGTGGAACTTTGACCTAATAACATTCCCCACAAAAAAGACCCCCAAGAATGAGAAAGTTACAAAGATACATATGTTTGTAGATGAAAAGGAAGGATTAAATTATTTATTTATTATTTATTATTTTATTAATTATTACTCGTATTAATTATTAGTTGAGTTAATTAATTAGAGTAGGTGTGAAAAGGTGTCTCCTGCAAAACGTGGGAAGCCAAAATCGCCGACAAAGTTGCCGACATGGGTGCCGACAAAGCTGCCGACTTGGATTGTGCCCTACTATTCTTCCTCTCCTCCAATTCATCTTGCCTGCAAGTTTGCAGACTTGAATTGAAATTAAGAAATTCGCGACAAAACAACAGGGAACTTGGCTGGCGCGCGAGAATTTGGAAGGATTTAAGAAGAAGAAGAAGAAGATGATGATAATGATGATGATGATGATTCAGTGCGTTTTTCATCAGGAAGTTGAGAATCGCATTGCATCATCCCTCTCAAGTTAATAATTCTGAGTTCCTAATATATAGTTTGCAGGTGCAACAGAAGAAGCCCTTTTGGAAATTCCCTTCGTATAATATTTCCCATCGCATTTCGAAATCTTCTATTATTTTCTGCATCACAGGAGGTCAGTAATAAGACTGGTGAAGAGATAGACTCATTCCGCATTCATGTTTCCGAGCTGGCGTATCCTTAGAAGCAGAATTTGAGCGCAAAAGGTGCGGCTTTTTGTCCCAATTGTCTAGAATATATATATAGAAATATACGATATCAAGTCTTGAGAGGATGATAACAGCACGACCATTTCTACAGAATCCCCATTTTTTATTTTAGCATCTTGATAGATAGATAGATAGATAGATAGATAGATGGATAGATCTCTAGCTTCTTCCTTCCAATTTTGGGGATTCTACTACTTTAAATCTCGAAAACGATGCACTGGAAAAAAAGGAAAACAAACTTCAACAGATGTAATAGAAAAATAAAACAGCTTCAACAGATTGACTTGTTCTTCTCAGTTGTCCATTTTAGAAATCCCTCGTAGAACCAATGTCAAAGGGGAAATTTGGTCTTTCCCCAATATAGATGCTTTCCAACCAAGGAAAAATGACCGACTTGACTGACTTCCCCTGGTAGTCACATGGTACATAAACCCTTAAACCCTCCTAGATGAACTTTCCCTACTGTAGGTGAGGTTCCTTGGGAATTTGTTGCAAAACCCCCTCCTCACATGTTGCACAATTCTCTATTACTTACATTTTATTTGTACAGTCTATTGTTGAAGGTAAGGTTATAGACAATTTTCCCCCACAAGGGAAGGAATCATCCAAGAGCTCCTTGTGTAATGTAACATGCAGGATGATGCATAGCTAAGTCTGCAAGAGAAAAAAACCCCCAAAAAAAAATGAAACCCAGAACTTCACTAGAACAAAAATTTCTATAAACTTATGATGTGATTCTGAAATTCATTCAACCCATGTATGATTCAAGCTTACTTGTCATGATCATTTTCTCTGTGTTGCATCATCAAGAACTTCAAGAAGTTCAATTGTGAAAGAAGACAGTTTGCTCAAATGTTTGAGATCTGAATTTATGTTTGCAAAGGAGGAAAGAATATATAAATCATGTTTACCCAATATCACCCAGAAGTTGATGATCCAAACTGTCTGATTTGATTTTTGTTTCCTTGCGTCAGGATGCACAAGATCAGCAACCTCATATACTTTAGAGATGATTCATGAATTATGCATGCATGTGCAAGCTCTGCTCTCTTTGAATGCATGGCTAAAAATCCGATTCGGACTAGAGCGAGGAGTTATGCACTTCCAGCTGCTTTTGAGCCGGGAGTGACGATGATGATGATGATCTCTCGACATCGTTTTCCGCATGCCCCAGAAACGTCGCGGACACACATTCTAATCACGGAAACTGCGCAGCTGCAGACGTTGATGAGCTACACAAAAATAGTCTTGACCCCTTTTTTCCCAATTTTTCTTCTATTCCTGGAAAAGTTTCCGGCACTACTACTGACCAGTGATCTAGAGCTTGCCAACAAAGTTGTCTTCATGAGCTAGCCCTTTGCACAGCTACAAAGTAGCTCTGGTTCTTAGATCATGTTGCTTGGAATAGAAATGCGATGTCGATCCAAGAATGGGTCAGATAATACTTCCGCCACAAGGAGACTTTGCTCCTCGATAAGGCAGAGCTTCGTATAAGTGACTCGACAACCCATTTTAGTACTGATATCGAGAGTCTTCGATACAGAGTGTGACTGATTCCCCGGCGAGTTGTGGAAACTCAGGCCGCTGCAGAAGCGTAATTTGTGTTCATTTGGGTGGACCATCATCATCATCATCATGGCAGCTGCAGCAGCTGGTATCAAGAGGTCGTCCGGCAGCATGACTTCGCTTCACTTGATGGGTGCCGTTCTGATATTTGTGGTGTCCATGATCTCGCTGGCCATAGCTACAGAAGCCCATGAACCTGCAGTCACAGATCAGGTAAACAATTAAGCTGGTATCATTCTTCTCGGACTGCTTGCAAGTTGCTGTTCTTTTGCTTTTCTAATGATCACTGCAGGTGGTCGAAATGCTCTAACACTGTACTTCAAACCTTAGTCACTGCTTCTTCTTATGAATTCTTTGAAAAAACTGTTGAATCTCTTTAGTAGTCATGAGAACCTCGTCATTGAATCTGTAGTCACCCCCAATTCTGCAGCTGCAACTTCATGTCGATCAGTAATCTCTGTGTCATGACAATCCAATTAGTTCCCTAAGAGTGATTACTGGGATTAAAACTCCAAGCCCTGCAGCTGATGATCTGATCATGTTTGGCATCGGAATTTGAGAAATTGCCCTCCTCAAGTGTCGAGATCAAGACTCATACATGCATGAGCTCATGATTGCTCTAGTAAAAACGAAGCAAAAGAACTTGACTAGAAGGAGAACTGCAAACCGCAAGATAGTAGTCCACTCTAAATGGAAAATGGAAGCATGTTCATCATGACACACTTTTGTTGTCAAACTTTTGCAGAAGCTGCAAGTGAATGACAGTATCCATGGGAAGGAGCATTTTGTGCTAGTCCATGGGATAGGCGGCGGCGCATGGTTTTTCTTTGAGGTGGTGACACTGTTGAAGGCAGCTGGCTATTCTGCATCCGCCATTGACCTCACTGCCAATGGAATCAGCAAGGTTGTGGCTGATGAAGTTGTCACTGTAGTGCAATATACTCAACCGCTCCTTGACTTCCTTGCAAGCATTGATGGTCAGGTAATGACAATGATGACCAATGAGAAGATCTCCAGCTCTGACAATTATATCACCTTCTGCAGATCATCTTCAATGCTTCATAAATGTGCATCCCCATGATGTGCATCCTAGATTTTCATGCAACTCAACATTCTAGATTCTCTCGAGAGCTAGAGTTTCAAGTTTACTTCATGCAGGTTATGAATGAGATCAATGTCATCTTCTTGTGATCAGCATCCCATGAGGAGTGGTGCTGGGTGTACAATGTGGGGCACAGCAGGTGATCATCTTGGGTCATAGCTTGGGAGGAGGAAGCATTTCATTTGCAATGGAAACATACCCACAAAAGATTTCCAAAGCAGTTTTTCTGGCATCCAATATGCCTACTAATGGGCAAACCTTCTTCAGCTCCTTTCCACCCACAGTACCATCATTGCCTGCACTTCTGAGCACTCCATGAAGCTATCTTCTTCTTGAATCCTTCTTCTTCTTCGTCTTCTTGTAAATCTAGCCTTGATTTTGATCCAGGGAGGTCATGATCCACATGTGTGGTATCATTGAGACTGTAGTTCTGATGCATAAGAGAACATGTCTCAGCCGCAACAATCTGATGATGGACTTGGTGAACCTGCAATATAAGCATTGAAAGCAAAATTTAGAACAAAGATTAGGGCTTATGGATTAGGGTATATCATGATATTTGATCTGGCACATGTGCAGGTGTTTCCGAGGTTAATAGGGAACAAAGACTTGATCCTGAATTTTGCAAATCCAGGTTCTCCTAACCCTACTTCGGTATATGCAAACAAAACAAGGCTTGCTCTTTTTGCCTTCAACCAGAGTCCTCTTCAGGTATTCTCTTTTCAACCCACAGAGCTCATGACCAACCTGAATTCCTATGTTCTTCTACAAATTGGTGACCTCAAATTTCACAGCCTTTTCCTGTTAGAGATAGCATTATCTCTAACCTTTTCTCGTGTGGTGTTTGATGTACAGTATGTGACCCTGGGCCAGGATCTGTTCACACCAACACCTTATCAACCAGGAACCGAGAAGCTCAACTTGACCACTTCAAAGTATGGCAGCATTCGCAGGTTCTATATCCGCACAGGACATGACCATGCTGTATTGCCATCTGAGCAGGATCAGATCATCCATGCCAACAAGCCAGAGAGAGTTTTCCATTTGTCTCGAGCAGATCATATGGCCTTTCTCTCAACTCCCATTGAACTTTTTAGTGCTCTTGTGCACATAGCTTCAATATAAAGCACAGAGATCATAGTAGTAGTACTACACAATGATTCAAAGCAGATCCATTTCTGCAGACCAAAAACCCTGCAAAGAAAACAAAAGCTCCCAGCTCCTAGGTGACAATGAATACTACCAACCCTTTCAGTTTCTGTACTGCTGGGGTTGTTCATGATCTATCTAGATGCAAATTTCTGGTCATTTTTTTTCCAGGGATCATGTGTGCATTTCAGTTTGGTTATCAATGTGCGCATGATATCTGCAGGACTTGCCCTCAGACAGATTATTCCTAAGATTGATTACTGATCTCCACTGAAACCTGATTTTCAAACAAAGCTGTGGATGCAATTCATTGTTTCTTGATCAGAGCCTTCTGTTGGTTGGGAGCCCCCAGGTGGCTTTGGCAGCATTTACTAAACCTGTTCTCCCATCCACCCATTGCACTTGAGCAAGTGAGTAGATTGTAAAAGCAAGGAAGTAGTACCAAAGTTAACTTAGTTCAAATAGTTGGGTATTGATAGTTTGGACAACTGATTTTGAAAACATTCTATTGGATACTAGATGTTCTGAAATGAAACTGAATATCATGTACTAATCAAGAGTTGTTACAGCACACAATAACCAGGTGTGGTGGCCCAGGAATCAGCTACCTACCCACTGGACCACCGACTCTCAAAATTGAGATGCAAGTAAACTCTCACAACAGTGTACTGAATTATGTGCATCAACAACAGAAAATAGAAACTGCGTCCTTAAGCTTCAGTGATGAAGATCCTTGCAATAGATGCTCACAACTACCATGGGTGGTTGCTAGCAACATGGCACATACAAGGGATGCTGCTGGGCATCAAAAGGCCAACAGCCGAAATCTTGCCATCCTACCACAGGTGCAAGTGGCCAGCATCATAGCACATGCAAGGGATGTTGCCAAGCATCAAATGGGCAACACCCAACACCCAAAACCTTGCCATAATCTGTGAAAAACATCTTAGACGTGTTGATTGCCATAGATTGGTCTAAGTTTCCATGATTCCTTTCAAATACGGCTTCCACATAATTTCTCTGTGTGTAGTACATCTTCTTCTTCTCCATTTGGTGCTGTTCTGTTGGTGACAGTTCTTGTGCAAATTGCTTGAACAGAAACATCTTGAGTTACTGCTATCATCAGAGCTCCATCGGCCCATCCCATGATGGCAGACTTGAGTACCTATTGCTTTAACAGAATCATGTCAATCTTGCACGGCTCCAATGAGAGAGAGAGAGAGAGCTCCATCATCACTCCTATGCTGATGAGAGTGTGGTTGTCACCTTCTCATTTGCTAAGTAGCCAACCCATGCACCACTTTCCACAGGCTTATGCTTTGGCGTTTCCATTCATCATCCCTGTTATCTTGATCTTCCCTCCCTCTTGCTCTGCAGAGTGCTCCATCCCTTCTCCTCATAGGACAGAAATCTTAACATAGAAAAATAATGATGACTGCCTATTTCAGCAGCTTAGTACCACTGGGCTGCCTACTTTCAAACAACAGTTTGGCACAGGTATGCCTACATACAATCCCTCATGTCTAGAAGATTGTATGAAACAAAATGTATAATCATGTCCAGTTATAAGCAGATTCATCAACTTTGTTTTCCTCTAACTCCTCTAAAGATGTACCCACAACTAAACACTTCTATGCTACTTCTGTTTCCCTGCCATCCCTGAAAATCCATGAGTGGTAATTTTCCATCCTTGTCAGATGTCCAAGTAGTCAAAAACTGGAAGGCCACTCTCAACTTGTTGAAGCTGTGCAGAGTCTTGTGTTGCCTTGGAAAGTGATTGCTTAATGATGGGTAGCACTTAAAAGGATTGAGACAATTCAATACAGTAGCTTCCAACTCTCCTAAGCTAGTGAAGTGTGCTCCTCTACCAGTTGACATGTGACATTGGCATTGGAATCATCTAGGGCTTTGTCAGCCAAACTACTGAATTTGGATGGTGTCATAGCTAACAAGTGTGTTGCCTTAAGGAGCTTCTTTGAGTTGTTCTTGACTAACTCACCAAACACAATTGATCTCCCTCGTGACTGAGGGTGAAGGAAAAATTGCAAAAGCTCACCTGAGGTCACTACCATGTATGTACCAACCAAATAAGTGCATCAGGGAGGACATTAATTTCCATCTTTGTCTTCCATATCTCAAAGAGTCTATAGGTCCACTCTGAAAACAACAATCTCTGTTTTTAAGGTTCGGTTTTTGGCTGTTTTTAGGGTTGAAGGCTTTGGAGTATCATCAATTTTTTGTTTGTGAATTTGGATTGAGTTTGTTGTTGCTTGTCTTCCTATGTCATTGCAAACAGTTTTGCAAAAAAAATCATGCAGAATTTCAGCTCTGTTGCAAAAAAAGTATTGCAAAAGTTTCCATTCAAAGTTTTGGCTCCATTGAAAAAGTTTCCTACAAAACTTTGAATGCAGAATTTTTCATCTGAGTTGTAGCTTTCTTCTCTGATCCTCTAAAACTATAAGTATTGAGGTCATTGTTGCTTGTCTTCGTGGGTTGTTGCGAAGGAAATGGCATTGGTGTATGGACCGACATCAGAGATGGGGGAGTCTACCCCAAATGATGAAGTCAAAAGACTGAATCACAAGGTGAATTTTGTAGAGCTTCATGACAATTCAAAAGAAAGGATCTTGAGGATGTTGAAGGAAGAAATAATGATGGAGAAAAACTTTATTGTCAAGAACTACAACTAATGTTCTCTCCAATGCACTTATTTGAGGCGATACATACTTGGTAATGACCTTGGGTGAACTTTTGTAATTCTACCTTGCATTCATCCTTAGTTGCAAGGGAAATCAATTGTGTTTCATGAGTTAGTCAAGAACACTTCAAAAAAGCTCCTTAAGACAACACACAACTATTTGCTATGATACCATCTACATTGAGTAGTTTGGCATTGACAAAGTTTTGGGTGACCACAATGGCACATGTCAACTAGTAGAGGAGCACACTTCAATAGCTTAGGGGAATTGGAAGTCGTGTATCAAATTGTCTTTATCCTTTCAAGTGTTACCCCTTATTAAGCAATCAATTTCTAAGGCAACACAAAATTCTACACAACTTGCTTCAACAAGTTGAAAGTGGCGTTCCAAATTATAACTACATGGACATGTGGCAAGTATGGAAAATTACTCCTCATGGATTTCCTAGGACAATCGGGAAACAACAACATATAATAAACATTTACTCACAAATACATCTTTAGAAAGTTAAAAGGAAAATAGGTCAATGTATCTACTTAGAACTGGATATGATTATACATTTAGTTTCATACAAGTTTTGTAGGCATGAGGGATTGTCCATAGGCCTACCTATGCCAAACCATTGTTTTGAAAGTAAGCAACCTAGTAGTACTAATGTTTGGTTATACCTTAAAATCTAAATTTGAATTTAGATAGTATATGAATCTTTACGATTTTGTTTGCTTGCAACTTCTTCATAGAATTGTCTAGCAACAAATCTTATAAAGTCTTTGGGTTCTTCATATGTGTAGGTCATTGCATTTTGCAATGTCTAAAGTGAATGTTTGCATTATTGAATCTATTGGCAAGGTTCATGAAAATATCTTCATTGCAAGGACTTTTTATGTGTAAGGTAGCATGTTAAATGTTGAAACTGACTCAACACAAACTTATTGAGTTTCATAAACTTTACAAATTTCATGCAGATTTTGATCTTCATCAATTTGTACAAAAGTCACATGAATGGTTAATATGAACTTTTTACATACTTAATAACTTAAATATTCAAAGAAATGAAACATATTTTTTGAATGACATACATGAATGTTCATGTTTAATATACAAAAATTGTATAATTTTATGCAAAATTATATCATGATAATTTCATAGATTCAGTTAAAATATGAATCATACATACTTCACATCAAAACATCATAAGTAGGAAAACATTTCATTTGTATAAAAATGAAAATTCATGCTATTTTTACACTTTGAAGCCCATGGATTTTATATTGACATATTTGTTAATCCTTATTAATTATGTTGTTGAAACAAATCATAGTTGACAATTGAGAAAGAAATTTGGGCCAAATGGATGTGCAATCACAAATCTTTATTGAAAAAATGATGAAACATAGTAGAACTTTCTTGAAAATTCGATGCTATATATATTTGTGTGTATAAAAGGTTTCAAGTCACTTTTCACTTGTGAAAATATTTGGTTATGGATGTTGGTATTACACCAATGTCTTTGTGTTGTGTTTCCTTTTCATTTTACTTTGGTAAAAAAAATGATTATTACAATGATTTTTTTTTAAAACTATGAATTTACATATGTTGTCTAATTTTGCATCTACATCCACTATGGTTACAAGTTTTGATCTTTGGATGTCCAAAGGTGTAATGAACACATTTGCAGTGGTAATCAACTATCTAAATGAATTTTGGACCTCTATGCATGACACAAAAAAACTTTCCATGATTTATGACAAGATTGGATAATGAAAAAAATTATTTTAAAATTTTGATTTAATACATTGGGAGATTGTGTTTGTGAAAGATGTAAACAATAGCTTGACTGACATCTATGGCAACAACATTATATTATATGTTGATTATCATCCTTGAAATTTCAACAAGTTGATAAAGGTAGTTATTTTGGTCATTTCATGTCTAAAACATTTTAATATACTATAATGATGATAAGGCTATTGCAAGTTTAAAATATGTTGATGTGAAAAATGCCCAAGTTAGTTTGCAAAAAATAATCACATGGAGAAGAAAATTAGGAAAAAAAAGGCAAGAGTGAAAGAAGGTATGTGTTGAAAACATGTTGCGGCAACAAAAACTAAAAATTTTGTTGAAAACTAGATTTGCTATTAAAGTCATAATGTTTGAAAAAACATTGAAGTTCAAAGGTCATCATCTTTGTTATGGGTAGTAGAAAACAATGTTTTTATATCAAATTGTAAAGGTAATCACAAATGTTTTAAACCTTACCATCACAACATGTGTGATGAATCAATCAAGGGGCTACGGAAAGGTGCCCTAACTACATCTATTGTCTTAATAGTCAACATGGAAATTGAATTTCAACAAGTCTCAAATGGGATTGGAGTTTTGAATGAATCTAATGTTGAACTCCTCCTCTTGGAACAAAACATGCAATAAGAAATCGTGAAAGTGTTAAAACCTTTCTTAATTTTTTTTGAAAACTTATGATGCAAATCAAGTTCATGACATGTTTGCCATAATGTTGAATCCTTGATTCAGACATCAATGTGTTAAGGAAAATTAGTGGATAGTGGGAATACAATTCATCTTTCTACTAAATATGATGTGAAGACAATCATTTCACTTCTTATGATTTGTTTTCATCAACTAAACTTTATTGTTCAATAATGCAAAATTCATAAACCTAATGGACAACTTGAGAACAACATTAACATATTTGGTGTTGAAACATCTATTGAAAAATCTTCACATGCATTTGTCATTGAGAAGTGGTCTTTGTTTAAGAGATTGTTCATACTCCCAACTAGATGTGAAGATCGTTTTACTTGGTGGCACATTAATGAAAAACAATTTTCAAATGTTGCATTCGTAGCCAAACAAATTGTTGTCATTCTCAAATCACAAATTAAGATAGAATGAGTGTTTAATCTTGTTGGGGGTGTTCACATCTTTGCAATGTTGTCATTTACAAAGAAAAAACAACCTTATTGAATCATCACTAAGATGAAAATTTGATCTAATGATCCACACGCTAAACCCTAAACCCTAGTTATAAGAAATAAAATGGATTTGCAAGAATATATGAAAACAATTTGGGTGCCTAACAATTCAATAACTTGATTGAAAAAGCAAAATATTTCAAAGAGTTGGAGATTGACAACAATTAAAGTCACTAGGAGAGTGTTGGATGTGAGGTTGAATGGTTTTGTGTGGGGGGGTTGTAGTCAAGCAAATAACTTGCATTGCATTTAGTAGAGTTTTGTAAAGAATTGAGGTTCAATTCCCCAGCAAATGGAAGACGAAGATGGAAACTCATGATTGTTTCTCTCTCTCTCTCTCTCTCTCTCCGAATTCTCAGAGACAGCAGCACGTCGCGCAAGAATGATATCCTGCTCTAATCGGGTCCACAAACAAAAAGGAGATTGTCTTTTGAGGAAACTGATCTTGTTCTTTGTTCCGGAAGGGATAAGGAATCGCACCAGCGTTATTGTTCTTGTTTTTGTTGTAGTCACACGACAGCCGCTGCTGCTAGATAGGTGGGAGGAGGAGGAGGAGGAGACGACGACAGTAGTCGAGGTGGTGATGATGATGACTCAACACTTGGAATAAAGAAGAAGATTATCACGGATGTATTGCAAAACCCGACGCAACCAATTCTTCCTCCGCGGGTACAACACTACTGAATGAAGGAAGGAAGAAGAGGCGGTGACAAGAAGAAGATTTCGAACTCTGCTGCTGCTGCAACAGTTCGGATTTGTTGTCGAACAAGTCGCCACATTTTGCTTTGCTGGAGAGCGTAGTATCCTTGTTGTTGAGATATGGAGCGTTTGTCGCTCCTGCAGGAGCTCACATCTTCTGGTGTTCATCATAGTTACAATTTGACAATCTGCAGCAGAAGGTTGCAGTTGACGTCTTCGCTGTTGTTCTCGCTGCACACAGGGCCAAGAAGAAGAAGAGGATTATTATTACGCGAGAGTTCAGGGAGGATGATCTGTTGGAGGAAGCCGCGCTTCTCGCAACAGTGCTCGCAGAAGACTGGTAGAAGATACTACAACAGAAGAATTCTCTCGGCTTCTCATCAGATGGACTCCAATTTCCTGCACAAGACTGACAAACTTCTTCAATCCAACAAGGTAGGCTTGTTCCAGGACTTCTGCAATCATGCCCTAGAGAGGCTTGTAAGATGCAGAATTCCATGTCTGTTCTGCCATAACACAATTTCCTGCTGCAGGAGATGAAACTGCCATCACCAGCATCATCAGCATCAGCATCGGCATCATTGGGCTGGGAACAGCAGGATGCAGAGTTAGATACTGTTGCTGGACCTCCTCAAAGGTCAAGCACAGAAGAAGCTGACATCTTCTATTCTGCAGACAGAATAGCAAGGTACCATCATCTTCAGGAGAGGTTTTCTTCCTTACTGCACCTGCTCCAGGTGGATCAAAAGCAATGGCAAGTACTAGTAGTAGCACATTGTGCTGCAGTGGTGGTAGTAGTAGGTGCAATGGTTGTTGGCATGCATGCATGTGCTCCTGCACTTGCTGCAGACATGACATTGTGTCCTGAAGTTGCAAGCCAAGAGAGTGCAGGCTTCTTTGGTGACGTGGGTGACATTCAAAGTGGCTTTGCTTCGGTGTGTTTGTGCTCTCTCTCTCTCTCTCTCTCTCTCTCTCTCTCTCTCTGTGGATTACAAATCTTAATTTCTCACAAGCAATTTCCCTTCTCTTCAATACCCTAGATCGTCATCTCTGCAAAACCCTAGATCATCATCTCTTCAAACCCTAGAATCATCATCCCTGAAATGGTGATGTGGACATTCAGAGTAGGCTCAGCATTTTTCTAGTGTTGCTGGTTCAAGCATATGCCATCTAGCATGAAATCCATCAACACATCTGTGAAGGTGGAAAATTCTCACACATTCTTTTGTACATGTACCGGAATTTGCAGGCATTTTTGCTCATTTTTTTCTCTGAGATTGGAGACAAGACCTTCTTTATTGCCGTAAGTTTGATACTCTACAGCTAGCACCCAGGAAAGAGATTTAATACATTTCATGCTCAGGGGACAAGGATGTTGCATGATTGTGCATTTGCATAGAGTGTTGTCTCTAAGATCATCAAGTAACCTCTGCTCAAAACTCTTTGAAAATGCAACTGTTGCACTTGAACCTCTGGTGTAACTCCAATTTGTCAGTGATTGAGCATGTAGGTTACCTCACATGCAGATGTGCTTGAGAGTCAAGCCTTTGAACACAGAAATGCATCTTCCAAAACTGAGAAGCTGCTGGCATCATTTTGTGAAGCTGTAAACAGTAGAACAACTATGCATTTTTCTGTGGTAGAAGAAGTATTCTAAAGTGGTGGAGGAAAACACGATTTTGTGGGCCAGGCACTATTGGCAACTCGCAAGTCAAACTTGGCTGTGTTCACTGGAACTTTTGGAGCACTTGCGTATGTTTCATTCACCCACGCTTCTTGACCTTGCTACCACCTGACAGAAACTTCCTGTTTTTCACTCTGAACATTTGCCTTACTAAGTGACAGGTTGTCATGGACAGAACAATGACTGTAATCTCAGTGACACTGGGACGAGCATTCCACTACCTTGATGGTGTTCTTCCATTCAGGTATGTTTTTTCTTACACATTCATGTCCAGATCATGTTCAATAACTGGACCTGCTTGCATCCTTATTTCTGTATCCAGGAAAGTCTTGTGTGCAATGAGTGTGGAGTACTTTGAAAAAACATGAGAGTAATTTATTTTTGACAGTGGGGGGCATGCCACAGCCTTGGGAACATGGAATTGCCATTGGATGACTTGGCAGCAGTGGTTCTGTTGGTGTATTTTGGAGTGTCAACTCTGCTGGAGGCATCATCAATGGATGGTTCCAAAAGTGAGGAAGAGCAGCAAGAGGTATTCCTTGAATACTGGTTCTGTACATTTTCATGCTCAAGCTTCTGGTTGCTGGTTATCCAAAGGTCAAAAAAGGAGTTATTTTCACCACTATTAGAGTACTGAAACATAATTTTAATATGACCAAATGTTATGGAATCCCTGTTGGCAAATGCAGGCTGAATTGGCAATAGCTGGAGTGGGTGCAAATGGTGCTCAAGGTTTGCAGGCTGCAGCAGGAACTGTGGCTGCAACCTTTGCACTAGTATTTGTAGCAGAGTGGGGTGATAAGTCA
The DNA here is from genome assembly GCA_963921925.1 of Sphagnum tenellum. Classification (NCBI taxonomy): domain Eukaryota; kingdom Viridiplantae; phylum Streptophyta; class Sphagnopsida; order Sphagnales; family Sphagnaceae; genus Sphagnum; species Sphagnum tenellum. The sequence continues at coordinate 2,810,166 of OY998155.1, forward strand.
TTCTTTTCTACAATTGGTATGTCGGCTCTACACATGAGGGACCTTTGAAGTGAAAGGCAATTAGTTCTTCTGCTGGAACAGTTTCCTGTTGTCATGTAGGAGTGTCCAAACTCTCCATCTCTTCGTCTCTTATGTTCAGTAAGGCTGTCACAACAGTGACTTATGCAACTTTGTTGAGGTCTACAGGCTTTGTTTGTCCAAAAACAAATTGAGCTTTCATTAATTCCCTGCTTTTTGGCACTCTTCCTTTCTGCCTACAGTTTGGTGTATTGTGGTAATGAGTATGAAAGGATTCTTATTGAGAATATTGTTTCTGGTGCAGCACTGGCAGCTGCATCCTCACCATTGGGCGTAGTGACAGGTGCAATTGCAGGCCATGGAGTTGCCACAGTGGTATGCACCCATATGAATGGAATTCAAAGTGGAGTTTCCACGTTGTTGTCAGCAATTGCCAGGCATTTATTTGTACATCACATATGCACGCAAGTCTTCTGTTTAATTAGGTTTGGAGATACTGTTTACAGGGAAGTCACTTTTATTTTGTGCTTTGCAGTTGGCTGTACTAGGAGGCTCCTTTCTTGGCACTTACATTTCTGAAAAGGTAAATTCTCCACTACTTTTAATATTGCATTCAGTTTTTCATTCTCTTCTCATATGTGCGCCGTAAGTCAGTCTCTAGCAGTGTCCATCACTGACTGACGTCAGGGTGCCTAGTGTCTGGCCTCTTTTGATATCTAGCTAATCTCAGGAGGAGTGTTGTTTGGAAACACTACACCAGTGGTTGAAATGAATGCATGGTGTCTATGGCAGGTGATAGCGTATGTGGGTGGTGCACTGTTCCTTGTTTTTGCTGCTGCAACCTTAGTGGAAATTGTGAGGTAATAGAAGGTGCCAGAGGGATTAGTCTGAATTATCACATTCTTTGAGGTCTAAAGGGTTGCACCCCCATTGTGCCTATGAATCCTTTCCACAGTTACTGTTAGTAATAACACATCCTTGCAATGCTTCATTCCTCTAGTGAACTATGTACACAACACCAGAGATTGATCAATCACCCAAAAGCCATGGTCTCATGAACAGGTTACCAGATCAGTATTCCTGAGCAGGCCTATGTGAGTAAAACAAAAACTCAAACACAACAAATTGATGTGAAAGTGGTCCAAAGGAAGCCTAATCCATGTAAAAGGGGTTGCATTCAAACCAACGTTAGACATTATTTGAATTCGTAAAGAACTTCCAGTTCTGGTTCTTTGAAATTTTAGAGATCAAAGAACCTTTTGTTCTGGTTTTTTGGAAAAAATTGGAAATCAAAGAAACTCCAATTTCTTGGGAGCCTGAGGGTTATAGCCTTGAGGGTGGTAAACTTTCAAGCCTACACCCTTGGGCTACTACCCTCAAATTGGGAGAGGCCCTTAGGGGCAAAGCTTTCCCAAGTGTAAAGCAGGAAATGTTTTTTTAGTTCAAGTGATGAAGGAATCTTTAGTGCAAGGAGGTGCATTCAAATACAAAGAGAAAAAAACCTTGGAGTGCTGCTTGATGGTTATGTTTTCAAAGGCAAACTTTTTTAAGGAACTTCAAAGGATTCATACCCAAAGACCACCATAGTGCATGAACACCTTTGACACATCTCTGTTGAATAATTAGTAAATTTTCTTTTCAAGATTTCGTTGTTGAAAACTTGAATATTGTTTTAATATTCTGAAAGATTCTCTACTTTCATTCACAAAATTTTGGTCTTTGAAAAAAAAAAGTGTTTGAAAACTATCAACATTTTTTACAAATAATACCATTTATGTGTCCAAGCTGCCAAGCTGCCAAGTTAGTATGGTAATATTACCCTCAGGTTTTTATTATCAAAAAATGGATTAATAATCACTTTAATTAGCATTAGTGCATGATCGAGTATGGAATAGAATAAGAACAAAACCCAAAAAGTAGGATTGTTATACAATACTTTCCGCAATTAAATTGCAAGATGTCAATATGGCCGAGTGGTTAAGGCGATAGACTTGAAATCTATTGGGGTTCCCCCGCGCAGGTTCGAACCCTGCTGTTGACGTCAGATCAGGTTCCGAAAAATGGGTTTTTGAACAGTTTTGCTTCTTGGGTCTGGTTACGGTTGCAGGTTTTAGAATTCAGACCCAGATCCGGTTCAGTTTCCGCCTCTTTGAGAAAAACAGAGACCCGAAAAAACTCCTCTAAAAGACAACAAATACTCTTTGAAGTTGGATTAGCCCTTGAAGCTTCTCAGAAAATGAAAGAGCCAAGCATAATAGAGAAGACCCATTCATTCATCATGCAAGTTCAGAGTTCACTCGATTGCAATTGAGAGGAGAGATAAGAGGCATGGTCCTCTCGTTTCAGTTGGTTGTTCTATTAGTGGCAGATCATGGTGATATACAGCTGGTAGTAATCATCACCTTGTGGCCATTATTGCAATGCTCTATGCTTGTATGTTTCTTTCTGATGTGAAAAAACTGCACATGGTCTGTGATTTATAAATTGCTTTCTTGGTTGATCTGGTTTCTCGGTTGATGCACTCCAGAAGCTTGGTTGTCACGGGTTTGTCTTCTTCTGACAGCCTCTAGCCAAAAGAGTTTTCTTCCTTGGGACACTTGTTGGGTCCTTCTTGGAGTCTTATTGTCCATGTGCTTTGGCATTCGAAGAGACTCAAGCTCTAGTCTCTCTTTAGCTGGAGAACAAACTCCATCGTGTACCGACTGTTGTGACAATCAACATGTTCAAGTTTGAGTCACACAGGAAGAAGCAGCTGTGTCCGAATAGAGCTTCAGGATTCTAGGACTCTTTGCTCCACAGCCATTCAAGTGTCAGAACTGCAAGCAGACCCACACCTTCGCTTCTCCACTCTCTTCTTGGGACACTACTCACGTGAAACCCACAGTTGGCGGGTGACTGCCTTTTGCGAGGATTCTTCAGAAATCTCGTGAAGCATCTCCTTCTAGGGTTTAGACTTTAGACGCGTTACAAGATGTCTGGTTATGGGATGCAAACCGGTGCGTATGTTTCTTGTGAGATTTGTGCAGCCAAGAAAAAACCCTTCACGAAAGTGATGGCCACAAGTCCGAACAATCTGTCTCTGTGAGATTTAGGGTTTGATGCTTCTCTTGGGTTTAGGGTTGGATTTGATGCTCTATTTCTCGGTTTTGTTTCTCTCCACGAGTCTTCGGTGGTTCTTGTTGTTTCAGTAAATTTTGGGCAAACAGCTTGCATGAAATCTCGGGTCTTGTGCTGACTGCATCCTATTTTGCTTCCTTGTGCGTTGCTGCCTAGGCTGCGTGGGGTGGTTGTGTGTTTGTCTGGCTGTTTTGTGTCGTCATTTTGCTGTTTGTCGTGATCCAGAAACAGCCCAGCCTTTGGTGAGGTACGCCAACTCCAAATTGTTTGTTGCACTGGAGATCATTCTTCTGCGCTGAGAGGAGTTTCCAAGGGATCCTTTGCTGGTGGGTCTCTGTTGCCCTAATTGCTTTCACGCAGCAGTGTGTTTCCCAGCAATCTGACGCTTTGGGTTCGAAGAGGAAGACACACAGACAGACCTCTGATGGCCAAGGACTCGTTGTTTGGAGGCCTACCGCCCCCAGTTGCACCACAGCCCAATTCAACAACAACAAGCGCTGCTTCAAGAGCAGATTCCAAACCACCCATTCCTTTAACCTCAGCTGCTCCGATCACCAAGAGAGCTGGGGATGCCAAACCTAAAGGTGGGGGTTCTATACCCTTCTTGCCATGCCATGATACATTGTGGTTTCAAAGCACACAAAGACTGTGTAAAGCAACCTGTGTTTTTCCAAAACCCTAAACCCACCTTTCCATTTTATGATTGTGCCTCACAAATTGGAGATGGCTTTCTGTGCATGCAACAGAAGGGAAAAGAGTGAGGTTCCAGCCTACAACAATGGAGGCAAGCAGTGAGCAGGTGGTGGAAGCCATGGCAAAAATAGCAATACACATTGGCAACCCTGGGAAATTCTCCAAGGCATCAAAGCTGGTATTACAGCTCTTGCAGGCTGGCAGTGTGAACCTGGATACTGCAGAACCTTTTTTCAGGATTCTGAAAGCAGCAATGTTGTGTCCTTCTCATGCCACAGATGCAGCCCTGAGATCAGACTATCAAGCTCTATTCAATGCTGTCCATGAAAAACTGGAGGTATTTCTCTCGTCTGAGATCATGTTATTGCAGATATCTATTTCCCCCCCCCCCCCCCCCCTCACATGTAGCAATTGCATTTACTGGCATCAAGCAAGTGGCAGTTGATGTTTGTGAGAATATGATTGAGTTGATGTGTCTGCATGGACAAAGTTGAGGTGTACACCAAGCCATATGCAAACTGTGGCAGAGATTGGATATGACCAACCTTCTTCACACAAAGTAAACTCTTACTCTTGTTGCCATGTGAAAGTTGTTCTTGATTGTTCCATCCACTCTTTCCCAGTCAAAGTTTGTCCTTGAGTACTCCATCAGCTCTCTCTCAACAGATCGACTTCTTAAAGTGTTCAATGCTTTGCTAGAACACTGCTTTGCAGTCTCAAGTCTGCTGCAGTCTTCATACGGCCATGATGGAAGTGGTGGCTATGCTGAAGAATGTGCCTGATTCTACAACACTATATTTGTGGTGAATTTCAATGCTCAGGACAGTCATTTGAACAGAGGTTCAAGATTTTATTGGAAAGTACAATCATCTGTCATATTTCTGCATCTCATGAAAGAGATGTGCACGGCTCTAACCCAAACTTTGGCATTATATGTAGGACACACTTTTGGACATTATAAGTGTCATAGTTTCTGAAATTTTGAAGGATTGCGATTTTGGGTGTCCTGACAGTAGTGGACACTTTAGCTGTGTATATAGATATCAGCATCTTTTCATTGATTGGATGGAAATGTGTTCTGTATGTTGGCCAGTGCTTCAGTGGAGCACAACGCATGCAGATTGAAGTGTGGGAGCTTTGGGTGCTTGTTGCAAATGACCTTTACACTGACGACACTTTTGTGGTGCGTTATGCTCTTGTCCCTTTTAGAATCTTGGTAGCTAGACTATCAGCAGACTATTCACAAACACAACATACTTCATTTGATTCAAGAAAAGGATTAACAAGGGGATTTTTTAACTGTGACCTGTTGTCAGATTGCTGCTTGTCTTTGTGTTGATTGGTGTATTGAGGTGCTTCCACCACTGTCCAGAGTTTTCTTCTTTTCTCGCACTTCCTATTGTTGAGAGCTTCTCTTATTTCAGCATAAAGATTATCACAGAGTGATGTTCATCGGTGTTTGTTCTACATGTCTGAACTGCAGTTTTCCAAAGCTTCAAGCCGTGTGAGGCAAGTGATTGATTCATTGCCCGAGGCCACTGAGGAAGAAAATCTGCTCGAGATGAGGGACACAATTGAAGGACCAACCCTTCCAGAGGAAAGTCTATCAGATCGCAGGGGGAATGTTGAGTTACAATGTACCACAAGTAATACAGAAGAAGAAAGCGATCCCTTTGGATTGAATGCTTTGCTGCCAAAGGTGTCTAAGAAGGAGGAGCGAGCCAGGAGGAAGTTAGAAGAAGAGGCTACCAGTAAGAAAGCTCAAGAAGAAGCCAGGGGGTTATTGAGAGAGCAAAGGGAAGCAGTACTGAATTGCCTAAAACTTGCTGCTGACCATTACAAAGTGCAGTGGTAAGAATGCTGTTGCCAGACAGAATTGATTATCTATGTTTTATCTTTCTGTATCCAGCCAGTGACAACTTACCTCCCAGGGCCAGCCAAAATATGAAGCTTCAAGAGTCTAGCCACTCATGCTGTAAGTGAAGATGAGTAGGAGATTAACTTGGCTTCCTTTCTTTATGGCAAGTTCAGACAGTACTGAGCTTTGAATCTTTTTGAGATACTCTGTGATTGGCTTTGTATGCACATTGGCAAACTTTATGTTGATGATCCAGTGTCACTTGGGCTTCAGTCAATACAAGAAGACATGGTGAGATTTTTACTTGACAGGCCCAATTGTGAAATGATTGTGCAGGGCACAAACTATCATTGACATCTTGGTGAAGCATGCCTATGATAATGCTCTCAAGTTCACATCCGTGCAGCGCAATGCTATTGAGAACCTGTGGACCTCTGTTCGGGAGCAGCAAATGCGGCGCAAGCAGGGCAAGTCTAGTTCAAGCAAGCTGGATGTGACTTCATTTGAACGCCTACAACACCAGTACTCACGTGAGACAATCAGCATTCGCCGAGCTGTTGGATCCAGTGGTGAACGTTCTGCTGAACAGTGGCTGGGGTGAAGTAGTGCCACAGATGTACAATGGCTTGTGAAACAAGACCATTTGCATCATCAGTGCAGCAACATTGGACACTTCATCCCCCTCCTGACTAAACCAGAGCTTGCCTTGGAATCCTTTGGAATGTTGTTGCAAACTGTTGTCAAGTTGAAGTGGACAGCTTCAAATTCACCATTGTCAATCTGCTTCCAAATCCCAAGTAGGTTTTTCATCTCAATTCTGTTTTTGCCCTGCATTTTGGGTGACAATCATGAAATCTGTGGAAAAAACACTTTTATGTTAAATTGGAAGAATTGGTGAATGAAATGTGTTGTAGGGGTGAGTGGGTTGTGTACACTTTGTACTTTGATTACTTTTGTTATCTTGCAATGTTGGAAGTTCTCATAGCTGTGCTCATTAACAAGGCTTCAACAGATGTAATAAACAATCTGAGAAAGGTATCAATTTCTAATGCTATCAGCTTTGAGATGATTGTTAAAGTTTGAACCTTCATATGGTCCAACATATGACCAGCATTGTGTTCCTAAATGGAAGAATTATTATCTAGGTATCATGCGGGGATCATTTGGACAATAAAAACCTCCAACACAAATCTACATGATAATTAAAAAAAGCTTTTCATGTATGTCTGTCTATCTGTGAGGACTTTGTACCTACCTACATACCGACTATATCCATATGCAAACCTATGTACAATCTTAACCATTTTTCCTTTTACAAAACCATTTGCATGCTTGCCAATCTCCTTTTTCTTTGGAATGGTTGAGTTTGTTTGTTATTTCTATTTCAACCTTTGAGAACAATTAGTTATCAAACACAAATTCACGACACCTTTGTCACCATTCCACTCTACTACTAATCAGAGCCATCCTGCCAGTGATTGGAAACTCCTGGATGTTAATGTTCTCTTGCAAGAAATTATCATGATGAAAACATTTACTTACAACTAGTTGTGCGTTGATAAATTGGGCACCCAACATTCAAGCTCCAAAATATGATATAAGCAACCCAACATTGCAAGCTCCAAAATGTCTTATAAGTAAATTATCTCCTAACTAAGAATTAAGATTTTCCTAAGTATCCAAATTTATGATGCATGAGTAATGCTTATAAATAACTTAAAGGATGGATGCATGGGTTCTACCTACCATACGATTGATGTGTTGGGTGGCATCTGTAGTTGTTTTACTATGATTTCCAATGTCTACCTATACGAATGTTAACCTTCCCAAACTCATCCATAGTACACATCATTTTATTTGAATGATAGCATCATAAAAACAGTAAAATTGAGCATTGTTGCTACATCATTATGAACTGATGGTATTAATTTGTAATATAAAGTAGTAATAAGATCAGCTCCAGTGGTGCTTAGCATGTGACACTTTAAAAGTATTTCTCACATCTAAGGTTAGTTAGGGTGAGAGAACAATGAGAGAAAATTAAGTTTTTAAAGAGCTTCGAATCCTAACACATTGCAATTTTTCCTCTCACCTTCAACAGGTCCTTTCTTTTTTTTTGGTTTGACCTTGGCTTGGTGCACCCATAATTGTTTAGATCACTCCAAAACAAAATAAACAAACAGGAAGATATGATCATTGAAAGTAGTAGGAGGGATTGATATTTGGTTATTGGCCTAAAATATAAATTAAGATTGGGCACATTTGTTTTCTTTGAGATTTTTGTGTGTGTGTTTTTTTATGTTTGAAGCTTAAAGAAATAATGTAAATCTTAACTTCACACGCCCATAACTTTTTAGATCACTCAAAACAGATTTTTTTAAAACTAAAGTAAAATGAAATCTAGAATTAAATTATCATTTTTTTTTGAAACACATCATGTGATTTCGACATGTTTTATGGTCCATTTATACTATTCCTTTGCTTATATAGCCCATAGAGAGCTAAAAACAAATAACTTAAAAGCTTAGGTTGACATTCCCAATAACTCTTCACACCACTTCACAAAACAAGACAAAATATGAGAAGAATCCAGAAATGTTTGGTCACTGGCCTGTATTTTTGGTGGAGGGCATGTTTCACCTTATTTAGTTTTAATGTCCTCTCTGAGAGGTATAGCCAAATTTGACTAAAGTCCTCTTGCAGATAGATGATCACCAACCCACCTACCTCACAAATTTTTGGGGAAAAAAAAACACAATGATGGTAACTAATATGTTGGAAGCACTTGTGTGCACTTTAATTATGCACCTATTTGTGTAGTAGACATGGTTCTTTTCAACAATGGCAACTGCACAGTTTTAACGACTTATGTTGATCATGTGCAACTCATATTTGTGTAAACCTTTTGAGTACTAGTTGTAGTACTCTTTTAAACTACAGTTCATGAGTTGTACCATTTTATTAAACAAACCAGTTTCCTCACAATGATCATAAGAGGTGGTCCAATGGTCAATAAAGGCTTCTACATAGTTACATAAGCAACTATTTATGTACACAAGAAGGGTAGCCATGTCAGTCCTTGCATGGAATGCAAGTGGTTACAAATGTAGATAGGAAAGCAGGTAAGACACTTGGTGGCTACTACATGGGTTGATGCATGTCCATGGTCGGTACATCATTACTCAGCATGGTTAATACGGGGACAGAACTACAACCCAATAGTGTTTCTTGTCCAGACACCAACCATCCTGGCATGGTCTGGTGGGTGATATGGTTTTCACTCTGGCCTTCTTCACCAACCCTCTGATGGAGGGTTGCTCATCAAAGTGAGATATCAGAAACTCTAACCATCCCAATGGAAATGTTAAACAGGTCAAGGGTACTACTAAGGTAGCAAGTACAAATGGACTGCCACATTCACATTACAGCAAGGCTTTGGCTTGTTTAACTTTGGGCCTCCAATGATGTTTGACGCATCACAGACCACAGCCTGGAGCGCTCTACGATCCAGACTTTGCTTCTATCATGCAGCTCCCAATGCTCTAAGCAGTTGAAGAGTAAAATGTGCATTGAGCAATCTGCCTGACAAATGTAGAACATCAAAATTTAGACAAGCAAAATAAGTGACAAATACTCACTTATGATGCAGGTTTGGCACAATTTGGGTTTTAATTCAATGGTAGAAAAAAACTAAAACAAAAAATCAGCTTACACAAGCAAATCATAAAACAAACATCACAGAAAGGAAGTTCAAAGAGGAGGAGGAATTTGCACTGCACAACCCAAAACTATAATACCAGGTTAAGTGGGTGAACCTGATTTGTGTCGGGGCTTCAAACTCATAATAGCAATTGTCTCCAACTACATAGCCAATCTCCATACATCATGTATTTCCTGCTGACAAAACCTGATTCAACATTCAACCTGATATACACATAAAAAGCAGCTGGGAAACCCATCCTGGAAACTATTTGTACAGGTGAATACAAGTATGAAGTAGACAAAATCCATGACATTCAATCAAAAGCCAGATCAAAATCCAGAACTCAGTGTAACAAAAAATTTATTCAACTCTCCCAAAATAAGTCACAATCCTTTGGAATAAACCAGCTTACTGATCACAAAAAGATGTGCAAAAGAATGTTTCTAAATTTGTATGATTAGGTCCCCTGCTGTCATAGAGGTTCACCTGCTATGTCTTATCTATACACTGTATGCATTGATTTGTATTATTATTGGTTTTTTCCCCCTGTCAGATCTGACAAAAAAACCCTCTTCAAAACTATGAATAGGGGTTCTAAGAAAAACTGTCTGATGCCAGAACACCAGTCCACACCCCTAAACCTAACACAAATTTTTTTTTAAAGGGATTCATGATCTCAATACAGTTTCCTAGCCGGAGGCTTAGATCTACAAATAAGCCTCATTTTCCCGCTTGAATTCTCTCATCTCAAGATCCAGTACCCATTTGCATGTTTCCATCATGCCAGTGAATGGACAATAGCTGTAAGCCAGTGTGCTTCATAAAGCTCATTACCCACAGGTCTCACTCACTCTTCCTTGTCCTTGTAAAGAATTCTTCTTTGTGCCAGGATTTTTTAATGTTGTTGCCTCAAATTACAAAATGCTTGTTCTTGAGCTCCAAGTTTGCTCTACCACTTCGTCCATGGGGAGGATTACATAAAGAAGAGCCCTTCGTCTCACCGAGAAGAGATACTTTAGTTCGCTGAAGCTGTTCACCGCACAGCTTCTTTGTCTCTGAGGTAAAAACTGGAAAATGGGCATCCCTCCACAGAAGACTACTGCGTTCTTTGAACGGTGACGATGACAAAACATCACTGTCGCTCTTTTTCCTTTCAAAATTGGAGAACCATTTGGCACTCATGTAGTCAAGTGTTCGCCAGGGTGGAAGGTGCATTGCATTCTGCTTCAACGAAACCTTGGCTGCATTTGACATAATTTCCAAAACCTGCTTCAGCTTGGTTCTTGTACCCACAAATACAGTGGGTAGGGACTCCAAGGCCTTCTCATACTGCAGTGTTGGCCTCGCAATCTCAAACTGGGCTTGGAAGTCTAAGTCCACAATGTAACGATCCACAGATTCTTCATCTCTAGATTTCTCTCCATCAAACACAACATCAATGTACTCATACTCCCCTGCGCAACAAGAATAGGAGTTCAGAGTCCATAGTTGTGGTCTGCAATCAATACTAAGAATTTGCAAGTAAGGGCTGTGAGGAATTCTTGAATTCGGATTCGGGGTGGGGGAAGGAGATGTAGTACAAAACTCTATTGGGCTGAGATGTGATGGAAAATCGAAGTCAAGAAGAAGGGTCAGAGGATGATGATGATATACCTCCAGGAACTCTGCCAGAGCCTTGCCAGCGAGAGTTACAGACAGCGGCCTTATAACCTAAGGCCTTCAAATGCTTGACCACAAAGCGTTTGGTGCAACCTCCTTTGCACTCCTTGCCTCTAGGGTTGCACATCAAGTCGGTCTCTTCATTGATGGTAAGCACTAACCTCTTCACTTCTGCGAGAAGCTCCCTCTCTAGAGCACCATGTGCTGCTGTGAAGCTCTGCAACAAACAAAGAAAACTATCTTCGGTTTTCAGCGCATGAGTCTTTCTGCTTTCCTCGAGAAAACCCTAAGAAGCAAATACGTGAAGAAGAAGAAGACGAAGACTCAAGGGTTTGTCGGATCTGAACTAGTACTACCTGCAGACTTTCAGGACGTTTCATGTTTGGGGATCCGCAATCGCTGTCGCTGTGATCCAAGAGATCGCCGGAGTCGTTCTCGATGAAATCGTGTACCATGGCCGCCAGATCGTCGCTCTCGCTACTCCCTGAGGTCACACCCACGACGCTGCTGCCATCCAGCAGCAACTGTTTGGTGGATTGATGTGGGACAAAGCCTCTGCCTCTGCCTCCTCGCGGCGACATCCAAGCGGCCGCCGGGAGCTGCTGCGAAGAAGAAGGTTTTCGTCCACCACCAGTAGCTGCCGCCTTTTGCCGGTGGGAGAGGAAGAGGTACGGCAGTGGCTCTCCTCCTCCTGTTGGCATCATCTGCTGCTGCTGCTGCTGCTGTACATTTCTCAAATCCGCTGCGAGGCTTTCCCATGACAATCCCTTTGCAGCAGTTGCAGCAGGCAAGTGCATGTCGTTTTGGAATGGCGACGATGATACCACCCAGTTGCTGTTGTTGACCGATGCTGCCGCTGGCCCTTGATAACGAAGCCCCGGCATCTCTGTAACTGCGAATTCTTCCTGATACAAAAACAAAAACCGTCTCCACCGCTTTCAAAAACAAAAGTCAAGCCAATTCTGCTGCTGCCGTCAACACTCTCGAAAACCCCACCACGATGCCCTTCCTCCCCACCACTACACTGAGATCAAACTGGCCACTGATCGGAGATGAAAAACTATCTCTTGGGCATCTTCTTCACGCAACCCTCTCCCCAGTCGTTTTTCAACAAACCCACTCTTGGAATCCAGATCGCTTCTCCTTGAAGCACAAAACCCAAAAACAGCGAACCCACCGACCAAACACACAAAAACCTTCTTATTCTTCTTCTTCTTCTTCTTCTTCTCCTCGTTCTTCTGCTTCTTCTTCTTCTTCTATCTCTCTCTCTCGCAAAGCTCAGATACCAACTCACCCAGACCTAGACAACCAGGAAGCGTTTTTTATTTTCTTTCTTCCGTTAACCATCTTCTGTCACAGTGCATACGAGGGAACTTGAGAGCATAATACTGGATCCGATACCATCAACAACCTCGGAAGCTTCTTCTCGTCGGGGTTGCATGATGAAAAGGAAGAAAAAACAAAGTCACAAATGGTGGAGGGGGATGGGGGAGGGGATAAGGTAAGTAGTAGAAGGAGCGGATGATGCTGCGACGCTGTTACTGATGACGAGATTCGCACTCCACGCGGCTGGAGAATCACAAACGAGATGGAAAAAGTTGGCGGCGGGCAACAGACAACGCTGCTGCTGCTGCTAGTGCGGCAGCAGAAGCTCCCCACCAACACCACCACCACCAAACACGACGACGACAAAGGCGACCCCCACGAAAGAGCTTCCCAGCAACCTCAGAAGCAACCTCTCCTCACGGCACACCTTTCCTACCTACCAACCCTAAATACCCACCTTTCTTCCTACCTACCTGTCTACATATGTACTAGCCTGTCTATCTTCCTACCCACCTATCTACCTATCTGCCTTCTTAAGACGGTACCTTGCTGCCTATCTTTCTACCTACCTACTTGCTTGCCTTTCTGTCTATCTTCCTACCTACCTATTTACATATCTTTCTACCTACGTGTGGTCTTCACACAGTACCTTCCTGCCTACCTTCTTTACCTGCCTTCCTACCTACCTACCTACCGGAATTATCTATCTTTCTGCATGTATCTTTTTATGTTGTCTCTTTTTAATAATTATACACTCTCCCTGCATCGGTAAACGTTAGTTTGGGAATTCATCGGGAATTTTTCTTTTTCTTTTTTTACCTTTGTCTTTATCCTTTGCGGTTTTCTTTTCCTTTTTCTTTTTCTTTTTTTCTTTTTTTCTTTTTTTCCTTATTTTTTCTTTTTCATTTTTTCTTTTTAATTTTATTTATTGATGAGGGGGAAGGGGTAGTCACAAGGGCAAATGTTTTCCCAAGTGCTAAATTTTTTATAGAATTTTTTTTTTTTCCTCCCTCAAATTATTTTTCCCTTTGCTAGAAATAGTAAGTTTCACATTTTTTATTTTATTTCTCATTTTTTATATGGCATTTTTTTTACACTAATTTATTGACTTAATTTCTACATGAATGGAAAATCAAGGAAATAAATCCCTTGAGATAAAAATAGAAAGGATATCTTTCAACACCCAACAAAATTTGAGCTTTCTCGAACCTTCTCGAACCTTGTGCATTAAATGCTGAGTTTCCGCATTTCATACTGAGATTTAATAAAAATTTCCTTACTTTACAGATACCATTGAAAGAGTGGGCTAAGGGGTGAAAGGAGGCCCAAAGACCATGAATTTATTTATGGAATTCTCTATTGAGTTTTTGTAATGGTTGTGCTCAAGGAGCAATTTTCATCTCTACATAAAGCCCTTAGTCTCCTCCGAGGCTTACCAAAAAAATTTGAGCATACACTAGGCTTCACCAAGCTTGCATTAACCTTTCTTCCATAAAACGTTCGACCAAGGGCTAAAACCATACATAAAAACTAATATCGTTTATTCACTATTTTCAGCGCCATTACCTGGCCTAAACATGTAGTAAATATATAATTTTCAAAATGGATCAATAAATTCAATTGGTGAATTAATAAATGAACTAGTAATTGAATGTGAAGTGAATGATCATTCCACATTATTGACAATTGAATCATTTTGAAAAAAACTTACACTTTCAATGCATATATTGTTCTAACACAAGCCTATGGTTTCACCTAGTGTAAGCACATTCTTAATTTATATTTATATTTACATTATAGTAGGTTAGTCTAGTATCACCTCTCAATTACTTAGTTGGAAAATATCTTAAATACATATGGTGTGTCAAATAAATAATAATCTTATCGCATGATTTTACGACGTTCAATTGTATCTCATCACTCCTTGTAACTTCAAATATTAAAGTTAAAAATTTTAATGAACATAGGGTATCAAAATTTAATACAAAAAATTTACAAAATGTGAGTGTTGTTCATTAGTCCCCGTTCATTAGTTGAGTGAATTCACTCAAAATCTAATGAAATCATTTTACGTATAAAAACATCTTTTGTTGTGGTGAAGTCAAGGATTGATAGGTTCTAAAGTTCAAACCTGACAATAAAAACTCCAATTTTTGATTTTATAATAATTATTTAAAAATTTCACACAAATAATTTTTATTTTTTGTAATTCAATTTATTTTGATACCATTTCATGTATTAGGATACTCCAAATAAAACAATTAAGCCTAGAAAAAATCCTCACCAACAATAACGACCCACCTCGAATTAGAAATGCAAGGAATTTAGTTGAGTCACCGAGTGGATTGAGATCCAATGACGCTGTATACCCCACCTCCAAGGATAAAATAAAACCATGGGAGGAGCGCATCCAAACAAACGAAAGAAAGAACGATCGACCGCCCGCCGCCTACACAAAAAGGAAGGTCTTTGGAGCCTTTCATAGGCCATGCCATGTTAACACATTGATGAATAACAATTGTTGGCTTTGCCTATCAAGGCAAAGGATATTGTGTTTTAGATTCATTATAGAGTTATAGTAGCTTAAAGGGATCTTGGCCCCTAGATAATAATAATAATAATAATAATAATAATATGGCTCAAATGGGGCTCAAATGCCTTCCACATGATGTACACCTTACCTATACCACCATGGGCATGTAATGGAAAATACCCACAAGCCCCATTTAGCATTCTCTTTTGGGTACTTTGTAGTTTGGGTAGTAGGCTAGTTATTAGGGTTTGTTGTTTTAACAAGGTATTTTTCTCTCTCTCTAGAGTCATAGTGACCACCAATGAGGATGATACCTAGCCAAGTCTGGCACATCATTTTGAGAATGTTTCCCAAACTTGGGTTGTACCCACCTTAAAGCAAGCACAAGGTGAACCTTAGAAGCTCGTATAAACTATTCATAGATCATGGGGTGATAGGAGTGGGAGGGATCTTACACCTATTACTAAGGAGCATGCAAAGACCTTACACCTATAGATAGGTATAAGATTCCTCTCTTGATAGTAAGTGTAATATCCGTCTTTTTTTAAGGAGGGTATTGATGGATATAAGGTGCCTTCCAAATACACTAAAAAAAACTAAGAGTTCTCCAAGTGCTTTATGTGTAATGTAAAATGCTTGAGAAATGGGGCATTCTCAAAGTCAAGGGGTGCTTATTTCGAGAATGGCTTGCTCTGAGACATTACCCAGTGGATGAACATACGAGAGAAATTTAGGGTTAGCATTTGGCTTTTGAAAAGGCCCATCTTTTGGGGATGAAACTAATAAATTCTGGAAGGTTTGCTCCAAAACACACTAGAGAAAAATTTCTTGCAGGTTTTGAGTTATTGCATTATCTAAAGAACCAAGGGTGGAACATCATGACTCATGATCCATGATTGTGTAATAAGGAGATGAAGTGAGTGGGGGAGGGGTGGGGTTGTTAGGGGGGCTCACTTCACTTACATGTTTGTTTATAGCTTAGGCATCCCCCTTTTGATAAAATGTGGGTTTTAGAAGTAGTTTCAATGATAGCTAGCACTCACAATGATTGAATCCAAAGCATTTGGATGGATAAAACAACATGACCAAAGAGCACTTTAAAAAATAAAATCTAGTTGCCAAAATTTGAAAATTAATAAAAAGGGATTTTTTTTTCATAAAATCATCAGATTTCTGCAGAGGGTTCTAGAATGCTACCCAAAATGTGAAGGAAGCTCAAAAAAATTTCACTTTCATATAATGTTTATAGCCAAATTTGGCTAAACTATCTTAAAAAGAAGAAGAGAGAGAGAGAGAGAGAGAGAGAGAGAAAACAACACTGGTACAGAGTAGTACTCACTCACTGCAATGCAGAAGCAGATCTGATAAGCATCTCACATGGACTCATGAGCTAGAGAGTTTTCTCTTATAAAATGGGCTTACCTTCAACTGGTAGTTAAACTGCATCACTGCACCAGTGCATTTACCTCTCCCACAAGACAACAACTTCAAAGCTCCTCCATTGCATGTTTCATTGCTTGGTAGTGTGTCAGCCCAGACATACACACTGCACAACAGTACTACAATCAAATGTGCATGCAGTTTGCTAGTCCCTATTCACTAAACCAATGAATTCATTGCTTGTCCACTGGTGGGTTCTCTTCACTGCAACCAATGAAATCATTCAAAATCTAGTGAAATCACTTGATGTGCAGAGACATCTTTTGTTGTTGCAGACTTAGAAGTTCTGTTTAATCTTCTTGATTTGAAAGTGAGAACTTTCAAACCATCTTGACTCTTCTTGATTTGAATCTATCTGCACAAAGTTTCAGAAACTACCAGAAACCCACTGCAGAAATCTGATGCTAAGTTATCCTTAAAGTCATCCTCTCTTTCACCTCCTATCCCCTCTTTCAGTAGTATTTGCAAAGTAAGGAAATTTTATTAAATCTCAGTATGAAGTGCTGAAACTCAGCATTTAATGCACAAGGTTTGAGACCAATTACAGTGGTTGTACAGATAAGTCATCCTCTCTTTCACCCCCTATCCCCTCTTTCACTAGTATTTGCAAAGTAAGGAAATTTTATTAAATCTCAGTATGAAATGCTGAAACTCAGCATTTAATGCACAAGGTTTCAGACCAATTACAGTGGTTGTACAGGTAAGTGCTGTGAAAATATATGTAGTAGCAGTGGAGGCGCTCGGGAAGGAAAAAGGAAAGAGGAGATGAAACTCAGTTTACCACCAAAATTGATGGAAAAACTAATTATTTCGCTTTGTAAAATCTCATTCCCAATTACACATTTGATGGCCTATTATGCTGAAACTGGCTGTTCTCACCCCCCTACTCGCCTGAATTTACAGATAACTTAAATGTGATAAAACATTACTAGATGACCAAATAGGGGGTTTGGGTGTTGCTTACTCTCATGACTTTGTTACAAGGTTCGAGCACATGATTTTGTCTTTTGAGAGTTTCTCCACCCATACCTCGTATTAGGACTCTACTATTGTTTTTCAGGGCCAAGATGACTTCTTAAGTGTGTTTTCCCGACCGAATCCATAAATATTAAAATTGGGGCAATAAAAAATGGGACACTATTCAATGTAATGGATTTTTTTCATTTGTTAAAATAATAATAATAAGATGGGAGACTATTTAAGTAAAAACCATGTCAAGGACCGATTGTCCTATTTGACCAACCAAGAGAAGTGTTTAGAATGTGCACTCCAAACACTGATCCTATTTACACATATTTTCCAAAGCGAATCTATTATTACCCCCAAACCGACATAAACTTGATTCTATTTCGTCTCAAAATATTGTGTGCAAGGCATTGTTGACAGAGCTATTCAAGTAAGAACAACTACAAAGCAATTTCAATCCTACACCCTCAGTTTTAATGTACTCCACTAAGAACCAACTACCTACCATAACACCTAATGTCAATAGCACGTGAAAGGGAGAGTCTTAAGTCTAAGTCTAAGTGGGGACTAGGAAGCAAGGAAGGACTTATCTTGGGTTAATACATTCTTAGCACCTCGGAGTGCCAAGTCAATGTTTACATTGATATAGAATTCTCAAGGAATGCATTTTTGGTGCAAGGGTCTTTTTAAGTGTTAGAAGTTAAAGCCATGAAACAGAACCAAAATGTCCTTTCCTCTAGGCTAAACAATTTCACCATTTGCTTTCCTTTACCACTTGTGTAATGAACATGTACGACGAGTACTAGAGCAAGCTTGAAGTTGCTTATGATGGTCAACCCCATCATGACATGATTGTCGTGTAAACCAATCAACCACATTGTGAGCCAATTAATTGATTTGGAACAACAAAGGTTTTTGTTTTTTTTTTTTCCCCATCATACCTAACTGTTTCTGAAGTTTTAAGTGACAAAGGAGTATCCATGTTCTCCTTCTACTATGAAATTCAAATCTTAACCTTTGAACACACATTTCTTCATAAGAAGCCCATGTGATGTTTTTTTTTAAAGTCCATCATGTTCCAACTACCAAAAGTTGAAATGATAACATCCCAAGTATAGCCCAACATAAAATTTAAAAGGATTATGGAGGTGAAGCATGGAATTTTTTAATCACACAATGGCTGATAACCCAAAGCTTAACTATGTGTATTACATGTACTTGCACACTAAAATTATATAATTACTTGCAAAAGTAAAATGCATTTTGAATTTCCTTGAACAAAATTGATGACATGAAGTGTGATCATTGATAATATGCCTTTTATGAAGCCATGTGCAAGACCCCCAAAAAGCCCATGAAAATTGGGGAAATGGGGTTGCATGTTTTCAAGAGAAATTGATACCATGCACATATAATCATGTAAAATGTAAAGGATTTGATACCCCACATGGCAAAGGATGACAATGAGTCATAAGGGTAGTGATTTACTTGTTACATCTTGCTCCGAAACAACTCCTTGGGCTTGGAAATAATCAATATTATAGCTTACAAATTAGTTTGATGATCCGTTAAAAAAAAAATCCATGTAAAACAAAAAGTTTTAAAATTTTCTATGAAGAATTGATTGTTTTTATCAATTTGGTGCTAGTGTAGCATGTGTCCTTGGCCCAATTGTGAAAACATTCTTTATTTTCCACATTTTCAGAATTGAGATTTTCTAAATTCAGCAATGTGAACATTTGGATAGCTCAACAGATTTTTTCTTCCAAACCCAACTTTTGTAATTTTATTGAATTTCTAGCAACAAAATATACTCAAAAATCAATATCTTCCACATTTGGGCTATGAAAATTGTGAAATAAACTCCATTAAATCTGACTCATTGAGGGTTTTCCAACAACACCAACAAGAAGACCCCTAAATTTCAATATAGTTTTCAGTTTTGATTTGATTTAGCTTTCATTGAGAAAATGATTCAATAATCAATAGCTTTCACACCATAGTTTCAAACAATCTCAAATCAAGTTGGTGCACCCCTACACATTGAGAGCTTTACCAAGATGTCAAGAGCACAACATGAATCACCATGATTTGGGAGAACTCAAAGTGAGAAAACAAAACAAACTACCTTGCTTCATAGATAGTTCATAGATAGATAAGCAACTACTTACCTTACAACCTGTGGAAATCCATATATTTTGGCAAACATCAAAACAGCTTATGTATCTAAAGAATTAAGACCTTAATAACATCATATGATTCTTTTAATATTAACACATTTACTCAACATTGACATTAATCCCACCAATCAAATGGTGTAAATTCTTCCATTTGTTTTTCAATTATTATTTTCACTTTGTAAAGATTATGTGAAACTCTATCAATTTAATTTTGAACTTTTTTCTAATGAAACAAAGATCACTTGATTTAGAAGAGATTCATTTTTTCAAATCTCACTTTGAAAACTCAAGATTTGGAAAGGATTCTCAAAATGGGAATTTGTGTTGGGAGTTTAAAAATGCCTTTCTATTATTTAACATGTTACACAAATCAAAGATGTTATATATCCATGAAGTTACACGTTCCTTTTACCAAACTAATGAATTTTGAATGTAATTCTCATGAACAGACAACAATCACAAGTCGCGTGACAAATAGATAAACACAAAGGTTGCATATTACATCCTACCAACATATGCATTAATTCTTTTGCCAAGTATTCAAATCTCCAACATTATGATTTTTTCATACATAATTTCTCACTTCTTTGTCCCCCAACATAAGCTCAAACCCTCTTTAAAACTAGGTAATAGGAAGTTAACAACAATTTTAAAAACATCACCCAAAAACGTTTTTGTTATCCTAATCCAATGATTCACCATGTGGCTCATCAAATGTGACTCATTCACCCTTAAATTATCAATCAAAATTCTATGATTCTCAATTATGTGTCATTTAATCTTAAATTGCCAAATCTAATTTGATGGCTCATGGAAGATTCCCAACCCCTTGCAACTAAAACATTTGGCTAGCTCAACTCCAATAGAGTTGACCAACGAGACTTTTACATTCACATAGGCCAAGTAGTCACACCTTCAATTCAAGGGCATACAATTAGCATATTTTTAAAATTATAGTGATATTTATAGTTTTAACCACCATCAGGGCAATAATTTTATCCACCCATTCATTAACAAAGGGGAAATTCAAAGGCCAACAACAAAATTCATTTTTCTATAAGATATTTCAAAAAGTTATAGAGTCTAAATTGACTTTGAGAATTTTTATGGTTCATATTGTCACAAAAACCCCTTTGCACCTTCATTGCTTTAAAATATATATAGTTTATTTTACAAATTTCATTATGTGCCAAAGTTAATGGACCTCATTGACTTAGTTGTTTTCTTCTTCCTTCCATGCCAATGATGTGTCTATTGAAAAACAATTTGTCCTTTTGTGCAATATTTTTATTTTCAAATCCATTGAGGAAAAAACAATTTTGCAAATTTTGTCCATAACTAAATAATAATGCACAGTGTTATATGGCATTGTTATTGTGAGGTTTGAGACAATATGTGGTTGAATGAATATAGTATGAATTATAACACCTTCCATATTTTGTGTGATCTTTTGGGACCTTACATTGAACTATAAACCACCAACTATACCTTATAGAAGTTGAAAAGGCAATGGTTAAAATCTTAAAATGGTTAGCTACTAGTTATTATAATCAAACCATTGCAAATATCTATGGGACAAAGGTTAGTATAATGTTCAAGTATACAATTTTCATCACAGAACATTTATAGACAAGGACCCAAAAAAAATTCACATTTCAATAATATTGCCCATAGTCAAAGATTGGCCAATCATCAAAGCCTTTAAGGTCCTTCCAAGGATTCCTTAAATGTGGGGAGCCATTGATAGTTTACATGTCGAGCTTGTTGAAAAGTTGACATAAAGATGTGGTCTAGTATTCTATTGGAATAGGTATGATGATCATAATGTGACTTTGCAAGTTGTTTGTGATAACAACTTGATATAATTGGATGTGGTTGTTTTGGCCCCATGTGGCACAAAAGATGCAATTCACTTTTGACTTTTTTCATTCTATAAAAAATTTATGCATAGGGTATCCATAGGACCCTATTGTGACCATTGGAGGCCAAGCCGTGTGACCCTACATTGTTGGTGATTCCCTTATCCACCTTTGATCAACACCATGAAGGCTTACAAATTTAAAAAAATTAAGGGACGAAGCAAAAAGATGTTTTCAACAAGGCATTACAAAAGGGACATTCGAGTCAAAACATGTTAATATGAGCCAAAAAGGGTGTTCGGAGTCATTGAAAATTGCAAACTATAATAGGAGGATGGCTTATGCATGAACTTGGAGCTCTAAGCTTGGAACTTAAAATGAAATGTGATTTTAATTCATTTACATGGATGAATATGTTCATAAAAGAATTATTTCATATGGATGAATGTCATTTTTGCATGCATGAATTTCATTTATGATTTTGTTTAAATAAACAAATAATTTGATGAAATTCATCCATGATTGGAAAACAAATAAATTCAAAATTATTTATATCCATATGAAGTCATTTGTTGTCCACATATTAATATCTCAAACTTGAGTTGGATAATGAAGTTGTGATAGTAAGGGAAAATATGATGATGAGACCAAAATGATTTTTAAAATTTTGTTTATGAAATCATTTTCATGAACAATATTAGCGCAATTCAAGAAATATTGTCATGGAATGGTGTCACCCCCCCCCCCCCCCCCCCCCCTTGCAGTGGCCCAATTGATGTCAACAACATTATGTATTTTTTGTGGAAAACTAAGGTGCCTTGAAAAAAAAATTATTAGAAAAACCCCATTGTCAATGACAATAGGTTGTTTGAAGAAAGTTAATTTAGGTGCTTAAAATTGAATTTTAGTTTATTTCAAAAATCATTATTACTAATGACATTGCATAGTTTTTAAATGTCTAAAACATTCAAACCAATTGTTGTCAATAACATTGGTTGAAGAAAATCGTGGCACCCTTGACAAAGAATGGAAAAAAAAAACCCATTGTTGCCAACAACAATTATAAATAGGTTTGAAAGAAGTTGTGGCACCATGGGGTGGGTGTTAACATAGTGGTGGTAATATAGTCATGACATTTTAAACCATAGTCATGAAATATTCTATAATGGAATTTACATTATATCATTCAACAAATGTTACATCATATATAATAGACTGTGTTTCATGAAGCTTTAGTTTATTAAAATTTTGGGGGAAAAAAATACATAACAATTTGATTATAAAATAAAAACATTCATTCATAATTCTAACGAAGTTTTATTTATTAAAACAAGTACTAAGTGAAATTAATCATTTTCATTCATACAATAGATGAATTAAAAAATCATTCATCCATAATGAGGATGAATGCTTACATTCACTCCCATGTTTGTTTTTAGGTTTACTAATGTAACATTCATTTTGCAATCAAAATCTTGGGTTTTATTTGCATGTATATAGAGGAAAAGACATTTTAGCATCCCAAGTTCTAACTTTATGCTATAGGCTCAGGCTTTAAGCTCATGTAACTTGCCTCTTATAATAGATATGTTTGTGTTTTAATATTTTAAAATTACGGTAATCATTCAAAGTTGTATTAAATGACTACCTAATATAAGTATTGTGGAAGTAAATTAAAAAAAAAGAATGTGAACAAGCCTATTTAAGTATTTAACATATATTGAAATGATTTGAAATTATGACCATTTTTCAAGATGAAACACAAAACACATTTTTAGAAAATTCATAATTATTCAACAAAAATCAATAGAAAACATGTGATGTATTGAAGAAAATATACATATTTTTAATAACAATTTTACAAAATATTTCATTAAAAATTTCCTTTTTATGAAAAAATCAAAGGAATATAAAAGGAATAGTCTTTCTATAAAGTAATATTGTTGGTTTCTATCAATTTGTTTTGACTGATTGAGAATCATGATTCAAGAGATCAAGAATGCTTTTGCACACTTTAAAAATAGGCGATGAATATTAAAAGATTTAAACTTCACATTTCATTATTTATATCATTATGGCATGTTGCATTTTACATAATTTTTGTTGAATGCACAATGAACAATTGATGGTAGATATTCCGATCATGGACAAGAATTATAATTTGAATGACATGTGGGTGCGTAGACCATTTGAATTGAGTGAACTTCTAGGCCAACATCTTTTCAAATTAGGGATGCATTTTTTTAAGATTGGAAAATTTGCATTTAACAAGGGTTAAAGATTCTAAGTTCACAATTTTAACCTTAAACATTTTCCATGAATTGTTTTGCATAATATGACTTAAAGCTATCAAATACAAATGAATACTACTAGGTAAATCTTTAAAATGGCATGCGTTGATAAATGTTTAAATCACAAGATGGATGTTTATTTATTTATAGGTTTAACTTCAAATGAAGAAACTAGATGATCTCAAAGTCTTCATTACACATATTATGTTCTTCCATCACCAACTTTTTTCATTCCATGTCCATTGTCTATTCATGTTAGCTTAAAACTCCATTGCTTAGTAGTTTGAATGCATCTATTGGGCAAGTGCCATGTGGTCCCAAGTCATTTGTAATTTAGTGTCCTTTAATGCCATCATTTTGTTCGATATGTGTGCATTGCATGTGCAATATATAGGCTTAGATGGGATGTTGGGCCTATTCTTTCTACATTTCCCACTTAGCATGACTTCCCTTTAACACTAGGATTTGCTAATTTTCTCATGAGGGGATTTAGCTTCATGTGTCACTTCTTAGGTTTTAAGGGTCGAATAAAGGCCAAGGCTTCAAAACTCTCCTTGGGGGACTAACTACATCACAATCTTCATTCATATCATATAATGGTTTTTGCTCTTGATGCTCATATTGTTCATATTTTTTAAGGTCAATTATTTTTCATGTGTAAGGAACCTCAATACTATTGTTCATAGCACTAGGCATGCCTATGATTTTCGGAATGTAATTCCAAAGAATCTCAAATTGTTCATACCATTGCTAAGCGGATGTGGTTCCCCTAAAGGTTTTGAATACATTTTTATTTATTTTTGGTGTTTTCTTTAACCAATCAATTTTTTCTTCCATTTTTTTTTTTTGTCGACTTCAACCCAAACTCCTCAACAAGGTTTGTTGTAATTTCATTCCAATTTGCCCATTTTTAATGTTTATGTGTTCAAAATTGACCTATTTGTCCTAATACAATTCCAAAAAATCTTGAACCATTTCATTTCACCAATGAACCTTTGAGGAACTAATTACTTGAACGTTAAGGACCATTTGAAATAAGTCCCTTCAAAGACATCTCAACAAGAAAACTAATGAATAACACTTTTTAATTAAAATTTATTAACCCCACTCTAAAAACCCCAAACTGCGTAATGTTATGAGCCATAAATGCACAAATTTAAACATTTAAAAAAAAAATTGGAATAGGCATGGGTAACAATCTAATATACATGAATTTTACAATCTACAATGTAACATAAATTAATGGAAAATTTGAGAAAATGTGTCCTTGTCCAAAGTGGGTGTAAGGGGTAGATTTTTGCTTTAATGTGCTTTCATTTGGTCCAAATCCAACAAAATAATTTGGAGTAATAAATTCATACACATGTAAAATGTTATAGAATGCTTGAAGTCATTCTATTTGATTTGAAATAACATCCAAAATAGAAGAATAAATGCCTAGGCCACTGTATATGGGTTCAAGGGATATAACAATTGGAAAATTGCATAAAATTTCAAAAGCAATATTAGGCCCATTTAATTAAATAAAATGTTTCAAGAGGCATGCAAGTTTTGGTTTGGGAATACTAACTTTCAAAAATGGCTTATTTTGATTTGTGTGGTGTGAACTTGAACTTTTAGATTCACATCCAAATGAACCAAAATGTGTCAAACAACATGATTAAAGCCTTTGAATGCATGTCAATCAAATTTTTATTTCAAAAACACAAGATAATCTCAATATATGCTTATAGACATATCAATTAAAACTCATGATTTTAAACCATAAAACACTAAGACCTTATTCAAATGGTATTAAATCAATTTATTCTAATAACTATATTTTCTAGTAGATAGTGGCTATATATTGCATAAACATAATTATGGAACAAATAAAATCAAGCAAAGTGGTTTCCACACTTAAATTCAAGCATTCAACATCCAAAAGTGAAAAAAGAAAGTCAAAAGAAAAGTTTTATTTAAGGTGATAATAATGAAAATTTAAAGAAATCTTTTGTTTAGGGTGGCAAGATCAAATCTCTAGTGTGCCCAAAAAATTACCAACAAAATTTATTTCCATAAATTAATTATGGGTAAAAATAATCATAAAAAACCATATGCCTTCCTATGATCGAAACTTGTGTTACATTTGAAATTATGACTACACAAAAACACAACTAGGAAAACATGTGGTCCAAAATACACATCAACATTAAACCTTAAACCTTTATGTATCTAATCATCATTGAATACATAAGTGTCCAATGCTGAAAATTGATGCAATTTTTAATTGTGTTCCAGTCATAACACATGCATGAAAAATATTAATTTAGCATTACAATTCAACCTCATCAAATGAATCAACACAAAAAGTATACATTTTCAACTTTTAGAATTTGAATCATCATGTCAATGAATTATGCCCAACTTTTAGAAGATAAATCACTTCATAATTTAATCAAGTTATATTTATAAAATTCATCCAACACAATTACTATTCAAAATCCCCGCCCCAATTAACTTATTGTACCTTTACATTTGTAAATTTACTTGTTTAAATTCATCGAAGCTTGTTCATCCCTAAATTATGGGAGGAGGTGTAAATTTGTATCAAGGAGTTGCAACACATGACCATGGAGATCATGGATGAAAAATCAAACCAACTTGTGTGAACAATTAAACATGTGCAAAAGTATGATGAAATTTAGAATCACGACTTGTTTTTATTGATTCAAAACCTCATCATACAAAACAACAACTACAATTGGATTTTTGGATTTTTAAGCAATTTCATAAAGAAAAACCTTAAAGAAAAGGAAGATGACATGAAAAAAATTTCATGAATTTTTTTTCATGAAAAACCTTATGATAAAATTTAAATAAAAATAATACAAGAAGAAATAGATATTTTCAAAACATGAATAAATTAACACCATTGAAAATAGGCTACAAAATCAAAAGTTGAATTATATTGAAAAATTGTATTTAAAATACATCCTTTCCAATTTGAAGTGTACACAAAATGATTTTGGTATTGAGTAAAAATCATGTTTAGATGTCAGGATTGGTTGGTCAATGTCATATTTTAATATCAACACTAAGTGAGGTTTTTCATTTTTTAGGTGTTTAGTTTGTAGGAGATGGGATCCCAACTCCAACAATATCACTAAACATTAGTAGATCAAATTCGCTTGTTTAAAGACTTGTTAAGCAACATGAAATTGTTAGTGCTGTAATAGTTGTAATGTTTTAAGTATATAAACAACGAGAAGAAGTATAATATGAATGTAAACTTGAACCTATTAAATAATGCTAAGGAATTCTCATGTTGAAATAAAATTTAATCATTTAGGTTAATAAAATGGAAACCACTTATGATTAATAATTATTTTAGGACTAACAACTTACATGTCATGTGAAGTGGAGGGGTCATAGACATTTGTAATAATTGGGATGTTGTGAATGTTGACTTTCAAAACAAACATTTAAATATAATAGTTATAAGTTTTAAAATAGTCGATCATTTTGAAAAATTGAATCACAGGGATAGGATGGATTTATATCAATGGTAGTTAGAACTATTGGGAATTTTACAATACATGGATCCAAACACTTTGAAATTAACATAAGGTTGATAAGATTAATTAATCTTTCAAAGAATGAAAAACTATTACATATTAGAAATATATTTAAATGTTTTTTAATAAAAATGACAGAGAAATGAAAAACCTAAAATGCTTTTGAAAAAATATTTAAAAACTTATATTAACATACATGAAGATTTATAACTGCTCTGGATTAATTCAACTTTTTGCTTGAACTCTTAAAAGGTACAACTATACAATGTGTCTCATTTTAAAAATGAAGAATAAAAATAATGATGGGATTATGAATGTTAATGACTATAAATCTCTAAACTAATTAGTTCCATAGGCCTCTTAATGGCTACTAGTTACTAATTGGTAGACTTATCGTCCTTTACTCAAGGGGTGAACTAATAGGATTAGGTAGTTCGGGTTAATGAATGGTCGAAGGTAATCCATCGAATCATCTAGGAGGTTTTTATAAAGGGACTAGGATAAAAACATTATTTTATAAAGGACAACGTGGGCCTTGTGTGTGGTATGTGGAAAAAAAAGACTAAAAGAAGTGGGAAAGGAGAAAATATTCATTTAATACTTGGTGGGAGTGGGGGGATAACTTGGGAATGCAAGATTTTTATGGAAAGGGATGTAAGGGAATGGAAAAAGATGTATGTGTAACTTGTTGAGTAATTTGATAATTACTTGGGTAATTTGTTTAAAGGGAAAAGTTTAGGGGTTGGATTTAGTCTTGCTGCATTGACTTTCACATATTAATGTGAAAGTCATGTGCGCCATGTGATTGTGTTTTCTTTTGATTATTATGGAATCACATGGGGGGCCATGTGATGATTTCTTATAATTAATTGTGGAATCACATGGGAAATCATGTGATGTTGTTTTCTTATCATTAATTATGGAATCACATGGGGGACCATGTGATGATTTCTTATGATTAATTGTGGAATCACATGGGAAACCATGTGATGTTGTTTTCTTATCATTAATTATGGAATCACATGAGAAACCATGTGATGTTGTTTTCTTATCATTAATTATGGAATCACATGGTTCCCAATGTGATCGATAAATTTTAGAAAGTTTCTTGATTAGTTTCCCTTTTGGTTAGTATTTAAGGAGGTGTTTGTGATCTTGAATGGGACCTTTTCATTTTTGTACAAAGGTATGATATGAGTAGAAAGTTTGTGAGAATGCAAGTTTAAGATTTTAAAAAGCTTTTGGTTGTGAATAATTTTAATGTTGTTGGTGTGTAGTTTATGGTAGGAGAATGGCGAGGTTTGCATAACTAATAGAAAGGTGGAGGGACAATTTTACAACCAAGAACATAGATTCCATAGTTATGTAATAATCTTACACAACTTTGGTCCTAAACCCGTT
Organism: Sphagnum tenellum; assembly: GCA_963921925.1. Lineage (NCBI taxonomy): Eukaryota > Viridiplantae > Streptophyta > Sphagnopsida > Sphagnales > Sphagnaceae > Sphagnum > Sphagnum tenellum. The sequence continues at coordinate 2,838,767 of OY998155.1, forward strand.
CGTGTTGCACATCTTTTTGGTTTTGTAATCGGGACCCGAGTCTATGTTGATTGCGTTGTGAAATTGTGTTGTTGAATTGTGTTATGAATTCAATTGTGTTGTTAAATTGTGTTCTGGAATTATGTGGAGAAAACTTAATTGTGTTGTTGAAAGTTTAGTGGGAAGAAGGAAATAAAATGGAAGAACAAATTGTTGTTTTCTTTTACAACGAGGAATGCAAGGCACTTTGTTTATCCCAGAATCATGGATGGAAGTGGCCACATGGGTGGAAGAGGTTCAACTTGTGGCAATGGAGATTACGAAAGGCAAGTCAGGTCGAGTTGGATGCACGATTCAACGCGTGAAGCAACATTATAAAGACCATAAACATGAGTCCTTTTGTTTGACCCCAAGCTTGCTTCTGGATATTACTTCTAATCCTAGGCATGAATTACAGTTGGATTTGTGGGAATCTAAGAAGATTCGTAAAGAAAAGTTGCAGGCAACAAAGGGAAAAAAGATGGCACGTGTTAAGCCATATGAGAAAATGTAAACAAAAGTTTATAAAGGACAATGAGTGTTCTTGAGTAAGCCCATGGTCGTTAAACCTTGTTGAAACTTTTAGACTTTTTATATAAAAAAATGTTATAGGTTGTTGAAAAAAATTATATATATATATATATATATATGTATTATTTCTACGATTACTATTTTAATAAAGACATTAATGTCAACGTTAGGAGAGGCTTCTAACTCCCCTAGTACATAGTTTATCGAAGATAATCACACAATAACAACATTTACAGTTTGTGTGATTGTCCTTTGATTGAAAAACCATGTTGGACTTTATCTATGTGGGCCATGTAAAAGGTTTTGACAAATAATTCATGGGTTTTTTATAATTTCAACCAACATTTTATTTTCTTATTCTTTATTTCTTTGTGCTTTTCCATCAACCTTTCATCATCATTTGAATATAATATGTTGTTTGTTGCATCTTGGGCTATCATGGTTCATGTTTATGTAATCTTTTCATTTATTTTATGGTGTTGCATGCAATATGGAACATGGTTTCATTTTGAATTTTTAAAAGTTTGTCATTTGTTTATATTTGCATTTGCATTTGAGTTTTTCTTGTTCAATCCACATCCAAAATCATAATCTTAATGGTCGACATGTATATACTCAAAAAATTTGAACTTCACCTCATGTGTTGCTAATACATTATTTCCAAAAGAAAAAAAAACCACAAAATGTTATTTCATGAATACCAAAGCTTTTCATAGCTCTACACCATTCTATTTCTTGAGTTTTTTTTCCTTTCAATGATGAAAAAAAAAAGATCATCAATGCAACACGTTGTTCATTTAAAATAAGTTGACGTAATGTTAAAATGTTTAATGGCCATGAAAAAAAAATGTGTCACAAAAATATTGTGCATTCTTTCTTACATGGTCTAAGGTTAAGGGGTAAAAATGAAAAGAAAATAATGGATTTAAAAATAATGAATGTGAAAAAAATGAAAAAAATGGAAAGAAGTTATTAAAACTAAGAAAAATGGGAAAAGGTGTGAGTTGAAATGAAAGTATGAAAGACAAATAAACAAGGAAAGAAGAGGCCAGAGAATGTGAGAAGAGGAAAAAAAAAAACATGGTTCAAATTCTCACAAAGTATGAAAGAAAATGAAAATTGGAAAAAAGAACGATGGATTTTTGAACGTTGATTTGAATTGCAAATGTTTACATTGACAACTCAAAGACTTTAATGTTTAAGGAATTAAGAACCTGTTGGGATGAAACATGGAAGGAAAGGTTTTCATTACCCAACCAACAAGTGGTGACATTTCATTGACCCTCATTCTCTCATTCGTACATCACTCCAATATCACATTTTTATGGATGGGGGTTGGGAAACAACTTGCACACTACTTACAAGCTATTTTGGATGTAATAGGCACTAGTAGATGACCACATACCCGAGTGTTGTTGTCTTTGGTCGGCACTTGTGGTAGGCACTTGTGGTAGGCACTTGAGGTTGTTCTCTTGGGAGATCCACCAAGTACAACTATGGGGAGCACCATGCTAGTTAGGGTTCAATTCCTTCACATCACTGATTCTTGATAGTTTGGGATCAAGAACACCTGAATAAGCATACATTATGAAACGTTATGTCTAGTGACGAGCTAAACGGAATTGATCAACATTCACTTAAACCTTCTCTCATTTGCTTGCAAGTAGCCAACCATTTTGACAAGTCTCCACTCACCATTGCCCATAGGGTCTACCAGATTGCCAAGCAAGCAACATGAAAAAGATGGAAAACAATAGATAATAAAGAAATGAGAGATATAGACAATTGCAATTCCAATGATTTTATTTTCCAACTTTTCAACCAGTGATCCAAAGTGTTCTTGGAAACCTACATGGTAAGAGTCCTTGTGGGAGGATCCTCAACCATGCAAGTGTAGTGCTCCATTGCTGCACAAAACACAGTAAACTAAACTCATGAGTAATGCAAGCCTTCAAACCACTGGGCATCTACAAACTGAAAAGAAAAAGCAATGAGATTGATCCTTTCCATCTCTACACCTCCTTCACACATCCATTCCAAACAGCTGAGAGGTTCTCTAAGCATGTTGTTCCAAGAGACCACATACCTTGTGAACATCCTATTGAACACATCCTCCTGAATGAAATGGGCATTGCTGTTGCATTTCATGAATAGTTCCAATGGCCTCAGACCTTCTCCCATATTTCACATATTCCACAATCATGGCACACCAAGCAACCACATCCTATTGAACATTGTCCAAGTATCCTCTATGCTCCTATCTATGACATACATGTCAATGAGGATTGCTGCCCAGAAATATACTAACAAATGCTTGGAACAACTGCTCATAAACCTGCCTGCCTGCTGCTTCAATTGCCATAAATACTTGCATGTCCATGAACCACCCCCACAAAGGTGACAACAAACTGGCTGCACCCCTTTCCATTGCATTTGGTTAAACAGTCCCCCGATGCCTTGTGCCTTGCCTGCATTCAGAGTATTGTCATTCCAGGCAACTGCATCAAACTTGGGCATCCTGTTAAAACATGCTCCAAGCATCCTCAGTGCTCCAACATTCAGCATCCATGTTGAGCAGGTTTCTACCAATATAGACATCCGAGATGCATACCACTTTGAACGATCTGTTTTAGGATGCATCTAACCTCATCAAGGGCTGATAACCTAGCACAGGCATTCAGCATGCTGTCAATGTGACACATTTTGCATACACCCTTTCCTGTTGCATTTGGCAAACTAATCCCAAGGTCTTCTGCCCTCACCCATGTTTCACATAACCCAAAATTATTGCACTCCATGCAACCACATCATATGGGGCATTCTGTTGAACACTCTCCAAGCGTTGTCTTTCTTCTACTTAAAGGCCATCTGATGTGAAAATTCAGATCCATTTGGGAACATGCACGCCTTCATCAAGGGCTGCTATGCTTGCACATGCACTCAGCACCCCAACAAAGGTGACAGTGGTTGGCTCCACTCCTTCCTGTTGCAGTTGTTGATATAAATCCAATGCCATCTGCCCTTGCCTACATTTTACCAGCCCTAGCATCCAAGATAATGGGGATCTTGCTCTATATACTGAAAGCATCCTTTAGGCTTGCATATTTGGCACACATGTTGACAAGACTACTACCCACCTGTGCATCCAATTCAAACTTACTTCATATGATAATAAAGTGTGGGCCCTCTTTCATGTGCTCATAAACTTGAATGTGGTGTCTGGAACAATGCCCTCTATATGCAATTGCTCAGAAAGAGACAATGTTTCTTGACATTGACCACACCTGACATATCTTGCAAGCCTTGCACACTGTTGAAAAATGTTGGAGTGTGCACTGCATGGTGCCTTTGCTGCCAACAGGGCTTTCACCCATAGGACAAAAAATCCATGTGTCATTGAGCCACAGTGACTCTTTTGTCTTCTTATGTTCAAAATCTGGATACCTTGGATTTGTTCAACTATGAGCAAATTTTTTGTCAAATTGAGCAGTGTTTCATATTGCTCACATGGTTCAGACCAGACTAAATGACATAACATACAAAAAACACTGTAGTGAAATCCTGCATGACTATCAGGACTGTGACAGCATATGATCTCGGTTACCTTTAGCAACTTGTGATCCCACCACAGTGAAGGATCTGAGAAGAACTCCTGCCAAAGCTTCTCTACAATCCTTTTTTTGGAATGCCATCAACCACACAAACTAGTGAAAAGCCAATACCCTCACATAGCGCCTGCCTTCATCACATCACAGCACACCATTTCAGACATTGGTCATAAGAAAATAAATACATTCCACAAATTGGAACATAATAAAAAGCACAAGGTTGGCTCTCACACATGCTAACCATTGGAAACCAGACACAAAATTGCAATCTAAGTTCTGTGGCAGGCCAGCAAATTCTTTAGGAAGAATGACAATAACCACAACTGACCAGCAGATTGATGAGGTGGTAGCCTGATCAGGCTCTCTGCAGACAGACCAGCGGAAGAGAGAGACATGGACACAGACACAGAGGCCGGCTTACCACTGCCATGGGCACTCAGTGCTGCATTTCTTTGGATCCATCACACTGCCAAAAGAGTGGTTGGGTGAGCAGTAGGGTGCAGAGGAGGCAGTGAAGAAGGCACACAGACAGAGCCTGATGGGCACACATCGTACTGTGTGCATCTGGGCCCTCATCCACTCTTGCTCCTCCCACTGACAAGAATTCATTCTCTGCAACATCTGTAAGTAAAAAGCAGGAATCTCAATGTCTACATTGATTATACATCGTAGTTCATGAGAATTGATGAATTTATATGTTCAGTAAGCACAAGTTGCGATTCCTACTTGATCAAAGATTTTGAGCTATGATATTGCCCTATTTTTGAACCCCACAATGCAGTTCAAAAGTCATGATTAAGATGGCTGACAGTCTGCAAGGCCCAACATTCATAGACTGGGTGGTACAGGGACATATAATCAGTAAACTCTCTCTCCCTCACACTCTCCCTGTACCTCAAAATCTACACTGTTATCAAAATATGCGGATTTCTGCAGCTGGTATTTGTGAGAGAGTATAGGGGACTTATGAACTTGGAGCTGCTGCAATACAGCGTCATGCAGTAAACTGTTCCAAAAAGTGTCAGCTTCATTTAGTATATCCTCAGTCCTGTTTGTCAATCATTTTTCTGCATCTCTTGTGGTGTAGCCTGTTCTGGTATGTCACACTGGTTGTCTTCCTCTTGCTGTGAAAGGGTGCAATGCAATGGTGGTAACATGATCATGAAGATTCTATAAAGCAGGTCTCCGAAGACAAGCAGAAGATCATGCTGCAAATTTGCCACAGACATCCAAAGTTTACTAGAACTTGCCAGGTCAAAATTTCACAAACTTGTCAATCTGTTTCCTCTGCAACAAGACCAGTCTGTATACTCCCTGGCAGTAAAGCTTTTGACTCCACAGCTAAAAACCTGTTAATCAGAACAACAGAAAAAGCCATTGCTTTCAGTATGTTACATCCCACAATCAATGCCTCTTTCATGTGCCCTGAAATTCCTGGTATTGCAGAGGCTACTGCAAGAGAATCTGCTGATGCGGTGGGAACAAATGTTGCTACCTGTAACAGCAGATTTCTATGCAGATGTGATTGCTACTATCATGCTTCTTCCAGTTTCACACCCACAGTTGTAGGCAGAAGACTGCACTCAAGAAGCAGCAGAATGTTTTTGCAATGATGTACAAGTCTTGCATGTGTTTTTTGTTTGTTCTTCTTTTCGAGGGTATTTGCTGCCATGACGACAATCTCTTCAAGAAAACCGCAACCAAAACGCTCTGCACTAACACAAAGCAAAGCTTCTATCTACAGAGTGCAGTGATGAAATGCTCGGGAAAGGGAAGCAAGCTCATAGTACAGAATGCAGTGAGGAAATTCAGAAAGGGGAAGAAGAGGACATTCAGAGATCGGGAGATTCACCAGCATCTGATAATATTCTAGGTGCGCAATATGCAAAGAATTCCTATCGCATTCCCCCCCTGATAAGCTTCTTCTGCTCTATAGATCCATTGTCTGCATCCCTCAAAAGTTTCCGCATCGGAATCGAGGTGGATGAGCATCGCAATCCTCACCACCTGCGACTTGGAGACGAGTGTGCCACACTCAAAAGCATCATCACATTCCCCTTATCAGCTTCTTCTGCTGCAGAGATCCAAGACACATGCTACAGTGTCTTGTATCCCTCAAAACACTCCGCATCGGGATTGAGGTTAAGAATTGGAATCCTCTCCATCTGCGGACGGAGGAGACGAGTGCCGTATAACAAAAACACACAATGATGCTCTATCTATCTATCTTTCTCTCAAAGACAAACGCAAGTGGATCCATCACGACATCTCGCAAGACTCTCAGCATATCTGTGCAACAATGAGGAAAGAACTGTGCAGGAATAGTTCTAACCACTACTCTCGAGTGTCTCCTCGGTTTCCGTGGTAAGGAAGTACCCTACCGCGCCAACGCTCAAAGAAGAAACGGTCACGTCTTCGTGCAATTTTCTGTTTTCATCATGTTGCGTTAGTCATCGTGAGTCGTGCAACAGGACAAAAAGCAGCTGCGCTTTCGGCGGCGGGGGCCCCACGGTGAAGGGCGCGCCCGACGACCCCAGGAACACATAATCACGCGGAGGAGGATCTCAAAAGTCAGCCCTGTTGTGCCTTGTCTTTCTTTCTTGTTCTCGGATGGATTGCTACAGCACCCCGCAGTACCGAGAGAAGAGGAATTGCATCATTGCCTTTGAGTGTTGGCAATCCTTGAAGCATTCTTGAGAATCCCCTCCCCGCCCTCGGACTAGAGGGGGGGCAACAGGATTTTGCGTAGATGGCAAGAAGACATCATGAGGGAGAAGGAGGAGGAGGAGCTCGGCGTCGGATCCACCTCGTTGTGCTCTTGCTCATCTGCGTCACCTGTGGAGCCGTTTACCTCGTCTGCTCCCCTGTTCTCCGCAATCCGTTCGAGAAGGAGCTATCATCATCATCATCGGAGAAGAAGAAGAAGACGATGGTGGTAGGAAGCCTGGACGACAAAGAGAGCTGCTGTCACGGCGCCGAGGGCACGGAGCTCTGGGGCGAGGCCGTCAATTGGGGCCCTCACCTGATCCTCAACTCCTCGTATCAGTGTTGCACCGCCTGCAAGGCCAACAGCAAGTGCAACTCGTGGGTTTTTTGCGGAGATCGTGACAAATGCGCTGCCAAGTACGGCGAGGTAAGGAAATTATCTTCTTCTTCTTCCTTTCTGTGTTTTCTTGGTATCTCCGAAGTCCTCCTTTTTCTTCGCCTTCTTCTTCCTTTCTTTGTTTTTTTGGTATCTCTGAAGTCGTCCTTTTTCTTCGTCTTCTTCTTCTCCTTTCAAGCTGCAACAGCAATCTTGAGAATGGATTCTTCAGAGCCTGCGGCCATCATCGCAATCGTGGCCCCATCAACATCATCAACGCATGAAAGATCTCTCAGATGCAGAGAAGGCAGACTGTCTCAAGCTTCAGAATGTGGAAGATTGGATCTTTTTTCTATTTTTGCACGTAGATATGGACATGGCTCCTCCTCCTCTTCCTTTTCTTCAGATCTATTCTCTGGAATGCCAAATCTGCAAGAAAAAATTGTCTGCATCATGCTATGATGCATTGCCATATCTGCGAAAGCTTGAACTGGTTTTCTCTGGGGCATACAGTTAGATAGCTACTTGGAAGTTGGAGATTTTGCAAGTGGAATGAATGGCAAGAATGCATGATTGAAGAAGGAATGCATTTTGGTTTGTGGTGGCAGTGTTGGCTCAAGGTACAGGAGGATCTGCTAGCTCCACAGGTGCAAGAAACAGGGCCACATGTTGCATGGACATCAGGTCTCATCTACCGTGAAGGAACAGTAGGTCTTCTTCTTCTTCTGCCCTCTGAAACTTTCTGTATTGTGACATGAAATGTTGGAAGAAGCTCAGACACTTATGGGAGAGAAGGGTATTTGGATTTGGACGGGGTTATGGAAACAGGGTGTCATTGAATTGGAGACAGAGCATGGAGTTGTGCACATACAGGTGAGCTTGGCATGAGAAACAAAAGATCAAGTCACATCACTCAAGTTTGCAGAGGATTTGTTGACAACACATAGGTTTAAGAAAATCAAAGCACAATTGCAACAAGGGACAGAGTGGTAGAGCATTGTCAGGTGTGCAACAATCAAGAGTGTACAGTTTTGATGAGCTTGCTCTGGAATTCTTCTGCTGGTTGGGAGTCACTGTTATGAAGCACATCTTTGCAAGCACAATCTGTTGTTGACAGAGACACTTGCTAGCTAATCTCTGTCATTGGACTCAACCTGGCTCTACAGATGTGGATTTTGACACAGGAATTGTGTGTTTTCGTGAGTGGTGCAGTTGATGCCTGATTGTGCACCTCAATCAGTGGCTTATATTATAGAGCTGCTCAGGTTACGCCACTGCTCAGACTGTGTCCTTTACCGTGCAGAGGGCCGGGGAGAGTTTTGGGATGCTCAAGGAAACCATGTTTCCATGGTAATGGTGCCAGAAATTCCATAATTGACTGGAAAACTAAATTGACTGAAACTTTATTGTCTTACATTCAAACCAGTACCATAGAGATATAGGAATTTTTGTGTAGAAACTGCATGTGTTGTGTGTAAAATGACATCAGGGTAGCCAGATTGCTAGTAGTCTTTGGCAAAAGAACAGGGATAACTGGTGCTGCTTTGAAAGAGAAGCTCTCATTGGTCTTGTCATGCACTCATGTTGTAATTCACTGCATGGTTTTCATGTGGGCTTGGCTTCTCCACTTTGCTGAGGATTGCAAGATCAAGCTACTAAGGATGTGGGATTGATACTTGTGCAGACTGCCTTTGGTCCACCTTATGCTGTCCTGCAGGGCATATTAGCAGCACAGGGGGTTCCTTTAAAGGATATTCCAATGGAAGCACGCCTCCAGGTCAAAAGGGGCATGGTAGGCTGGGTCGAAGGTGGGCCGGACTTCTTCATCAGCCTGGCAAATCACGAGGAGTGGTATCCTAGATATACAATCTTTGGTTCAGTGCTGGAGAAGAACATGACACTGATTGAAGAATTGGCAAGTCTGTCGACAGCGCCGTCTATCTGGAGTGGGGTGAAAGTGGGAGTACTTAAGAAAAGAATTAGCTTTAATCTCCGAAAACCATCCTGATGGTAGTCAAGGTTCCACTGGTTGAAAGGTTATGTACATCATCTTCATGTTGGATCATCCCATGCAGCTCCAAACCTTGAGGGTGGAGGATGTAAATTAGCCACCACGTAAAAGTTCATAAGGGAGAACTGTCAGTCAAACAGGTCCCTCAAGTAGTAGGAATGCCTCTTTTGATCTGCTTTCCATACCCCAGTTTCTGCTGGAGAACAAACAGCTGTTAGGTTTTCACCTCTGGCACTTTGTCTAAGAAGCACTCAAGTTAATAAAATAGAAATTTTGACTTCACTCTAGACATATTGCACTCAATTGACAGTGAAAAGAGCACACAACCATGATACTCACACTAGGCTAAACCAAATGACCAACTCTTCTCTGGTGAGTCACTCCATTTGTTCCTTGCACCATTAATTCAGTGTTTCTCGCAAGTATGTCAAGAGGCATTGGAATGCATGTTGCTAGCTTTCTGTGAAGGTACAGAAAGTAGGGTTGTGTCCACCAACTCCAATGGCTCCCAAATACTCAAAACTCAGCAAAATTCAGTAAAATCAAACACTACCACACTTTTCAGGAGGATGATGAACACATGATTCTTTACGACATCAAACTATTGCTCTGAATCATATTCTCTACTTTGTCTACTGGAGTTCTGTCCTTACTTTCCTCCTGCTGTTGTACAACCTCTTGATCTGTGACTTCTGTTACAGGTTTCAGTGGTGGCTGACCTCCCTGTGCTGCTGCTTCCGCCACTGAAACGTTAACCAGACAGGAGTCAGAAACCAGAGAGCCCATGCTTTTAAAATCAGAGTTTTGCCAATGCTCACAGGCTCTATACCATTCTGATTCAGGTTGCAAAGTTGTAGCAATGAGAGTAGAGACCTACAGCATGAATGATACAGTCTACCAGAAAGTAGAGATTATTTTGTGTCTCTTCTCTAGAGATCCAACAGCAATAGAACAACTCTTTATAAGATTTACCTTTGCGCTGCTCTTCTGGGACCAGAGCCTTGGCTTGCTCCTCTGTCATCCGTAGATAGTCTTCTGTAATGTAAGCCCTGGGTTCATTTGTGACTTCTCCTTCTTCCCAAACCCAAACCCAGAACAAACTTGCCCTCAGTTAGATGGCTGGCAGAATCTCAAGCTATTCTGGTGCTGCAAGCTGACACAATTTGCTACATTTGATTAGCTGAAAACCAAGGATTTCATCGTGCACTTAACTGATCAGAATGCTGATTCAACAGTACTTCCCAAAAGCACATCTCTTCTCTTTGAAAGGGATTTTGTTGTTCGAATTTTGCAAACTCAAAGAAAGACACATATACACTACACCAAGATGCTTGAGAGACACACAAAATGGCATCCTACCTTCCTTGAATGGTATGGTAGGTTGCTGAAAGGGAGAAAGTGGAGTTGATGTTGGAGCTTGACTAGGGTTACTCAGTTCATCCAAACCTATCTCTTGCTCCAAAGTACTTTTGAACTCCTTAGATACTTGCTGCAGAAACCAGCTACCACCGCATGTGTCAAGACTAAACAGGCAACAATTCAATGCCTACCATTGACCATTTAGTCTGTCTCATAATGAAATCAATTTGCATTGTATTTTTGGCTGGCATGAGGCAATTATATCCCTGATATTGAAACTGATACAAAACTGGTACAAGACTGGTATTACCTCAAGTCCCTAGTCCCAACCAGGCTGGAATTGCCTCAGATCATACCAGTCTTGTAGGGTCCTTGCTACTAGTATTGATGCCATTGTCAATACCTGGCACAGACCTCTATACTGGATCTGGACCAACACTGGTTCATAGTTCATACCTACAAACTTGGGTTTTCCAACAATTCTCTTCAAGTGCATTTTGCTGCTGCTATTCCACATTCTCTCTTACAGCAGCAGCAACAATACCCAATGGCCCACATGAGAGAAATTCAGCTGACTCTTTACCTGGAGCTCACGGATAGTTGGTTGAAAAGCCCGCAATGAGTTCCCCAATGTGCGTGCCACCTGCACTCACACATTTCATCTCTTTAAATTGCTTCCTCTTCTTCAGATCCATTGTACTCACAGCAGATTATTCTCTTGCAACTTTGGCTTGCTTGTAAATGAAGCTCTTCCCCCTTACAACAGTTTTGAATACAAACAAGAACTAACAAGAATATATAAAAGTGAAGTATTGGTGATCATGAGGGACTTCAGCTTTTTGCAGCTTCTTCTTCTTCAGAATCAATCTTAGAATCTTCTTTGCAGAACCAAACTACTGTGACAGAAATTTGAAAAAACTACAGGAACAATTGTTCTTCTTATTGATGAGTGTTTGAAGAACCTGTCATCCCACCTCAAATGATTCCAGGTGTTTATGCACTCACAGAAACATTCAGATCCTCAGCTTCTCAGCTGCTTTCCAAGATCCCCGAGCCTTAAGGGAGCTTTCCAATCTATGATACCATATGTAGGTAGGATGTGGAGGAGTGACAGGAAGGGAGAAAGGAAGAGAGGGATTGCATTAGGGTTTCTACTCTGGAGGAGTGACAAGAAGAGAGAGAGACAGAGAAAGATTGCATGCCTCTGCAAGTCCTTTTGGGCCGAATACAAGCAGTGCCACCACTCCTATTACCAATACCTCTGGTGCACCCACTCCCAGCAATGAAGCTTGCACACCAGTTTTCCTCACCTGTGTGCCCTTGACTACACACACCCATATAGAGAAGAAACACCCCATGGCGCAAAGGGATCAGCAATGACAGGGCAACATGGGAGAGAGTACAGAGCAGTAGTGAACCCTTTCAAAGAATGCTATCCCGCTTCTTTGGTTTAACAGAATTGCAAACTACACAAGACCGGGAAAGAGGATGAGACAGAGATTGGGCAGACCTCTTAGAGAACTGACAAGAGGAATGAGATGAGACCGGGCATTCCACGAAGCAAAAAAACTCAACTCACGCGCCCTGACCAAAGAACAGCGAGCTTTGTTTCTGGTAGAGAGCCGAGGACGCTGCAGGTGCACGGCGGCAGAGACACGAGAGGAGGAGGAGCAGCGATGAGAGATGGGAAACGTTGCATACAAAGAAGAACCAGAGCTGGTGCTGCAAGCTGCATCATCCCTGGAGATAGAAAAGCAACAGGGGATGATCAAAGAGGGCGACCTTGTGCATGCAGCAACAGCTCTAGCCATGGCCGTGGTACACTGTCCGAAGCCAAACCAGTTCCCTCTCAGAAGAAGCTTGTGAATTTCTTGCTCCCCTTTCTCAACTCTTTGTCCTGTGCAGATTGCAGAGAGAGAGAGAGAGAGAGAGAGCAAGAGATGGGACACTGACAGGAAAGTACCCAAAGCTCAGAAAGCACAAAAAATGCAAGCTACTCTCAAAGAAAAAACACACACTACTGCAATTCAGTTCCAATGCTTCTGCTTCAAATTTCTACAGAACCAAGAGATGGGTCACCAAGGGAAAGAAGAAGAGACAAGAAACAACACAACCCAGCGCCTCTCCTTCCTCTTCCTCCTCTTCATAGAACACCAAAAAAACCTGCATACCAAAATCTCTCTCCCAATGTGGGGTTATTTAGCACAGATTCATTCTACTTACAAGGAGGAAAAAAAATCCACTGAGATGAAGAAGAAGAAGAAGAAGAAGAAAAAGAAGATTCCAAATTTTGGATATGAAGAAGATGATGATGATGATGATTTTGTTTTTTTTTTTCCAAAACCAACTTCGTGTCTTAAGATTTCCACATCTATAATAAGTCTTCATCAACAACTTATCCCCACTTTTTCACTGAAGAGAAAACAACAATGGTTTTGCTGTAGGGGGTTTAATTATCTTGGTGCAAACAATAGAGTTATCCTTAAAACTCAGGCGATTAGGGGCCGAGAACGGCCAGTTTCGGCATAATAGGGCATCAAACGCGTAACTGGGAATGAAAATTTTACAAAAGGAAATAACTGGGACCCAAACTAGTTTTTTCCACCAATTCTGGTGGTCAACTGAGTTTCATCCTGTGTTTTCTTTCTCCTTAGCGCCTACACTGCTGCTTACAAATATATTTTCACTGCTCCTACCTGTACAACTACTAAAATTACTCTCGAACCTTGTGCATTAAATGCTGAGTTTCAGCAATTTCATACCCAGATTTAATAAAATTTCGAAGATACCACTGAAAGAGGGGATAGGGGGGTCAAAGAGAGGGTGACTTTATGGATAATCTCAATAGTTGATTATCTGAAATGTCCATATGGTTGCATATGATGCATAAGAATCAAAACTACAACATACTTGTAACATGTCTTAATCATGATTGTTGAGTTTTGATATAATGATATTTTTGAACTTGGAAGGGTATATTGTAAATATGATTGATGTTTAACACTAGTTAATTTTCAAGAGGGTCTATCGAACAAAAAGAAGGTCTTCAGCGAAATCTATCAAAATTTTAAAGAAGTGAATTCATGACCTTCCCCCTATAGGACAATCCAAACTATTGATATATCTCAATAACATCAATAATAGATTGAAGATTTAATATAGTTATTAACTATTGTTAAAAAAATTAGAAAATTTAAATTGGGGCTTTCAATTTTCTTAATGTTAATTATTTCTTCACACATCCATTGTCATATACCAAGTATGAGTCATGAGTACGGTAATAATAAACTAGCATGAAAATAATGGTTTGTACTTTAATTTTTTCATTTACACATGAATAGATTTGAAGGTTGTTCAAATATTTAAATTTGGTCATTTGATTTTGATTTCATTTCATAACATATGCATGAATTATATGGAGCATATGATTAAAACTTAAAACTTGAACATGATTGCAACATCTTGTATTCATGAATGTTAAGTTTTTATTTAGTCATGCAACTAAAGTTGGAGTTCAAATTTTATTTTTCATCAATGATATAATAACCTAGCATGGTTAGATTTTTAAAATAATAATAACAGATACATAATCGAAGGTGATCCAAAATTTTAACATAGTCATTTAATTTTCATTTACATAATATTCCACATTCATTTGAAGGGCATCTTCTTTACAAAATGTTAGGATGTTGTTTCAACAATAGTAAACAAAACCATATAAAAATATTGACAAGATTTTCAAAGATGAAATTTCCAAGGTTTTGCATTTTTTACAATTTCTCAATGATATTTAATGAATTCAACTTTAAAATCATTATATTTTCTCTTGAACCTTGGCACCAATTGTTGATATCACTTGGACGATTTTTTTTCACTTCAATGCCATAGGAGCTTAAACCAAACAATAATTGTTATCAAATTGTTGATTACTTACGTAGATTTGCATATAATAAAAAACATGAAAATTTAGATTTTAATAGTGTTAATCATATATTATTGAAAATAACAAATGTGAAAGCTCCTTATGGTACCATGTTTGGTATTGATAACATATTTGCAAGACCTAAGGTATGGCCACACTTGGACCAATTGTTTTTTTTTCAAATTTATCAAGTAAGTGGATTGGTGACCATCTACAACATTAATGAGTCAAATCTAACTAATGTCAACCATGACAATAATACAAAAATTAGAATCTTCCTTTGTAGTGGTAAACACCATGGTGTCAACATGCAAATGTTGATGTTGCAACTTTAGGATTTATTTTTTCAAAATGTGACAATTTGAATCCATTTTATTAAAAAAAACATTTATACCTGTCACAACATCCTTGTTTTTTTTTTTTTTTTTTTGCCAAGTTACAAAAATTCTCCAAGAAAGAAATAATTTTGACATAGGTGGATTATAAAGATTCCACGTGAGATCGGCAAAGAAGAGACGTAGGTCGTGATGAGGACATCACCTTTCTTTTAGTGGGGCGGAGTGCCACATAAAATGTATCACATCAAGTTGTAAGTGAAATGAAGGCTATAAACTTCCAAAATATTGTATCATGTGAAGGGAAATTTGTATAAGGCAAATAGAGTTGTCAAATGGCATTGGACAAATGGAACTTTCTTGCGTAGGCTCAAATCAAAATCGAACTCTTACCTTGGGGTTGAGGAAACTTGACCCCGAAAGAGGAGGCAAGCAAGGTGAGCTTGCGGGGACATGCACATGCCTTAAGTGCATCCCGAAGGGTTGGTTGGTAATGTGGCCAACGCGGGAAGTCATGACCCCGCTCACATACTTTAACTGTAGTTTGGGACTTGAGTTTGGCAAACCTAGGTGTTACTTCTTGTACCTTGATAAACAAACCTTTTAGTGAAGGCTTGGTTGTTGTGACTAAGGCGCGGGATAGGGAAAGGAGTCATGTCAAGTAGCTTAAGTCAAGAGTAGACTTGACTTAAGTTCCTCATGAGGGGAAGAATGAAAAATTCTTCCCAAATGAGGAGCTTCGTCAGTTAGGCTAGTTAGTCTTTTGACGAAGCAAAGGTGGAGGGTTTTGGGGAAGAATCTTTTAGACTTGTCAAGAAAGTGTTGGAAACTTAGGGGACGCCTAGGTTAGCTTGAGACAAGGTCTAGCCACAAAGTTGGCAAAATGGCCAAGGATCCAAAAGAAAGCAATTGCAATTATATGAAGGAAAATTCTAAGTGTCAATGAGGACATTGACCTCTTTCTTCTAGTGGGGGAAAGTGTCGCAACCCTAACTTGGTCAAGTGTGGGGGTGAAGCCCAACACTTGGAAAAGTTAGGGATTTGGAGTCCTCTGGGACTCCCGAATGTTCAGAGCTTGATAGCAAGGGGAAAAACACCTTGCATTGAGGTACTCTTGGTGTCGTTGGAAAGTCTTGAAACGTAGATATCGAAAATGCCCTCGCATTCTCTATTTGGACATCTGTAGCCCAAGTTATGGGCAAAAGAAGGGCCGGAAGTCAAACTGGCAGTTTGACTCCGACTACTAAAAGTCAGGAATCAACCAGCTCCCAATGTCCGATTTGGGAGTGCAATACGTCGTTGAAAAGATCTCAACGAGGGCTACAACTTCGGTTTAGACCTTGTTGCGATCAAAGGTTAGGGCGAGGAGCTATGACCTCTCAAGTCTCGGGAGTCCGAAACCGGGACACTTGGTTGGATTTCGGGACTCCAACTTGGGAGTCCCGGGAAAAAGTGCCATTTGGGTGTAGCCTCAGCAGGGCGTCGCATAGTATACTATATGGGGGATGGTGGTGGCATCCCCCGAGTCCGGGTCGTGGTGAGTCTTGTGGTCCGAAGTGCCCGTGGCTTGTCCCAACACCAAAGGGTGTCCCGAAAAGTGAACTAACCACTTGGGTGGCTTGTTTTGGTGCAGATTTTAGCTTGATCAACTAATACCTCTTCCTAATCTAATCCCTGGGCTCCCAACTCGACCCTTTACCCCTTTCTAGAGTTAGAAGCCGAGAGCGTGCCTCCAAGTCTCAACTTCCGCAACTTGATTTTGTGAAACCTTCAAGTGGGTTTCACCCCGTGACTCAAGAGCGCGTCACGGATAACACCAAATTATTGGGGTTTAACATTAGAAATAATAACATTGTGTTATCATAACACAATGTTATGATAACACAATGATTATCATTAGGTTGTCCACATAAGGTCATGATGCTATGGTACCATCACCTTAACACCATCATCTCATTCCCTTCATTTACATTAGAATCATGGTTTAAGTTGATTGAATTGTTATTGTCATCTTTACCATAACATTTTTTTTTTCCATCTTGTTTTGTTTGTATGCACTATATTTTGTCTATTTGTTTGCACTTTTGTGATAGTTATTTGCTTCTTAGTTTGTTGGTGTTCAAAGTTTTTGGTGTAAACATTCATAGTTTGTTGTCATTGTAGACACCACCATCAATGGCAAACATTGGTTAATTTGGAAGCATCTGCAATTCTTGCTCTAGATTTTTGTTCTTTTTAATGCACATGTTCAAGAATTAAACTACATTGTCATTAATGATTTCCCTTTTGCCCCCCTTTTAGAAAATGATGTAGAATTATAAATAGATCAAAATTTCAATGTATATTGTGTAGGAAGGGTTTAACAAATCCCAATATCAAGGGCTTCATGGCGAATAGTTCCCAAGGAAATTAAATTGACGTTTGTATCATTTACAAGAGTGGAGGTTCTAATGTGAAGATGATTGATAAGGAATGAACTTGTTTTTTAATTGGATTTAATCTCTTGATTGACATACTAAGCAATTGTTTGCATTCAAGTTGCAAGATCAACACAAAGCCTTCCATTTCAATTATAAAAATGCAAAATTTGTGGAGGAGGCTAACCTTCACAACATTATAATCCAACCTTGTTAGTATCTTTTTAGAAGTACTAATGAGTGTAGGCAATTCATGAGTTAAACAACTAGCTCAACTTTTGGCATTTTTATGTGAAATAATCGGGAGGATTCATGTTACATGTATGAATTCTACAAACATGTTTTTTTATCACTATTATAATTTTTGGTTTTTCAAATGATCCAAATTGATTGATTGGTCCTTTTTAATTAATGGACATATCCATTTTGATTAGAGGCCCAAGGCATGTATTTTTTGACCAATCAACTTCACTATAATGACCTATTTGATCAATACATATAATCAAGTTGAACAACTTTAATAAAAATGGCCAATGAGTTTTAATCAAATATAACATATAATCAAATTAACATCATTAGTCAAAATGAACAATGTTCTTTAATCAAATGAGATATCTTATGCCTATTACATACCTACTTATACACTCACCTACCTACCTACTTACATACCTCTTAATCTTGTAGTGATGTGTCAAAATAAACAAATGAAATAAAAAACTTGACAAAAGTTGAACCTTTTGATGGTTTGGTCCATTGGTTAATATCTTGGTTTATTATTGGGGAGGTTAAAGGTTCAATTTTTAACATTTATAACCTATGTACATGCTTAAAAGGCTAAGATAAGTAGGCTAGGTCAAGTAAGTTAAGTAGGCTATATTAGGTTAGGTCAAGTAAGCTAGGTTAGGCTACCACCTGGTTACTTGCCTTTTTATGACCTACCTACCTAGTATGACAAAAATGTTATTTTTGATAATAATTTTAACAACAAATTATTTAAATATGGGCAAAATTTGGACCAATCAAATGGTCCAATGTTCACCAATCAAAATGACTAGTCAAATGGTCTACACTTTTCCAATCAAAAAGATCACCCTAGTCACAATGGACATGTCGAAATCAATTTGCCAAAAATGACAAAATGATTTTTTTTTATGCCTATCCAAATTGGGAATTTTTTCACTAATTTGCTAGTTAAATAAGCCAACTAGTGGATGTATATAAATTTTTCATATGTTATGTTTTTCATTCTTTTCATTAATGCAAATGCATAAATTCATGTTGGAGTAGCAAACAAACATGCTAACCTATAACTTTTAAAGATGATCCACAACATTTGTTTACAACAATCCGGGAAAAGGGGTGCTTACTTGTATGCTATGACCTTAAGTGATTATGTGCAAATTTTTAAGCAATTTGCATTGTTTTGTGCCTTCTTGCATGGTGGTTGTTCTAAGATTGGCCCGGACATGGATGAATTATGATTACCTAAGGTGAGCTAGTTTGGTGATCCTTTGCAAATGGTTGTAGTAGTTACAAAATTTGCTCCAAGTTATTCCTATACATCAAAAATACCCTATTGGGAAGGTGAGGAGGTGTTTGGATCCACCAAACAAAACCAAAATTTTCCACCATGTTCAAAAGGGGATTTACATAAGCACAATCGTGTAAATTTCTCTTGTTCACGAATGGATATTACTTCAAGTCGTAAGGTGAAAACACATTAAGGTGTAATATATATTTATGTCACAACTCGATTATTAGCCATGAAACAAAAATTAAATGAATAAATTATGAAAAAGATTCAAAAAAATATATATTATATGAAGTGATCACATCATATGAATTTCAATAATGGATTTTGAGTTACCATAACATATTGGACTTTTGAAGTGCTCAAAACTTACATCATAGTCCATATCATATGACTATGGGCTCATTATATTTATTAAAATGCTTAGTTGAATGATTTTTTGATATGGAAAGTAGTGGGATGCCATTGATATAAAGGAAGACAATTTTGAAGGAGTTTGAAAACCATAAATTGAGATATACAATGAAATATTGATTTTTTAATAAAATCTTTTATTCATCTGATTTAATAATTCAACTTCTCATTTTTTAAATGCGAAGTTTTGATACCATCACCTAACACTAATCAAGTTAAGAAATTAAAAAAAATTGTTTAGGCTTGTAATATGACTTGTGCAATATAATGTATTTTGTTACAACGTATTTGGAGCTTTATTTAACACTAGTATGGACTCAACATATGCCGGAAATTACTATGCGTTAGTGTGTTTTCACCTTATATCAACTTTGCACATAATGCACTACCAAATCAAATGACTCACAAAAAGGTTTTTTTATTCTCACTAATAACAACAAGAATGTGTTGTAGCATCTTTGTGGTGATGATGTTTAGTGAATTGAACGATGCCCCCCCAAGTTCAATACTCAATGTTCAATATTGCAAAAATATGCAAACCACTATTGCAAGGCCAAAATCATTTTGAAGAAAACAAAATGTGGCATTCCTACTCCTTGGTATGTTGGTAATTGAAGCATAGTAAGAGGTGCAACAATAAAGTTACACAAGTTCTAGTTTTGTCATGATGACCAAAATCATTATCGAAAGTATTGAAAGGAAATATGCAATTGGTAGGCCGATTGTGACTACAATATGGGATGTGCAATTAGGGATGAATCTCATTCAAGATGAGGTGATGATGTTGGAAGAAATTAGTTTTTTCATCTTCAAGAAATAAGGTGTGCCTCAAGAAATCTTTATGTTGATGATGCATATGTCTTTGTCAATAGACCATTGGATGTAGATGTTTGACCAAAAAGTCAAAACTAAAACAATATTCATCGTCCTTCAACATTCAATATTTCACTTCAACAACAAAATAAGTGGGAGGCAAGATGTGTTTTTGTCACATAGACCTTGCCACACACCAATGTTCCTTTTCCCAACTATGGATGAGTATATTAAATCATTTCAAGTCTTATTGAAAATTGTAAACAATATGAAGCAATGATTGGTGATTTCCTTGCTTGCACCTACATGGATTTTAGGTCAATGATGGTAGGCTCAATGGACGGTTGAAGAAAGTGAATGCATTGCAAACATCCATATTACATATTGCAAAATATAATGCTTTGTGGATTGATGAAAACATTCATTCATCATTCGACTTGGGGCTAGAACAAAGTTCATAAATTAATAAGTCATACCAAAGCTACAAAGATGTAAATAGAATATGTTGCACATAGTTTAAGAAATTTCAATGTTCTAATTGCCAATAATTATAAGCCTCTTTGTTTCTCACTGAATTATTTTTTATTTCATAGTGATTTGGATCATGTAAATACCACTATACATATGCATGGTTGTCAAATATTTACCTATATTTTTTATTGGCTCTCCTTTTCAACTTCCATGTGATGAATGTGAAATAAGACAAAGTTCACTGATAGTTGTGTGATAGTTTGCCTAATGGTGCATTTTATGTATAATTTAAAAAAAAAACTCTAGTAGTAATTACCAGTTTAGATTCATCCAAATAACATCATTTGCAAATTTCATTAATTTTTTAAAATACATTTTTCATCCAAAAAATCCATTTCAAATTTCATCCATGTCCACAAGGTAAAACATTTTGCCACATTGTCAATTTTTTTTCCACATCAATAAATATTATGTCTTGCATGATAAAAAATATTTTGAACATATTTTGTGCATGCCATCAATATATTATTGAAAGGATTCATTCCATCATGTTGACAAGCTTGTGTTCATACTGACAGTCTCATGTTCACACTCATAAGCTCACGAAATAATAAACCTAGCCTCTCATGAATGTTATCTTGTAGTTAACTTTAGGTAAATTTGGGTATGTTCAATTGTGAGAGGGATGCAAATAAGAGATGAGTGAGAGATAAGGAGAAACAAACCATAGACATAACTAAATAAACCTTGCATCCCATTAATCCAATTAAAGCTTTCTAGATTGGATCTAGATACTTAACCTACTGAAAACATGAGTTGTAAGAGAATGAATTCACAAGGGGTACAACTTGTACCACCCTTTAGACCTTCTTCGAGGCATGAAACATGACCTAGGTTTAAGCTGTTGATGTGGGTTAATTATATGCTTAACAAGGACAACTACGAATTAAAAACAAAAATTTAAACACATGAGGCCAAAGTTTTTTTTACACATTAAATTTAGACAACATTGATATATACCAATACTGAAACCAATGTTTCATAAAAATAAAATAAAATAGTGCTGTTGGAAAGGTAAGTATTTTACCATGATCTACCCATGGGTATATAATAAGGTAAATGTACAAATTTTTTTTGTGCTACCTTTTGAATTACACTCTAGTTGGTAATTATTCGAGACTTACCAAATTTTCACTCTACCTAA
This sequence comes from Sphagnum tenellum, assembly GCA_963921925.1. Classification (NCBI taxonomy): domain Eukaryota; kingdom Viridiplantae; phylum Streptophyta; class Sphagnopsida; order Sphagnales; family Sphagnaceae; genus Sphagnum; species Sphagnum tenellum. Next base: position 2,860,483 of record OY998155.1, read on the forward strand.
CTTGCATATATTTGTAATTTACCCTTACTTGGGGGAGGGGAATTGTTTTCAAATGGGTAAGAAAAATGTATATGCCAAAACATAATATACCACAATATTCATCATATTTTGAAACATTTGTGGTTATGATGGATTTGTGCAAATTATGGCGACTCATTATTGAATAATAACTGATTTTGGCATTTGACTTTTCCTCATTACATTTATTACCTTGAAAAAAATTCTTACCATGTGCTTTGAAACCCTTATTAGATTTTATTATCATGTGCCATTAAAAGAATGCTTTGAAGGTCTTTTTAAGGTTTCATTCTATTATGGTTATTTGAAAAAAAAAGGATGTTTGAAATTTCATGTGTTCATCATGTTGACAATGCCAATTGTAACTATGTGTTTCTCCATGTGGCAATGTGTGATACTTGTGTAAATATTTTGATTTACCCTACATTAACCTACTAATACCTGCATAATTAATATAATGTACATAATTAAAGAATTCCCTATCCTTACCTTTTGAAACAAGGTAAATGTTCATCATTTACATTCAACCTTACTCTAGTTGATAGTTTTGTAAACCCTATATAGCCTTAGCTAGTTTGGAATTTAAAAAAACCCATATGTCTTTACCAAACTCATATTTTAAAAAAATCTATATTTACTTGTACCCAGGTCACATTTTTTTGGAAAATCCATATTTACTTGTACCCAAATAAAATTTTAGAATTAATAATACGTGCCCAACATCAGTCCAAAGTCCAAACTAAGATAAATACTAATACTCTTTTGGAGAGCCAACTTTTGATCATGAGACCAATTGATATAAAACTTTAAATGGCCAACTTAACTTTAACATTAGTCCAATTTGAATTTGCTTCATATTGTGCCCATGTTCAATTGTTGCATGTAGTATGGAAAGTGACCTAATTAGATATTCCCTTCCCCTATGATGCCTTTTATTTTCCCTTGGATAACACATGGCCCTATCCTATCAATTGGGAATCCACTTCTCTTGTAAAAATGCAATCTTTCCAAGTTAAATAATACCCCTAGCTATTGGAGGCCCATTTAGTGGTGCCACCCCTACACACCCCAATAGATCCATTGCCTTTATTTCTTCCCTTGAGGCCTACTATGATCAAAAACTTACCTCATGGTTCTTCAGAAACCTATCTGCAAGGATAAAAAGGTCATCAACCATGTGGGAAATGGAAGAAGCAAAAAAGGAGCTCAAAGCTTAACAATCAAATGCTCAAGAATGAAGTTAAATGAACAAATGAACCCTCAACCCAACACATAACATAGCATTAAATAGGTACCTACTCACATTTGAGAGCAATGCAAGGACCAAATATTTGGTGAAAAATTAGGAAAATCTTAATGCTACCTCTGATCACAAGTTAGAATTTCCCATAGTAGATATTGAATTTTGCTTCCTATCAAAAATTGGTACATCATTTACCTAAATAGGTATTTAAAAAAATAAAAATTCCAAGTATGAGATTATTTCAATTGAAGGATTGGGTGTGGATTACTTTTTTTTTTTCTCAAAAAGGAAGTACATTGTCCAGAGTTCAAACACTCATGAACTTGGGGAACTCTTTGAGAATTTGATATTGAAACACATTCCTAAGAGGAAGTGTACCTATTAACACCTAATTACAACTCAAACACACACAAACACTTATATGAAATTATGTTATATGTTTTGATTATATTCATGAACCCACCCAAAAATGGAGGCACATTTGCATGCCCTTGGAGAGATCCATCTATTTTATTATTGATTTTCTTGCTTTTGATATCATCATTTTAAGTATTTCCTTAGAGAATTACATCGGAAAAATGAATTATGTGAGAATGTCTTGTCACTTGGTAATCTTGTTATGGCCTTTAGAGTTAAATTCATTAGTGCTCTAGATTTGTTTTGCAATTTTTTTAATTTTTTTTTGTGTTTGAACTTCATCAATTGGAGGAGTGTTGGTTGGTTGGTTGGTTAAATTCCAATGTTTGTAGTAGCTTTTGCAGTTTTGAGAGGTTGGTAGAGAGTATTGTTTGATGAAATATTTGGCAGGATCTCTGGAGGATTTGGTAAAACAACACTGGGGGAGAAGATGCTGAATTGCAATGCTTTTTAATGAGTTTTGCAACGACTTTGCTTCAATGGTTTTGTTTGCAATGGGTTTTGTAATGATTTTGCTACAATGGTGCTAGGAGGAGGAGGAGGAGGAGGAGGAAAGGTTACTACAATTGAAGAGAGATTGTGCACTAGAGATCATTTGAATATTGAGTAAATGGGTGTTCAAATCTCATGGAATCTCCCACACTTACAGCACACAATGTAAATGTTGTGGGAACTGGTGATGAGCTCATCATCCTGGGTCACGGCTTCGGCACTGATCAATCTGTTTGGAAGCATGTGTTGCCACACTTGCTCGATGATTACTGCATCATCCTATTTGACAACATGGGTGCTGGGACCACAAACCCTGAGCATTTCAGTTTCCAACGTTATTTTACCCTCCATAACTATGCAGATGACTTGCTCTCCATTCTTGACGAGCTTGAGGTCCAGTCTTGTATTTATGTGGAACATTCAGTAGCTGGCATGGTGGGATGCCTTGCCTCCATCGAGTGACCCCTTTTCTTCTCCAAAATCATTATGCTTTCTGCTTCTCCAAGGTACTACTTCTACTACTACTACTACTACTACTACTAATTCTTTTTTCTGCATGTCCATTCCTCTTGATCTCTTTTGTACACTTATAGAAGTCAATACTATTCATTTCCATTGATCTATCCTGCTACATGGCTGGTTCTCAGGTATCTTAATGATGCAAATTACTTTGGGGGATTTGAGCAAGAGGATCTGAACCAACTGTTTCTAGCCATGCAATCAAATTTCAAGGCATGGGTCAGTGGGTTCACACCTTTGGTTGTGGGACCAGACATTCAATCTCCAGCAGTTCAAGAATTTGCGCGAACTTTATTCAACATTTGGCCTGACATAGCCTTCAGTGTCGCCAAAACCATTTTCCAAAGTGATTTGAGGTGCACACTGGCACAGGTGAATTTGTCACATACATTGCATTGCACTATTGTAAGATGATTAATTACTATCACTTGGGCCAAAACCATTTTGCTGAGCCAAACCTGTCATTCCTGTTCTCAAACGCCATGTTATTGGAAACAATGAAGTGTCTAACGTTGATGCCATAGTTTCTAATTCTACAGCCTCATTAGTGATTACTGATGATTGCCTCCACTTTACTAAGTCTTGGTACACGATTAGGTACTCTTTTTGTTTTTGTGCCAAGTGCCCACTTTCTGTACACAATAATCTTTTCATGATAATTCAAGACTGGGTCTGGTCACACAAGTTTCAAAGTTCATAATGGTAATTGTCCTCATGTTTTCTCTTGTACCTGTCCATGGTTCCTTACCATCTGTTGCGGCCCCATGTGTGCATCCCTTGCACATGGGATGATGTTCTGGTCTGAGTCCTAATGCAACAAGTTGAATCATCTGATCACTTCAATTGCCCCATAACTTGTTCCTGATACTCCATGAGAAATTGTGTTTATCGCTTCATGTCTTTAAATAGGGAGTACACTCAACTAATGCCCTCAATTGCCACCTCCCTTTAACATTCTTGTGTAGGTCAAGTTAGCTGCTGTTATCAAACATATTAGATAATGGAGTGAAATCTCATGCAAATTATCAAAAGCCACCAAAAATCGGGAATTGTTACAAGAAACAAACATGGCAGGAATAAGAGGGGCGAAGATCAAATCTGATATCTCTAGAAGTAGAGAGAGAAACCAATCACAAGAAAAACATCTAACATTATCAAAATGGACGAGGAGACACCATGAAAAGAACCCACAAACTCAAATATAATGGAGCAAATGCAGACAAAAAACAAATGAAGCTCAATATCTAATCAAAAGGAAGAAATGTCCTACAAAGAGAGAAGAACCCCAAAAAAAAAACCTTGGAGTCAAAGAAAAGAGACACATATATTAGAGTGACAGAAAGAAAGAGCCATACCCAACAAGCTTGAAGAGAAGAGAAGGGAAGAGAAGATGAAGAAAGAAACAACTTGAGCTAGGAGAGAAGAGAAAGTGCAGAGAAAAATACCTGACAAGCTTGACAAGAAGAGAAGGTGAAGGAAGTGTTGTTTGAAGAGAAAGGAAGGCAAAAGAAAGGATTGGCCTGGTGTACTGGCCTCTCTACTTCTTGTTCTCTATCCCTCTCTCTAATGGTTGACACAATTCAACCATCATCTCCAGACATGTAGACATCTCCCTAAGTCCAGAGCTACCAGGGTTGCCCAACAATCTGGGTGGGATTGTAGGAGTAATGGGGAGAAGAATCTTGTGGGATTTTAGCAATTGAGAGTTCTCAAAAATGGATTTGTCAAACCAGACTTAACAATGAGTGTAGCACCTGATCGTTAGTATCCTTTTTGGGCTCTGCAATATGCATACCTTCCCTCACCAAACACTCAAAAGAAAGGATCATGAAGATAGTTTTTGTTGTATGTACAATTTGAATCTATGTGTTCATCTGTGATTGTCCTCTCATGAGCACTTAATGTTGTGACCAATAGTGATATGCACAAAGTATGAATCTAATGAGAAAATTGTGAAAATTCACCAAGCTGCTTGTGGAACCCAAATTGGACTTGACTGTGGAAAGCCTGTTCCACTGGCACACAGAAATTCAGGATCCCTACAAAAATGACATGCGTTGTTGCATGCCTTTGTGTTGCATTTGAACACAAATAGTTCCAATGCCTTGCCTGATGTCAAGAGGCTGCAGCAAAATCTCAGCAAGTTGAATCTGCTCATCTTGGATCTCAAAGGGCTCTGAGTTGCTAGACAGAATCAAAGAACTTCTCCATCCAGAGGTGCTTGTGTGGCAGCTGCAGATCAGCATTTGCAAATTTCAAAATTGTTCCAGTGATATATACTTCCTTTCTGAAAAACTGTTCAAATGTTGGTTGCTTTAAAAAAAATTGTGATCATAAAGCACTGACAAATTGAAGAGATTCTTGGGACCCAAATTATTGATTTGTGCAGAAGTAGTAAGTTCTCAAATGAGGAAGACCCAGTATCAAGCTTAAGGTTTGAATTCAGGGATGATTGAACTCACATTTTCACTGGGTCGTATGCTTGTGCAAAAAGGGATTGTTGAATTAGCTACTCCTGAAACTGCAACCACAAGCATAATTGGCCATGTGTTCTGGAATTCTGCACATCAGGCTTCCGATGCTCTCATGTTTGCTTGCTGCAGCATTTGAGAAGCTTAACAACATGAGAGGCAAGCACAGCCATGAAGTTGAGACAAATCTGTAGACTTGGAATTGGAATGAATTCAGCTTGAGAATCTTTGTGAGAAGCAGTTCATTGTAAAAGATCAGCAGCTAATCTATTGATTTCATGTGATGGAATTGCCTCAGATGAGTAGAAGAAGAAGCTGAACACCAGCATGCATGTCGGATGAAGTGCTGGTGGACAGAGTGAATTATGACATCATGGAAACAAGAGGAGCTCCAAAAATCTTGAGAAATGATCAAGTTTGCATCCATATGTACTTCCTATGAATCTGATCATCTTTCCTGATCTCGGGTTGATTGTCCACATGATGAATTTCCACAAAGATACATGGGAGCATCCCAGCATGGTGGTGATCTGGGTTTGATTGGATTCCTTCCTTGCAATGAAATTTCTCATGTGGGCAATCAACCCAAGAACAAGAGATTGATCATTCAGTGGTGAGCCTTGCTTTTCTCCAGCCTTGAACCTTGACAGTGCCACTGTTTGCAGATCACAAAAAGTCTTCCAAGAACAACAACAACAACAAAATCAATAGGACAGACAAACAAGGTACATACATGTGTTCCTGTTCCTGAAGCTTTGCATTGTTCTGCATGCGACAATCATAGATAGACTTCAGGTTCTATAAGAACAAATTTACCTCTCCTGCTGCTGCTTGTGTCTGAGGAGCAAATCTTCCATGACAAAGGTTCCTAGTGTGTTTGCAAATCACAAAGCTTGCAATTAGAGCAACAACAAAATCAGTACAAAAAGATGACCAAGTTGAATTCCTTCAATTCAAGCAAGGTAATCAATCAACACCTCAATGTCTAGAAGTCAATCTCCTCCCAACTCTTGTTGCCCTTACATGTAACTCTTCTTGTACCAATCTTCTTGTACCTGCAGCTAGCCATAGCCAGCCAACCCTTGGCTTGGCTATCAAACAATGGAGTAGATTTCTACAACTGTACCAGAGAGCTCAAACAAAAGATGGGTAAGATACCCTTTCCTTCTAAAGCTCTCACTGGATCATCAATACAGATTCTGCACTTTTCCTTTGGAGATTCGAGGTCAGATTGAGGTCGGGTACTAAATGGGTTTCATTTTCTTTCCTTTCCCCAAAACAATTTCCACCATCATCTGAAATGGCTGTAATCTAATTTACTAGAATCAAATTATGATATATATCACTTTTATGTAGCTCTTTTTTTCCTAAAATCTCTCTTTCTTTTCTTTTGCAAAAGTATGATATCTCTATGTATGTCGTGTTATTTGGATCTCTCTTTTTTTCCCTTCGCAAAAGTATGATATCTCTATACCGCTCTCATGTTACTTGGAACCCTCTTTTTTCCCTTTGCAAAAGTATGATATCTATCCAACTCTTGTTTTTTGATTCTCTCAAAAAAAAATCATTTGATAAATATGGTATTTATGAATAGCTCTTTTTTTTTTTGATACTCACCATTTTTTTCCATTGCAAAAGTATGATATCTATACATCTTGAGCTCTTTTATTATTCACTCTTTTTTTGGGGGGGCATTTTCCAGAACATATTACTCCCCTTCTCACCATCTAGAAACGACTCTCATCTTATTTACTTGAATCAATAGTTGCAAAAGTGTTGTAAAAGTATGGCACCCATTTTACAAGTGCTTTTTGGGGACGGCATATTTTTTCCTCTCTTTTTTCTTTCCAAAACATATCTGTTCTCATCATCTAGAAACGGCTGTAAATCTGTTTTAGAGGAATTGATAAGTTTGCAGAAAGTATGATGACAATTCTCCAACTTGTTGTACATTGGGAGAGTAGTTTTGTATTGATTTTTGTTTTTTTCGACTTTGCATGCTTTAAATTTCTTGCAGATAGATACCTTGCAATCCAAGGATATGAATATTTTTGTGTTTCTTGCTTTCCGTTGGCTCCTGGTATCATGGCATAAAGTGTTCATGCCCATTGGCTGGTTTGTTGATTTGACAAAGAGGATCTATCCAGCTCCCTGGTGGCACTGGCCAATGCTGTGCACCTATCTTTGTTTATAGGTCTGGATAAAGCTTGCTTGTTTTTATGAATTTATTGGCTTGGACTGTAAGGGAGAGAACACTGAACAATGTAGCTGGCATTTGGTCCCACATTTTGAGAATGTTCACTGGGCCAACATTATTACCGTGAACTGGGAGTTCATGTTTTGGGAACTTCATGGAACACTTTGTATTGCAGTTGTTGCTGGCTTGAAGTTTGAACTTGTGGTAAGGGGCAGAGCCATTACTCCATGAAACTCTTCTTATGCTCAATTCCAATGTATAGAACACTGTCCAGCATGTAGGTACCTTGTACGAGAAAGGCAATTACAACCTAAATACTAAATTCAGAGTTGGGTTTGTGGATTGCAAATCTGAATTAGAATCTTTGAACCAGGATATTATTTGAAGTCTAATCCACCACCATAAGAATTCACACTTCAATATATGTATATCTGTTGCTTAGTCTGGTCAGTCAATTCTTGTGAAATTGCCTATTATCATTCTCACAATCAAGTGGGAACTCTTGAGGCAAAAAAGTTAGTGATTGTTTTGGGGGGCAACCACTGATTCTTGATGAAGAGGCATGAAGAAGAAACAAGGCATGTAGTGTATACCAGTGTTGGACTGAAGTATAGACTACAACCTGGGGTATACAATGCTGGTATGAGTGGTGGTGTTGAAGAACATACCAGTCAGGTATGACATAAGGCAATACAAGCTTGGTAGGGGACCAGAGATAATACCAGACATTAACCTGCCTTCTACCAATACCGGATTTATACCTGCTTCATACCAGGCTAAAATCAGCATCCAACCCAGTGGTATGAAATTTTTTAAAAGGACCCCAGACTAGGGGCCAGGTTGGTGTGATTATTTAAAGAACATACCCAATACCAGTACCAGACTGGTATGAACAAATGTTGATACCAGTCCAACACTTCCAACAAAAAAAAGGGAACTTCATCATCCATAGGGTTTCACCAAAGATTTGTACCTTATAACAACAATTTCGCAAAATTTTGTTTAGTTGCAAATGAATCGCATCTGCGGCACCTAGGGTCAACTGTTTCAGTTTCGAAAGAAAGATAATTGTGTTCATGGGCAGCTCTCCACAAGGTTTCGGGAGTTTGCAGTTACTGTACTTAAGTGTTGCAAAAACAAACCAAGATGTGCAAAATGTGATCAAAGTTAAGTGAAGCCAAAATTGATAGCACTTTTGAGTACTGTAGACAAAACATAAGCTCTTTTATAATCCATTTGCTCAAATGGACCCTTCCCAATCTTCATACACAAATAATCAGGCTGACAAAACAAGCTGCTGACTATTCAAAAGCCTTCACACCATCTTCCCAAGACCTTGTTTTTCCTTCCAGACATAGCTTTACAAATTCAAACACCACATTTTCCTGTTTCTGCAATTAACTGAACCCTTCAGCTTCTACCAGGGACTACTAAAACATGGTCGCATGGGGTCTGCCTATTCATGCAACTCTATTGTGCAATGTGTATTGCTAGATTGATCACATCCATAAGATTGCAGGGAAGACATCTCCACAACAATACTTTGAAGATAGAAATAACAATGAGTGCAGTATAGCCTTATGAGAGCCCCTCACAAAAGTGCCAAACCGTCAGCTTCATCATGAATTGCAGTGAAGAGCTGCCAGACTACTCAATGGCTTCATCAGGAATTAGATGACAGATGAAGTCAATTGTCACTGAATCTATAACCTGATTGCCAGCTCCAATAATTGAGAGGACTTGTAACCTGCAGCAGTGTGTGACACAGCTCTACAGCAGCAAGAAGAGCTCCAACTTTAGGTCTGACTTTTTGGAGTATCCAGGACCAACCTGGTGTTAATTGGAAGGGAGGGGGCAGATCCTGATCCAGTTTAGAAGTTATGTCAACACTCTTAATCTGAAACTATTCATAACCGTGCTTCCAAAAATGGCAAACAGACCAACTTTACTTTTCACACCATGTGTCCAAAAAAACTGCAAATGGATACCACAGCTGGATGCCAAATTACCTCTTCCAGCAATGCAAAAGAATGATGTACCCTTCAATATGGAATCCTTTAACATTCTGTGTGGATATAGCTTGTGCAGAAAATGCCTATGCTTTCAACACACATGAATCAAAATGCAGAGCTGATTATATTTCCTTGCCCAAGCTTAATAACCTAATCGTCATCTTCTGCCTCATTGTCAGCAATATTAAAGTAGCGCAACTCATAGACATTACGATCCTTATTGGAAGCAATCACACGCAACCAATCCCGCACATTATGCTTCTTCAGATACTTTTTCGTCAAGTACTTCAAATACCTGCAAAAAGCCACACAAACTTCGACCTCAGAGATGTTTGATGACATTTACAAAGTAAGGATATGCTCTGTTAGAACTGGTTCAATACAACTGAAGACTGTTCAAGCCCATTGGACCAACTCAACACAATGATAAATATCTCTCATAAGAATCAAGAAACCTCCATTCTCATAATTAAAAAAGCTGGAGCAAGGTTAAAACTTCTTTCTTTCTGGTCACAGAAATACTTCCAGAGAAAAGGCTAACAAAAATGAAAAGCGAAGGACAACTCAACAAACAAAAAACAAGAACAAGAAAACAAAAAATCCAAACACGCAGTATGAACAGCATGGAAGGAAACTCTATGTTAAAACTCGATATATCGTTTTTTACCTTCTACAAGAACGAGGACTCGCCGACATGTGAGACACAGAAAGGATGAGAGAGAGAGAGAGAGAGAGATTTATAAGAATCAACTCACCTCTTTGAAAACGCATTCTCTGAAGTGACGCTGATCTTGTTTTTCTCCCTGCTGATGGTAACAGTGTCGCCCAGCACACCGGCCTTCCCCGCGACCTTAATACGATCCTGCAAAAACTTCTCAAAAGAAGCGATGTCCATAATCTTGTCTTCCACGGGTTTCCCACAGTCGATGGTGAAGGTCTGCGCCTTCTTCTTCCCCTTGGTACCACCGGCGGGCTTCTTGGCCGCTACTGCGGGCGCCATAACTTCAAAACCGAGCCACCAAACCGCCGATCACAGAGAGAGAGGAAAAGGAGAAAGACAGGATTGCGCAGACCAGGAAAAGGACTACGCGACGGAGCTCCAAACCCTAACAACCCTTTCACATGAGACTATCATCTTACGGTGGATATTGCATCACATCCATGATGGACGATCAAGATTGATGGGGCTAGTATTGTTTACTTTGGACGATATCCAACCGTCCATCTTATGCTCACCATGTGTAAGATGAACTGTTGTTTCCTAATCCTACGCTCCGTATCATGCCACGTGGTTCAGATGGACGGTTCAAAGCCTTGTAACTCAATCCCATGTTTCTCTATCCATCCATTGTGCACCAGAATTGATTTGCCATCCGATACTTTGTCATCAGGTTTAAGACCAAAATCATCCTAAAGAGGTAATTAGTTAATACAAACCACAATTAAGCCCATAATCAACCCCCATCCTACCCTAGATCCTAATTAGTTAGTTTTAGGGTTAGGGTTTAGGATTGCAGTCTTAGATTGTGATTATGGTTTTAAGGTCTGGTATTTGGGTTGCAAATTAACATTTTGGATTTAAGGTTTTTATTAGATGGGTTTTGAATTAGGGTTTTGATTTTAGGGTTTAGGTGTGTAGTTTATAATGAGGGAGAAAAGTTCTAAGGTTTTGGAATTAAGTTTTGGTTTTAAAGGTTTAGATTTGGGGTAGGGAGTAAGGGCTAGGGTTTTAGGAAGATTTGAACTAGGGTTTTAAATTAAGCTTTTGGTTTTGGGGGTTTGAATTGGAGATATTGATTAAGATTTTGACTGTAAGGTTTTGGATTAGTGTTTAGGATTAAGGTTTTTAGTCTTCTAAAAGGGTTCAGGGCTTCGGATTAAAGATTTGGTCTTTGGTTTTAGGGTTTCGGACTAAGGTTGTGGATTAACATTTTGGATGACAATTATGATTTTAAACGTTTCAAATTTGGGGTCTGGTTTTACAGTTTAGGATGAAAATTATGAATTAGTGTATTTGGATTTGGAAGTTTGGTTGGAAGGTTTAATATAAGAGTTTTGGACTAATATTTTGGTTTTAAAGTTTTTTTAATTTAGGTTTCAAATTAATATTTTCAATTGATGATTTGGTTTTAGGGTTTTAGATTATAGTTTTGGATTAATGTTTTACATTAGGGTTTTGGTTTTGGGGTTTTAAAACCAAGATTTTGGATTTGTGTTTTTGATTATAATTTTGATTTTAAGGTCTAGGAATGGGTATTTGGGTTAGGGGTTTTGGTAGCCCTTAGGTTAGGCATAGGTAACCTCTAAATAGGCTTTCAGGAGTCCCCTAACCTAGGTATGTTCAACGAAAGGGTTTAGGTTCGATCCTTTTCTCCAATTTCTTTTGGTCTTTCATGAACAAAATGGATGAAGGAAAATGGCCTTTAGGCAACTTCTTAAAAATAGATGCCCCATGGAGAAAAGAACTTTTTGAAAAAATGGTAGTTTTAGCCATGTTCCCTAAAGAGAAGGGGAACAATTTCTTTAAGGGGAATAAGTTCCCCCCAAGTAACTTTGCTTGAGGAGGAATGGACTAAATTCATTCGACAACCAAATTTTTTCACAAGGAGAAAATGACTAAATTGCCGTGGGGAATATTTTTTTCAAAGAACAAAATTTTGAATGTTTGACACAAAAAAAAATTAAAAAAAATAAAAAAAATTCTCTAAATAAAATGTTCATATCATTGGAATTTTTTTCAAACATAGATATTTATGGTCTTGTATTATTAATTTGAAGTTGTGACCTAAAAATTACAACCAAAAAAATTTAAAAATTTAAAAAATAATTAAGTCGACTTCTCCCCAGGGAGGAGGGGAAGGGGATTAAGTTGCTATGGGGGCAATTTACAATGGGGAACAAGTTTTTTAATGTTTGATAAGAACATTCAAGGGGCAAATGTTGTCCAAATCAAACATTTTTTATATTATTGAAATGCTTTTGAAATGCAAAGATATAAAATGGTCTTGTTATCTTGATTTGAAGCTATGAGCTAAAAATTATGATGAACAAAAAGTTAAAATTAAAAAAGAGGTTTAGTTGACTTTTTCCCTTGAGAGGAAAAAAGTTACCTTCTCCCAATGAGAAAGGGATTAAAGAAGAATAATTTCTCCTAAAAGTAAGTTCTTGAAGGTTTAAGAAGAAAGTTCAAAGGGCAAACAACATTCAAATCAAACATTCTTTATATCATTGCAAAGCTCTTGAAACATAAATATTTAAAGTGCTCTTGTTATATCAATTTGAGATTATGAATGAAAATTTAAATGATCAAAAAAATAATTTAAGGTCAAATTTTTCAACACCCCTTTTGCCTTAGGCAATTGAGTCCTTTTTTGCCAAGGAAAAAAACCTTCTCCTTGGAGCTATAAAACTTTGGAAATTTGATAGCAAATTTTTTTTTCATCATAATTTTTTGTTCATAATGTCAAATTGAAAATGCAAGTTCATTTTTTATATTTACATTTCAAGAGCTTTCCGATATTATAAAGATTATTTAATTTGGACAACATTTGTTCTTTAAAATTTTTGGTCAAACATTTAGTCCTAACTCCAATTAGAACTAAATCCCTTTCTACTTGAAGAAGTTGTGTTCTTGGGGGGAATTTGGTCCTTTTTTCCTTAATGTAAATTATTTTTCAAAAAACTTTAATCCACTTTTCCTTGGGGGAATGTGGGTGGGGTTATTTTTTGTTTCTTCCTTTAGAGATCTCCCTTTCTCCTTGGGGCATTTAGCTTGAAATAATTGCCCAAAGGTCATTTTTGTCTTTCCATTTCGTTCATGGAAAGACAAATTTTTTTGAGAAAAGTATATATTGAATCTTTTGGTTAATAGTAGAGATTTGAATTAAAGGATCATCTATTTCCCTTTGTGACGCGCTCCCAAGTCACGGGGGTGAAACCCACTTGAGGGTCTCACTAAAGTCAAGTTACGGAATTGAGACTTGGTAGCACGCTCCCGGCTTCCAACTCTAGAAAGGGGTAGAGGGTCGAGTTGGGAGCCCCGGGATTAGACTAGGAAGAGATCAAGCTTTTAGATCACACGAACCTGCATCACAAACCAACACGAGTTGGTTAGAATCCATTGGCACTCTTTTGGTGTTGGGACAAGCCACGGGGACTCGGACTCACTTGGACTCACCACATCCTTGGCTCGGGAGTATGCCACCACCATACTCCCTATAGTATACTCTGCGCCACGTTGTGGGGACTACACCCAAATGGCACAAATTCCCGGGACTCCCGAAATGGAGTCCCGAAGTTGTCCCGAAATCGTCCCGGCGGGACTCCCGGAACTTTGAACGGCCATAACTCCCGACTGCGGAGTTGGATCGCGACGAGGTCTGAATCAAAGTTGTAGCCCTCGTCAAGATCTTTTCAATGACGTATTGCACTCCCAATTCGGACTTCGGGAAGAGGTCGATTCCCGACTTTTAGTGGTCGGGAGTCAAACTGCCAGTTTGACTCCCGGCCCTTCTTTTGCCCATAACTTGGGCGACAGATATCCAAATGGCCAATGCGAGGCCATTTTCGATATCTACGCTTCAAGACCTTTTCAATGACACCAAGAACACCCCAATGCGAGGTGTTTTGGGTCGTGCTGTCGAGTTCTAAACATTCGGGAGTCCCGGAGGACCCCAAATCCCACTTTCTTCCAAGTGTTGGGCTTCACCCCCACACTTGGCCAAAGTAGGGTTGCGACACTTTGAGAATATTGTGTAAAAAAGATAATTCAAATGTTAATCATAATTCAAATGTAGTAAAAAAAATTTGATTTTTAAAATTTTATTAGGTAGTGTTTTAAAATTGTGTTGAGATTGATGTCAGATTCAATTTGTCATTCTTGTTTTGTTGCAACCTTAACTTTGGGTTCGTGACCAAGGCAAGGGCTTGTAAAGGCACGGGCCAAAAGTGAAAACCAAGAATCACATTTCATGCTCACAAGAATATAAGAGAGTGTGAGGAAATGAACTCACACACTTCCAAGTGGGTTCTGATTTTAGGAGTTGGAGTCTTAATGGATTCTCGAATGTTTAAAAGGTGATTATAGGGTTCAAAACTCATTGGATTGAAAAGTTCCTTATATCATTAGAAAGCTCTTGGAATTCAAATGTTTAAAATAGGTTCACATATCCCATTTGAATATTTAAAACACAAATTATGGCCAAAAAAAGGGTTGCGAGTCAAATTGCCAATTTGATTCTTAACCATTAAAAATAAAAAATAGCCTTGATTTATTCACACGCAAGTGGTGTGCCACATAATGTTGGAAAGTTCTTGATGAGGGTTACAACTTTGCTTTAGACTTCACCTTGAGATTTGCACAAAAAGTTATGGGCTTATAAAGTTGTGGGAGTCCAAATTTTGGGAATTTGGGTGCACGCCATGTGACCACGCACAAAGAATATTATAAAGAGAAAGGTGGTGACTTCCTGTAAATTTGGGTTGTGATGAGTCTTGTGAGTTTGTGTTTGCACGTGGTTCGTCCGTGCATAAAAAATGGTCCAACTATACATTAACCAACTTGTTGTTTCGTTTGTGTAGGTCTGTGTAAATAATTGATTCGCTTGTCATTTGTCATAATCCCCATCCCAAAGCTTCAACACGCCTTTCTACCTTTGAAGTGTTACGATTTAAGGAGCATACCTCAACTCTTTATCCTTTCATTATTTTCACCTTTGGACTTGCAATTGAATCTATCAGTTTAAAATGCATCATGTTTAGTGTTTTCTCATGTGCTACTTAAGTAATCTTTCTAAATAATTTTAGGTATCCCTAATCTAAGAAATTTCTTTATATTTTCATGGGAGGCCTTATGTAATTTTTTAATTGTTTTTAAATGAGCTTTAACCTATGTAAATCCCCAATACCTTTTTCAATAGCCCTTAGACAAGCCCTGAATAAGTCCTAGGTAAATTCTTGATACTCTATATCATAGGTAGGTAGGTGATTGATAGGTAAATTCTAGCTTAGTTAGGCACTTACCTAAGTAGTCTCTTAATCTATGTGACTGTAAACTAAGTAAATCATTGGCTAATTAAAAAATGATCACTTTCGAGAGTTCATCCTTGGCAAGCAGTGATCCTCAATTTGGTGGACTTTATGGATAGCTCAAAAGAGAGGTTGAGTGAGGAGAGTGAGTCCCAAAGTGAGGCCCAAAGTAAGCATTACTTTATGAATAAGTCTATTCAATGGAATGTGAGGAGTGCCGGTTCTGGGTTGGAAAATGAGAGCAGTTGGAAAATCCAATTTGAGTCATGGCAGTCAATTTGTATTTTCTGTGCAGAATGAGGCCTCTTTTCCATGGAGCTTTTGCATTGAGCTCCAGATCTCTCTACTTGGCTATTGGGTTCATATCAAAAGCTCTAGCAATTTTACTTCCCACTGCAAACTTGCAGTAGAGATCTGGAGCTCAATGCTTATGGTTCATATCAAAAGCTCTAGCAATTTTACTTCCCACTGCAAACTTGCGGTGGAGATCTGGAGCTCAATGCTCATGGTTCATATCAAAAGCTCTAGCAATTTTACTTCCCACTGCAAACTTGCAGTAGAAATCTGGAGCTCAATGCTCCTGGTTCAAATCAAAAGTCCTAGCAATTATGCTTCCAACAGCAAACTTGCAGTAGAGAGCTGGAGCATGCTCAGCTGGAGCTGAAAACTGAAGGCTCTGGACAGCAATTATACTTCTGACAGCAAGATTTACAGATAGACTGGAGAGCTAATTGCTTATACATGTTTGGATCAAAAATTCAGCTTGATTATATACTTGCGGGAGCAAATTAGAGATCCGGAGCTTTTTCATGTTGAATCAATACCTACAGCACTTACAGATCTGGAACTTGCTCATGGTGAATCAAAACCTACAGCACGAGATCTGGAGCTTGCACATGTTGTTATATATATTTCCACCCGTAAATTAGAGATGTGGAGCTCGCTTACTTTTGAATAAAAAGCTCCAACAAATTCTAGAGATTTGAAGTTTGTTCACGTTGAGAGCACGAGATCTAGGCCTTTTGTTCGATCATTTTCACGAGGACGCGGACTTGCACGTGTTGTTCCTTCTCAGTGTCGAGCCAGCAGCCCGGCGTCAGGAATTTCACACAATAATTCAACACGTAGCAGAGAATCATGCAACTGCCAAGTCGCACAAGATATGACTCGACATTTGCCTTGCTTCTTTTCTCAGTATTCTTGTCTTTCTTTTGAAGGAATGTTTGCGCATGTCTGCAAACAATGAATTGAATTGTTTCTTGTACTTCCACTTTGTGGTTTTTTTGGTCAAAGCATTCGATAGAAGAGTTGTTGTAGCGCGTACCTAGGTTTTAAGATTGTGCGCCCGCCGCGCGAGGTTCTGGGATTTACAGCAGAACAAATGGCGGAGGAACCTCTTCGAACAGCAGCAGATGGCAGGTCCTCACAACTGGAAGGCGGTAAGCCGGAAGAAGGTCAGGATGTCGATGCTGAGTTCTCCACGAGCCTCCGTCCATTCTCTCAGAGAGGGCAAGCAAGAAGCAAGTCTGTCGTTGATTCTGGATTTGCTTTTGTGTAAAACTTTTTCATGGATTTTTTTTCACTTCCTGCTGATTTTGTCAGAGTTTCTTCTGGATTTTCTTTTCTGTTGCTTGTGATTATTGCTGCAGACGATGGGAATCACAAAACTCTGCTGCAGACGGTTGAAGGCAAATTTGCTGGTATGGAACACCGCATGAAGAGCAAGAAGGAGAGCTCAGGGTCTAAAAACCTGGATCCGTTTCTAGATCCATTAGACAACTTGAGACCGGCAGCAGGGACTGGCAATACTTGCAATTCAAATCGCAGAACTGAAGAGGAACACCATGGAAGATTACCAGGAAAAGTGAAAGGAAATGAGTATAGCTCCTCTGCTGCCAATCCTGCAGGTTTGCAATCATTCTCTCTGGAGCTGATGAGCAAGATTGAGCGTCTATTTTGGCATTCCTTTTTTTGGTTTCCTTCTTCTGATCTTGTTGGCGCCTTGCAAACCTAAACTCTAAACCCAACATAATCTGCATCTTCATTATGTTGTCATGTTATAGGAATAACACATGGGACCATAGAAGATGACTCAGATGTGGCTTCAGAGGTACACACACACAACCAGCTCATGTAACTCTTAAATCTATATTCTCTGAGGCTGGAAGAAGGTGATGATGATATTGTGCCTTTCTTTCTTGAGATTCTTGAAATCATTTTTGTTTTGGTTTGAAGTTTCCATGGTACTTACATGTGCACCTTGCTTTCCAGAAATGTGGAGATGGTAAATGGAAGATACTGACTTGCACATGATTGTTGATGAATGAATCAGGTTGAGAGTGGTCAGCTTCACTACAAGTCTATGTGGTAGTTTATCAAGGCCCAGTATGTTTTGGGTTTGTAGCCATTTTGTAAAAATCAACAGCTCTGGTGATATTGGATGCAATTGTGTGCATATCAGCATTAAGGTATGTGCTTCAAAACAGAAAAGAAGTTGTATAAAAACTGCTGAAGAGTTTGTATATAGCACAATGAGGAGCGGTCACTCAACCAGCCTTCTCATAACATTTTCAGATTATTTCATCATGCTCTGAGATTTTGCTGGTAACATTGACCACATGTGTACATGTTAAGTGGTGCAAGAGTTTGCACCTCTACCACTGGCCCTGTCAATACCTTGGCTTGCACATCCAGTTCTCAATGAAGGTTTTACACTTCTATCTTCTATTTAAGTATTTCATCATCAGAAGTTTCCTTTTAGGCTACAAGTTAATCATTGCTTACCTACTGGCATTGAATCTTGTAGAGAGAACTATTGCAAGACATCCTACCATCCTATGGGAAGTAATGAAATGCAGTCCAACTTGCAACTTGGACAAGCTTCCTCCTCCTGCATGTTGTTATCAGACAAAAGTCCAAACTTTCCAGTTTGGATTTTCTAGCTTTCGGCTTATACTCCAAGGTGAACCTTTCAGAGTGCCAACAATTGAATACTGTGATGCTGCATGTAACTGTTTTGAGCTTTACAAATAAGTAAGCTTTAGGACCTACATGAAAAGAACATCAATTTTTCTCTCTCCCAATGCAAAGTACTACAACTGACATCCTTCTACAAAATGATCAATTAATATGTTGATGACAACAGATCTAGTCTTATAGTCAAGAAATGCAAAATAATGCACAATTATTGTTGCAAGTCTGCTGTTAGAACGAGAATAAACATCAAGACAATTTTTTTTCTTAAGGCACAGGAACAAATTGGACAAACTGGATAAGTCTTCCAGGATAACTAGCAAAACTGATTTTGGTGGAAAAGGATGAAGACCTATCAATATTCCCTCCTGCAGAGAAATCAACTTGGAAGTCACATATTCACTGTCAAGTCTATGGCATCAGCAAATGTGTATGGTGCATATATCACCTGACCTCCAAGAAAAATTCTTGATGTTATCTGAAGAGCTAGGCATAGTGTCCCAGGTTAGTGAACTTTTTCTGATATCTTTGGAAACTTCGAAAAGTTACACCAGAGGTAGCTCTCTGGCAGGAACTGACCTCTTCACCAGTTTTTCCCAATGCTTCCTTATTTGCAATTACCTTCCAAGCATACACCTGCAATACACTGCAAAATGACATCACAACAAATGAATTTCCTGCATACCTGGGAGTGATTTGGGGACTGAAAGCGAAGGGATCTTCATCCATTTCTTCAAGGTGACTAATCCTCATTCATTCTTCAAGATTGTTACTCCATTATATGGGTGGGATATAGACATTGAGGTTAGTTTTCACACCTGTAATATTTATGCAAACCCAACTTGCATGTGAAGGAAAGATAAATTCAGAAAGCTAGTGATACCTTATCTTCTGCTTGGTCACCAAGGCCAAACTTGCTGGCAGGTTTCCCATCTGAAATTTTGTAGTCTCTGTACCAATCTCCAATCACAATTTGTGATCTTTCACATTAGCATTCAAAGCCTCCCCAATTACAGCTTGCCTCTTGCCTATTTCAACCACATCAACTGACACCCAATTTCCTTTCACTCAGTAGTTAAATCCATTCATGAAAATTGCACAAAACTCAACTGTAAATGCCAATTGAGGAGCAAATGGACATATGACAATGGTAAATTATATAGACAAAAATGCTGAGACAAAAAATAGAGAAACTTCCAACTCCAATTTCTTTTTTGGTCTAGCATAAAACTCACCTGGATCATTGTGACCGAATGCACTCTCTACACCCAGGTTGCTGGGTGAGGGATTTTCCCAAGTCTGACAAATATATCCATGGTTCTAAATTATGTTTTATCTGACACAACCCACCAGAGTTTGTTTTGCACCATGTTCACCCATCTCCACAGTGCCATGGCTTCTGCAAGCACCAAGCCAGGCCATCAACACATCTGCATTTGGTTCACAGGGAATCGTCAGGGTCAGAAGCTTGCTGTCTCCTGTAGAAGGCATTTCCAGGTCCAATTTGCATAGCTTGTTTTGCAACACGTTCACCCATCTCCACATTACCATGCCTTTTGCAAGCACCAAGCAAGGCCATCCACACAGCTGGATTTGGTTCACAGGACATTGTCATGATCAGATGCTCTGCCTCCTGCAGATGGCCAGCACGGCCTAGAAGATCAACCATGCAGGCATAGTGTTCCACTGTTGCAGAAATACTAAAACGTGAACTCATTAAATCAAAATAGTGCAGGCCTTCGTCCACTAGGCCAGCATGGCTACAAGCTGATAGAAGAGAAATAAAAGTGATGTGATTTATCTCTATGTCTTTTTCACACATCTGCTCAAAATGTCCATGAGCTTCTTTAGCATACCCATGCATTGCATAGCCCCAAAGCATGGTGTTCCAAGAGATCACATCACGTGTGGGCATCCTGTTAAAAACTTTCAATGCATCCTCTATGCTCCCACATTTGGCATACATGTTAACCAGGCTATTGCCTACAAAGACATCAGACTCAAAACCAGTTTGAATGATCTGATCATGAACATGCCTGCCCTCTTCAAGTGCCACTAAAGTGGCACATGCATTCAGAACGCCAACAAAAGTGAGATCATTTGGCTCTACCCCTGCCTGTCGCATTTGCTGAAAAAGTTCCAGTGCCTTCTGCCCTTGCCCATGTTTCACATGCCCCAGGATGATGACATTCCAGGAGACAACATTGCGTTTTGGCATCCTGTTGAACACGCTCTGAGCATCATCTATGCTATCACATTTGGCATACATGTCAATAAGGCTACTGCCCACAATGACATCAGACTCAAAACCACGTTGAATGATCTCTTCATGAACATGTCTGCCCTCTTCTAGTGCCATGACACTGGCACATGCATTTAGAACTGCAACAAAAGTAACATGGTTTGGCTCCACCCCTTCCAATTTCATTTGCTGAAAAAGTTCCAATGCCTTCTGCCCTTGCCCACATTTCACATGTCCCAAAATCATGGCACTCCAAGAGACCACATTGCGCGTGGACATCCTGTTGAACACTCTCTGCGCATCCTCAATGCTTCCACATTTTGTATACATGTCAATGAGGCTATTGGCCACATAGACAGTTGATTCACAGCCACTTTGTAAAACTTTTGTATGGATGTTTCTGCCAGCTTCAAGTGCTCCTAAACAAGCACATGAATTAAGCACCTGAACAAAAGTGAATGTGTCAGGAATCATGCCTTCGTGTTGTATTTGTTGAAAAAGCTTGATTGTCTTCTCATGTTGCCCAGCTTTGACATACCTTGCAAACCTCTGATTCCAAGCAAATGTGTCTGATTGCACAGTCCCTGGTGCCATTGCAGCCAGCTCTGCTTCTACCCACGATGGATTCAAATTGCTGCTAAGCCAGAGGGCATCCTGTCTCTTCTTATGTTTGAAATCGGGATACCTTGCACTCAACTACAACAAGAAATTCAAATTCAGCTGATAGGCTGTACTTTGATGGTGCAGACTGGGAAATCAGAACTCGTTAACTAAGAAAAATCTACAAATTTCCTGCATCAAAAGAGAAGTGTGGCAGCAATGGGCAACCGCAGTTTTTGTATACCTTCTCTGACCTATGATCCCACCACTGCGAAGGATCTGAGAAGAACTCCTGCCAGAGTTTCTCTACAATCCATCTCTGGCCTGCCCAAACAGCAACAACCCATAAGAAACATATTGACTCAGGGGCACTTGCTTTTCATCATGTGACAATGTTCACATATGGGGCATGATAAGAGATATGAAGTTTGTGTTGCACAATACTGTTTTGTACCACACCAAAGTTGGCATTCACCATATTCCAGAACAAAATCACTGTGATTGCAGAGAGAAACTCCACAAAAGCATTGAGTTGTTCACAAACAAATATGCGTGAGTTCTGGCCAAACCAAAGCAAATGATTTCAGTGTGTTTGTTTTTCTGACACATTCACATGGCATTGGTATCATCCCACAACTTCAGAACACAGTTCTTACTCCTCAATCTTAAACTGTGCAGGTGCAGGGTCCAATAAATCTAAACTCCAACTCCAACAACCAACTTTGCACCTTGCTCCAGTTATGGAATTTCAGAACAACAGAGATATCCAAAAGTACAGCAAGTTGAGTACTGCAATCAGAACTATACCCTGGGCTTGATGCATCATATTCCAGGTTTTCTTGTGAATTCTCCTCAGAGTAGTTCTTAGAAACACGAATAGAGCTCTAACTCCAAACCCTAAATACAAACATGGATCGAAGGAAAAGGAATGAAGAGTTTTCAAATTTTGAAATTCACCAGAGAAAAGACGTGAGCGGCGCCCGGCGAGCGTGAGCTGCCGCCGCATCGCCGGAGCGAATTGAATAACTCTTCACTTCATATAGGTGCCATCACAATATCCACAAGGTGACAATCTTGACGAAACATGAGCTCCCAGCCAACTACTCGGTCGGCTTTCGTTCTCGGATTTCTCCATCCTACTGTCACGTATCTTACATTCCGTAGCAATATCGACATACAATTAGGTAGGTACCTCCAGTTACGCATTCCAAACTGCAACTGTTCCAAACTCCAACAACCGCTTACAGAATCTAAACCAGAAGATGGAAAGGGGAAAAAAAAAAGCACGAAAGAGAGATACGAGAGAGCGAGCGAAAGACAAAGCGCGCGAGAGCAAGAGACGGAGAGAGCGAGCGCGCGAGACAGCGCGATATAGAGAGGGACAAACAGAGGAGACCAAGGACGAGATTATCAACTAGGGAGTCGTTCCCTCGCGGATGATTAACTTCAACGGCGGACCCAAATGGAGGAATATCCTGATTCTCATCCGCAAGTGTATGACGATTTTGGAACGGGCGGTTGCGATGGATTTTGAGGTCGGGACGTCGACGGATGATTTCTCCATAGATTTGGATGATGTCTTTGATATTCCTCTCAACTGTCATCTTTCCACTCACAACAGTTCAAGCTTTTAGGGTTAAACAGTAGGGAGAGATTGTGCAAGTATGTTGTCCTGGCCTCCTTGTGCTAGTCCTGCATTCTTTTTGGATGGCTCATGCCCTATTATTGCAATGAAAACAATTGGAAAATTATGACTCGAATCTGCTCCATTCTCACATTCTTAACTGTTTTCTCAATTCCCGCATTTTGATGAACCATGGCAATAATGATGGTAGCTTTACTTAATCAGATGAAAAACATCATCCCAATTGCCTTCAATAATCTGGTACCTCATGACAGCATTGGATTTGCAATCTTGACTTGAATGAATCATTTCCAAAATCTGGATTCACATGGATTTGATGTTGATTTGTTTGCAATTAGCTGTCATGATCAATAGCCCAAAATCTCCTACAGCTCGCCTCCTCCCAACTGCCGATAGAGATATAGTTGTCCAATAATCGGCAAGAAGCTGATTAGTTTAGTAAATCAAATGAGGTCAAAATTTGTTGGAAAGCAGCTGCTAAAGCAGTTGGTGCAGGTGTTGCTGGACTGTCTACATAAGCGATATTAAGAATATAAAGTTTGCGTGAAGCTACTGTCACTGCAGAGAGGATGCGCTTCTTGCCCCTTGAGCTGTCTAATGTGTACTCCAACTCATATAGTGGTGTATCCCCATGTGCTTGACGCTCTTGCACCCGCACCAGTTGTGCATCATTTGTGCTTGGCTACAACAAGAAACAAGCAAGGTCCACTTTTTTGAAAGAGACACATGATGAAGAAGTCACAGTGCACAACAATTGTAATATGCAACAAGATTGAACTGAATTGCATGTCCCTGACATCCTATAGATTCAAGTACAAAAGTTCCTTGGAAGTCACCTTCCGGCGTTCTGCTGCAATGAGTTTGTCAGCTACTTCATCAAGGCTGCCAAAGTCTTTGAGTGATGCAATTCGCACAGGATTCACCACTACACCAATGGTATTACCACGTGTTGCTGGATCCTCAAACAGAAGTGTTGCTCCTGCTTTTTCCACCTGTATCGATCCAAAAGCTCTGCATCAATGTACTAGTACACAAAGCTTCATTGGATATCTTCCAACTTTTAACTACAGATCCTTCTTCACAAACCATATCATCACACATGATGTCACATACTCCCCCACCTATAAATTGGGCTCCAGTAGTGTTTGAATTCATAAAGAACCAGCCAATTTTTCCTATTGTATTTTTAGGCATTGTCAAAACAGCCAATTGGTCTGTTATTTCTGTAGATCTTATGAGGCAGACAGAAAAATCCTGCATGCAACAATAAGAAGCTCAGAAAGAAACAGGAATATGGAATGGGAGCAAGCTCATACCCACCTTGTTCCATTGAACTGGCCGCAACAATTTGAAGCCCTCCTTCTCATCATTATAGGGTTCCAGGTTTAATGGGACTGCAGCACCGTCCTGCTGCTGGGTTTCTGCAAAACGCTTCCTTTAGGGTTGCATCCGCCTTGAAGAGAGCAAACTGTTGTAATGCATGAAAGCTTGTCACAATGCAAGCAAATGCTGGAATTAGCAGTGCAGACTGCACATGTTACAGCAAAATCCTGCTGTTCTCTACTTCAGACACAGTTCACGGAGAGGAAATTTCTGCAGTAGAGACGAAATCTCTTA
This sequence comes from Sphagnum tenellum, assembly GCA_963921925.1. Lineage (NCBI taxonomy): Eukaryota > Viridiplantae > Streptophyta > Sphagnopsida > Sphagnales > Sphagnaceae > Sphagnum > Sphagnum tenellum. The sequence continues at coordinate 2,884,956 of OY998155.1, forward strand.
CCCTCTGCTGCATTGGCTTCCCTTACACCACCTGCACTCACTGCCGAAAAGCTCGAAACCAAGAACAACAAAGCCTCTCTACGGCCGCCCATGCTCCTCCTCCATATACCACTGTTCTTCCATTCCTCCTTTCGTTCAAAATATGCGCCATCCTGTCGCCCTATTACTAGACTTCTGTCCTGCGCTTCTTCATCGGAAAGCCTCCCGTGAAGAGAAGAAGAACAAGAAGAACACCACCACCAACAACAACAAGAAGCCGTCAAGGTTCCTGCACCAGGTCGCACTCTTCTTGAACTCCACAGATTACCCCTACACTCAACAAGCTTGTAATTGTTTCGTGCACTCGGCAAGCACGCAACTAATAAGGGTGTTGTTCCCGCGGACCACGAGACCGCCATCGCCATCGCCATTCTATAATGTCCTTTCTCGTTATTCAACCAAAAAATCAACCCTCTTTTTCCGCCCTTTATTCAACAGTTGAACCCTCCGGCCACAACTGCAGAGAGGGAGCTTGAAAAGGCGCAGAGCAGCATAGCTAAAGGAATTGGATAACGATCGATCTTCGCCGCTGTTGCGCCGGTGGGTGTTTTTTTCCCGCAACACACGCCGCATCCGGAAATCGAAGATTCTTGCCAGAGAGCAAAGCCCCACTGGGCCCACCCATACCCACTCGCAACTTGACGAGTCCGTTTGCAGCAGATCGAGGAGATTTTTAGGGTTTGGAACTCATTTCAATTTCATTCGCACCTGGGTTTGCAGATCGAGGAGGCTTTTAGGGTTTGGAGCTCATTGCAGATTCAATCGCACCTCTGTGTGTTTGAGCATTCTGTCTGTTGCTGAAACATGCATCAACTCTCGAATTTGGTAGCTATTGTTGTTGGAACCGGTGCAGAGGAGGATGCAGCTACTACCCCTCTATGGGGACATTGCAGCAGCAGAAATAGGTATAACCAGAAACTCATAGCCAGCAAATGGCCCTTTCCGTTGAGATATGAGATCACATCAAAATCTAAGCTCATGAAAAGCAAACTTGCTGGAAATGAAAGTACAAATTCAAACTTTGTGTAAATCATTCCTGCATCTTCTTACAAAAAGCTGATCATGGAAAACCATTTCAAATTATATCATTGTATCTCCTCAATCCATCCCCTCTCAATTTCAGTACCTCACCTGCAGCAAATATTCCACCATAAACATAGGTCTTGTCAACCCAACTTTGCTTTGCCAATCCTCTACTACCTGTTAACATTCTGAAAGGGCCTAAGCTGAAAACCTTAACTTCTTGACAGAACTACACTGATCCCAATGGGCACTTCATCAAGTCAAAAAATGGCTCAATAGAAAGGTGGGAATTTTCTGTTACAAAAAGATGACAAACCTTGACTCCCAAGGGATGAGAACTCGAAAAAGAAACTCAATGTGTGCTCCATCAATCTGACAAGTGCGCTCACCAATCCAGAGCATGTGTGCAGAGCAACCATAAAAGAGTCCCGAGGTAGAATCCCCACAGGTGAGTGCCTCCTCATATGGAAGCAGCAGACACTCATGTGAGGCTCAAAACTTAGTGGTTGACATCACTGGGTTGTCCAGTGTCAGTCCACATGCTGCCATGAAGCCCAAGGCCTAATCTACCCGATGTGCCAATTCACAGTATTTGAAAGGGGAAAAATCATAACACATGAGAATCTGCACCAACTTGCAGTTTAAATCCAGCTCAACCTTCTCACAATGTCTTTATAAAATGTTGTGCTGAGTATTAGCATGCGCATTTAGATTCAAAGAGTCCTCAAGCTCTTGCAGTGATAGTGGCACACAACCAGCAACCCTGTTAGTCCAACAATTTCAATCACTCAAAATTTCTGTTGTGCCCTTGATGCAAGACACAAGAAAAACTCAATTGTGACAGCATAAAATCTTCCATAAAGTTAACCACAGATAACCATATAAGTTGATTGTCTGCCACTTATCATGCATCTGATACACACAATTTATCTCAAGTTGCAGTTTTATGCTACATACTCCTGTGTGTCTGCATAAGGAACTACACACTGGAAGATTTGTTATGGAAGATTTTGGTTCACATCACAAGCAAGTATACAACTGCAGAGACAACAAGAATTGGCATAACTGTCAAAAAGAAATTTCAGTTCAGATTCAACAGAAAAGACAGAAATTAGACACCATGAATTAGAAGCACCCCTTCCTTCTCACTTAGTCACAATTGGAATCCCAGCCAACAGGGATAATATGACATGCACTTGATACAGGAGCAAGATCTAAGATATAATCACTGATCCATTTGCAGGTGCAAGAGAACATAAAAGGCCCTCTTCACCTCAGAAAAAACTTATCATTCCACAGAGAGCAAGAGTCGATTCATAGCAACATATGGGTGACAACACATCGAGGTTACTGTTTCTGGTTGATTGCAATGCTTTCAGAAAAGAAAGAGAAAAAAATGTGCAATTACAAGGTGGGGGGGAAGGCAGTTCTCCTTGCTTGCTGTTTGAAGAAAAGTCAAGGTTCCACTGTGTCACACACTGCATTGGCAGCATAGCCTCCTGTTGCCAAAGCTCGAAGAATATTAAGAGTGGCTGGAGCTTGGCTGTAGGCGTGCACCATACGCTCAGGATTGGGTAACCATGATTGCAAATCAGGACCATCTCCCTTGATGTTGTCACCCCTGTAACTGAGCAGCTACACTCCATTCACATCCTCAAAGTCTGCTGACCTTGGCTTTGCAAACTGTCCAGCTATTCTCCCAAGATTTTTGGCTTTATCAAGCTCCTTCTTTAGGTACTACTTCATTGTATTAGAGCAACTCCACGGTGCACTGTACAGCAAATTTTGGATGAAGGAAAGTCAAAACATGCTGGTTTGGCTCAGCAAATGGTTTTGGCCCAGGCTTTTTGCACAAGATGCTGAGGCTGGCAAAAGGCACAACACATCCTAACACCTGCTGCTGATTGGCTAGATGGTTTGATTTGTCCAGGGTGGGTTGCTATTAATAATCTCTCACCTTTAGCAGTCCTTGTTTCAGTTTTATGGGTAAGGTTGGGAGAAGTAAATAACTAAACTTGGATGTGAGAAATACTAGTTCAGGCCCGCATACTGAGAGCATGGGTGGAGCTGCTCCTATAGAGTGCATTGCATGCATGTCCTAGACTCGATGTACCTCAAGAAGAGAAAACAAGTATCAGCAACCTCACTCAGGTCTTGTGGTCCTTACTTACAAGGCTGGTATTGGTATAGCACCGGTGCCACTTTAGGACAAAATAATGTGCAGCCCTAGAAGCAGCAAACGTGAATCCCCAAAAACTAGAAAAAGGTTAGAGAGGTTGAGGGTGGTCATTGGTGGGTTGTTCTTATTTTTCCCCCTTTTGGAGTACCCTTTTGGGGTTGGAGGGGGACTTTAGTGCACAAGTACTTTATAAGACATTTTTTTTTGCATGACATTGTTTACACCAAGTTCCCAGGGCATAGTGTTGTATAGGCCTGGTTGTTAGGGCATTTTTTCGTAGTAAAAACTAAAGAAGTAACAGGGTTATGTAAGGAAAGGGCACATCCATGATTCCTTTGCAAAGAAATGAGGGCCCTCCCTACCCATTTTCTTCTTCACATAGGTTTTCGGACACATTCAATTTGGAACATTGATAATTATGTTAAGTTTTGGTCATTGAGAAAGAGAGCTGATTATTATGTTAAATTCTGAACCACTATAAGCATGTAATTAATTATGAGAACAAGGTCAACTCCAATGATATTTGTACAATTTAAGGAACTTGAAAATTTGCATAATAATATGTTCTCAATTTTTTTTTAAATGTTTCTTTTATCATGCCTCAAGAATCCTTGGTGGAACAATCACAGAAGAAATGATGATATGCTTGATTTCTCCATTGAGAGAGAGCGTTCAATGAAATATCAACAGTTGGGTGGTTCTCAAAAATGAGGTGAAAATCAATCAAGTTCTAAGATTGATTCTAACCCTGAAATCAATAGTTATCACAAACGATTATATCCAGCGAATCGGGCTGAAAATTGGTTGTATGAGAACTGCCCAAAGTATCTAAATGTTAAAATATGAATAACTTCCCAAATATTAGGATATACTTGGTTTTGGTTTTCAGTAATAGCAATTTAGGGTATAAGATTTAGAAGGTCTATAGGGTTAGGGGCAATATTGTGTTATCATTACGCACATGGAGGTGTTGGTTCCACATTCCATAAATATAAAGAGGATCAAACAAATGTTTGAACCCCACTTATTTTTTATCATTTTGTTATGGGGTTTGTCTCGATGCACTTGTTATTTCCTTGCCTTGCTACTCCCACTTGTTCACTCTCCTATCACACCTTGTTGCTTTGCCTTGTTGTATCTTACTATTCTATTTTGATGTGTCATCTTGTTATTGTGCCTTGTTGTTGTTGTCAAACCTTGAAGTATCTTTCTAGGTCTTTTCAGAAAACAAATTAGATCTTGGAATGGCAAATTTGAAGTTTTCTTTTCCAAGTTTGGTAAGTTTACTTGTGAAATTTTTCATTTCGTGTGTGTGTGTATATATACTTTCATCACATTCACTATACATTTACATCTATTCCATAATGCATAAAATTGAGCAATTTTGTAAATGATTGTCAAGGTTTTTAGCTTCATTTGTTTTGCTCTAGGCAATTCATTAAATTATTATAACATAAAGTCCTTTGTGAAACATATTTACTTTTCACCTCTCCACCCCATTACTTTTCTTGTGAAAAGTATTTTTTTTGAAAATGAAATAATCAAGTCAAAATGAAAATGAGTTTTATGAAAAAAATCCAATGTAATTTTTCTGGAAGAGGAATTGTGGCTAAACACATTTCCTAGGAAAATCCTAGTTTGCAAATAGAAATTATCTCCATTCATTAAAGGATGTAAATCAATCTTGAGAAATTGCATGCTTGGAGAGTTTTTTGAGGGTGTCATAACAAATTTGCATTATGTGAGGTTTTTTATCAAATAAATGATAATTAAAAAATGGATGGAAAAGTTTGTCAAGTTATGTGTTGCATTCTTCATTACAATAGTCTAGGTGATGTATCTAGTCTAATAACAACTCAAGCAAGGAAATGAATAATATCATATTATAAAAACCAATGGAATAATGACCTTGAAAAAACATATGAATGCAAACCATGTTGTAATTGCAAAATAAATTGAAGAGGAAATTTAGAGTCTTATGAGGGGGGTATCAAAAAGACAACTAACAAAAAAAAACTTAATGTGTTTAATGGTGCAATATTAAAAGAATTTAGTGCAAAACATCTATTCTAAAAGAAATGATGTTCAACCAAAACAATTTCAATTCCATGTGACATGACAATTTAATACACAAATACAAATTTCACAATTATTGCCAAAAAGTAATTGCAAGGATTATTGTCCATATGACTAACAATCGAAATGTTTTTTTTAAGTTACTTTAAAAAACAAGGTGCAACAATTTCAAATTTAATTTTTGAGAATTTCAACTATTAATGAATAGGTATAGGAGAAGGGTCTACTTGTAACCACAACAGCTTCTTCCTCTATTCTGTGTGCATTGCTGATGTGTTAGCAAATTTTATTAGTAACTTTCACCTAAAAGTGGCTCCAAGATGAGAGTTTAATTCTCAACAATTTCAGCAAATGTCAATAAAATTCTCTTTTATTTGTCTAGACCTTTTTGTGAATCATTTTGTGCCAAACATCAGTAGTAGGTGAGGTAGTGTACTATGGTAGAATTGCCCATCATCAAACACTTTTTCGATATTTTGTCATTCCTTAACCTAATTGAGCAATTTTTATATTAGTACACCAGAGGGCTACAAATGTTTTTTTCATTGTTAGAAGTAAAGGAGCATGTCAGAAAACACAAGACAAGCATGAGTGATAGTTTACTCCAATTTTTTTTGTAAAAATAGCTTTAGACTCCTGTCTAGTTCCAGACTCGTATCTTCCTCATTTTTTATCCATTTTTGGTTGATTTAAAACTTGATGGGTGCACCAACTAAGGTTTTACAAAACTTTATTGTATACCAGAGACAAAGATGTAATGATCATAAATTTTCAAGCAGCTCGAAATCCTAATTTGTTTCAATATACCCATCACCCACACTAAACCCCCTTCATCAAACACCTCATATAATCCCCATTCCTTTATTGAACTGAGCAATTCTTGTAGCATTGAAAGTGCTAAGTGGAAGGTTACAAACTTTATGGAACTTCACAAGCAAAGGAACAATGTGTGAAGACTCAAACCTCCTTTTAAGTTCTTAAATGTTCCACTCACCAGCCTACCTGCCCTACTGTGATATTTCACAAGATAATAACACTTGCAAATGCTGATATTGTTTATTTCCCAAGATAACACAAGTCTAATAACAAGCTCTAGATCCACCAACAAAACTAAGTTGCATTCCATGGTCTTCATTTTACTAAATTGTAACTCCAATGAAATTGATTCTATGATGTTTCATACGGCCATGAAACAACACATATGACCATTCAATACAAGTAATTGTTCTTCTTCTTCTTCTTTGCAAATTTCATGTGAACTTCTTGTTCCTAACAAGTTTGAAGATGGATCTCACTAAGTGCAATGTACAAGCTCTCATTAAATTCTTCTATATCTTGAAACTCTGAAGCTTCAAGCTCAAGTTCTTGTCTATACCATGAAACTCTCATAAATCTCCAAGTGAAGCTGCAAGCTCCAATTTTATTTGGCCTCTCCCAGCTGAATCTTCTTGCTGGCCAAAGGTATTGCAGTGAGGGAAGTGCTTACACTGATGATGATGGTTTTTGATTCAGTGCAAAACATTGCAGGCCATATTAATTCAGGCCAGTTTGTGCTTTCATGTTCTGCATCATCATGCAAGAACACAGAGGGCATATATGATGCCAGGGATGTATCCCAAGATTGTCAGGAGGAGACATATCCAGAACTCCATCTGCCAAAGAAAAAATCCCAACAACTTTAAAGCTTCCAGTACTATCTGATCCAGAACTTTCATGAATCCAGCGGAGCTATGAGCAAAGACTGGCAAGCTACTGGCATTACAAAATTTATAAAATGTCTGAATATTACTGTACTAGGTCTGCTGGTCTTCTTCAGTCTTCATCGGAGCTTATGGACTCAAAAGAACTAAAGAAAGAGAAAAAAGTAGTAGCGGAACTTGGGTCCTTACCATGCAACCATACTTTAGGAACACGCCCAGAGGTGGCAAGAGGATGGCGATCAGGATGTCACAACACGTAGCTAAAACGCCTCCCTTCCCCATGATGACTATTGCAAGCTCGTCAAACAAATCCGGAAGTTATAAAGCAACGGAAATTTTTTTTTCCTGAAAACACAAATCAAAGTCCGAAGTCCAGAACAACATTAGCTCAAAGAAAAATTTTTTGCCCCAAGACGACTGCAGCTGGTGACAACCGAAATTGATAATGCCGCTAAGATCAATTATCAAAACACAGTTCATACATACAACACAGGAACTTCTTCTTCTGCAGAAGCTCCTCTAAACAATAAAACAAAACACTGGAAAAAATTTAAAAATAAAAAAAACTAAAATCTCAAAGCTACAAGATCAACCACCACCAGGCTTAGGGAGGCAAAAAAATCAAAAACCAAAAACCAACAAGAGAAAACTCTGAAATTACAGAAAGAATTCCAGCTGTATCCTCAATGCTTAGACCTGGACATCCCTGCATCTAAAACCAAATTTGATTACTCCAGCGCCTGAGAAAGTTGTATAAACAGAAATCCAGCAAGCAAAGAAAGCAAGAAAACTCTTGAGTCTCAATATTTCTGAAAGAGATCTTGACAACATCACCTCAGAAAACTCGGTGCAGCAAGAAAGCCGGAGAAGCAGGAGGAGACTTGCTCTGTACAAGGAGTTGAAGAGCACTGAGAGATGTTACTGCTCCAGAGAATAATGCCATACTGAAAGCCAAGGGGACATTGTCCAAAATATAAATACCATTGGAAATGTAATGATAGAGAATCACCTAAGCCTTTTGCAAATTTCGGAAATAAATAAATTCTTAATTTCTCCTTCATGGTGTAGGGTATCAAAGTCAGTCACTGCTTAAGCGGGTATTTCATGTTACTAATATCCTCCGGTTCTTAATATTAATTTTTGTAGAACCAGAGAACCTCAGGTTCCTGCTTTAAAGTAGTTTCGGTATACAAGCTATTTTCCTCAAGAATTTGTGGTTCTGTAAGTAATCACATATCATAACTGGTCCTTTGATTTGTTTGAGAACCGTGATTATGAGGCCTAAGAACCCCCTCATGACCAGAGGTGGTTTCGAGCAATCTCTTATACCCGCCTAACAGGCTAACACTGGTATATATTATATATATATATGTCTCTTTGCACCAAATGCCGAAAAAAGAAGACAATTTTTTAAATCTCTTTTCATAGAAAAATGAACAAAAGTGGAGATTGTTTGAAATAAAAATAATAAAAAACCAAAAGTTTTAATAACAATTTTATACATATGAAAAAGCTCCTCTCAAGTAACAACCTGCTCCAGTTTAACGCATAAGATCTTGCCACGTACATCGAAGACCACACTGTTAGCTCATTTAGGTGCTGCCAGTTGTCATCTTATTCTCTCAAATTTTGGGCCAACAATTGTGAAAGGGGTTAGTTAGTCCAGGTGTTACAATGTTGACGCGTGTTATACCCCTAGGTGGACTTGGACTGTACAGTCCATTATCCTAGACTACCTACGTGTTAGAGAATCTCCACAGAGTAGGTCACTCTGGATAATAAAATTAAATGTCTAAGTTTAGCTGGTTTTTTTTTGGCAACCCCTCCAATAAAACTGTAACTGGAACTGGATATATGTGGGCACTACTACTAGCAAACCACCTGGACCAATCATTACGATCGACCAATCAGAAATACTGAGATGCGTTGAAGTCCAATTTATGACACTCTTTTTTGGAGGTGCACAACTGTGTTGTGCCTTTTACCAGGCACGGCAAGCTGGACGAATTTGGTGGAGGAAAACTAATTTCCTGAGCTAAACAGGCACAGTCTGACGTTTTTACAGTAAATTTTACTATGTAGAGTCACATAGTGACGACCATTGGAGATGCTCTTACGATTTTTGAGTCCGTCCGAAATTTTTTAGTGTACCTGGAGGACACGTCATCCAGTGAATCTGTCCTCCACAAACAGTGAGGGCATTTTTAAAATAAGGTAAAGTCCTGACCTAATTTTTCCTTTGTATTTGGAGACCACCTTATAATGCATAAAAGCGCCTAGGCCTTTATGAAAACGGAATGCCCACTGTTGGGTCTTTTTTCCTATGATACCCAGAGGGTACCACCGGGTACCCTCTGGGTATCACAAGATTTTTATTTAAAAGATCAAATCAGCGGACTTTACACTCAAGGGATTTCCCAGCCATCCAAGAGAAATATTAGCCAAAATTGACTCTAAACTAGATATGAAAGTGAATATATGTAAGGATCCTTTTATATTCCTGGTCACCTACTGGAACCTATTATAGAAATTGGATGGTTTGGATTTTTTTTCCTTGGAAATCTGGCAAATTTGGGTCAAAATTTGTAATGAAAAATCCTTCTTGAATAATCCTTCTTGTAGGTAGAAGTCCAAATTTTCAATTGGAAAAATGATGAAAAAACACCTCCAAAAAACTCATTGGTTGAGCCTCTTGGTATTGTTGAGGTTATTCAGTGGATTTTTATGATTCCATTAATTTCCTTGGAGGCCTTTAGAGAATAATATGGCATATATAAGAGTTGGAAATATGCTATCCATTTTAGATAATTTAGTTAGAGATTTGAAAATGAAAATAATGTCCAATCTACTAATCATTTTCACATGTTTGTAGGAAGTTCCACTAAATAAACCACCAATTCATTGATTCAAAGAACAATTATTGTCCTAAAAATTAGGTCACAACCTATAATGCTTAGAATCAAAACTCTTTTTTTTATGCACATAATTGATGGGTGCAAATGGGATAATATGAATCAAAACCTTGTTGCTATGACCAAAGTAAGACAAATTGTTTTTGACTATTTAAAAAGCAATGGGAATGATCATTAGATGATGTGACAAAATGTGATTAGTCACAAAATGTGATGGAATAAATATCATGTGGTTTAATTTTTTTATATTTAAATTATGAAATTACATTATTATGTTAAGGTTTGAATAATTATTGTACATGAATATATCATTTTGAAAATATTTTAATCTTTTTAAAGATGAAAAAAAAAAATTTAAGCATCGATTACACTTGTTGTGACTCCATTAATATGCTTGCACTTGAAATGTTGTGCAATATAATGTAATCAAATGACCAATTTGTTAGATTTTATTTCATCATTTCATTTTATGTTAATATATAAGCTAAGTCCTTATAAAGGTATTTTGAAAATGATTATGATTGTTTCATGATTTTCAAACCTATGAAGACATAATGTAACTTTATTTTGTTATGAACACATTTAATTTGTGGGTATATTGAACATTTGCATAACTTTATTTAACTTGGCAATCTATCTATTAAGGAAGGTAGTTTGATTGTTTTGTTTGTAAACTTTGAAATTTCCCAAACCACAATCTCAAACGCCCTCACCCCCTCCCCCGCGACCACCCACCCACCCATTTGTGCTCTTGACACCATTTGAAAGCCCTCAATAAATAGGGGTGCACCAAGTTGTTTGGTAGTTTTAGACTTATAGTGCAAGAGTTATTTAATATTGAACAATTCTATCAAACAAAATTCAATGAAATTAGAACTAAATATATTAGAAAAATCAGGGCAACCTTTTTATACTATTGCAAAGCCCTTGATGAATGGGATTGATTGTAGGTATTCACAATTTTTATACCTAAGGCAAGTGAAATATTGGATTTTGAATCATTTTCGTCACTATAAATTAATATTTCTTTATATTAAAATTGACAATTTAGCTCTATTATCAAGGTCATGTTCACAATTGGGTGATTGACACAAACCACATTAGGTCTATTAGCTTAAAATTGTAATTTAACATACCTATTACATGATGGAATTATTTTCAAATTGAATAATATTGAGGAACTCATTTATTAAAAAAATTATAAATGGAAATGAATTTTTTTAAAATATATTACTAGTTTTTTTGTCATGTTTTTCATTTGATATTACTTTTACAATTGAAAATTTTGATTAAGTATGATATTATTACTAAATCATTGATGAATGCCTTTCCCATTTCATCAATTCTTATTAATAATTTTTAAAACTTCAATGTAAATTAAATAATACCTCATTTCTTATTTATTGATTTGAATACCCAATATTTGAATTCAATTGGCATTTAATTCCTATTCAACTAAATTCAATTCAACAATTGGATTAAAATACAATTGAAGAGAATTGGGATGCAATTCGTGGAAAAGGTATTGAAAATCTATGGTGTCAACCAAAAAAAAACCTTTTAAAACCCAAAAATTTGAAAGATATGATTTATAAGATATAATCTACAAAGAAATATTTAATTCATTTAAAACCTAGATACAATTTCATGCCTTTTTACTTAGGAATGGACTAAACAAATTCTAGTTTGAAATTGTCAAAGTGACAATTCTGATTTATGGAATTTAAAGTTGTCCTACCTTGACTAGTTCTAGTGAATCATTGCCATTGGAATTAACAAAGGGGATATTTAATTGAAATTGACACAAAATATGAATCTCAATTTGGAACATGTAGATGTAATTCATTCATTTATTTGACAGTTAAGGAAGTTATATATATTAAGATGGAAATTTAATCAATGGATTTTTCTCTTTTTCTATGAATTAAAACTTGAAGGTTTGATTTTGTGCCAATTTCATGTCAATATTTTTCCATATTAATAATTTATTTCTATTTTAATTTGGTTTTAAAATGTTTTGAAATATATAATTGACATACTTTTGGCCCACATTAAAGTGTTCACTTTATTTTTCCAAATAAAATCCTCAATTATCATAATGAATACTAAATAATAAACAAAGGAACATTTATAAGTAATATGTTTAATAGGTATACAATAGTTTGAAGGTGAAGGAATAATCTTAAACTTATAAATTTAGCATGAATGAAAAATATTCTTAAATGAAGAAATAACCTAACTTTAATATGCATAATTTCCATATTAAAGTTTTTGATGTATGTCAAAAGTTAGTGTGATTGAAAGTCTTTTTTTTACATTTAAAAGATTGTATATCTTAAAGGTTTCAAACTTTTAAAGCAACATTGTGATGCATTTAATAAATATTAAAAGATTGAAAATCACTTGATTGTAATAAATGTTTAAAACATATTTAAAGTAGTATAACTGATGGTAAAAATGGACATAACAATCTATCCCAATTTGTCATATCACCTTGCACATTTCTTTTTTTTTGGATTAAATATTTAAAGTAAAGGAGTTGGTTACATGCCATTATATTGTGATTGCACATGTTATAAAATTTCATTTTTTTTTAATATTGAATTTGGTTGCATGTTATTATATTATGATTACACCCATTATAAGACTTATTTATTGTTGGGTCCAAGTTTTTAAAGATGTATCAAAATCTTATCACAACATCACCAATGTTTTGTAATTTTTATCAAATCTTTTTTTACCATGTAAAAACACCTTTACAAATGATTTAAAATATGATACTTTTCAAATATGAATTGTAATGATTTAAAATTTGGTACTTGTGAAACATTTGATGTGTTTTGATTCATTAGTTTTGATGGGGATCAAAATATAGGGGAAAAAAAAAGTAGATTAAGGACTAGGTCCTTTCCATCCTTGGTGGTACACCTTAAAGGATTTTCACCCTATTTTTAATATATTGGTATAGTGCATGAATTATTCAAATTCTAGAAGAATTGTTAAGTTCAATTTTTTTATAAATGTAGAACCCATTGGTTTTGAATTTAACATTTGTTTTCAAAAAAAAACTTCTTGTATCTAGGGCTAAGTCAAGTATTTTAGATTGTTGATGCTTCAATTCATTAGTTCTAAGCTTCATAAGACTCATTAGTTTTAAGTCCAAGGCTAGTTGCAATTTTTAAGGTTTCAAAACCTAAACCTAAAACCATGTTTGGACCCCAACTGAAACCTTACTTTGAAACTAACCTAAAACCTACCTAAAACCATTATTTTTTACAACATAATAATAAATGCAAAAAATAATGACAAATTAAAAAATTAATCATTTTTTTAATTAAAAAAAAACATTTAACAAGAAAGGTTAACAATTGCATTTTGCAGCATTATGAAATTTTGGCATTCAAGTTTAAGTTAACATTAATATTTTATTAAAATCTACGTATGGCCTAATGTTTGGGACAATATCTTTTATGAAGGAGGTTAAGAGCTTGAACTTTGGGAACTACATTTGTCATAGGTATGAAAATTATGAAAAGACAAATTTAAATTTATAACCAAACACAAAACAAAAACCAAAACAAACCACAATAAGTTAAAAATAAAAACATGAAATGTGTAAACAAATATTTATTGTGATAAACTGTGAAAATATAAACCCAAACAGAACACAACAAGGCTATGGAACAAGATCATACTTCAAACTAATGTTAAATAAACTAAACACAATAAAAGGTTTTATTTTTACTTATACCCCTTGGAGACATAGTTCATAGAAGCTTTTTTTTTGTATGCCCATTGATCAAAGAACCTTTTTGAAAACCTTTGTTACTTTAAATGAACTATGAATTAACTAGGACTTTATTAAGAGTGAACTAAAAATTAATTGTGAATCAATTAAGAGTTAATTAAAAGCAAACTAGAAGAATTAAGAGTGAATTAGAAGCTAACTATAATTAAATTAAAAGTTAACTAATAATTATGAATGAACATCTATATGAATGAACTCCATTCATCATGTGAAAATGATGTTCGTAACAACATCCCCTTTTAGTCTATTAAAAGTTACCTTATACTAAAAATTTAGACCTCGTAAAAAAATGTCATAAAACCCTTGTGCTAGGTCTAGCTTTCCTTAAGTTAGATTTGGGTCTTTGAAATGGTCTTGATTCAGGTTAGGTCTTGTGACAAATTCAAACTTGAGGATCTACATTCTCATTTGGTCTATCATAGGTTAAACGTATGATAGACCAAATTTAGACCTTGCAAAAAATGTTGTAATATTCTAGGGCTAGGTTTGCTTAACCTTAGATTTCTTTAAATTGAGTTAGGGTTTGGATTCTTGAAGTGATCTTGGCTTGAGTTAAGTTTTTTGGCGAGTCTTGATTGGTGTTAACTTGTTAGGAATTGGACTTGGATCAAAAGTGGATAAAAAAATGAAACCAGTCAACACTACACATTATTAGTGACAATCAATTGTTCAAAGATAATGTTAAAAATACACGTTTAGTCTAACACACAATATTCAATTGTACATTAAAAGTTATTTTGTAAACCATATATTTGTTTTGGTAAACATTCATAATTCTTGGATCAAAAGTTTGAAAGTGACACAATTCTTCAATCACATACTGTAAATTGATACACAGTTGTAAACAATAACTTGGCATAAAACCATAATCCTCTTGGTTGGCAACTCCTTGTGCTCTTTTACATGCATGATTAATTTCATATACATTACCTTGAAAAAGAGGAAACATTTTATGATCTTGGTTTCTCTTTGTGCCCTCCCAATGTGCCTTCCACTTGGTGAAAACATGCATCACAAGGAAGTTGCATGGCATTGATCATACCTACATTCTATTGTTTCAACAAAGAATTTTTTTGTTTTGCTATGTTAAAGAGGTCCTTGTGCAATGTGTTAAATCATATTAGCATCAAAATTCAAATTGGTTGCTTTCAACCATACAAGTTAGTTCAAGGTTATAGGTGATATTTTAATAGGGTGTTTAGTTTGCTTTGATTGAGATTTGTGCCTTTGGACAATCACCATCTCCTTCATGCATACCTTAACATGTATACAAAGGCATTTGCAAAACAAATGTTTGATTGGATTGGCTTATACAGTTGTTGGTTCAATGTTAATATTTTCTTGCAATGTTTGGTTTACTTGGACTAAGGCTTTTGCATTTGTGCTTCTACACAATCACAACATCCCTCATCCATAGCTAGACATGTATACAAGGCATTTGTGAAATTGACATGTATACAACCCTACCCTAAAAGCGCAGGTCAGGAAATGGGCATGTGGGTGGGAAGAGGGTATGGATCTCACTCATCTTACTGCAACCGATCCATATCACTAAACATGTGATACTTAGGGAGTCTGACTTCTCAGCAAGATTTTGATCTGATACTCTTGGACTTCAACTCTTTGCATCACCTATCTTTCAGGTGACCTCTTCCAAGAATTTCTCAAGTATTACACCATTTGTTATAGCCACGCTTGAATAAAAATGAGAGCAAAATCCTACACCTGCTGAGCATGTGAATTGACCTACTGCAAAAATTCCTAGGTTCCAATGCTCTCCTTATACTCAATTATGTTGTCTTGTTTGCTTCATCCCCACGACCAAACACTGTCTCAATGTCTTCTGTGATCTCATCCCACTTCTCCTGCATCATTCATTTTGATATACACATGTTAAACAAGCAGACAAAACAAGGCATGAATAGATTTAGCCTGAAAAAATTTCAGGATCCAAAGAGAGCATTGTAAGACAGAGGATGGAACAAAGAGAATCAAAGACTTTGGTTGTGACAAATTCCATCAAAAGGTCGAACCACAATTGGATGTAAGATGAAGGACCATACAAACTTTCAGGGTTAAGAGCAGCAATATGTTACCTGGAATGATTCAAACCATTCTCTCTCATAATCAGCACGAGTGGTAAATTCACCAATATCCTCTCGATACCATTCCTTGGTGTATGTCACCAGGTCCATTACTTGCTCAACCTCCAGCACCTCCCATGGCCGTAGTCCTGGGATCTCCTTTGCCAATTTCTTCCTGCAA
Organism: Sphagnum tenellum; assembly: GCA_963921925.1. Taxonomy (NCBI): domain Eukaryota; kingdom Viridiplantae; phylum Streptophyta; class Sphagnopsida; order Sphagnales; family Sphagnaceae; genus Sphagnum; species Sphagnum tenellum. Next base: position 2,900,958 of record OY998155.1, read on the forward strand.
ATACCATAGAACATATGTGATTTCATCTGAGGTTACCTAACTTGTTCTCAATGTTCAGTACTTCAAATATCCATATGGACTACTTCTCCCAGAACAAATCAAAGGTCTGGTTGAACCTAGTCATCTCCTTTCATTATGGAGTCCTTTGTGAATCCTCATGATGTACAAACCATTTCACAAATTTCATGCTGTAGCACATAAAGACATACAACACATACCTTGCTTCATAAGAAATAAATTTGTAAGGCATAGTCTGCTTTTGCCCCTGCTCAAGAATATCTGTTAGCTCTGATCCACTGGCCCAAAGGAACTGGGAGTGCATGGGAGAACTCTCGCCCGGCCAAAAGCCCCCATTCAGGCGCATAACTGCTTTCTCACGCTCCCGTTTCTCTGTTGCCTCATTCTGCAGTTGCTTGTATGACTTGAATTCGTGACCTTTAAGGGGCGCCCATGGCGCAATTCCCCGTGCCACTTTGTGAACCAAGGCTGTTCCCATGGTTGCCAACTTAACTGCATGGCACAAATCCAAATTACACAGTCCAGAACATGCGAAAGTACTTTGATCATACCACTCATCCATTAATCTGTGCAGACAAAAGTTTTCATAACCAATACCATATTGCTTCAGATAACTCAGACTTGTGACTAAATATGTGCACAATTGATGAAGACCCAGATTCACAATGAGTAACAATAATTGAACCTTTCCAAATTACAATGAAAAGCTTTTCCTATCTTTTTTAAAGACTCACAAGTTAACAATTTAGAACCTACAGCTAAACATGCATTTTGACAGATTCAAAGATATTATGAAGAGATTACGAGTGTTTCTTAAGAACAACAATATAGCAGTGTGGAAGGAAATGAGGTTGAGGAGATTACTGTCTGGGGTAGCTATGGCAGTTTCAAGGCCATAGACCATGCCAATAGGTGCCCACTCATCCATGTCATCACCCCAGATGAACGTGTTTTTGTCCACAATCCCTGCAGCCCAGGCCGTCTTGAGATTCACAAGCTCCATGGGGCCGCGTGATCGGCCAAGTCGGTCCTTGTAATACCATCCACCTGCCCTCATCACATCTGAAAAGAACCCATTCCCAAGTTCAAGAGTAGCCCCACTCAATCTTTCCCATGCTCCATCTAGAATGTTTACAGTGACTCATTGCAACCAACCTTCCCAAAAACCAAAATCTGTGTATATCACAGAATTTCTAATTGCCAAAAAGGAAAGGGAAAAGAAGAACAACAAAAAGATCTGACTCGTAAGAGAATAACAGAAGAAACAGGCAGTAAATCCAACGGACAAGGCACATTGGCAGTTGTTACAAGAAGATGATGAACCTTTTAATGCATGCAAGAGTTGTAACCCTAACAAGACAGAAGATGAGCCTCTACTGACAAACCATACCTGTCATCAATCATCTTCAGAAACTAACAAAAAAGAATTTGATGCTAACAAAGCATGTAGGTTTTATCCATGCAATGGGGATGCATTTGTATCTGAAACATTTGGGGCCTCGAGGGAAATTCAGAGGAGGAAAAAAAATCCAGCACACGGGTGAGGGAGATATCTTGACAAATATTCAAGATCCAGAGGCAAAAACCCCACTAAAACCTCACATTGAAAAAACCTTCACAACCATTTCGGATGCAAAGAAACCTTGCAAATTTTCAGAGGAGAGGGTGAGGAAGTAACACAAACAAACCTGTGAAAAACAATATCCTCAAGGGTTTCAGAAACCATGGCTAGGGTTTCAGAATGGAAAGAGAAGGAACGTGAGAGAGAGAGAGAGAGAGAAGGAGCTTGCTTGCTTACAATCAGAGTAACGCTTGTCAAGCCATTTGTAACCAAGCACTTGTTGTACATCAATGGGGCGCTCAGGAGGGTAAGGCCGCTGCCTATAACCCCATAAACCAAACTGAAACTGCTTGAAGAAATCCCAGAATCTGGACTGCACCTCTTCCTCGCTGTTCAAAGCTTTCCTAGGAAGGTCAGGACCGCCATAAGGTCCTCGCACATAAGGCAGAGATTTCCACAGCTTGGCATCTTCTTTCCGGGTAGGGTTTGCATTCTCCTTCTTCGCCTTCTGCAATTCAAGCTTCGCAAGCTCTTGTGACCTCAACAGAAACCTAGCCACTTCCGACGTTCGGAACTGCTCGATGAGCTTCTCGTTCTCCGCGATCTGCTCTGGCGTTGCAGCTCCTTCTTTCTCGAACACGCCATCGTCCATCAGCTCTTCCTCCACTTCTTGTGAGTACCTAGGGTCCGGAAGCCCTTCTTCCTGCTCCATCTTGTAAGCCTCCAACCTCTTCTTCCATTCATCTCCGCCGCCATCTTTTTTGGGCCCGTCAGTTGCGACCTTCTTCCCTGCGCCATCGCCCTTGTCCCTTCCTCTCCTCCACCTTCTCATTGTGACAGCCGCTGCAGCAACAAGAAATCTTCCACAAATCCGAGCTGCTGCAAAATCGCCAGCTTCCAAAATCAAAGCGCGCAAGCGCGAAGAAGAAGAGGAAGAAGATAAGGAGAAGAGGCGGGGGGTTTATCCGTTCCCATGAAATGCGTTCCCATCAGATGGGAACGTTACCAGGTCCCTGAAATAGCAGCGACTAGGTAGGTACATAAGTAAGGACCTACTACCTACCTACTAGGTACCTACCTACTAAGCAGTTTTGAAAAATTCTGCATTCTAGTTGCAATTCTTTAATTTGTTGGTGCCACAAAATTAAGCTAAATTTTTTATCAACCCATTTGGATGTCATGGAATGGATGGAAAATTTGATGGATGAATAAGTAGATAGATAATGAAGATAGCAAGAAACAGGCAAGGGTTTATGTGTTCCTAGTTTTGTTCCCATGAATGCGTTCCCTTCAGCTGGGAACGTTACTAAGTCCTTGCAAAAGCAGCTACTAGGTAGGTAAATAAAGTAGGTACATACTACCTACCTACTAAGCAATTTGAACATTTTGCATTCTAATAGTGCAATTGGATCTTATTAGTTTGTTGGTGCCACAAATTAAGTTAAATTTTGGTCAACATATTTGGATCTCATGGATGATGGGATGGATGGATATGTAGATGGACGATGAAGCTAAGGAGAAGTTCAATGGTTTTCATGGAATTCATTGGTCTTTGATTATAGCCTTTGGACAGCTTCAAATCTTTCTATGGATTCATTTGTGGATAGAAAGGTGAATCAATCAATCAATCAAATGCTAAGGTTTCCATTGAATTAGTTAGTCTTTGATTGTAGACTCTTGTTGGGTTCATATCAATTGCTTACCTTATTTCATTTTCAATCATTCAACTTATTTTGATTGCATGTGGATTCATTTTCTTGTCTCTACTTGGATAGCCTATCCTTCGAATGTATGAGTTTAATCTTTCACAAACATGGTCCCATTATGTTGTATATTAGAACTTATGCATTTTTTTTCACTTAGATGATTCTTTTCTTTCAAACATTATTTTTCATTTATTAATTATTTCAAAAAATTGTGTAACAACTTTATAGTTCAAAGAAGGTAATAATACAAATACAACCCATGTTGGGCATCCTTTATCTATATAAACATACTTACACTTAATATACAAGTTTTATAGTCATAGAAATTAGGAGTAAGAAATCTCATGGACCAATCCGCATGGGTTGCATGGATGGTTATCTGATCATGATTTAATCGACATCAGTTATTTCTTCTTTATGTGGTCTTACTATTATTTTCATGTGTAAATTTGGATGTTAACTACATTTAATTAATTGTCTGTAATTAATGAGGGTAAATACTAACCCTATTTTACTTTCAATACATGTTCCTAATCCCAATTTTCTTCTTAAAAAAATATTGGGAGTCCTTACTATTGTTTAAACTATAAAATAGATGGCTATTATTCTTATATGTTCATGTACTAATCATTTTCTTCACATGTACAAAGTCTTTGCACTCCCATTTGTTTTCTAACAAATTGAAATTTAATTCAACCTAGTAGTTTTGTTAAAATATTTGCGATTTGATCATTTGTGGTTACATAAGTTAAACTTTATTTCCCCATAGAGAATGTTTTCTCCATGTAATGGTAATGCACAATATGTTTAATGCAAGCATGATAGACAAAGTTTTTTGCAATCTTCATACAACTTTGGTTGTCAACATACAATGGAATAATTGTTTGAAGTACACCAAGTTGTTTTAGGAACACTCTCAACTAGGTTGTTTTTTTTGCACCTTCAATTGAACTAAGTGCAACAATTGGTGTTTTTTCAAACATCATGTCACTAGGCTTCTTCCAAGCTTAAATAGGTAACTTGAAATAGACTTCATTTGTTCATGTCATTAGCCCAATCTACATTAGTAAAACCACGTATGTCATTTTCGTCCTTGTATTGGTAAAGGTTTTCGTAATCTTCGATACCCATTAGATACATGAGGATGTGATGGGCCTTTTCCATGTGTGTATTCTTGGGTTGGTTCATGTATTTGTTAAGAATCCCCATCATGTAGATGAAATCAAACCACTTGTTGGTGAGATAAGTCAACTTGCCAATAATTCGACGATATAAGGTCGAAATAGTATCCACATTTCATTCATCCTTATCAAAATTGGCATTCATTGAAAGGGGCACGAGCATTGGGTTACATCCACTCATATGAAATTCATCAAGAATGTTTGACATATGCACATTGGCACATAAAATGCCTTTATGCAAAGATAAAAGTTCCACTCCTAAGAAAACATTTAAAAGACCCAAGTTTGGTGATGCACTCCCAACTCCTTAAAAGATTCAAATGTGAGTCTAAGCAGAAAACAATGGAAGAAGGAAGAATCGAGGCACGCTCCCTAGCTCACAGCACTTTGAGGGGTAGAAGGGCGTGCTGGAGTTCTAGGATGGGACTAGGAAGAGTTGATAAGCTTCACTCATTCACATAAGCCTGCACAAAACCCACACAAGGTGGTTAGTGCATAGTTGGAGCATTCTTGGTGTTAGGACGAGCCACGGGCAACATAGACACACAAGATCCACCACGGCCCGGACTTGGGGGAAGCCACCACCTTCCCCCTTATAGTATACTATGCACCTCTCCACGGGGCCCACATCCAAATGGTTTTTGTCCTATGACTCCCAAGTGGGAGTCTCGAAATCACCCAAGTTGGGACTCCTACAACTTTGGAGCCCTGTAACTTTGCGAAAATACCTCGAATTGAGATGCAAAATAAAGCAAAATTGTAGCCCTCGTCGAGAGCTTTCCCACGGTATGTTGCACACCATCTGCAAACAAGTAAATCGGGTCGATTCTAGACTTTTTCTGATCGGGAATCAAATTAACAATTTGACTCCCGACCTTTTTTTAGCCATAACTTGTATTTCAAATGTCCAAATGAGTAATGCAAGCCCATTTTAAACATCTACGTTCTAAGATCTTTCCAATGATATAAAGAACGCCACAAGCCATTGAGTTTTGACCCCTGAAATCGTTTTTTGAAGTTTCAAGAGTCCACCGAGACTCCATCTCCCAAAGTGGGAGTTGCCTTGGGCGTGTGAAGGTTCACTCCCTCACACTTTCCTAGATTCTCGGGAGTATGTGATGCAATTTTCGGGCTTTCTCTTAGCCCGCACCCTTGCAACCGCTTTGCTTTGGTCGCGAGCCCAAAGCTAAGGTTACGACATTTGGTCATTTTAAATCGAGAAAATAAGTAGTTTTTCAACTAATGAATAATCTCAATGTGGTCTCCTATAATTAAAAGATCATCCACATAAAACATTATGATCACCATTTTTCCCTCCTCTTGCAAATAATACAAGTTGTGATCCACATCACTGTCGATCAAACCTTGGGTTTGCACATATTGATCTATTTTTTCATACCAAGCTCTTAGTGGTTGTCATAACTTATACAAAGTTTTATGAAGCTTGCACACCTTCTATTCCTACCCCTTGATGTGGAAGCCTTTGAGTTGCACCATGAAAAGATCCTCCTTTAAATCATTGTTAAGAAATGAAGTGTTTACATCCAAATGCAATAACTCCCATTTTTTGTGAGCCACAAGCACCACTATCAATATCACCATGTTCCATTGAATGATTATGATGCACTCCCGAGCTCCTAGTTAGACTCGAATGTGAGTCTAAGGTGAAAACAACGGAGGAGTCAAGAGTTGGGGCATGTTCCCTGGCTTGCAACACTTTGGAGTGGTAAGGGGGGCGTGTTGGAGTTCCGGGATGAGACTAGGAAGAATTAACAAGCTTCAACTACTCACACGGACGTGCACAAAACCAACACAAGGTGATTAATGCATAGTTGGAACACTTTTGGTGCTAGAACGAATAACAGGCAAACTCAAACTCACAAGACTCACCATTGTCTAAACTTGGGGGAAGCCACCACCTTCCCCCTTATAATATACTATGTGGCTACCCATGAGGCCCACATCCAAATAGCATTTTGTCCCGGGTTTTCGAAGTGGGAGTCTCGAAATTGCCAAACTTGGGATTCTTGCGACTTTGGGGCCCCATAACTTTGTGTGAAAACCTCCAATTGAAATGAGGTCTAAAGCAAAGTTGTAGCCCTCATTGAAATCTTTTTAACAGTATGTTGTACGCCATCTGAACACATGGAAATCGGGTTGATTCTTGACTTTTAGTGGTTGGGAGTCAAACTGCTAATTTGACTCCCAGCCCTTCTTTTGGCCATAACTTGTGTTTAGATGTCCAAATGGATGATGGGAGCCCATTTTAGACCTTTAAGTTTCAATAGCTTTTCAATGATATAAAGAACTCCTTAATCCATTGGGTTTTGACCCCTGTAATTGCTTTCTGAACATTCAAGAGTCCATCGAGACTCCAACTCCCAAAATGGGAGTACCCTTGGGAGTGTGAAAGTCTATTCCCTCACATTCTCTTGCACTCCTGGGAGCATGCGGCATGACTCCCTGGCTTCTTTTTTGGCCCACAACCTTATAACCCCTTGCCTTGGTCATGAGCCCAAGGCTAGGGTTGCGACAGACTAGCATGAAAGTTTTATTAAAATCAATTATTGGTCTTTGTTCATATCCTTTTGCCATTAATCATGCTTTGAATTTGTTAGGTTTTCCATCAAATGATGGCTTTATTTTGTACACCCATTGTGCATTGATCAATTTTTTTCCCAATGGGAGGTCAACAAAATTCCATGTCTTGCTTTCAAAATAAAATCCATCTCTTGAACCGTCACCTAATTCCACCTTTTTGAACTAAACACCTCACTATAACTTTACGGTTTTGACACATTGTGTGACACAGTAAGAATATAATCTTTGTCTTTAGAAAATTCATACAAATCAAATGATGTTAATGCTATTCAATAATTGACCATCCAAAATGGGGGTTGTTGCTCTTTAGTTAGTTGCTTTAAGCTTGGTGTGGAAAATTGTGCAATTGTAGCTTCTATTCCACCTCTAACCATAAGAAGGGTTAATAGTGAGTTCGATAGATTGCTTGAAGGCATATTTGCTCCTTCACTGGAAATTTTATGTGGTGATTTGTCTCCCTTGTCATTGGATTCTAAGAAATTTTCTTCTTTCTCTTGATCCAAACCATGAGATTCTTGGGGTGTGATGTGAAATGTTGGATTGGTTTAGACCTCATTAGATGTGTTTTTATGTGAATTTGTTTCAATAGTGTAAAATCATCACTAACCAACCACAAAATTGAATTAGGTTTTATAATTGTCTTTGATGTTACAATTGACGACTCGTTAAATTTTACATCTTTACTAACAATGATTTTTCTACATTGAGGACTATAACACCTTTATGTTTTAAAATGACCATCATATTTTACAAAGGTCCCCTTTTAAAGCATGGGCATCTAGGTTTTATCTTCCTTAAGGCCATGGATATATACTTGATATTCGAACATTCACAAATGACTTATATCGAGTTTCATTCTTGAGAAAACTTGTTGTAGTGTAATTTGGTGGTTAACTTTCGTTAGACATCTATTGAGTAGAAAGGTTGTATTGTTAATTGCTTCAACCCAAAGATGGTTTGGGGTGCCATTCTTAAGCACCATTGATGTGGCCTTATCTGGAAGCGAATGATTCGTTCTCTTGGCAACCCAATTTTGTTGGGGGGTCCTTGTTTGGGTGAATTATTTTATGATGTTATTATCTTGACAATATTTTACAAATTCATTTGATAAAAATGGGTGGTTCACTTTTGTGACAAAATAATGTTGTTTTTATGTGGGTACCCTTTATTCAAATGCATATGGTGATTAATATATCCTTAAATTTACTAATTGGGATTTGGATCTAAATAAGTAATTTGATTAGGAAGAAAATTGTGTGGTCATTTGTTGATAAAAAATTCATTTGTTGGTAATAATGGACTTTTGAAGTCGAAAAATATGGATTGGTCATTTGATTAGAGCATCACAAAATAGAAAAATTTATATCGAATCACATTCCAAATTTGTTATTGGGACGCAATATATGATGTAGTAAAAGATGATAAACTCATATGAAGAATCCTTTCTTTGAAAACCTTAATCATTTAATAGCTAGGGACTTTTGAATGGTTAAAATTTGATCATATTTTCATAAGTCCATATGAGTTGCAATTTTTGTCTATTTTTCAAACTTTTTGTCCCAAAAGTATATTTTTTGAAAGTTTTAGATGGGGCATTATTTTTATGGATTTTGCAGGTTTTCCTTTTAGGACTTCGAAATTTAAAAATGACATCAACTACATTAAATACAAGTTTTCACATAAATTTGGGAAGGTTTGTAAAGGATTGAACATGTATTATTCAAATATTAAAATTATATTTTAAAAAACTAACAACCATGTCCATTTGATTCATTTTAAAGAATCTTGTATGGATTTGTAGGGAATGTAAAAACCACTGAAAATGAACCACTTGATTGTACATTTACCGAATTTTATTTTATTTCCATAAAATAATAATATTTGGATCAATTTAATAGTTTGGTTTTTTACTTCATGTTTAAAGAACAAGAATTTGCTAAAGGTTTCACTTTTCTTTCTAGAGAATAAACCCAAACCTTTTGTGATTTGTTGTCACAACCTTAGCTTTGGGCTTGTGACCAAGGCAAAGGGGTTGCAAGGGTGCAGGCTAAGAGGAAGCCCTGGAGTCACATCACATACTCCCGGGAGTGTAAGAAAGTGTGAGGGAGTGAACCTTCACACTCCCAAGGCAATTCCCACTTTGGGAAATGGAGTCCCGGTGGACTCTTGAAACTTCAGAGAGCAATTTGAGGGGTCAAAACTCAATGGCTTGTGGCATTTTTTATATTATTGGAAAGCTCTTAGAACGTAGATGTCTAAAATGGGATCGCATTACTCATTTGGACATCTGAAACATAAGTTATGGCCAAAAGAAGGACCGGGAGTCAAATTGCCAGTTTGATTCTCGACCAAAAAAAGTCGGGAATCGACCCAAATTATTTGGATGCAGACAACGTGCCACATATCATTGAAAAGCTCTTGACAAGAGCTACAACTTTGCTTTAGACCTCACTTCGATCCGAGGTCTGTTTGTAAAGTTATGGCGCTCCAAAGTCGTAGAAGTCTCGGTTGGTGGGATTTCGAGACTCCCACACGGGAGTCCCAGGAGAGAAAAGCCATTTGGATGTGGGCCCGGTGGAGAGGTGCAGAGTATACTATAAGGGGGAAGGTGGTGGCTTCTCCCAAGTCCGGGCCGTGGTGAGTCTTGTGTGTCCGTGTTGCCCGTGGCTCGTCCTAGCACCAAAGGTGCTCCAACTATGCACTAACCACTTTGTGTGGGTTGTGTGAAGGCCCGTGTGAGTGAATAAGCTTGTCAACTCTTTCTAGTCCCATCCTGAAGCTCCAACACATCCTTCTACCCCTCAAAGTGTTATGAGCTACGGAACGTGTCCCAACTCCTCCTTCTTTCGTTGTCTTTCACTTGGACTCACATTTGAGTCCTTCAAGGAATTGGGAGTGCGTCATTTGTCATCTACAAAACTCATGAATTAAAACAACCTAGCCAATGATTTGACTAAAACTGGGCCATAAAAAAAATGGATTAATTGAAATAATTATGTTGCTTTGGCTCTTGGGAAAACATTATCAAGTCTATTTCCTTAGTTGGCAACCGTTTTCAAGGTTTTCATTATCACTTGACGATCTTTCTTACAAATTGCAAAACATTTTTTTCATTAAACACTACTATGTAACCTAAACTTGTTGTTTCTCCTACATTTAACAAATTTTTAAAAATCCATGTATGTATAGAACATTAGCAATCCCCTTTATTCCACCTCATGAGGTTTCAACATTCACAATTCATTTTCCAACAAGATCATGTGACTAGCCTTTGTTATCTTTACCACTAAAAAATATATAGGTTTTTACAACTAGTTTTTGCGACTAGTTTTTAGTTACAGATGACATTTGCAACTATTTTTCCCTTACTTGCATTGGATAAATTGCAAACAACATTAGTCGCAAACACTACTACATATTGTGCCCTTTTGCGAAAGGCCAAACAAAAAATTTGAAGGTTTTGCGAAAGAAAAACAAAAAACCTGAAAGGTTTGCGAAGGAAAAAAAATCTGCCAAATTTGTGATGCAGAACGCATTGCAACTTGTGGCGCACCACTCATCGCGAATTTAGAATGAACCTTTAATCATCGGAGAACTTTTGCGAGATACACAACAAACAAAACTTTGCGATTCGCTCAGTCTCTATCCACCGTAATGATATTCCACCCTTCGCAACGTTTAAGCATACTCAAAACATTGCAACCTTTACAGTACACAGAGTATCGCTACAGATTTTGAGATCCACAACACATTGCAATGTGCGGTATGTGGCGCCTCGCAATTTGCGTTTCAATATGTATCGCAAACCTCATCACAAATTTTTACAAAACTTTCCGGTGGTGGACATATCGCAAGGTGCGATGTGAGTTAGCTCGCAAAGTAGTGAAAGGGTTACTGGAAAAGGAAGTTTCGCAAAAGGGTTTCGCAATGTCATCTGATTCTCAAAAGGCCATAAAAAAATAAAAAATCTTTTAGACCAAATGGAAGCTATAAATCCACTTAACCATTATTATAATCTATATTGCCTTGGTAGACTAAGTGAAAATATCAATAAAGTACGCATAGCAGTGCTCCTATTCTTGAAAATAAAATTACACAATGGAGCAGAATAGGCAGAAAATGACACAATGAACATTGTGCAGTAATATAGAATCACAAGCCTCAATGGCAATTTGCATAAAATTAATGAGTAGTACATTATATGTGGTCATCATCCACCTCATAGAAGGTAAACACAACCTTTGGTTTCTCACCTAAAATAGAACCAGACCGTGGCACATATGTGACAACAAGTGACCACTCCTCTGGGTTTGGGGGATAAGGAAGATAAAATCATTGTTCTACATGACTGGGAAAAGTAAATGGCTTTGAAGTTTGCCAATGAGATGGTTGATAACTAATGGCAGATGTCTTTAACCGTGTGTGTTCGCACTCATCTTGAACTACAGTGTGATTTGCACCAGCAAGGTTCACTTTAAACCACTTGCACTTAAACACATACTCTTCAAACTTTGAATGTGCATCATAAGATACCACCAAGATCTCTTCCAGCTTTCCATAATGTGGCACAATATCTCAAACAATATTCCTGTCATGTCGACTGCTTCTAGAGTCTTGAATGAATTGCCCTTGAACTCCATAGTCAAAGGTGCGGCCCTTTTTTTCATCCAAACTGGAAATCCTGAAATTAATATTGTGTTAGGCATTGTGAGTCCTAAACTTATATGATAATAGAAACTTCATGCCCATAAAAATCATCCTAGAACATTTTAAAAAACTTGTCTGGAATATGAAGATGAGTTAATATGCTTAATGAAATAGAAAAAATGAATACCTGAAATGTCTTCCTTGTGTCCACATTGCTGAACGTGTTGTTACAACTCTCAGTGGTCCATGAACCATGGTGCAAACATCATCTGTGATCTCTGGAAAACATGCTATACTTTCTCCTTGTGCCAACAATTGATCCACTTCAACCAACTTCTCTTTCATGTACTTATGAAACATAGGAAAAATCCTTTATCTCCCACTCATACTTTTGGAATTCTCATAGAAGTTCCTCCACTCTTCCATGACATTGCTATTATTCAACATGAATGTGGTTAGCTGAATTAACTCTGTAGGTAATAACACACGTGTTTTGATGGCACCAGTCAAACGGTCTTCCTCCTCTTCTCTTTCCTCCATCCAGACATGAGGACATGATGGATCTATAGTGGCCAAGATGTTGGTGCAATAAAACATGCTCTTTGCTGCCAAGTGTCCTGCTGCCATGCTTCCCTCCATTCGTGCATGGTTACGAACATAACCTTTTAATACTGCCATATATTTTTCAAGCCAATACATCCATCGACAATGCACAGGACCAGCAATGGCTATCTCATCCACAAGGTGAACTAGTAAATGCACTTGACAATCAAATAATGATGGAGGGAAGGCCTTTTCCAACTTGCATACCACCTCTGCTGCTATTACCCTCATTCTTGGAATCTCCTCTACAAATAACTCCTTTGAGCATACCCATCTCAACAGATTTCCCAATGACCAAAGAGCATCTTGTACTTCTGCACTAGCTAAGCCTATTATTGCCACAGGCAATATGTGTTGCAGTAAACGATGATAGTCATGTGTCTTGAGATACCTTGGCCACTTGTGGTCATCGTCCCTACCAAAAGCTTTTTGAAGATTAGTTCCATAACCTGCAACAAGTTACCATAAAATTATACAAAAGTATTCTAGACATCCAACAGATAACATTCTATACTTCAAACTCTTTTTCCAGTATAAGGCATACAGATTTAAATATAAATAAAAGCAATAGAATACTTCTAAATTCAACCCTTGCCATCAAAGTTCAAACATGTAGGGAATCGCATCTCTCCTATGCGATTTCGAAAATCTTTTCTTTCTTGTGTAGTAAGTGTCCATGGAGCTGATGGTCACTGCTCAATACCTGTGTTAGGATCAACAGTAATCCACACATCGGGATGCCTCTCAAAATCCTCACAGGCCTCCCTAAAGTTACTGTCCTTGTCTTCATAGAGCTGTTTTATGATAGCCTTTCCCACATTTCCCTCAATGTGCATGGGGTCCAAGAGATGACATATTTTCAGCTCACCCCAGTAAGGCAAGTTGTTGAGTATACCCCACCTTGTCAATCCACTACCCTCAAACACCATGGAATCATTTAGGTCAATAACTCTATTGGCCACATCCCTCCAATATGCAAAAGTGGTAGCTTTTGGAATATCACGCTCATCACCATAAGGCATGTCAAAAGATGAAAACAAAAGTGGGTCTGATCTCATATCATGTCCCAGTGGAAGAAACTTTGTATGGCCAAGGTAAAGAATTTTGCGAAGATGGCTTGAGTATTTAGCCATGTCCTCGAAACTTGGGCCACATGTAGAGCAGACCTTGTAGCCTTGAGTTTGCAGCCCACTTACAAAACCAAACCCTGATTGTAGAAGAACGGAATATTAGAATAACAAATAATCACAAAACAGAATAATAAAGAAATGTATAGAGGCATGTGCATGATTTCTTATCAGGATAATCATGCATTGTCCACATGTAGATTGCCCTCAACTTGAATACACGTGGTCTTCCTCCCATCATATGCCCATACTCCATCCCACAATGTTTTGAGCTCATTGACCACTAGTGCTAAGTAGGTGTCTAGGTTTTTCACCTTACTTGGCCCTGGGATAATAAAAGAAAGCAACAAAAATCCTTTTTTCATAGACAACCACGGAGGAAGGTTGTAATTCATGACAACAAGTGGCCAAACAGAGGTAGGTCGTCCTTTTCCTCCAAGTGAATGTGGACTAACACCATCTGATGCTAACCCCAACCTCACATGCCTAGGGTCACGCTCAAACTCTGGCCATGTTGACTCCACATGCTTGTGAGCAGGAGAGTCAACCGATAACCTCATAACACCAGGCTCTGATCGATGTTCCTTATGCCAAACCATTAACTCGGCCAAGTCTGTACATCGATACATGTGCAGCAAGCGAGGAATAATGGGAAACCACCTTAATGATTTCCTGGGCACCTTCTCTGTAAGCATCCGAGGATCATATCGAGCCTCTTCACATGTACTGCACTCTGTTAAATGGGCATTGTTCCCATGAAATAACATGCAGTCATTAACACATGCATGGACAATTTGATACTCCATGCCTATGGAGGATAAGATCTTTTTAGCCTCCTTCCAAGATCCTGGCAAAACATTTTCCTCAGGTAGTAAGAGGCTATGACAAAACTAGAAAATGTCTGACAACATAGTATTGCTTGCCTTGTGTTTTGCTTGGATGTTTAACAACCCCAGTATGGCTGCTAAACGGCTTAACCTTGCACCTTGAAAAATAGGTGTTTGAGCATGTGCCTTCCCCTCTTGCCACTACTGTTGTGCCTGGGCAGTATGTTGATGACGTGGATCATCTGCATTGGCTCCTTCATCATGTGGGTTGCCAGACATATCATCAACTATGTTAAGTCCAAACTAGTCAACCATGAAATCATCCATTGCTTGTTCTTGGTTTGCAGGCAGTGGTGCTTCCTGAACTGGTTGAGAGACACCTTCATCATGAGCAAACAAGTCATTTGATGAAGAATGAGTTGATAAAGAGTTTGATTTGTTTGGCATGCCCATTTCCCGATATGTTGCTCTCAACCTCCGTGGTAGCATGTCTTCAGAAGGCCGAATATTCTATGCAATACCAAATCCAGAAGATCTTAACTATATACCAAGCATAGTTGCATATTACATTATAAATAAAAAATGCCAAAATGCATGTATATAGATATGGTATGTTATGTCTTAAACAAAGTACATAGTTCAGAAATGGTGGAATCCTAATTCCACTCATAGTGTGTAAACAACTCATCTCCTGATCTGATCGTCCTAGTAACTAACACCAGGCAATGGTCTTCATGATAAGTCTCGCCATATGATGCTGGAGGAGGTCCCTCAACAAAAACCCACTCACAATTAGCCCTATGCTTAGGCCGAGTCCCCACCGTACTGTTGATGAAACTAGCAATGTTTCCAGAACGTATGGGGTCTCCATCTATCACCCTCACATCACTATGCCTCCTAGTGCTACCAGCAAAGGTGTCCATCTCAAGAGCAAAGGTCTTCCACTCAGGATGTTGTCTGAGGATCATGTTCCAATGTCTTCTCTTATAGATAGGCCCACCATAAGGGAACAAAGTAAGACCCTCTCTACGACAACTAGTTGAATCCTCTACAATGATGTCCTCACAAGCATATACTCCATAGCCATGCCTCTCTCCAAGTGTAGAGGTCTTAACAATCCATCGTCTACCCCAAACCACAACCTCCTCATCATAGGGCAAACTATCAAGCAACCCAAGAACTGTAGGGTTCCATGACTGGATAATATTGGCACATTTGCCAATGAACTCACACATACCCCATCTGCCCTCAACAATAGTCCTAGCATGACCCTCACTTGGACGTTGTGCTTTGGATCGTTGTCTAACGGAGGGCAAACATGGCCTTGCCTCATGATGTGGATTACTGGCCTCATGAGAGGCACCAATCCCTACAATAAATGCATGTGAAGGTGCATTTCCTATGGCAGCTAAAACCCCTTGTGATAGAACATAGGGTGGTGGTGTCATACGGGAACCCTATTACATTCAAAAAACCACAACAAACCATGGAAGTGAAAATAGTTTCAAAGAGGATTTCATGAAAAATAACATGTATCAAAGAGGAAAAATGACAATGGTAAAATGACACTTACCACATGAGATGAAGAAGCTCCTGGGGTAGGACCACGATGACGCCCAAATCGCTGAATGTGTTGAGCACAAACATATGACTTTTGTGAAATCTGACCAACACACTTGGTGCATTGGCAAAGCTGCCGAGGTGGACCATGAGGAGAATGAGACACCGCTGCTTGCGTATGAGCTGATGTGCTTTCATTTGAGGAGGATGACTCACTAGTGGAGACAACGAAGGAGGAAGACATATCATCTGTCACATTCATAAGGCACAAATGTAAGGCAAAGACCAGATTAGACTTTCAAAAATCATGTGATACAACAATATAAACCATTGACAACTCATAAATTGAGACTACCTAAACCAAAAAGAAATGCATACCTGCATCCAATGTGGGCTCAACAATGCCTATAGGACTGGTTGCCTGAAACCCTTTGGCATATGCACAATAGGAGCTCTCTGACCTACAACTCTCGAAAAGAAACCCTAAACCCTAAACGTTGCGAACCCCTTGCAAACCCCCTACCATCGCATCCCTTTTCGCATTTGCATACGTTACTTAAACCAAAGCCCTAAAACCTTTAACTTCCTCCTAGTTAGCGAAGCCCCTGACTTCGCAACCCTCATCCATTGCGATACGAACAGCATTGCACGGTCGTTGCGAGAAATATCGTATCGCAACTGCGGGTTACATCGCAAGCCCTGAATTTCCAAAAGTCCTTAAGTTGGAACGGAATAAGGTGTCTGCCCAAGCTTTCTGGCGGTCTAGACTAGAGTACCACGGCGAGTGAATTTGAACTCATTCTCGGCATTGCTCGAGAAATGTAGAAGGAAAGCTTGGGCAGACAGGAGGGGGCGGATTACAATGGCTGGGAGTGGTGGAGGGGGTTTTGGGTCTAGAGGAGGTGACAACAATGAGGAAAGGTTGAGGAAGATGGTTGCTGATCACTTGAGAGCTTTAGAGCTGTTTGCAATCGATACTAGGACACCTGAAAGGCTGCCATCCCTGACAGCCATCTTAGGTCAAGCATTGCAAGCAGGGCAAATTGCTGGGGAAGCACAAAGAGAGGAGGAGGCAAGGAAGGCTGCAGAAGCCAAGGCAATAGAGAAGAAGAGAAAGAGAGATGAAAGAGCAATAATAGGAGCTCTCTCACCTAGAACTCTCGAGAAGAAACCTTAAACCCTAAAACTTTGCAAACCCCTTGCGAACCCCCTACCATCGCATCCGTTTTCGCATCTGGATTCGTTACTTAAACCAAAGCCCTAAAACCTTTAATTCCGCCGACGTTAGCGAAGCCCCCGACTTCGCAACCATCCAACGTTGCGATACAAAAAGCATTGCACGACCGTTGCGAGCAATATCGTATCGCAAGTTGCGATGCGGGTTACATCGCAAGCCCTGAATTTCCGAAAGTCCTTAAGCTGGAACGGAATAAGGTGTCTGCCCAAGCTTTCTGGGGGTTTAGACTAGAGTACCACGGCGAGTGAATTTGAACTCATTCTCGGCATTGCTCGAGAATTGTAGAAGGAAAGCTTGGGCAGACAGGAAGGGGCGGATTGCAATGGCTGGGACTGGTGGAGGGGGAGGGGGTTCTGGGTCTAGAGGAGGTGACAACAATGAGGAAAGGTTGAGGAAGATGGTTGCTGATCACTTGAGAGCTTCAGAGCTGTTTGCAATCGATACTAGGACACCTGAAGGGCTGCCATCCTTGACAGCCATCTTAGGTTATGCATTGCAAGCAGGGCTAGGCTGCTGGGGAAGCACAAAGAGAGGAGGAGGCAAGGAAGGCTGCAGAAGCCAAGGCAGCAGAGAAGAAGAGAAAGAGAGATGAGAGAGCAACAACATGAGCTCTCTCACCTAGAATGTTTAAGAAGAAAAGGAGGAAGGATGAGAGGGATGCCATCAGAAAGGAGAAGTTCAATCTGAAGAAGGAGGAGGAGAGGAAGAAGCTCCCTTTGATAACATTGGCAGAGGAGGGAATTCCAACCGAGCTGGCATACACTGGGGCCAAGAGCACCATTAGGCACATTGTCTCCACCAACTTTGCACGAGGAGTTGAGTGGGGCACTCTCTCAAAGGCAAATATGAGGAGAGTGATAAATCAGGTCAAGGGAGCATTTCGAAATGGAGGAGAGCTTGATTCATAGTGGATTGCAGACAAGATCTCCAATTCAATGTCTCAAGCAAGATACCATGACAGGATGAAGATTCGTGCTCACCTGAGAGACCTGAATGTGTACAGGAACTTGGAGAAGCTGCTTTAGTTCTCAGAAAACATCTAGAATGCCTTCTACCAGTCTGAGGTGCAGCTGAAAGCAGCAAGGCAACTGAAGGAGATCACAGAGCAACTAGCCAAGGCCAAGAAGGCACGAGAGTCTGGGAGGTCGGACCGTGACTTGAAGGCACTGGAGCTGAAGCTTGCTGAATGCCAATCAGTGGTGGACGAGGTCGGTGATCCACCATTGAAGTTCCTCAAGGTCGCATAGCGAATGAAACTGGTTCCACCCACCACCCACAGGCTAGGGCAAGGTGGCATCCCCGGCCTCAAAGCAGCATTTGTAAGTACACTCCCTACCCTCCATTTTTTTTCTACAAAGATTCGTTTCTGTCGAGTCACATAGGACTGTTTGGGATACCTTTTGTGATGCGAATTGCATCGCAAAGATGTTTCAAATGGCGTTTAGTTCGCAAAGGTACGATGCTATTTGTTTCGCAAACTGCTTCGCAAGATATAGTATGCGAAAGTCTTCGCTTCGCAAAAGAGTTCGTAGACTTGAACAAATCGCAAACTGCTTCGCAAGTTAAAATATGCGAAGTTCTACGCTTCGCAAATATGCGTTTTTTTTGACCTGTTGTTTTATGGGGACAGTACAAGAGGTACAAGAGGAAGATCATAGCTGCAGAAATGACAATGGGCCAGGAGTATGGCAAGGAACATCTTTTTGAACATGTTGATGCACTATTGGTGAGTGGGTTTGGTTGGGATTGAATTTCTGTCTGTGTTGAGATTGTTTTCATTTGAATCAAGATTTTCATTGTTGACTAAGCTTTGCATGTTGAAATGCAGGCATCTGAGGGTGAGAGTGAGAGCTCTCAGGGCAGCAGTGATGAGGAGGAGAGAGGCGCTAGCATTGCTCGCCCCAATGTAGCTACCACTAGCAATGGACCCAGTTCATTTGCTAGTCAAAATGCAGGTTCTGCAGGGGGCGTGGGTAGGGAGGAGGACGAGGACGAGGAGGAGGGACAGGGGGACGATGAAGAGAGGGAGGAGGATGAGCAGCCTCCCCTTCCACCAGAGAACACTAGGAAGAAAGAGTCAAGGAAGAAACCCAAGAGGGGAAGGAGGTCTAGATAGACAGCTAGTGTGTTAGATACCCGAGACTTGCAAACCCTTTTACATTGTAACTTTTGAAATTTTGATATAGATTTTTTTTTTCCGGCCCAAAGTGACTCCAAATGAATATAAACCCTGCGTACAAAATAAGAATACAGTGCCCTGCTCTTGCAATACACAGTCAATCTCAAAACTATTTGCAAGTCATATTTCTTCGCAACACTGCAAAAGCCAAAAGACCAAATATACCATCTCACAGACATCGTTAAACTCTAACGGTTAAAATCATTCCAGAACAGGTTTGCGAAATCCTACATTTCGCCAACGTTTAGCGACATTTTGCAAATCGCAAATTCTTTGCGTTAGATATTATATCGGAAACCGATAGAATTTTGAGTCGATTTGCTAAGTTGTAGCGTTGATGAGTTTGTTTCAAAAAGTTTCCGATGTTAGTCTTATCGCAAATTCGTAGCGGCATCCTACACATCGCAAAACGTTTGCGTTAGACGTTATATCGAAAACCGATAGGTTTTTGAGTCAATTCGCTAAGTCGTTGCAATGTTGGGTTTGTTGCAAATAATTTTCGATGTATTGTGAATCACAAATCATGTATAGAAGACATAATAATCGGAAATGTTTTGCGATTGTTTCAGTTTTGGGAGTTGCAAAGAGCTTGTGATTGTACGGGTGCGAAGTTGAGGGTTTCGCAAAGGCTTAAGAGTTTGCGAGGAATTGTTGTTTGGAACTGCGGGTTTTCGAAAATTGTTTTCTTTGTTGTTTGCGATGATATTTGGATCGCAATATGCCCCTCTTTTGTTGTAGTGAAATGACAACCATTCATAGATCGCAAAAAAAATCAACAAAATATATGTTCATTTATTGACCCACCATATAAATATTATCATTTACAAGTAGTTTGCAATTAATTTGGTCAACCTTGTGCTCTTATCATATGTTGCCATGTGTCATTAATTTAATTTTTTAATTATTATTATTATTATTTATGAAAATTTGAAATAATTTAACATGTTTAATTTTTATGTTTAAATGGTTTAAGAAAGTTCATTACATTTTGGGGAAGTTTTTTTTTCCTTACGAAACAATCATGTTGAACTTAGTGCCACATTTAATTTGTTGCTACTATTTAGTGTTTTCCATTAAATTGTAATTTTTATAATTAATAATTATTACTTTTTAAAAAATATTTTTTTATTCAAAATATTAAATCTTGGTGTAAAATTTCATGTTATAATAACATTTATTTTTTCAAATAAGTTTATATTGGTTATAAATTAAATAGTTTATTTTATTTCAATTACTTTAATTATAGTGAAATTTTATTGTAACCTATTACTCTTTATAATTATTTCATTACGAACACATTTACTCTCTTATCAATGTGAGAAGTAGCAATTACATACGCATATGTAGAACTTTTCATTCATTATTGCTTTAGTTGTTCATAATTATAGTATACGTTTTGGGTCATATTTCCTTTTTTCTTTTGTCCTCATATATCATGTATGTCCCTCTAGTTTTGTTTAAATTTTTATAAGCAATATTCATCTTTCTATCCATAATTAAAATTGAATTCATTTTATTGCAATATATTTTCAATTGATTACATCTAGTTTCTACATCTAGACAATCTTGATTTTGTCCCACACTTGTCATGGTTTGGTGGCAATCCAATCATCCATTGGTTCACATGTGGTTGGAAGATTTATTTTTGTCATGTTGTGCGACCTAGGCCTACCCTCTTGGTTTTGCATACTCCTTGATACAAACATTGGGACAATTATATTCCTCACACTCTTGCATTAATTATTTCCACAAACTAAAAGTCGATATTGGAAAAGAACATTAATTGACTCTAGCTTCTCAACAATGTCTTGTTTTGTTTCCTAGACGTTCTCAAATTCTTACAAAAAAAGGATAATTATAGTTTTGTTGACGGTCCTCACTTGTAGGTGTGCTTGCAATCATGAACATATGATGGTGACTCGCATTCCTCTTGATGTCATGATTCGACAGTGATTATGGTTTTTAACTTGCAACATTCCTTATTTGAGCTTTTCGAACCTTCTCTTTTTCAAATGCCGATTGCAATGGTGTTTTTGGCTATTTTTCTTCTTCCATTGTGGTTCCTTTTTCCTTTTCCTCTGGGGTTTCTCCTTTTTGTTAACTAGTGTGTCCCGGTTTGCATCATATTTTAAAATAAGCAACTCATACTCATTGTCGTTTGGATCATTGTCATTTTCAAGCCATTTTTGGTGTGAGGTTTCTATCAATGAATATTGGTTTGCTATGTTCATCCCCAATAGATATTACACTTTGTGTAATAAATAGGTCTTGTAGTTGTGGTTTCTCAACTCAATTGGCCACAGATTATCATCAAGAGCTGGTTGCAAGTTGTTCATGAAAATATGGTCGAACATCCATATCACTGTGGCATAGTGATTTTGTATTCTTGCATGTTATTTCTTGATGCCCAATATCCCACTTTAACACTGTAGTCTACATTTATCACTTTCATTTGTCTCTAAGCCACTGTTAGATATAAATCCAAGTCTCAAGGAATTTTAATATACATTCTTACAACTCCAAAATTACATTTGCAATGAAAATTTATAATGAAGTTTTTTTGTGTCCCCCATGTCTTTTTTTCATTATATACAATCATTGAAAATGTTTGTATCCATTTTATTTTTAGCATTTTCTAATGTTCTATTATTTGATCAGTTAGTATTTTACTCATCAATGATAGTGGATATTTTCTTGTTGATCTTTGATAATTAGGAGATGTTTCAAAATGTGCACCTTAGTGCCAATTCTTCTTTTAGAGATTGGACGCCACTTTCATAGATTTTTAGATCTTTAATTCTGAACACATTTATTTTCTTCTCATTTCGAAAAATACCAATTACAAATGCATACACAACATTTGATTCAATAAATGGAAAAACAATTGCATGTGTATTAATTGCCACAAAAGCAAATATTTGCTTATCAATTGATGTTCTAATGTGATTGTTTGTTTCAATAGTCACTATGGATTTGTTTAATGTTCAATGTTAACCCTTTTTTTTTAAAAAGTTAATATTTTGTTTCTAAGATCAGATAATTTGAATATTTTTTTATTATCATGTTTCTTGAACCACAATGTGATGGAAATGATCAGATTTTGGTTCCTCCATCATTTGTCGACATGTCTTTCTTTTGATTGTCATACAAGTCTTGTGGTTTTGGGGTCGGCCCTATCATTTGACAATCCACTGGTTGTTTTAAAACTTTGTTCTTAAGTTCATGTGGCACCCAAGCTCACTATCTTAGAATTGCATACAATCATTTTCAAGGTTTCATGAACTTTGTTTAAAGCAAGTTGCCAAACGTTACCAAATCTTCTATTAACAAATTGTTCAAGAGGCTTGGAAACTTTCTTTTTTTTGGAAACGGCTTTTTCAAACTCGCATGTTATTTGAAGAAATACATGGCATGTGTAAACATCACCGAATTGTAATATTTCATATCCTCCTGAGAAATGCGTACAACATGTTTGAGCAATTCAAGATATTTTTTGTTTATTTTCACATTAGCCCATTGTCATGCCACCCATTTATCTATTTTGTCATTGACCCTTTTCATTCCAAGTTCCCCATGTTTTGATTTTGAGAAAATGCCAAAGGGGGTCTAGTCTAATATCATCTCTTGGATATTTCAATGTTTTTTTTGTCATTTCACATATTTTATCTAATATGTTTGAGATTAATTTGTATTCAATCATTGATTCGAAAATGTTCAGTGTGACATTTGGTGTTGATTTTCTTTTTCATGTTATAGATAAAGGTTTCACTTTGCAAACATGTTTTAGGGGGTAGAAAGGATGTAGTTAAATAGTAAGGGTGGAGTAAATGCAAATTCAAGTTAGATCGGGGAAATTAGTAGTAGAGGGGGAAAATGCAATTTGATTATACAAGTAGCAAGAATGGTGCTAGATGCAATATGTTGAGATTGTGAATGAAAATAACAAATAGCTTGAAATGTTATAAACAATGTAAAGTGTTAATGGCTACTTGGTATTATTTAAATTCCTAATGGGCACATGCCTTTTTGTGGTGAATATGTAGTGTATACATCCCCACATACCTCCTAGTGGGTTAATAGGCTTGTAGTAAAATATAGTTTTAATTTCTAATGGGCACGTGCCTCTTGGTGGTGAATGGGTAGTGTACGGATTGGCACATACCTACTAGTTGGTCAATAGGTTTATATGCCATTGAATTGGATTTAGCTAAAAATTCTAAATGGTTTAGATTTTGCAAAAATTCCTATTAAAATATATGTAGTATAACTTGAAGTATTTCCTAGCATTTCATGTGTTGTATTTTTCAAGATAAAATCAACATGAAATTATTCCACCCTTTATGAGTGAGATAGTGGGTCATCCATGATTTCTCATAAGCTTGGCATCCATCTTCTATAAAAGTTCATCCATTTTTCATCCAAGAATATCATTCATCCATGGCCATGTGGTAAAATATTTATCATCCATGATGATGGTAATTTATCATCCACGGCCATGTGGTAGAATATTCTTCCACATCACCAAATATTCCATCCCATGTGTCAAAAATTATTTTGTCAATGTTAGCAAGATATTCCTAAAAAGATTTGCTTGGGCTCACTTGTTTGTGCTCACGTGTTCACACATTCACAAGATAACATTCCAACCTACTTTCCTCCAAATCTCCTTCAAGAACTTTGTAAACAGAACCCCCTTTACTCTTGCGAATCATCCTTAAGTAACCAAAAACAATTATAACTACCTTGTTAACTATTCTTATCATTAGGTGTTGAAAAATTTAAAAGACTCACAAATTTTTTCAAATGATCTCCAATATGAATGTTTGAAGGATCAATCTTATAGCCCTTGGAAAGATTTTTACAATGCCATGTTAATCACTTCAATTATAGTTTATTTGACCTCTAAAATTGCCAAAATTGTGAAGCCTAATAGTCAATTCTTATATTTTGGTAGGCAATTTCGGTACATAACTTGGTAAGCCATTTTGCTACTTTGGTAGGTATTTTATTTGATTCCTTACATTATCCTAATCAAAATTATCCTTTCAACATTTATTTTTTCCTTCTATTACTAATAATTTCTTCACCTAACAAATACAATCATAATAGGAGCGAATACCCTTGGAACTCCATTTTCATGCCTTGCTAGGCTTGTTGACTCACTTGGTATCATAAATTTTGACTTAAGTTTAGGCACCTACAAGCTAGGTCCCATATCCAATGATAATTTCTTCCTACCATGGCTCAATGATTCCCTAGTGGGCAATTCCATTGTCTTAGAGAGGGAATCATTGTCTTCATTATCAAATTCCATGGCATTTTATCTAATCATGAACTTGTTGTCTATGCATGGCTCCCTTGTGCCTGCAAATGTTCATGCATGAAGTCAACCCATGAATTAATTTTTAGATTGATGGACTTGACAATTTCCCTTCAAAGGGCAAGTATGATTTGCCTACAAATGAAATGTTCAAGATTATCAACACTATTGCGTGTTGTGTCCAACATGGAAAAAAACATTGTGAACAACATGACCACCCAATTGTCATTTGGTGTGGAAGGTGAACTAGGAAATCATGGCCTAAAATTGGTGTCATCTTGTGAACCACAATGTCGCCACAAAACCTTTTTGGGTCCTTGGTAGGCAATTTTCACCAAATGTTGAGAAGTATGGTCAACCCTTGATCATGAACCCAATTTCAAAACAAGCATGTAAGTGAAACTCAACCAACAATTAATTTCATGGACAACCTTAATACTAGGTTATCTCCAAGGTTATCCCTAAAAATAATGTATTGAATTCAGTATCAAAATAATCAAATGTGTGAATTTAAGCAAAAGTTAATCACTAATTCACAACTATAGTACTAGAGAGAAACCAAGCTTAGCTTGTTTAAATCAATATTATAAACCTAGATTCAAAATTAGAATAATTAGTAAGTAGCCAAAAGCTCATTAATTCAAAATTCTATTATTAAAAGAGGCCAAGTATATCTTTAAAAGTACTAAGTGATTAAATTAAAGCTTGAAAATAACCAATCAACTAAACACACTACAAATTCAACAAATTGTAATTAACACATTCAAGCTTAACACTTTGTGTGTGAGCATGGCAACATAGTTTTATTCAAAGCCAAGGTAGGATCTAATGCCATAAATCCCCCATTTCTATGTTTGTGACACATGGTTCCATGGCATTTGAACTCACCAGGATGCATGGAGCCAATTTTTTGGTGGATTACATAATTAATCATGAGTTGGAAAGTCCATTTACAAATCAAATGTGCCACTTCTTGGAAATTTTTTTCACATGTCACCAAGTTTGACAATTTTGTAATGGGTGTAGTGACTACAATACATTCCATTGATTTGTGAATAGTTGAACCTACCATGTTGCCTATGTCACTTAAAGGTTTAAACTAATTTCACCATATGGTTACCAATTTGTACATAAGACCAACAAAGCCACATTTACTTATGTGAACATTATTGTCTAGCACTTAATTATTTTACATAAATCAAGTTCAAGAACTATGCTAGACCATAGAGTATTGTTTGAGACTTGTGACCTTGGCCATTTGCCCAAGGAATCATTGTCCATTGTTTTGGCCCCTTCATCCTACAATGTTTTTATGTGCTTATTATTCACTAAGAAACCTTGGAATTGACATTGTCAAAGCTTAAATATCTTCAAAATGTTGTATCACTTAACATCATTTGGGTTACCATGGTGCCTTTTCTAATAACATGTAGTTTGGGGTCAAAGAAGGACAAGATTTGGATACACTAAAATATGAAGAGAAATATGAAGGAGAAGATCTACGTTGATGTTGAAAATTATTTCATATGCCTTGATATAAGTTGATTGATTTTATTGTTCCATTGAATGGTGAACATTGTTTTTTGAAATGTTAAATGTAGGTCTACAAGGGTTGAAGTACAACCTAGCACAACAAAGACAAGTATACTATCTCTTCATATCTTTTTTTAAAATTATGGTAGACATGTTTCAAAAACATATATTTATCTTAGCATGTGTTTGTTATATTTAGCACTAGCAAATATGTCCCAAAATGGATAATTTCTCTTTCCTACAATTCAAATGTAAATTCTTAGATAAGAGGATCTCCACATATTTTAGTTCATTCTTGAAATGAAATTACAACAAATTCAAATTTTCTCATAATTGTGAACTATTTCTTTAGAAAGTACTATGTGCTTGAACAATATATTTGACAAGATTTCAATAGTTATTTTTCTAAAAGAGACTGCATATATGAAATGGTGAAATTTATCACGTAAATTGATTTTTGTACTTGGGAACGTATGCATTCTTTTAGTGGGATGGAAACGAGGTGCAAACACTAATCGGTGCCTTTCTTTCACTATGCCAAAACATGTTTTGGATGACTAAAAGATTTATTACTAATGCCCATTTCTAATCATGTAGTAAACTATGGAGAAATATTTGCCTAGTCACTTTCTTGTAATAATTACTATGACTAATGATCATAGTCAAATGGCTATATGACTATAGTAATAAATGACATGAATATATAGAAATTTATGGACTTGACTATAGTAATTATAAGGTGTTTAAACATAGTTGACTTCTTTTCTTGTTTTAGTTGACTAATTTTAATTAGTGTTTTTTTTAAGGATTGTGTGATATAGTCGAGCTGGCAATTGTCCTTAAAGTAATTTGGGTACATTCTAAACATGAAAATATAATAAATATAATATTTTGGAATATTTTCAAGGACATGTTGAAACTTCTCAAAATTTTTGATAGATTTGGGCCATTTTTTCATGAAGAATCCTTAATTTGTGTAGGTCATGATCAAATTTTCCATGTTGAATTCATGATCAAATTTGCACAAATTGGGTTTTTATGACCATCTTAAAAGGGAAATATACAAAGAAAATAATTTGGTTATTAAAAAACATATTTTATTCCATAATAAATATCAATAATTAATAACCAATTATTTTATAAATATTTTGCAATCATCTAATTTGGCCCAACAAATGTGAAAAAAAAATTAACATCTCACTAGGAGTCTATTTTGAAAACAATTATTTTCAAGTGCATTCAATTTATGCAAGAATTTTTAACAATGTGGAGCATAAAAAAAATTGAGTTTTCAATGTGTAGTCATTTTACCGATAAAATTAGGCAATTCTTTCAACTTGGAACATTCAGAAAAATCAATTTTTTGTAGTTTAATCAATTCATTGGTAGATGTAGGCAAATCCTGTAATTCAAAACACCTTGACAAATCAAGTTCTTGAAGTGTGCTTAATTGACCAATTGATGTAGGTAATTCCTCCAACTTGTAACAACTTCGCAATTTGAATCTTTGAAGTGCATTCAATTGGCCAATAGATGGTGGCAAAGTTTTTAAATTAAAACACCATGCTATATTTAATTCTTGTAACATATATAGTTGGCCAATAGATGAAGGCAATTGATTCAACATGGAACACCATGACAAATTGAGTTGTTGAAGTGCATTCAATTTTCCAATAGATGTAGGTATTTCTTTCACTTTGACACACCATGACAAATTGAGTTCTTGGAGTCTCATCAATTCACCAATGGATATCGGCAACTTTTTCAATTTAGAACACCATGATAAATTGAGCTTTTGGAGTGCATTCAATTGGCCATAGATGTGGGTAGTTCCTTCAACTTGAAACATTTAGAACAATCCAATGTTTTAAGCTCACTGAATTGGCCTATAGAAATAGGTAATTCTTTCAAATTCGAACACCAAGATAAATTGAACACTTTTAATGAATTTAATTGGCCAATAGATGTGGGCAATTCCTTTAATTCAGAACAATAACACAAATCCAACGTTTGGAGTGTAGTCAATTGGCCAATAGATGTGGGCAATTCCTTGAGTTGGGAACAATCAGACAAGTTCAAGGTTTGGAGTGTGGTCAAGTGGCCAATAGATGTGGGCAATTCCTTGAGTTGGGAACATTTAGACAAGTTCAAGGTTTGGAGTGTCGTCAATTGGCCAATAGATGTGGGCAATTCCTTGAGTTGGGAACAATCAGACAAGTTCAAGGTTTGGAGTGTGGTCAAGTGGCCAATAGATGTGGGTAATTCCTTGAGTTGGGAACATTTATACAAGTTCAAGGTTTGGAGTGTAGTCAATTGGCCAATAGATGTGGGCAATTCCTTGAGTTGAGAACATTTAGACAAGTTCAAGGTTTGGAGTGTAGTCAATTGGCCAATAGATGTGGGCAATTCCTTGAGTTGGGAACATTTATACAAGTTCAAGGTTTGGAGTGTAGTCAATTGGCCAATAGATGTGGGCAATTCCTTGAGTTGGGAACATTTATACAAGTCTAAGGTTTGGAGTGTAGTCAAGTGGCCAATAGATGTGGGCAATTCCTTGAGTTGGGAACATTTATACAAGTTCAAGGTTTTGAGTGTAGTCAATTGCCTAATAGATGTGGGTAATTCCTTGAGTTGGGAACATTCAAACAAATCCAACGTTTGGAGTGTAGTCAATTGGCCAATAGATGTGGGCAATTCCTTTAACTCGGAACAATAACACAAATCCAACATTTGGAGTGTAATCAATTGGCCAATAGATGTGGGCAATTCCTTGAGTTGGGAACATTTATACAAGTCTAAGGTTTGGAGTGTAGTCAAGTGGCCAATAGATGTGGGCAATTCCTTGAGTTGGGAACATTTATACAAGTTCAAGGTTTTGAGTGTAGTCAATTGCATAATAGATGTGGGCAATTCCTTGAGTTGGGAACATTCAAACAAATTCAACGTTTGGAGTGTAGTCAATTGGCCAATAGATGTGGGCAATTCCTTTAACTCGGAACAATAACACAAATCCAACATTCGGAGTGTAATCAATTGGCCAATAGATGTGGGCAATTCCTTGAGTTGGGAACATTTATACAAGTTCAAGGTTTGGAGTGTAGTCAATTGGCCAATAGATGTGGGTAATTCCTTGAGTTGGGAACAATAAGACAAGTTCAAGGTTTGGAGTGTAGTCAATTGGCCAATAGATGTGGGCAATGCCTTGAGTTGGGAACATTTATACAAGTCCAAGCTTTGGAGTGTAGTCAATTGGCCAATAGATGTGGGCAATTCCTTGAGTTGGGAACAATCAGACAAGTTCAAGGTTTGGAGTGTGGTCAAGTGGCCAATAGATGTGGGCAATTTCTTGAGTTGGAAACAATCAAACAAGTTCAAGGTTTGGAGTGTAGTCAATTGGCCAATAGATGTGGGCAATTCCTTGAGTTGGGAACATTTAGACAAGTTCAAGGTTTGGAGTGTAGTCAATTGGCCAATAGATGTGGGCAATTCCTTGAGTTGGGAACATTTATACAAGTCCAAGCTTTGGAGTGTAGTCAATTGGCCAATAGATGTGGGCAATTCCTTGAGTTGAGAACATTGAGACAAATTCAACGTTTGGAGTGTAGTTAATTGGCCAATAGATGTGGGCAATTCCTTGAGTTGGGAACAATAAGGCAAGTTCAAGGTTTGGAGTGTAGTCAATTGGCCAATAGATGTGGGCAATTCCTTGAGTTGGGAACAAGACAAGTCCAAGCTTTGGAGTGTAGTCAATTGGCCAATAGATGTGGGCAATTCCTTGAGTTGGGAACAATCAGACAAGTTCAAGGTTTGGAGTGTGGTCAAGTGGCCAATAGATGTGGGCAATTCTTTGAGTTGGAAACAACCAGACAAGTTCAAGGTTTGGAGTATGGTCAAGTGGCCAATAGATGTGGGCAATTCCTTGAGTTGGGAACAATAAGACAAGTTCAAGGTTGGGAGTGTAGTCAATTGGCCAATAGATGTGGGCAATTCCTTCAACATTGAACATAAAAATAAATTTAACTTTTGGAGCGCATTTAATTGTCCAATAGATGCAGGTAATTTTTTTAGGTTGGAACATTGAGACAAGTCCAACTCTTGGAGTGCAGTTAATCGGTCAATGGATGTAGGTAACTCATTTAATTGGGAACAATTGCATAATTTGATTTCTTGAAGTGTATTCAATTCACCAATTGATGGAGGCAATTCTTGTAATTCATAACACATGACCAAATGAAGTATATGTAAGTGAAAGAAATAAGTCAAATTAAAAGGCAACTCTTTCATATTGCATTCTTGAAGGTGTAACCATTTTAATTTATTTTGATTTTGTTGTTGAATGCAAACCTTTATAACACTTGATGAAGTTTTTGTCATGGTAAGCAACTTGAGGTTTGGTAATTCTTTTGCAATTTGATGTGGTAGTGAACACTTTTCTTCACATCTTGTTATTGACATGCCTTCAACCTACCACAATGAAACCACACAACAAAATTTAATGTTTGATGTGATGAAATACATGTTTAGATAATTGTTATATATCTAAATGTAAATACACATGTGTAGTAACATATTTTAATTCATTCCTATGTGTGTTTTAAATGTTTAAAAAAAAAAAAAAAAGTCCCAAAACAAGTAAGTGTGTTAACAATTCTAGTATCAAATCAAATTGATTAAAAATTGTTAGCATATAACTTACCTTTTTGTTTGATAAAGGATAGTTTGGTTTTTGAGGGTTCCATATAAAGATTTGACTCCTTTGCTCCATTGCAATTTTTTGTCCCATGTCTTTTAATTGTTCATGCATATTTAGGTATCCGTCTTCTGTAATTTTAACAAGGGATCGATCTTTCAAATTTCGTAATCCAAGACGGGGGGATCGATAAGTCGCTATACGGAAGATGGTATTTGTTTCATAACCATCAAAAAAACAAGCAATATCTAAAAACATATTTTTTTCTTCCTCTTCCAAATCGTCATAACTAATTTTTAATGTGTTCCAAAGCACTTCATTTTCCATACCCCCTCCTAAAGCTTGTGCAACACTCAATCTCCACAAAGCTTCATTCCAAATTTGTAAACAATGTTTAGTGTTCAAAAATCGACCCATCACTTCAATACTCAAAGGTAATCCACCGCAAGCTTTCACAATAAAATTAGTGTATAAATTATTTGACGAAGAAGATAAGGGACATTCTCTAGCTCAAATGTAGATCTTAAAAACATTATGAAAAATGAACATGTCATGAAAATTAAAGTTGATAATTTACCTTCAAGCAAATTTTTAAACATTCCACTAACTTAAAATAACTTGGGTGATCCTTGGTAGGTGGCCTACAAATTGTGAAATGATTTACATCTTCAACCATGTAACTGTTGGCACCTGCCAATTGTTGTGATGATGCATATGGCACTAGCATTCCCTGTATCAAAAAAATTATATGAGGTCAAAATGACACAAATTTGTGAACTTATGGCATCATAATAAATAATGTTATAAATAATAGTGATAAATTAAACATGTTAATAGGCAAAGAAGAAACCTAAATACATTAATATGAAAATCTTGCAATATATATATATATATATATATATATATATATATTTGATCATATCAATGAAAACAATCTAAAAACTTTCGATTGCAAAAAGAGTTGTGTGCAAATAATCAAACATGGAATGGTCAATACGCAAACTAATGAAACTTGGACTAGTGTTTCTACAAAATTCGTTTAATGACCTTGTGAAATATATGTATCCATTTATTGTAATTTTAATGGCATATCAGCATATGGCCAAAACCAATATGAATATAAAAAATATAACATAAAATTTCTTGAAATAACTTGAAGTTGAAGATTAAACAAAACAATTGCATTAAAAGCTTACCCATTTTTCTTTAAGAGCTTGTCCTTCACTAAATGCATAAATTATGAGGTCTTGGCTAATGGCATTTTCGAAATCCATTGAAAGTTCTTCCATTTGTCGATTGAATGATGTCGAATTTCTCAATAGGCTTGAATGATATGTTAGTTTCTTTTTCATGGTATTGATTTGTTGGCATTTTCAAGAAAAATATTTAAAAAACCCTTCATTACCTCCAACATGTGGCACTCCATAAAATATTATCCCTTTCAGATTTTCCAAAAACCTTTTGCAACTTTTGTTCATAGTAGCATCATTCAAATTAATAATCTTGTGATGTATATGTTGTTGGACTTCAACCACCAAGCTTTTGAGTACAAAACCTCCAAAACTATAACCAACCAATACAATTGGGGCGTTGCAAAGAATATCATACCTATACAAAAAAAATGTATCAATACAACATTTGACCAACTTGCATTGCTTCAAACAAATATCTACTCAAAAAGACAATGTCAAAACTATACATGAAAATAGCAAGAGTTGTGACTAACCATACAACATATTTGCAAATATTTCATTATAGCAAATAGTTGTGTAAGAAGAAAACTTTGACTAATTACATTTTGTACAAGTATCAAACATATTCACTTGGTTTCTACTTTTCAATTGTGAATCCCAAGTTTGCAATTCTAACATAGGATGGGAATTATTTACTTTGAAAAGCTTTGTACAAATAATTAGTAGATACATTTCATTGTTATTCTCATTCCTCTCAACTTGTCTTTAACACATGTCCATATAAATACCTAGCCATGTCTACATGAAATTTCCATCAAGCCTCCAACAATGTACTTAAACATGCAAAAAAAAAGTTCACATGTAGTCATAATATGCATTTTATGCATTGTAATTATTGGAAAGTTTACTAAGACTATCATGAAAATGTGTAATCGTGTGATAAATAATGAAAATATTTTTGTTTGGATTTTGGCTAGAAAAATGATGGGAAGTTTATTTCTCAAGCATGATCAAATGGATGTAAAACATTGTTAAAAACCCCTCCATGGTTTTTCTCTAAAAGTTTGGTTTGCTACAATAATAACAAATCATATTGCAAGAAGTATCTACATGGGAGGACTATGTTGGTTGGAACTAAAGCTTGAACCTTGTAGCATTAACATTTACACAACCACACCCCAATTTGGTTGGAAGAATAAAAATGAAAACATGTCATAAATGTTCAACACAAGCTTTGACACCCATGCCCATTACAAGAATTTTAAACATATAATTAAAAACACTTAAAAAGGAGACTCATATATAAAACAATATGTACCAACAATTTGTATGTCTAAAATTCTAATTTTTTGGAATGCACACGATTAATTTGGTTAAATGTTCAATGGAAGATATTGCAAAGGGAATTTGGGAACTTTTGACATACCTTGATGTCACAAGACTATGAATGAGGTTTTTGCCAATATTTGTAACATTATTATGAACACCCATAAGATTAGAATCATATGATAAAGAGAGAATTCGAACATTATTTCCCATGTCCTCAAGTAGCCACTTTTCTGGCCAAAATACGGGCTCGGTTTTTCCATTAGTGGTGGTTGATGTCTATGTCTCCTTCCACTCATCATTCCCGAATGCAATGCCATGAAAGAAAATGATGACCAAATTTGGGTTTTGTGAAATGCATTTTGGATTAAGATCATGCACTGGAATTATCTACACATTGGAACACAATGGTCAATATATTTTTAGAATTCACATCAATGTAGCATTCATCATTATCAAACACCATAAAATGAATATAAAATCATCAATTTTTGTACGGATAATAGTCATTTGAAGATAGATCAAATTAAACAAAAAAATATATATTTTGAGAATTCATCATTTCTACCTTGATTATCAAGGTACCTATTGTTCAACATGTGTTTCTTGCCATACTCATGATTACTATGTAATGTTGAATTTTTTTCAAATTTTAAAACATGGTTCAACAATTTTAGCAAAGTAAATAGAATTTGAGTTCCCCAAACCACAAAACTTAGGTCCTTAGTAGATGTATGCATATCCTATAATTTTACAATCATATATCAATAGGCCTTAATTCAAAAGGCATACTTTGATAATGTTCCACTATATTTTGGTTTGTCCATCATCTATAAGGGGAAAACCAAAGAGAAGTTTGCATAATCTTCCCAAAGAAAACAACTATCTTAGGTTAAACTTCATTCAAGAAAGCTCAAGAAAAAAGCTATTGCAAAGAAAGCTTGGCATGAAACCATATTTTCATTACGTCTTGATTCGACAACCATATTTTAATAGTCCTTCATTGTAGTCTAGTTTGTCCATCATCTACAAAGGAAAACCAAAAATGAAGGTCCTTACACAAGAAGATATTTAAGTCAAAAACTCAATCAAAACTTTAAAAAGCTTGATATTTAATTAAAAAGATCATCACACGAGTTTATCATGGAAAAAAAATTCATAAGTCTTGAGTCCACAACCATAAGTTGATACTTTTTCATTGTATTTCGGTTTGACCATCATCTAGAACAAAACAACCAAAGAATAATTTGCAGATTCTTACGAAAGAAGATAGTGATTTGAAGTCAAAACTCCATCTAAACTCAAGAAAGCTCAAGAGAAACAAGATTGTTAGAAAGATAGCTCATGAAACCTATAGTAAAACCCCACCATCTTGATGCTACCGAGAGAGAGAAGGGGCCCAACCTCAATGGGTTCCTCAATGGGTTCCAAAGTTGTACGATGTGGGAAAAGAGAACGCCACAAACATTCTATGAGAAAGTGCTGCACTTGGGACAACAAAAAGCGGAACATCCTGATTCCTTCTTGCTACTCTCACAAAACACCAAATCCTTTGCTCTTTACATTATCACCATAAACTCTGATATTCTCTTGCCCCCTTACTCCGTTACTTCCCACTCCATGTTCTCTCCATCTACTTAACTTCGCTTCCACATCTTTCTTCCTCGCTACCTACTTCAACAGTCCCTCTCAAAACATCTTTGCCCATCTCTCTTTAAGTTTCCATTCTCGCAAACTCTTGGAGCACGCCTGTGACCTCCCTCTCTCTGAAGATAGAGTTTGTGAGGTCCTTACGAACTCCTTTCTCCTTACGTGTCTTACCGAGAATTTCGCCCGCAAATCATCATTGCACACATTTCCTTATCTTTTACTTCAACCCTGCACAGTGGTTAAGGCATATACCAGAGAGATATACCAGACACGTTCTAGCAGAGACGTCGTGTGACACACGGCTGTTTGAAATCAGCGCACATGGAGCATGACCCCACGTCATTTTTAGGATTTAAAAAAAAGCCAAAGTGGCGATCATCCATAGTAAGATGTAGCAAAAGTGGCGATCTTCTCTAAGAAGATTTAGCCAAATCTGGCTATCAACCAGAAATTAAGTATAAATCTTTAATCATCCTTCTATAGTTTTGGCTACTCACTGAAAACCAAATATACGAAAATGGCGGATATTACGTTTTTTTCCCTCTCGCTTCTGCCTACTGAAAACCTGCAAAATCACTTTTTTTTAGAATTTTTAGTTTTTTAATTTCGCTTTTTGTACAAATTTCGCTAGTAAGAAAAGGACCGCCCCACAAGGATGGATGCTCGTAACATTCAGGAAACCTGAGAGGAAGAAGGGAAGGAAAAAAAACAGATATGTGTGTATGGAGAACCAAAAAGAAGAAGAAGATTGTGAACATAAGATGCTGAAGTCTGATTTTGCCTTCTTGAGAAATTTTTTGGCCCCTCTTGAAGTGGACATTCAGAGCTCAGTGTTGTTGCTTTTGTTGCAAAAAACGTTGGATTGCAGTAGTGGAACAGCCTGATTGATTTGTTGATGTTCTGTGTGTATATTTGCCCAACTTCTCTGGCCTGCATTTTGATGAGGGCACATGAACCTACTGGAATTACTAGTTTTCTAGAATGGATGCAATGAAGGTGGTTAGCCTAAGCTTCTTGAGATGTGCATTTGGTGAGCTCAGCATCTGCACAACATTCCTATCTTCTGAGGTTTAAAATCAGTTTGATTGTAATTTGTAATTCATTCCATCTGCACAATGGCTGTGTACCATGTCACTTCCCTTGAATCCTTATACACAAAATGACAACAAAGTTGCAAGCTTTTACAGGCACAGCTTGAAACTACCCCAAATGCAAGATCCAGGAAACATCCGAGATTTCTATTCTCTATTTTTCAGCCTGCCATGGAAGGCTTCTAAAGAGAGCAAAAAAGTAATCTCTTACAATATTAAGAGTAAGATGAAAGAAGCTCTGCAATGCAATGACATTGGGCAGCAACTTACCAATTTTCTTGGTTCTTGTCCAGCGTCAGCTGATTTTTGCCAAGTTATTTAGATTCACTGCTCAACCTCGAGCTCCAGGAAGTTCAAAATATTTATTCTCTATTTTTCAACCTGCTGTTGAAAGCTTCTAAAGCAAGCAAAAAAACTATAATGTCAATCTAAGCATTATCCTCTTAGGTTTTCTTTCTCCTGAGCTATGCCTGTACTTTCTATTTACAGTTTCCTCTCCAGCTGGTCACCTCATAGCTTGACAGAGCCTCACTTATCCACTTTGTTCTTCACGCTCTCACTTTGATCCCTGAATCTCACCATAAGGAACATGACAGCTGAAATAGGGATGATCTTTCTGATAAAAGAAGAAGCTGGCCACTGGCATCTCTAAAAGGGAAAGTTGCTGTAGAAAAAAATGTTAAAAGGAAGCATGGCCCTAACTTTCTATATGTAGAAGAAAACTCATACTTCATTTTGTTGCCATCTCCTGTTCATAGCCATCTTTGGTTGATCTGGATTTCTCTTGCACCAGGGATCGAAGCTAATCAGTTCTAAGGAATCCAAACACAAAACATTTTACCTACCAAAGATATGAATGGTACTGCAAGGAATACCTTGATATGCTCATATTTGGATGTCAATTTCAGAAAATTTGGGCTTGCGCACGAGCTTGGTAAAGGAACTGATGAACTCTCCTATTGAGTTAGGGTCACCTTCTCCAGTTGCTCCTCGAGCTTGCTGTACATTGCCACGCACCACCAACCATTTCAAGCCAGGGCAACCTTTCAGGAGCACCTTAATCCCGTGACAAAATCTGTCATTGGTGTTCTCTACATAGATTCGAGCTCCGACAACACTACCTCTTCAAGAAGAGAACCCCATTGTGACAACAACACCTGGTCAATATTTCCTTTCATGACGTCATAGTCCAGAGTGATGGTAAGGTGTTTCAAGCAAGGAAACACCCAGCCTATGGATTTGAGATGTAGTTGAAGGCCCTTGAACTGCAATTCCTTCAAATTGGGTATTTTGGAAAGGAAATCACGTAATCCTGGCCACTGGGATTTAGCATAATTGAGATGGAGCACCTCTAACATGCCTGTCTTTAGTCCAATGTCCAACTCAGAAAAACATGCATCCTTGATTCTTAATATGCATAAACTCCCTTTGCTCACAAGACCAAAATGCTGGAGGGTGCAGTCCTTCAGCTCAAGGCTTTCCAAAGCCTCACCCTCCAAGATAATGGTATCGCTGTGCCGGTGGATTCAAACTGGAACGCCTTTAAAGTGGAGCTGGTGAGAGAGATCGTCCGCCATGGAACTATGGAAGGGCTCTGGAGAGTGAAAGATTCCAGCTTGGTGCATGCCAAGAGAAGCGAATGGAGGTCTGTTGCCGACACAGTGACCTATCACAAAATAAGAGACACGAGAGAAGGCCAGCTTTGAACAGTGAATTCCACGCCCATTACTTGAATGCGAAACAACTCCAAGATTTCGAGACAACTCATTTTTCCAATTCTATCCAGCACGCTCGCATGTAAGCGACGGGGCCTGATAAAG
This sequence comes from Sphagnum tenellum, assembly GCA_963921925.1. Classification (NCBI taxonomy): domain Eukaryota; kingdom Viridiplantae; phylum Streptophyta; class Sphagnopsida; order Sphagnales; family Sphagnaceae; genus Sphagnum; species Sphagnum tenellum. Next base: position 2,938,828 of record OY998155.1, read on the forward strand.
CTCCGCACCATCAATCCATACCGCAGAATATGAAGAGAACTCCGAGCATGCAAGAGCCAAGAAATAATCACCCCCGCTGAAAATCCTTCTTGGGTCAAAATGTACAAATCTTGCAGACGAGAAGTTTGCAGGATAGTCTCCGTGAACAACATTTCCAAGCGTGCAGTTGTGAGGCTTTTGTACACTGACGAACTCTTCCTACAGTCGCATCTCATAGTTTGCAAGTGATTATGCGCTGCCTCTCTCCACTTCCGACATGTCCCCGAAGCCCTCACCACCTGCTTAACAGCTGCAATGTGCGACAGGATCGTACCAATCACTTGCACAGGAAAGTCTTCCATCCCTTTCGCACGTCTCTTCTCTATCTTCTACATCCGTTTCCCAATTCTCTTCTGGTTGCTATGCTGTTTGAGTCTTCCAGGAACAAGGAGTTGTAACCAAAAAGGAGGAGGGTGTGCAACACTTGTCCTCGGGATACAATGCACCCGACCGACTGCCCTAGGTGACAACACTCTTAACCTGCATAGCTCCTTCTCTAAGCGCAGCTCTCTTGCTTAATCTACGGTAGCCTGCCTAATAACACATTCAAACAAGCCCCTTTGAACCATTCACCACCTCTACAAATACAAAGACAAGACAGCTATTGAGATTAGTATTGAGGACCACCAGATGCACTCAAGATATTGAAGAGATCAGATGCACAGTAGCAAGACAATGAACAACGACAACATCCCAACATAGCCCTTTAGTTACAATTAGCGCTTGAACACGAAAAATGGAGGGATACACTACAACGGGGCTCACAAAATTTGATGAGTCTTTTTCTGTGAGTACTGATCCGGCAAAATAGCTACAGCTTAACAACTCTTACTGGACTGCCGATTAAACAATGTTTGAGGGGCGTTTAAAAAATGGAATGCAACAATGTTTTGTGTTTTTCCGCCCCTTGAAACCTGGCAAGTACCACGAGAAAAAAAGAAAAAAAAATTGGAGCAAGTCTTCACTGTCAATAAAACCTTGGGATTGTGCAAAACCCTTATCGACTAAACCCCACAACCTCAGGCTTTACCCTACACTTGTTGAGCTACCTTCATCTTGAGCTTTTCACCTATGTACCAGCACTAACAAATGCAATCATAAGCTCCAGTGTTTTTTCTGGTGACGAATTTTAGTACAATATCAACCTCCAATTTAAAGAGTAAATTTTTGATATAAATTTGTAAATTTCCTTGTATTCGGGGAAAAAAATTCACCAAATTTTCATGCAACCTTTTCTTTCAGTCTTTTCATACATTTCAACACAGTTTTTAGTACTGGAGCAGTTTTTCTGTCATTTAGAGTTAACTAGGTGGTGAGGGTTTTTCTAAAGCTACTATAAGGTAGTTGCCATAGCTGTTTTTTGTTCAAGATGAAAATTGAATGTAATAAAATGTTTACTTATGTTATTATTTGGAAGATAAGCTTTGTCATAATACAAAATTGTTGTGTTTTTATAACATCATTATATGTAATGAAATATATTCTTTATGCCTAAGGAAACAAGTTTTGTATTATCATGTAAATATGTGTATTGCAATATTTTTCCATCATTCTTGAGCATGGAACTATGAATGTATATAATATATGATCAAGTACTTTTACAAATTAATTTTTAATCACATGTATAACATGTAAAGATTTATATGCACACACTAAGATTATATGTCTCAAAGATTTGTTCAGGTAGATTTGTGTAATTTGGGTACCTATGTTTTGAGAATTTTATCATGAATCTATGTAAAGAAACTAAGGGGCAAGAAGGTTCTACATTGGTCATTGGTTCAAGTTGGAAATATCAAGATTTCATGGATCATAAGTAATTGCATTATTATAATTTGATTATAATATTCCAACATGAATTGATTCTTAATCAATGGACTATATATTGTGAGTCAATTTGTAGAACACTTTGGGCTTGGAATAATATGATTTGTATTGAAAACGTTATGAATTAAAGCATAGGAATGAAATCAATTGATGTTAAATTACCACACATAAATAAATTGCAATTTATTACTCATAACAACATAATATACATAAAACCTAATGCAAATGCATTTTCATATATGGACAATAACTTTGTTTGAGTTTAAAATAGTAACTCCTTGAGCTTTATGATCGATGATAACACAACCCAATATATATATAGTTCATGTGTGTATATATATATATATATATATATTTGTAATTATGTCATTTAATACAAGTTCAAATCTTATATTTCTAAGAAAAGTAGTCATATTTGATACATTTTTACTATTATTAGACTTTATGAATGTAATTATTGCATTGTTCCATTTATTGTTCCTTTTTACATATCAATGTTGTCAATTATGAAAACCAAACTTCAATTGTAATTTTTTTAATTTGTTCAAAATTGGAATTTTTAATCCATCGTTTCATGTATGTTTAAATTAATAAGCATTTATATCCAATAAAACATTGAATATTTCATTTGATGCAAATAACTTTTAAAAGCATTAAGTTATGGTAATTTTCACATTTGTACAATGAGTCCAAAAAATTGTCATTATGTCATCTATGCTTGAAAATAATCCCTCTTTTAAAATTATGCAATGTAATAAAACATCATTGATTTTTGTTTGAGTTGGTTGTCTACATCAAATGAGATTCAAAAATTGTAAATATATTGAATCACTTGCATGTCTTGTTGAAAAATTAAAATGATGGTGAGTCACATTTAACAAACATGGTGTTTTAGATAAATGGCAATTCCTACAACATTTTTCTCCATTAGGATATAGATGTTTACATATTCCTAGAGTTTTAATAACTCATAAACTACACTAGAATTAAAATAGAAAATAATGGATTAAGAACATTTTGAAAAGATATTCTAAACATCATCCAATTATGCATAAAACAATACTTATCATCATATAGATATTTCATCAATCATAATTAAATTTGCTTAAGTTAACATTTCTAGTTTTGAACTTGGTTATATAGTTGTAGTTAAGTATCTTTTTTTAGGTATTTAAAACATTGAGTGTATAACTGCATGTGATGATAACCATAGAGTAATAGCTCATTTGTAGCTAGAAGCAATACCTTTTTTCTTTGTAATTAAAGTTGATGAATCCAGTGTTTCAAAAAAAATATCTTCCAACTTCTAGGATGACCCTGATTTCTGCAAATTTTTTATAATTTGGTTTTTGAAGTTAATAAATTAAAAATGCGTTTCCATTCCCTGATAATTATTAATGTTTCAAATATACCATTGAAAGTATGATGAGGGAAGTTGATAAGAGGGTGAGGTTTTTCAAAATTGAACATGGTAGACCTTGATGGATTTAAGACTTGGTTATAACTTGGATCTCATATGGGTGCAATTTTAACATCTAATTGAATAATTGTGTTTTTTTTTTCATCTTCTAATAAAATTCATGTTGCATATTGATGAAGAAACTTATATAAAGATTCAAGATTTGGTAATAAATATCAATTTTGACATCTTGTACATAATATTGATGTATGTTATGTTTTGAAATGAAATTATTTTTCGAAAGTAATAACATATTGAAAAAAAACCTTTCATTATTATGAATTGGATGGAAATCTATGAAGCTTACCAATTTCTCATTTTTATAAATTATAAATGGTACTAGATTATCTTGTCCATATTGTTGAAATGAATGATGTAAGTTTGGAAATATTCATAAAATATCATGTTCTCAATAATTAGATGGATTACATTTGTAAATGTCAATAGCATGGAATTAAAAAAAATTGATTTTGATAGTAATTTAGTTTGAATATGTGATGTTTTATAATCAATATATTTCATTGCTATAATTTTTTATATAATTGGAATTTGTAAGCATGTTAATGCAATTTTTATTGGTGATATATGTTTGGACATAATTTATGTAGAATTAAATTTCAGTTGCAATGGTGAAATTTTTTTAAAGCCCAAATTAACTACATTATTAACATTTAATTTTATACAACCTTGGGATTGACATTTCATTGAACATTTCAAACAAATGATGTGAACAGTGTGATGATGTAATTTGTAGCACGCTCATATGTGCACCCCACAACAATAATAATGTAAGATGATAAACAACATTGTGATATGCATATCAATATTTATAATATTGGGTCAAACATGGTTGGGGTACTCAAAAGGATTGTCTCTTTTTATATTCATTGGACCCTATCATTTAAACATGAACAAACTTAATGACACATTCATACTGAAAGTTTGATTTGATTCATAGATAGATACATTATAAAGGTATTGTTCTATGCATAGAATGTCAAATTTGAACAAGTTCAAAAATTCCTACCAAGTCCTCAAAAAAAAATTAGAACTTTGTTTCATGAGAAAAAAAAGTTCAAGAATTCATAAGGAATGTCTAAACAATTTTTTTTTGCCCAAGATGTTTATCACAAACACCTTATGTGCTATGGTGTATAAAATGTATGAATGTGGTCAGAACAAAATGCCTTATTGTAATGTAAAAAAATTTAACAAAATCAAATTTCTAGGAATTTTGGCCATTGACGGAACATGGCCCATGTTGAATAAATTTTACTATTTTCACTTTCATAAGTGAAAGCAATAGATATTTAAAAGACTATATAAAATTTGGGACAAAATCATTTCATTTGACATGAGAAAAAAGGTGAAATGTGAAAGAAATCATGGGAAAGGTGAAAAAAAGGGTGAATTTGGGAATCCTTGGAGTGAATCTTACCCCAATCATGCTTATATCCTATTCCCATATTTGATTCATTGTTCAATGCTAGTTTTTTGAAATATTTTGTGTATATAGAAATCCAAATTTGCATTTACCATTATTTCCTTTTTGCATACATCCATTGTGACAATTATGTAATTGTTTGCATAATAATTTTACATACTATTAGTTGTCTCTATGAATTTACTGGTATTCTCATTTAATGTTGTAGATATAGATGCAGTAATTTCATTCATACTTCTTTCAACATTTTCTTTTTTGACCCATATATAAAATAACATGAACATGGACTAAACCATGCTATTGTAATTGATATTAGATAACATGTTCAACTTTACCAATAACACCATTATTAAAAATTATACCATTTTATATAAATTGTTCAAATCAACTATGAAATAAAATTTCACATTCAACTAAACAATCTTTCCATGTCATGTTCATTTGAATGTTTTTGATTAATTCTTCTAATTGGTCCATTTTTGCCCATTTCAATGATGAAATCTCTTTAGATGTGAAAGTTAAAAAAGGAAGCATAACACATTTTGCTTCCATTGTCAATAAGTCTTACAAATGTGATTTATGCCATCTAGGTGAGCTTTGTAATTAAATTGGTAGGTGAAACTTCAATGTATGACTAATTATGTCTGTTCATATAATTGTTGGATTTTGTAATTTTTTTTTCAACATCTTTTTCAAGACATGTTTTTAAAGTATGCTATAAAATCTAAATTGATTGATGTGAATTATAAACAAATAATAAATTAGATTTATATGAAATAAAAGGAAAGAATAACATAATGATGTGATATTTAACATAATAATGTAAAACATTCTTCCATCATATGCACCTTCACCTTGAGGAAATAAAAATAAAAGAAGGAAATTTCTAAAATTATAAAAGGAATATTACTTTATAAACCTTCAATATGTACCTTAAATTGTTCATGAATTTGTGATATATATTTTTGACAAACTTCCAAGTATGAAAAATATTTCCCTAGAGGTGGTGATGATAGTCCTTGCATATTAAATACTAATGACAAACTTTTAATTTCTTCATTTATGAGCATGGATTGAAAACTTTCATGGGTATATCTATAATTTTCAGATGTGTTTTTAATAACATCTAATGACAATATCCTAAGTTTTTTGTTTTCTTTGTTGTTCAAATGTGATAAAATACAATTTGAATAATGAATTGGTAAATTCATTTTTTGTGAAAACATTGGCATGAAATTATTCATTATTTCACCTCTATTAGTTTTTCTTTTTCCTTTTAATCTACCATCCCAACTAAGTAAAGGATTATTTTTAAAACTTTTTTCACTCATTTGTTGTGCACTAAAGTCCGAATGTCTTTTGTTAATGTGTAAACCTATGTCAATCAATGAGAAGAATTGCATGTGTATAGGATGGATAGATAATATTGAAATCATATAATTTGAAAAATAAAGAGCTATGTATGAAATTTTGTATGAATTGTGTTGTTGTTTATCACATTTTGTGCATATATACATTAGTTCTTCATTTTCATATACATTAGTTCTTCATTTTCATTTGTAATATTTTCAGCCAATATACAATTAGCACTCCCATATGGCATACATCCCATAGAAGGCAATATTGGATCATTGTAAATTTTTCTTTCTCTTTTGAAATGATGATAGTGATGACTTAATCTTACAAAATTAGACAGTGCACAACATTTCATATTTGAAAAAGTTTTTTAAATCAGACTTTTCCAATCATTGAAAAGTTCATTTCTTGAATGTCAACCACAATCATATGGTTGATATTGTTGAACATGCCATCTAGCTACAAAATCATAAACATTTTGCTTGTATGTCATGTTGGTGCGTGTCAATACATTTTTCAAATGTCAAAATTTTGGACAAAACCATGAAAATAATAATTAATAAATAACGCATCAATAAACACATAATATTAATACATATGTGATTTTCCAAAATAAGACATGCAATAACCTTTACATCAAAATTTTAATATGAATTCAAGTTATAACTTGAAGGTGTATTAAATTAACAGTTTTAATTTTAAATGGATCAAAGAATTTACATATTATGAATGCTATTCCACAATGGCATTGAATTAAAAATCAAAGTAATTGATATGAACTAAACTTATAGGACATTGAGCAGTTTGCTTCATGGTGAGATTGCAAACACAAACCATGAAAGCTTTGACAAAACATATGTAGGTTACCAAGTTGAAACCCGATGCGAACTCAGTTTCAGTTCATCCAAAACTGAAATTCATCCACAAGTCAGTGGCAGAAGGCTTCCAAATGGATGGAGAGATTGAGGCTGTTGGTTCAAGGTTCACTCATGAGGGCTATTTGATGCCGTGTGCTTGTTAGGGTACGGAGATGCAGTTGAGATACATTGGCAGTGCAGAAAGAGTTCTGAAGCTGTAGCTTTTGTGCTGATCAGTACTCACACAAAAACACTCATCAAGTTTTGTGAGCTGGGGACAGCATTGTTGTAGTGGATCCCTCCGTTTTTGTGTTCAAACACTAATGCTAGTCAAAAGATTGTGTTTTGGATATTTTTGTCGCTGTTGATTGTCTTTAATCTGATCTCCTCACTATCTCAATTGCAGCTTTCAAGACCAATCTCAAGTTCAATTTCAAGACCAATCTCAAGTGCTGTCTGGTCTCTGTATTAGGAGGAGGTGGTGAATGGTTCAAAGGAGATTATTCGAATGTGTTGGTAGGCAGGTTTGTGTAGATTAAGCAAGAGATCCGAGCTTGGAGAATGATCTATGCAGTTTAAGAGTGTTGTCACGTGAGGGCAGTTGGTCGGGTGCATTGTATCCTGAGGACAAGTGTTCTGCACTCTCCTCCTTTTTCGTTACACGTCCTTGTTCCTGGAAGAGTTGAATAATATAGAAACCAGAAGAGAATTGGGAAACAAAGAGCCGGATGTGGAAGATAGAAGAGAGACGTGTGCTAGGGATGGAAGAGTCTCCTGTGGAAGTGATTGGTAAGATCCTGTCGCACATTGCAGCTGTTGAGCAGGTGGTGAGGGCTTCAGGGACATGTCGGAAGTAGAGAGAGGCAGCGCGTAATCATTTGCTCACTCTCAGATTTTTCAAATGCATTTTTTTCATAAGGTTGCGAACTTCATATATCTTTTGCAAATGCATCCATGTCCTTCTAAGGTCTTCAAATTCAACTATATCTAAGAGTAGGTTATTTTTTACTAACGATATCAATATATACATGGTCTTATATCTTCGATATTCCACTTCAGGATTGTTAGGTGGTGCACGAGTCACTAGTATAGAAGTAGGTATTACAGCATTGGGTGGTACATGATCTTGCACTTCAAGGGCAAGATGAGTTCGTCTGATGTTGCTATTTTTTCCTCCTCTGCTGCTACTACTTTTCCCTCTTCTTCTTTGTTAATATGCTCCGAATAGACAAGGCTACGACAACACTACCTACTTGGTATTAGTGTCATAGGTGTGGGAGGTTGAATGGAAAGTGACAAAAAATTTAAGAATTATGTCGCAAGTGGGGCCACCACCTCCCAAACTCTCTTTCTTCGATTGACCCATGACATAGATGATAGTTGATTGACCAAACTAGCTTGTTGGAATTAAGGAAAACCATATTTCTTGACATCGTCAACATTCTGGCCTTTTGTGATAAACTAAATCACAATCAAGTCTAGCTTGGAAGTTAACACTATGATTAACGTAAACACTTACTCTTGTGTTTAAAGCTAAACCTCACAAACAAACAACATGGACCTACCGATCATTCATCAATCATTGCAGAGCTGGACGCACACACATGATTCAAAACAGTTAAGAATTCTTTCGCTCTGATACCATGAAAATTGTGCAGCAACTTTATAGTTCAAAAAACGTGATAATACAAATATGGCCCCTATTGGGCATCCTCTATATATATAGACATACTTACACTTACACAATATACAAGTTCTAAGTCCAAAAAATTAGGAGTAAGAAATCTCCTAGACTAATCTGCATGGGGTGTATGGGTGGTTATCTGATCATGGTTTGATTGGCTCTAGTTATCTCTTCTTTATGTGGCCTTACTATGATTTTCACGTGTAATTTTGGATGTTAACTATATGTAACTAATTGTGAGTGAAATTTTCTTTCTTTCACAATTTACACTTGGAGATCTTTGATTCTTTTTGTTTCGATCACTCTTTGCCTTCCACATTATGTTCATTTCTTGTTTTTTTCATAAACATTTTGGTTTAGTTTGCACATGGACATGTTTACTTTTCTTTCACTTGGATGTTGGAATAGGCTTTTATTTGAAACAGTATGTTCATTTACTAATACTTTCACAAATTGTGTTCAATCAGGTAGTTTGGAACTTTCCACTTGGACTACTTCACTTTTCTTTTGCTCAGTTTCCATTTTTTTTTACATCTTACATCTCATTTTCTTCATTCTTTCACAAAATTATGTCTCTTTGATGCAAATATAATGAAGAACACACTATGTACCAAAATCCTTGCCAAAGGGAAAGGGAAGAAAAAAAACATTGTGCAACAGAAATCATAATGATTAATAATTTGTAATTATTATTCAAGAGATTTTTTCTTTCACCCTTAGGTTCTTCTAATTAACTAGTCTTTCACACAACCAAGGAATAGAACATTGTGAGGTTGCAAATATTTTACAACATTCTTAACGATGTGATAAGATTTGTCCCAATCGCCAAATACATTATAAGCATTGGTCAGACCTAGGTCATGGCCATTTGTTGCTCCCAATGGCCATCATTTAACATCTTTTTTTATTTTTTTACATCATTAAACCCACAAAATATGAATAATTGTAAATATTTTGGGTTGCATTCATGAATCAAGATCATAAGTTTTTAACAAATTTCTCTTAAGTTGCCGTCTAAAATTTATTTTAGCAAGCTACTTGATATATACGTATGGGTTTTCATTTAAACCATTTAAATATAAGATTTTAATCAATATATTTCATCACTTCCTATTATGTTAAGGCATGTTACTTGTTCTTTAATTTAGTAGGCATTAGGCTATATTAAAATCCAGTTTCAAAATTAAACTAATCAATTATGCTCCATCACCTTTCTAACCATGTTAGCCATGGTTCTAACAAAGAGGAAAGTGGTTGTTTCTATTCATTATCAACAAGTTGAAACATTTTTGTGGCAAGAAATTGTTTCACACCTCCTAACTTTGGAGTAGCACTAGAGAATCCGTTGGGCTTTCTTCAATGCTACTTTGATACAATATATCAACCTCAGCTAAGTCAATGAACCTTGGTTTCATCATGTGGATCCTTTAGAGCACAACCATTCAAGAGTTCTTTTAGCTCAGTGCTTGAACAATTGCAAGAATCCCTTGAAATTACATGCAAAATGAATACATCTTGGGTCCAAAGAAAAACCTAAGCTTTTAGGGAAGAAAAGGAGCTCTGCACAAATCGTTGGTCTTCCTTTCACAGTGGATGTTATTTGTCTAAGTCCCAATTAAGAGCAGGTTTCGAGCTATGAATATTTTTACTACCAGCATGTGAATGTCATGACTTTGAATGCAACCTTGCATGTAGCGTCCAGGAGCACCTCATCTTCGTGTAAATCTAATGTGCACCTTCTCCTAGTGCAAATAGGATTGCAGATGAAACTCCCTGCACAGGCTCTTAACCATGATCAAGTGCAAGTGACATCATTTGTGTTTCAATAATTCTACATATTTCAACCCCCTAGAGTTCTGATCATCTCAAAAGAGTTTCAGGGCTTAGGGTAGAAAAGATTTTGTTTGGATCAATTGAGCTCAATTCTTTTAATATGAATTTCTAGAGCTATGGGTTAGAATTGATCGGCTATGGAGGTTGGTTGATTACAGTGCAAGAGGCTGCCTCTACATGAGGATCTCGATTTGAGGAACGAGCTTGGCCTTGACTTCCATTTCAATATACATAGAAAATATACCATCATGATGATGGCTCCTTATGCACAAGAGTTCAACCCTTGCCCTGAAAAGCTGAAGGCCAGCTTAAAACTGGCTTTGAATCCAGAAACAATTTTGGAAGTGACTTATGTGATAAAAATGGTCAGAATATTATCTTGGAACCTAAGTTGCTCCAGCATCTTCAATGACCAGTCAGTCTATTTGTTGGTCACACAAGAAAGGCTTCCCCTGCTTCAGATTGAAATTATTGGGTTCAATGCACAAGTCATGAACTCAAGATGACATGCATTTTGTTTCACACATGAGAGGACAGTAGGTAAATGTTCTAAAACACTCAATGTGCCAAAGATGTACAAATTCCCACACAAAGTACTAAAATACCCATTGTGCCAAAGATTTACAAATTCCACTCAAAATTATGAAAACACCCAATGTGTGTGCCAAAGATGTACATATTCCTTGCAAAGTACTAAAACACTCTCATGTGGCAGAAGAGTTTGGACTATAGAGTACACATGCAAATTGGGTATCAGAATACTCAGTAACACATCTGCTAATCCACCCCCAATATTTTGTTTTTCTAATCATCTATCTATTTTCAAAAGCAACACTGACTTTCAAAATTGCCAAAGCAAAACCACATGGGCTGGCTGCACAACAATTTCTTTAAGTGAAGAGAAATGGATTCATTTCTGTTGAAGGAATAAGTAAATACCACTCTATTAATGTCAAGAGTTTACTGATGTCCTTTTTACAAATCGGCCCTGCATATTGCAAGACAAAAAACACACACACACACACACACCAAAAATGTTATAAATTGCTGGAACTGTGAAATTTGACAAGAATAAAAAAGCCTCAAAGAATCAGTGGTTTTCTTGAAAGAACTGGCAAACAACTGAAGCCAACTTTGACTGGCCAGTTCTCAGATTTCTTGAGAACTGCAGTGGATACATCAGAATTGGTTCTCAGATAGTTGAGAACCGTTGTCTAAATGTGTCAGAACCTGGTCACATTGGGAATTTCCTGAGAACCGGGATTCTAAGATCTCCAAGAACCGCCAGTTATCAGTTCCCCATTTCTGGAACTGCCCAACACTGGTATTGAAAGAAGATGGAGATTGGGGAAGACAAGGTGATGGGATGCTGAAGATGGTGATGGCAGAGATGAAGATGATGAAGATGATGGTGGTGATCATGAAGATGATGGTGAATGTGAAGAGGGTGGTGAAGGTGGTGATGCTGAAGATGATGGTGAAGGTGTAGAGGGTGGTGAAGATGGTGATGGTGGAGATGTTGGAGAAGCTTTGGCATTTTAGGGTTGCAGATACTGTGAAGGGAAAAGAGAGAAGAAGGGGGTCGACTGACCTTCATGCGAGGTCGGCGCTCGGCATTCAGCTTGCGAACTTGGTACCGAATGGTTTTGGAAAACAACCGAGTTAGTCTCTTCTCTTTGTATCTCAGCACACGCGCTTGTCTCCCTACGACTACGTCTTCTCCTGCTGCTGCAATGCCGCCAATTGCAGCAGCTTCAGATCCTCCATGGCTCCGATCAAAATCTGCTTCACCATCCGTCGCCGTTGTTGTTCCTGGCAGCACCAGCTCCAGCCTACGCTTCTGCAGCCCCAGCAGACAGTCCTCCTCCAGGACCTGTCACAAAAACAACAAATCGCATGCATGAAATCCCAAACCCCACAAGAGAAGAAAATCAAGAACAAGAACAAGAACAACTAGTCTTGTGGGGGAGGATCCAAGATTTCTTACAGTGGCATTGGAGTCGACCCAATTCTGAACTTGTCTAGAACAAGAATTCTTTTGGCCGGAATCCATGATCCAGAACGCGTCGCCATCCGACCAGGCATTCAAGACCTCCTGGAAATCCAACCTCAAGCAAGGTACTTGCTGAAGCTCCTCCTTGCTCAGCTCCTCTAAGGAGCATCTCAGAATCTCCTCCGCCTCCTTCTTCACCCTCTCCCGCCGCTCGCCGCGCCCTTCCTGTATCTTTCGTGGTAACCTCGGTAAGAACTTCGCAAAAGGACTTGCGGTCTCATGACTCAATTGCGGAGCCGCAGCAGCAGCAGCAGCAACAGTTCTTACTGTAGCTCCCATGGCTGGAGCTCCGTGAGCTTCATCGCAATAGACTTCGGATTCTGAAGAACCTGGCACCGGAAAATCGAAGTCTAGACCGAATTCATCGCACATTATATCCCTCGGTCCGAAATCCGGCGACCTAAATCCCTCGAACTCTGTCGCGGACTCGAATTCTGTCGAGGCTCCCGATTCGTCAGCTTTGGAGGAGGAAGAGTCTAGCTGCTGCAGCTGCTGATCTTTGGAGCTGCTGGAAAACGTTTTGATCTCTTCCTCCTGCTGCTGCCTGTTCTTCTCTTCTTTGATCTTGACATGAACTGAGGCGTCTTCCACAAGCGAGATTGTGCCATCGACATCGCAGCAGATATCGATGCCGGAATCCAAGCAGCCGCAATCCGGGACGAGGAGGAAGTTCTCATGGTCTTCTGCTGCTGCTGCGTCGTCGCTGCCCCACTGGTCGTCTTCAAGCTGGGCATGCGCTTGCGCAGCTGCTTTGGTCTTGAAGAAGGGCGAGAACCTGCTGGAATCCGAAGCTGAGTTCCGCGAGTAGTAGTGGGCACCTTGGAGAATATTTCCTGCACTAGCAGAAGTCTTGAACCTCGGCGGCGTCGAGATCTCGCGGGGTTCGTCCTCATGATGCCCATGAAGAAGATCTTGCCCTGCGACGGTGATGAATGCGGGAACTTCATGAGCTCCTCCGTGAAAAGAAGAAGAGTAGCTCTTGTGCGGATCGTCGTTCAAGTCCATTGCGTCGCAATCCATGAAATCTCTCAGGGACTCGATCTTCACTTGCACCATCGAGCTCTCGTCTACGGCACAGTTGCTAGACAGTTTCTGGATCTTGCATGGTCGAGGGCCAGCTCCTCCTGCTGCTGCTGCTCCTCGGACTCCTCCTCCTCCGCCGCCAGCCGTCGAGCAAAGCCTTCGTAAGTGGTGAGGATGAGGTCGAGTGGTTCTCGATCTCTTCCGCGACGGGATGGTAACAGCTTGATCTCGAGCTCGAGGAGATGGGTCCAGAACCGGAACTTCGCAATCAGAAGAAGTGGGTGGTACCGCTCGAGCAGTGTAAGCAGCAGCAGCAGCGGGAGATTCATCAGGCTCAGAAACTCCATCGCCATTCTTGGAAGCTGTTTTGGAGGGAATTGTAGAGGACCTGGACGTTGTCGTCGTCGATCGCAGCTTGAACGCTGCTTTTTGTTGCAAGCTTCCTCCAGCAGAAGGCGTGAATCCATGCAGATGGGTTGGTGCGAGACAAATCCTGTCGTGTCGAAGCGCAAGAGTATTCGCTCCGTGAACCGAAGTGTCGCATCTCGCACACAAGTACGCTTCGTCGGCTGCGCAGTACCAGCGTGCTCTCTGTATCCCGCACATATCACAAGCTCGCGTCGCTCTTCCCGCTATTGCGCCCATCGCAGTCGCCTGTACACAGCTGCTGCTACTCACCACCTTGTTCATCATCTTCGTCGCCATCTCTCGCTCCTCCGCACTCCCCCGCACACACTTGTGCAGTTCAAACTCAGCTCCTTCCTACCAACCCAAATTGCAAGCTTCCCAAGTTCTTCACTCCCGAACAAAACCCACAGCACCGCCGCCCGCCTTTCAAGCCATGCATATTTTGCAGTTCATCATCAATATTGAGCTCTCTCCCAGGTGAAATCCAGGCACACCCATGCGAGTGTGTGTGTGTGTGTTTCTCTCTGGGTCTTGCTCGTCTAAATTGAGAATTGTCGACAGATTGTGTGTCCTCTTCTTGCGAGGTAGACAAGTACTTTAATGCTACTGCATCATCATCATCAGCATCCAAAGCCAAGAAAAAAAACAAAACAAAACCCAAAAGAACAAAACAGAATGAAACTACGAAAGAGCTTGCTGCAACGCCGGCAGGCGGTTTGTACAGAAATAACAAGAACCTCTTGTTCTCGAACTTGCAGCTTGATCCCAACACCCCACCAATAAATCAATCAATCAATAATTCTAAGAAGATCTTACGATGAAGATGACAAATACGATGAGGGAGACGATGAAGAGGAAGAATAAGATCAGATTTTCTTCACGCGCAAACCGGAACCCGGAGGCCACAGGCAGAGAAAAGCACCGCACAGTGAAGAAGAAGAAGAAAGGGGGGAAGAGGAAGGAGGGAGGCATACTATCTATGAGTGTACGAGAAGTGGCCTTTTAGTGGCTGCTTCATTTACTGTGCTCTACTATAAATGAGCATTTTAGTGGGTTTTTTCTTTGGGGTACGATGATGAGTGTGCTTTAAGGTGGGGCATTGTAGTGGGTGTTTTTGTAGGTACTGTGCGAGTATACAAAGTGGGCGCCCTTTTAGTGGTTGTTTTCTTTAGGGTACTATGATGAGTGTGCTTTTAGGTGGGCATTTTAATAGTGGGGATTTTTCTTTAGAGTACTGTGTATGATAAGTATGCTTTTATGAAATGGGTGTTTTTGTTCAATAAGGTAGTGAGTGGTATTATATGTGTGCTACGGTTGGAGTGATTTTAGTGGGTGATTTCCTTAGGGACCAGGGTACTCTTAGTATTGAATGTTTGATATGGGACAGTTTTCTATTCCACTGAAATTTTACTTTCAATTGGTTAAACGATATGGTGATTCTAGAGAATTGTGAATGCAAATACCAAAGCTGATTCTGTTCAATTGTGAATGCAAATACCAAAGTTGATTATGTTCAATTGTGAATCCAACCACCAAACTTGGAACACCCTTGACAACATTGTGATTGAAAAGTGTGAAGACTTGGAATCATGCTTCTTGTATTCATCACCATGTAAGGCTTTTTTAAAAGATAACCATTAGGTTGGGACTTCATGATTTGGGCAAAATTTCATGACCTTTTTTTGTATGTTCTTTAGGCTGGCTCTTTGATTCTTTTTGCTATTTCCCTCATTTTTGGAAGTTGGATGTATCCTCTCTTAATTAAAGTTCCCATCTCTGTTATGACATTATTACCATTGGAAAAACTTTATTATTTGGTGAGCAGTGAGTAGTTGTACACATCCATCTTCTATGACTCAACAGACTCCAATTGTGGCTCATCAACTAACTAATTATAGCCTTTTTGTGACCCCCATAACCTAATATTTCTTTCTCAAAACATGATCTTTTGATGATGGTCTTTTGTTTCCTTGAGTGTGACCCTTGGCCCTCCAAAAAACCTGCAACAGAACAAGAAATCTCCCCTCTAGAAAACAAATTTTTATCAAGATCTCCACATTGAAAGTTGTGCCAAAAACTTGTGTTAGAAAGTCTAGTGGTCATGAATCAAATTGGGGTTGGTTTGGTCACTCTCTAGTCATTGCCAATAACAAGAGAGGAGAAGTGGAGCCAATGAAGAAAAATAACTGAGCAAACGTTGCAATTTCCTCTTTTTTTCCCAATTTGTGACATAGCCAAACCGGTGATCATCCACAAGAAGATTTAGCCAAATCTGGCTATATAAGAGATCTGAAAGTAAAAAACTTTAAGAATCCTAATATACTTTTGCTACCCACTGGACCTTGTTATCCAAAAATTAGGCAATTAATTTTATTTTTGGAATCTGGTGATTTAGGCCCAATTTTTAGCGAAATCCATTTTTGTGTGTCGAATTGTATTTAGGTTTTCAAAGAAAAAGCAAACATTTGTGAAAAATGAAAACATTGGAACTCCCAAACCAAGGAGCCAAAAAAAGCTTGGAAAATAAATCCTCATTTATGGCGATACAAATCCCCACTTCAGGAAAGGGGATCAACAAATGAGCTCAAAATGGGACAACATTATTATTGAAGTCCCGAATTATTATTTTTTGAATCTCATCAAATCCTTGTGCAGCCAGGTCCTGAAATGTTTTTAAGATTTTATTTTATTTATTAAATGAATTTTTAGAAGCAAAAAAATCGCCACTTCCAGATTGGTCGTTAGAATCTGTTATCTTCAACCCTAGAATCTGATTGGCTCCTGAGGTCTTAAGAAAAAGGACACAAGATCACGCTTTTTGATTGGATAAGATCTCTGGCACTTTAGTAACTTACCATCCTACTTTATTTGTTAAAAGAATCTACCAGATTTTACTTTTTACCTTCAGAAAATTTTACCCTGGCCCGCATTCTATCATCTATGCCCTTGCCAACTGAAGTTAAACTATTTGCCCTAAATTCTAACTCAACTTTAGATTTCTCTTATTGCCCTTGTGATCAATGTGTTCATAACTAATGTGCTTATTTGTTCTAGGCCAAGGTTCGATTTTAGATTCTTACAATCTAAATTTTAGAGAATTTTTGATGATAGGGCTAATTTTTTTTTTTCAAAAACTTTGAGAAAATAAAAATAATTTAATTTATGCTGAAGTTGCCATATACTATGATATTTTATACACTTCTATTATAACCTTTGTTTGTATACATATACAGACACAATTAAAAACCAAAATAATTTGTTTTGGAATTAGCATTGTGTAAAATATAGATCATGACCATCAGTTGTGCATGGGAATTTCTTCATTTATTTTTAAAAAAGGAAATTATGGTCTTTTCTATGTGATTTTGCCCTAAACAAAACAAAGCTCAAAATGTTCATGCTCAAATTTGAGAACCACAAAATTTGCAGAAGAGGCCTTTTGTGTCAACTGGAAGTCAGCATTATCTACTTCTAAAATTTATTTTCTCATATTTTTTTTGAAAGTAGATTCATATAAGTGTAATAGAGGGCAAAATTGATTTTTAAATTTTATTTTCATTAAATTTAATGCTATTTTTATTTTTTTTTCATTTGCAAGATACAGGATGAAAGTGGATATCCCTTCTTTTTCTTTTGGTCTACTTTCCCATTTCATCACATTTGTTTATTCAAGTTATGAAAAATAATTGATTGAAGTTATTGAAATTTGAGTATTTTTAATATTGAAAATTCAATGAAATTTTTAAAATCTAAACTTTAGGGGAATTCTGAGTGTTAATTTACAACCGTTGAAAAGCCCTTGATGAGTAAAGGTGCACTAAGGTGATTTGAACAAAGTCATGCAAATTTTAAAAATCTTACAACAAGTTTTTTTCAAAATCCATTATTAAAAAGAAAGACTCAAATTTTATTCCAAGATTAAAGAAAGGAATAAACAATAAACAAAAAGGAAAATCTTTAAAAGAATCAGCTCAAAATGACTCGAGAAGATTTTACCTTTGAGATGCAATGACTGATAATATTTCCAAAGACCATCTTTGATGCTTGTGGGGTGCTTAGTTGCTCATGATATGCACAACACCATTAACTTGAGCTCCCAATAAATTGTCCAAAGAACATTGCAATGCAAAAATGTCCCAAGAACTAAATGAGCTATTTTTGTTTTAAAAATTCACAGTATTGCCACTAATAACCTAATCTTATATACAAATCCCTTGTACTATCTTCAGACTAGTTGTTGTAAATCCTTGGGATGACAAGTCAAAATCCATTTAAACATAAGTCATCCTAGTGTAGCATGTGCTGTTGGCCCAAAGTGTGAACAGGACCTTGATGATAGAGCCCAATTTTGAAAAACAAAAGTTTAACAGTTCAAATTTGCAGTGACAAAAATTACTCAAAATTCAATACTTTCCTCACCTTAGGTCTAAAAATTACAGAAATTTCATTTCTCAAGGGTTTTCCAATAATATCAAGTGTTTGCCCCTACTTCCCTCAATTTTTTTACTTTTGATTTTGTTGAATTTTTTTATTTCATAAAATTAGTCCAAGTGCTGAAGCCTGGCCAAGTACTGGGAGATAATAAAACAAGGGGGCTCATCACACGAGTCTGCCCCTTATTAAAATAGGGAAAATGTTCCATGGAGTTCACAAAATATGAAATCAAGCCATGTTTTCCCAAATACCCAAGAAACTCTGCTTAGTGAAAACTTGGGCTTCCTTATGGTGCATTCACACTTGGTGTTAGGGCTTCTAGTGTTGAGTCCCTTAACATCATGTTAGTCATTTAGGACTTAAACCTAGTTACCATGAAAAATTTATGCTAAGTTTTAACATTCACTTAATATTAAATTATCACTTATTTAACATTGCATGCCACCTAGGATGCCACCTAGATTTTCATTTAATACTGACATAACATCAAGTGTGAATGCACCATAATATAATACTTTCTTATTTCAAGTGACTACAAATGACCACTACATTAAGCCAATCAGTTGTGTACTCCAAACATAGAAATTGGAACAGCCACTACAAACAAATGGGTTGGATCTAACTTAATAAGGGCAAGCTCGTGATTTGCAATGCTTGAAACTCATGCCAGGAATAGAGAATTATCCGTTCACCACTGAATGAAAAAGTTATCCTTTTGACACAAAGTTTGGGGACTTCTGTGTTCAACCAACAAGCACCTAAATTGTGGGACCCAAAAGGGTTGAAGGGAGGAAGTAGATTGGCAACTAGAAAAAGGTCGAATAAGAGAAAAGCGGATTCGTAACTAGAAAAGGTTCAAATGGGACAATCTTATTATTTACGTGCACAACTGGGATGATGTTTAACATCCCCTACACATCTTTTCAAATACAGTTCCAATATGAGTGAAATTGTCTTGTTAAGCTCCATATTCACATTTTCATACCTACCAAGAATTTTTCTTCTATAATTTAGGCTTTTTCATTGTGTCTTCTATTATTCTTAATTATAGAATTTTTTAATATTGAGTTGAAATGGGACCATAATTTCTTAGAAGAAAAATCAAAGAAATGGAGATTAAAAAACCCCCGAAAAAACATTTCCAAAGTTAACTTATTATTTATTTTTTGACATGCTTAATAAGCTTTTTTAATTATCCTTTTTTGAATTTTTTTCTTTTTTATGGAAAGAAATAGGTACCTACCCAGTTTACAAAAGCTTAGGAATTTTAAAGAGTTACTCAAGTGAGCACGGGCTGGGCAGGCCGGCCCGGCTTTTCAGGCATCAGGCCCCAAAAAGGCAAAATCTCGGGTGGGACTCACCCGCCTCCGACCCCACCCGGGCCCCACCCCAAGACGCGACCGTAGCCGCTAGATCAAGCGTGCTGAGCAGGTGCCCACGTACTGACCCCCCATTGGTCCGGGTAGACAGACCTGCGGCTGTCCAAGTATTAACCTTCTGATAGATCCACTGGCCACGTCTTCTCATAAAGGCCGTTAGATTCACCGAGCTGTGTCAGGAAGACAGATCCAAATTCTTACGGACGAAAGCGAACTTCATTCGTAAGCAATTTTGCATTCTGAAGAACCACAAATAACAAATAACGACCAAATTTTTAGAATTGGACGAATGGGGTGCTAGGATTTGGTATAGGAGAAGGGTCTAGCTTTACACCCTTCTGGATTTGAGGCTTCAAAAGCAGAAAGAGTGATTTTTTTCGTTCTTTCCTTTAAAAACAGGAACTTCCAAAATCTGGAATGCCCAGTTGACATACTTAACCCTAAGGTGAGTTTCATCGTTAAATAATTTTTAAAATAGTGACACTAATTTTTGTGAAACCCTGAAAGTAAGGTTTTGAAAATCATCATAATGATCATAGGCTATAATTTGAATAATTTGAATAATTTTATTCTTGATATGACAATATCTATCACAAATTTTCAATATCAAATTTTTTTAATATAATATGTACAAATATTGTGAAGTAATATGGTTATGCAAAATTTGTGGGTTGTAACATGGTTTTTAAAAAAAAGTGTATATAAATTATTTTTATATAAATGATTCTTATTTAATTATGTTGTTTGGATGTGAAATATGTACAATTTATATTTTACTTAAATACGTATAATTATTGTGAGATATTTTTGCATAAAATTATTTGATTTTTATATATTAAACATGAACATTTACATCTATCAATTTTTTAAATGTCTCATTTATTTTAATATTTAAAATATTGTTCATATTAACATAACATTCATGTGATTTTTGTGTAAACTTATGAAAATCAAATTTCACTCAGAATTTGTACAAACTTATAAAACCTAATAAGTTTGTAATCTCGTGCTAAATCATATGAATAAGTGTTTATGTTTTTATAAAATTTGATTACGTAGCTTTAGTACTACAATTATTTACAATCCTTTTGCCAAAGGTGAGATAAGAAGAAAATATTGACAAAAATTGTTTCAGATCTTCTTGTTTGTATCCACATCATTCATTTTGTAGTACACACAAATTTAGGACGATCTTCTTGAGACGATAAGATGTGTTGACAAGTGACGACCAGGTGTTACACACTTGCATTATAGAATTGCATTCAAGTGGTCTCTCCTTTTGTCATTTAGTGCAAGGAGAAGCCTCAGGAGGTGAGCTGAATTCAATCAACCAATATGTAATGAGGACATTTTTTGCTTGGTTCGCCATTTGGTGGCAAGCACTTTTTGTAAGGTGAAAGACAAAGCTAATTCCTCAGACAAGTGGACAAAGTGAACAGATGTAAAAGGAACTAAAAGCCATCATGGGACCGTTTGTAGGGCCAGGCATATCTCAACTAGACATGCAACTATAAGACTCCATTCTACCTACCAATTTCAAGGTCATTGTGACATTGGCTTAAATAGGTCGGCAAAACTAAATCAATAGGTGGTATTAAATAGCGGCCATACCACTAATCCATTACTTGAGAGAACCTCAAATTGTGAACTCCTGTTGAAAAAGAGAGTTGGAAAAGAGCTTTAGAATATATTCCTTCAGACATTAAAATATTGATTCAAATTGCACAACATTGCAGACAAATCACAATATGAAACTCTTTAGATTCAAAAGCCATTCCAGTTTTTAACCATCTGTATAGAGAGACAAGGGTTGTAATATTAGTGTAGAAAATGTACACAAAGATACAAGGCCTTCAGAATACACTTGTGCCTAGTTATGAAGAAAAGCCAATGTGGCCAATGAGGTGGTGAGAATGGGAGGCTTCAATGAGATTGTTTGAATTGTTTGAATCCTGATTGAAAGAAAACTCCTTACTTGCTGACTCTCTTGTAGAAAAAAACTGATCCTGACAAATCTACAGTTTTCAGTCCATGCAGATAGTGTGAGTTTTGATTACCTTGGGAATAAATGTAGAGACCACCATTACTGGAACCTTCATGGAGAGGAGTTGCAACCATATGAAGCACGACAAGCTGTTGTCTCAGTACCATGTAGTGTGAAACCACTAACACCTGATGATCTTGCCAAAGGGATTTTGAAGCAATCAGGAATTTGGTGAGTTGGCAAACTCATATCAATCTGGCAGTAGTCACAGCTCAAAGTGCAAAATTTTGAAGGATAAGTTGACAATGAGAGATCTGAAACTTTACATCAATCATCAATTTTGAGGGTCAATTAGCAGCAAAATCTAATTACAGATGGATTCATGATTATTTGGAGATAATCAAAAGATGTCGGAGTTAAAACACATTGACATGTTGATAATAAAAACTCCACAGGACATTGTAAGGAAGCCAATTGTACTAAACAACACAGTGATTTGACAAGCTAATAACTGCTAGCCCACACCATACACTGAGATACCAAGTATTCAAGTACTTTGTTGGTGTTGCAGTTATGATTTGCCTCTTGGAACTACAATGGCCAAGATTCCAATCTTAAGGCATCTAGACCATTTGCACAAATTGGTGGTCTGAAAAAAGCCCAAAACTACAGTCCCTGACTAGAAAGAACAAACAAAGTTCTCACATGATTATTTAACCTGATCAACTCACATATCCTACAAATTATACCTGATGTCATCATATAGTATTCTCACAAGTAAATCAGGAGATGGTGATAGCTCGTGCTGTACAAAATAAGAGAAGTGAAGACCTTCATTTCCTTGCTTCTTGGAACTCCACAGTATTGCCATCAGGATCTCTTGCAAAAAGTTGAACTCTCCCATACATACTAGTTGTGTAAAGAGTACCTGCAATACACCTGCACATCATTATTCCTTCTCCCAAATGATACTCCCTCTTTCCAACAAAGCACCCAATGGATGAACACAAAATATGCAAATGAATTTGGAACTGGGACCAGATCAGGAGACACCACTCCATCTAGGGTGTGTGTATTATCCAAAGAGGATGCCAATTTCCTGCCAGGAATGGGTGTCCATTGAAATTCCTGGGTGCAACATCCCATTCATGTGAGATCTGTTCACTGGGAAATCCTACGATAAAAAGAACCCAGTGTTGAAGACAGGTCACTACACTACATGATTCCTAAAAAATTCATTACCATATAGCTGATTATGTGATTCATAGATGCAGACTTACAGACAGAAAATTGATTCTACAGTTTAATTGGCCATCCCTTCAACTTTGTTGTCACATAGAAATGGCCAACAATCAGAGCATAGCTTTACATCCCAAAGTAGATTTCCTCTGTCCTCTTCTGATTTTTATCAACTCACCAGTTTTGTCAAAAAGGGCTTTCAGTGGCTTGAGATCTTTGACAAAAACACACACATGGCGGTCTTCAGCACCTTGCTCAGGGCGGCCTGTTGTAGGGTCAGGATTTGGAAGCTCCATCAAGTGAATCATCTCAGAACCCACATTCAGCCAGGCTCCCCTGTATGGTAACTTAGAGTTTGGTCGATTAGGGTTCGTCTCAAGCCCTACAAATCATCACAAAACAGGCTGCTTATTGCACACTACATCTAGTATCGTCACATAAGTGATCTCACATGTAGATACATGTCAAGATAGAAGTATGGAAGTAACCACGCTCACACTAGTGACAAGTAAAACTTCATCATTGCCATCATCAAAACTGATAAACCTGTGTCAATACTTTCATCTATATGTCTTTTGCCAGTCCAATCCTGTAAACCTAGTTTGCAATATGGTTGTTTGCATGGCCTTTCTGGTCCAAATACACAGACATAGTGCAGCCATTTTCTTCTGTCGTGATTTCATCTATGTGTGTGTGTGTTGTGTGAGGTGAAAGCTACTTTCCATGTAAAATGTGTGCTCATGATACTTCTTTCCAGGTATGTTATCCATTGGTGTGCCTAAACCCCTTTGACAGCTGGATGTAAAGAATCTGAGAGACTTACCAAGGAGACCGCAGTAGAATTCCATTGACCGCTCCAAATTCTCGCAGAGAACACCAACATGATGCACGCCAGAGAAGTCAAGAGCTACAACAAGATTGAAAGCCCACATATTAGTTTCAAGGGTTACATATTAGTTGTAATACAAGTTTCATTTGCATTACAATGAACCATCTTAGGATCCCACAATATCCACAAAGAAGAAGAAGAAGAAACATTCCATGTGGTCTGGTGACCACTCCTCCTTCAGGCTACCACCTCCTTGAACAAGGGCATGTGCTATTAATTTCTGTAACAGAGAAGCTCTAGTTGTGTGATCTTCTCCACAGACTTAGAATACCCAGGGTTTCCTGCTATTCTTGGACCCAGTGAACCTCCAATTACAGTCACCCATTCAAGTATCATGGGTGACATCTAACTCAGCAGAGTGGTGCCCTGAACCCAGAACCATCACTCGCAGGGCAGCTATGTACTGATCTTATCCACTTGGGCTCTGGCTTGAAGCTACACCCCAGAAAGAACTACCAGATGTGAGACAGAATGTTTAACCTTAAACTCCTGTCCCCAGTCCTTCTCCAATAAGCCCCAAAGAATGTACATTTGGAAACAAAGAGCCACAGCAGACTGCAAGGAAATTTATTGTTCTAACAGTAACAAAGAGGAGGAAAAAGTACCAGGGACCCAAAAAGCTTACGTACAGTTCACAGTGGCTGCTATGTCTTCGTCAGTGGCAAAACTTTCCTCTGCAAGAGCTTCTGAAGAACTTTTGGCAATGAGTCTGCACATTCCTTTTTTATCATCTACATTGAAGCAATGCAGCCGACTTATCTGCTTCATGCAACTTGGCACAAATAACTCATCCAATGCAGCTGATTTTATGCTGGCTTTCTTCTGCAATTCAGAGAGACTGAATCAGGTCAATTCATTAGGAGCAGTTTCTGGCAGAACGATTCTTCCAAATTACACAATCAGAGAGGTTTACAAACGAGAAATCAACAAAACAGACTATCACAGCCATGATGTGAAACATCAGAGGCACAGTTTAATTTCAACAAAGATTTCTACCTAGCATTGCAGGAAGCCTCTGTATAGATGGATGATCCATGAGTCAGATTGGGCAATTGGGTCAGGGAGCAGGCTAAAAACATAGGTTCTGCTGGATCTGGAGAAAGAGAGAAACCCTAAACCCTACAGGATCTTCATCAATCAAGAGATCAGGCCAATTGCAACTATCCTTGGCAACATATAGAGAGCAAAATCCCAAATCAAAATATCAGAAGTCTTAACGATTTCTTCGGTCACAACCCAAAACTTCCTAATCAACAAACAACTCTCTCTCTCTCTCTCTCTCTCTCTCTCTCTCTCTCTCTCTCTCTGTGGTCCAAATCACAAAGGAAAACTATGCATGTTTGGTATGAGAAGGCATATACAAATGTATACCACCTTTGGAAAGACCATGACCATGCAGATTGGGAAAGAAGAGCATCAAATCTTATGCAAAGAAAAATAAAAATAAAAATATATTTAGGGTTTCTGAGGCACATTCAGCATTCATTCACATGTGTTGCACAAAAATTTCTGAACAGTAGAGTTATCGATGCCAGGGGTTTGGATCGAAAGAGGAGCAAAGTACCGATGCCAACATTGCATAAGGGACAGAAACAGGCAGTTTGAAGAAATTTGTCACTCCAAGCGCCGCCATTCTTTGACTGCTGCAGCAAAAATTCCATTTCAGCTCTCCATTGAATCCCAAGAACGCTAGCACAAGAATTATTTTTTGGGTGCAATTGACAGCAAAAGTATGAACAAATCTCTTCACCTTCCTACTTCCTTTCTGGTTGTAACATGCTTCCTTTCCTTTGCAACAAAGACAATCTCTTTGCGAAGGAGAAGAAGAAGAAAGATGGCACAAAAATGCAAAGGGATGATGATGATGATGATGATGTACAGCTGAGAAATGGCCAAGAGAGAAGAAACAACTTTCACGTACCTTGTGAATAGGAGTTCGGCCTGAGGCCGGCCTGAGGCCGAGGGAAAACAAGCGAGAGAACTGGAGTAGCAGCTCTGATTATATTCTCTCAGTTTCTTCTTCTCTGTAACCTCTCGAAATGAATGGCGTTCTTCTGGAATGAGATTGCGGATTTCAGATCCCAGATCGAATGCGCAAAGATTTACGACTTTGTTTCTGCGTTGTACAAAGCAAAATTCGACAGGAAGAAGGCGCAACGAGTAGCTTCTTGCGAAGAAACAAATCCCTACGAGGTGAGAGAGAAAGCCCTCGTGCTTGTTGTTCTTGCTTGCTGCCCTTCGATGATGCGTTTCACAGCACGTGTGCGGTAGATTTCTGCCGTATTGATGCGATCGGGCGTACTGTTCAGCGGAAGATTGTACGCTTCGTCGCGTTGATATCTGTCCGCGATCGTCACTTTGTTCCAGAACTTTGTGGTTTCTTTTCTTCCTATTATCCCCGTTTGCTTTTGGCTGGATATCTTGATGGAAGCAGATCTTCAACGAGGTGGGGGATGTAAAGCAGGTGCATCTGGGATTACGCGGGATTTGTACAACTCCTGTCTGCCGCTTGCTGCAGAATTCGATGCAACGGAAGAAGCGGAGAAGGAAGCTTTCTGCCAGGCTTAAGAGGTTTGTTTGTATAATCCTTGTTTCTTTCTCATTGCTGCAGTGATTGATGCAATGGAGAAGATTGTATGTGTCTGTCTGTAGCATTTTTCTTTGAACAAGCAACTTGTTTTCCTTGAGAGAGAGGATTATGCCAGAATCTGATGAATCATCAACGTATCATCAGCTACTGGCCGGCGTTGAAGCTTTGTGCAATCTGTGTTCCCTCTCATTGCTGGAATGATTGATGCAATGAAGAAGATTGTGTCTGTAGGAAAAGGTTTTGTTGTAGCACTGTCCGTCGAGAAGCAGCTTGTTTTCTTTGAGAGAGGATCATTCCAGAAGCAGATGAACCATCAACATATATGCTACTGGTGGGCTCATGAGGTTTTGCACAATCTTTGTTCTTCTCCAATGGCTGCAGTTATTGATGTAAAGTGGCTAAGGTTGTCTCTGCAGCAATGTCCTTGGAGAAGTGGCTTGTTTTCTTTGAGAGATTATCCCTACAGAAGCAGATGAGTGATCAATATACATGCTACTTTTTCAGCATTTGTACCACAAGCTTAACCAGTTTCTGAATTCTGTGATTTTCTGTAATGTTGACAGTAGTTTGGATTCTTGTATTTCACAATCGTAGCTATGACACAGGGTGCTAAAGAAAGTTTTTCCACAGGAAGGATCTATCATCTCCACTGGATTTAATTTATTGGGAGACAATGCACACAGCTTTGGACTCCAAACATGTATTTTTTCTTCCCTTCCTTCTTTGTGCTGCGAAGAAGTTTAAAGCAAAGTGTAACCCTTGTCTTCCTTTTCTTCATGCAAGCTTTTGAGGTTCCATAGAAGACCCCATGAAACCTAGATTCATCAATGCAGCTAGTTCTACTTCTCTCTTAGAGGTTTGAAGTGATCTGTTGCTTCTAGAAAGCTATCCTGCCAGTAGGGAGTGGCCTGTTGGTTGCAAAGTTTACAAGAAGCTGATGTCCCCTTCGAGAATAGTTGGGTTCTTGGGTTCTTTAGAACCTCCTTTGGAAGTAGTTAAACTGTTGAATTGCCCAAGATCTAATGCCAACAAACCTTCTTCCCTTTTGTTGCACTTCTCTGATTTCTGAACTCAACCAGGCTTTACACAAAGATCAAAAAATCAGTTCACAAATCAATGCAGGTAAAGTATGCCATTGCTAATTGAGTTTTTCATCTGAATACATGGAAGTTGGAGAAATCACAGATACTAGGAAATTCTCTAAGATTGTGTGCAACTGAGTGTTGCTCTGGTATACAGGCCTGTTGCATGGTATATAGTGTGGTCTATGCATTGGTATTGAAGGACCCAACCATGCTCATATGACCTGAGGCAATACCTGCCAGCCTTGTACCATTACCAGCATGGTATTAGGGACTTGAGGGTAATACCAGGCTCAAATTAGTTTTATATCAATTTCAAAACTAGGTAGATACCTGCCTCATACCAGCTAAAAATCCGTCTTGGACTCAATACCAGGACCAGCCTGGTATGTTCAAAAGTTGATACTAGACCCACACTGGTACAAACCTTTTCACTATAGATAACTTATAGAGCAAAACCAAATATAAATTAGACTCAATAATTCAACAATCTGACAAGTCAAACTCTAATGAGATGGTGTAGAAGTGTAAGTAATGCCCGAGGAGTGGGGGGCTTTGTCTGAGGACCTACAAGAAAAAAGGAAAAGCTCCCAAGATATCCAGCAGGTATCACAGAAAAAAAATGACAATGAGAGAGTTGATCTTTCAAAAAAGGAAATGCCTGCTCCTATTTGACACAAACAAACATGAGGAACAAGTTATCTACAAGGAGATGCAGCCAGGAAGATGAGTCTTAAGGTTTTGCTACCTTGAAGCTACGGAGGGACTCTATTGACCTTGTCTAAAACCTTACTCCTCAACCATAAACAAACATGTCTGAGGTTAATGGCTGCCATCTGCACAAAAAAAAGACTAAAACAACATGACTTGAGCATCCTTATCAAAAAAATTAATCCAGGAAATTTTGTTCTAGGGAAGTTTGAATGGAACAAACGCAGACTTCATTTGGTTCCACATTTTGAGGAACATTCAACAGGTGCTGCTCTGAACTGCAAACTCAGTTTTTAGGAACTTCATGGACCGTTTCCTATTTAAACTCTTGCTGGTTTGAACTTTGCTACAACCACAAACCAATTACTTGATTGATCAGCTGCTTGTTGGATTTAACAGTATCCTGAAGATTCTTAAATATTCGGCAAAGAGCTTTTCAAAGCTAAATGGTGTCTTCAAAAGATTTTATTGCATTCGAACGACATTCATGGATGGGGAAGCTTGATCATTGGCAATTTGATGGCAAGTCAGTCATTTCCTACCTCCCAACTCTAGTTTAATACCTACCTATGTCTCTTAATTTGGTATCTCCCTACAAATGTTTGTTTATGACCTACATACTCTACTCTGGGGTCAGTTTTGTCATTAAATAACCTTTAAAATAATGAAACAAATTTTCATGAAAATATGAGGCTGAGGTGTTGAAAACCATTATAATTATCAAAGGCTACAATCTGAATAATTTCACTCTTCATATAACAAATCATACAGTTCAATTCCTTCTATTCTAAGCTTATGAAATAATAATAATTTCAAATTCATTTGAAGAAAATTAATTATTCATTTTGTCAATGTGAAAACTGACACTAGGCTATGGTATGCTACTTTATGTTTCCTACCTCCCTACCTATTCTACTTTTTTCCTACCTCTCTACCTCTTACTTTAATGACCTATGCATATAAATTTGTTTACTACCACCCTAGTCTAATTTATAACCTAGATGTGCAACTTTATTTCCAACCTCTCTATGTTTGTTTTTAATGGCCTACCTTTCAATGTTTTTTATATCAATGTTTTGAAGTAGGAGTAGGTAGCAAGCATTCCAAGCTAGAGCTTTCACAGGACTACCCTAGTACCGAGACTGTTTAGGCATTCATTTTTATTTTTTTGGAATTGCCAAAAATTCTGAAATAAGTGCATTCCTTGCCAAAAATCTAAATGAAGCTCTCAAGCATAATAGCTTCATTATTTAGTCTACTTCTGAATTTTAAATTATTATTACTTTATTGCCAAACACAATTGACAAAAGAAAGTTGATTATAGGCACCTTGCTTCCAAACCAGCCTAGGTACTATGGATCCTAAATGTTCTGCAAACAGCAGCAAAGTGGTAATAGACATTTGAGGCAAATCAAAAATAAAAATTTCACCTTTTTTTTTTAATAAAAAGAAGTGATTTTGGAAGTTTTCAGATGTTAGAGGAAAAATCACCATATTTGTATATTTGGTTTTCAAAGTGTAACCAAAAATATAGAAGGATGTATAAAGATTTATGTTTTATTTTTGGTTTGTAGCTAGATGTGGCTAAATCTCTTTAGGATGATTTAATTACAAATAAAAATAATATAAAAACCCTACTATGAACATCTAAGACTACCTATACAATGGTATGTAAGTGTCAAATAAAAAAACCTTAAATAGTGGAGAGATAGAAAAGAAAAAAATGCAAGATTTAAATATTCATGTAAATGCCAATGGTATAGAAGACCATTCTTGATATAGAGGGTATGTAAATTTTACTTATTGTAAATTTGAAAAGATAAATTCACAGTAACGTGGAAACCAATGACTTCCACCAATGATGTTTGTAATTTTTTCTATTATGCACTCTCTTTTTTTCTCGTCTCTTGCAGATGACTTCTTTTTTCTTTGATTTTTTAATTATGAATTCATTTGAGATCTCTCACACACATGTAACAAACAAAATAGTTATTAGGAGTTGTAATTGCAAATAATAATATTATGATTTGAGATAATAATATGAGTAAAGATGAGAACAAAATAATGAGCTTTATGGGTTTTATAATGAATATCTTTTGACTAAAGGCATAAAGTTTGAGAATTTTTAAAGCTCAGTTGCACACCTTTATTTTTGTCACAAATTTTTTTTAGTTCTTATTATTGTGTTGTTCTTACATATCCATTATTGTAGATAGTGAAAAGTTGTGTGATTTCAATATTGCAAAAATATCAATTGACCTTCATTTGTTTCAATTTCTTTGATGACTTGTTACAAATTTATTGAAGGCAAGTATTATGAGATGTGATTTTCTCTTAAATGTGTGCATATTTTCATGAATGTTTACTTGAAATTACTCCAAAGGTGTATTTGATACCCTCTTCCCATAACATTTTGAACTCATCAACCAATGCTTGCATGTACGCATCCATGTGTTTTGACTTGTGATTTCTCAAATATAATCAAAGCAAGAAATATTAATGTTTTTTGTATTCATCCATGGTGGAATGTTATGATTAACAAATTACTATCCACATGGCCCATTAATAAGTAATTTGTGTTTTGATTTAAAAAAGGATTCACATCATCTATAGTTAGCTTTGATTTCAAATGATGGGGTTCTTTTTCAAAATTATGTCACTTTTATTGTACATGTTTTAAATCCTTTGAATCACATGGAGCTTTCATCACCCCATTTGACTCACAATTCTTCTTATGTCAATCCATCCAAAATAGTTGAATTTGAAGTACAAAAAACCTTTTGAATCCTTGCAACAAGTGACAAAATTTGTAAAATTTTAAACCAAATTATATGTGCAAAAACAAGAAAGCAAATTAAAATTCTAATGCTAAGGTTTTAAGAACAAAATAAACTATGAAAAAATGTCATCAAAAAACAAGGGTAATACTTTATGCAATATGCACATTCCCATTATTGGATTTTAGTGGGTGCCCGTGACCTCCGACCACTATGAAGTCCCCTGGTTTCTTTAAACTTGGTTCATTGTTTTAGTTTTTTTTAGAAACTTTTAACTCTTTTTTTAAATTATTTTTACTGTATTTCCCTTTCCTTGTTTCATTTATTTCCATTCCTTTTTATAGTTTTTGCGTTTTTACTTTTTTTTTTTTAATGTTTGTTTCATGTTTTTTTTTTTTCTATTCTTATTTTGTCTATCTTCATTTTTTCTATTTTTATGTATTTATTATTTATTTATTTATTTTGTTTCTATTTTGTTTTTCAAAAAGATTCTAGTTTTTTTAATATGTTCTATAATGAGAATAATTTTTTTAAACATTGTATTTTTGTTTGATTAGATGCAGGTCCCCCGATTTTCCCCAAGGATTTCTTTAATAGAAATGGCACCTCGCCCAGCCCCGCGCAGCGGCTGCCCTGGCCGCCCTGCCCTGCCCTACCTTGTCTGTCACCACCCAGATGGTTGCTGCGGGCCGCCAGCAGGTCCAGTGGGTGGGTGTCTGCCCTGGCCGCCTTGCCCTGCCCTGCCTTGTTTGTCACCACAAACAGACAAACAGACACCACGTTTGCTTTAATATATAAGATACATGGACTGAAGTATGTTTTTGAAATGTTTATTGAAATATAAAGATTATGTTTCAATATTTTTTTTTTTTCAAGTTCCTTACAGACACGTAAGTTTTGTGGCCTTAATTATATGGACCATAAAGGATCAATCACTCATCTTGATTCCTTCTTTAAAAATCAACATGTTGTTTTATGTGATATGACAATTCATATCCAACTACAAAATCCTCAGAAAGATTAACTTTACTACTTTAACATGGTTCAGTTTTAGAGTTTGAACAAAGATTTAGGGTAGGATCAGTCAATACAATCATCTTTATTTCTCAACATCTCCTTAGTCCCAAAAACCTCTGAAGCTCCCGTAATGCAATAAGTACTCTTCTCAGGGCAAAACACATTCCATACCCAGTTTTAAATCCCTATAAACATGCATGAATTGCCACACAACCACTCCAAAAATCTTAGACACACTTGTTCTTTCCCTTGTGTTGGTCCCTATAGAAACACATACAAGAACTCTTTTTCTTGACATTTTTAACACAACGAAAAACAGATGACATTGTTTTTAAATTACATAACTTCTACCAACTTGTGTGCATGTTTAAAAAAAATTGATTTGATGTGTTTTCTTGTAAACACAACTTTAAAAATGAAAATGAGTATGTTTATAATTGAAGAGTTGAAATCAAAACACGAAAACATGAAAATTTAAAATTTTAAATATCTTTTGAATGACGAAAAATCTTATTAAATTTAGCCAGTATCTTAATTTTCCACACATTAGGCAATAGTTTAACATGTATTCCCCACGATAAAAAAACATAATCATTCTTGACACATGATTCAATTGAAATTTTAAAACAACTTTTGAAATGAATTTTTTCATTTTTCTATGAGATTAAATATTTTAAAAATTGGGTGTAAGAACTCTTATTACAAAAACCTACACAAAATCTCAC
The DNA here is from genome assembly GCA_963921925.1 of Sphagnum tenellum. NCBI lineage: Eukaryota > Viridiplantae > Streptophyta > Sphagnopsida > Sphagnales > Sphagnaceae > Sphagnum > Sphagnum tenellum. Next base: position 2,971,638 of record OY998155.1, read on the forward strand.
ATCTTCACTAACCATGTGGGGTTGAATTTATGAAATTAATTAAAAGTTTCTTTGATTACAAATTTATGAACATTCAACCAAAAAACCCTAAACTTTAAATATATAATTGCAAGTTTTTCATTTTTTATTATACATGATCACCAAATCTTAATGTACACCAAAATTTAAATTAATTTCCTAAAAATATTTAAAGTTATGGGTGAAAGCGCATTAAGGTTAAATATTTTTCGACATATGTGAAATCCATACTAATGTTAAAATAAAAGTTCATTTTACACTACAACAAAATAAATAATATTACACAAGTATTATGAAAAGCCTTTTTTTTCTAAATTTATAAAGTATGAATAATTGTATCAAAATTTTACATTAAAAAAATGAGAAGTTGAATTATTAAATCAAAAAAATAAAAGAATTTATTAAAAACATTCATATTTCATTGCACATATCAATTTATGGTTTTCCAAAAAATTCAAAATTGTTTTCCTTTATATCAATGGCATCACATTACTTTTCATGTCAAAAAAAATCATTCAACTAAGCACTTCAATAAATATAATGAATACATAATTATATGATATGAATTGTGATGCAAGGTTCTTAGCATTTCAGAAGTTCAATATGTTATGGTAACTCAAAATCTATTCATGAAATTCATACAATGTGATCATATCATATGTAATATTTTTTTAAATCATTTTCATATATTTTTCATTTATATTTTTTTCCTTCACCTATGTTGATAATCTAATGAGTTGTAATAGGATTATATACTTCACTTTAATATGTTTTCACTTTTGTTGTAATGATTATCAAAGTACAACAGTAAAATTAATATCATTCCACCAATGGATTGCTTTCAAATTTAAAACAAATTCGTAACAAATAATTTGTTGACACCATTTTTTTTCATAAGGTTTGATCCATAAAGCTCATTTATGGGATCATTTTCAAGATTGTCATCACCAATGTTTTTTGATCATTCAAAAATATAATCATGTAGTTCCCCTTAAAATTGTTTTTCCAACATTTTAATGTTAGTTTCATGTTCATTTTACACATCATCTTCAATCATAAGCATGTCAATTGGTGGAGCATTGAAATCATTCAAGGAACTCACATAAGTTTTATGTGTGTTCTCTAATGTATTCATAACTCCATGTGTTACATCAATATTATGTTATAAAATTTTCATACATAAATTTTCAAAGGCATATTTCATTCATAAAAAAACTGAAATTAATTTAAATTGGATTCAAATTATGTATGAAAGAACAATTGTTCATTTCTTATTTTACACAATCCTCAACCAAACAACATTTATATTATAATCAAAGAAAATTGAGTAATTTTGAACAAAGAAAAAAATTGGTTTTTTATTGTTTACAAACTTTTTAGCTTGTTTTCACATAAGATTTTATCTTAACAAACCACAAAAAAACTGTTTGCTTAAAAATGTAGATTTGGAAAAGAAAATGGGTTAATAAAAAAAGTGAAATGAAATTCAATCAAACTTTAAAGTCATATTTTAAGGCTATGTTTATCTCCTAAGCTTAATTCCTTCGCAATGTCGTATATTTATAAAATTTTGTATGATTTGTTTTTAAGTTTTGTTCCTACAGTTGAAAATGTCATTCATTTCAAAGAAAATGTATGGAATTTTTTAATTCAACCTTTTGAATTAATTGTGCCATACCTTATATTTAAAATTGTGTGAAATTTCATCATCATGATTTTTGCATTTGCTTCCAATATGAAATTCCCAAGATTTTGCTACATGAAAAATGTAACTAAGGAAAATATATTTTAAATATGCAATGAAGGAAAATCATGTTATATATTATCGATATTTAGCAACTTGAAATTATAATAATAATTTTAATTATTGAAATATCCTTTTTTTAGCATAAATTTTTGAAAAAAAATAAAAATAAATAAAAGGATATCAAGGTTGTAATGAATGAAAACCTACACCCCGAATTTCTGAAAAAGTGGAAGCAAACGAAAGAAAACTAAAATATTAAGGAACTACTAGTATTTTATCAAATTAGGAACCAACAAAACCTCCAAAACCTATTTTTGCAACAATTTTTAAAAAAAAAACAATTACAACAATGGTGAATAGTCAATTTGAATTTTTAAAAACCATTTCAAAACCATTTGACATAGACCTAAATTTTTTTAAAGCCCTTTGTAATTTTGCTAGTGTTATTATTTGTAATAAGAATGTGAGGGAATTGGACTTGATGTTTTCTTTTGGAGGTTTGATTTTGATTCAAGGTTTTGAATTTTGGAGAAACTTTTTATGAGACAATTTTTGGAGATTTTGATTTTGAAATTCTTACAAAAATTGATCTTGAAGAAACAAGAAGTTTGGTGTGAAATTGATTGCTTATGTTAATTGTGTGAGATTGATTATTATAAAAGTTGAAAATGTAGTTTCTTCAACCTTTTGCATAATTGTTTGTTGAAAATTAAATGTTCTCAACAATAACAATCTCTACACAAGGTTTCAAATGTCTAACATTCCATAGTTCAACTATTGGTGTTACATGATCAACATGCCATGCATAAGTGTTAAATCATTTGTTAATTCTTTTACTTTTGTCCAAGCTTATTTTGAAGAACATATAAAGAAAACTCGATTGATCGTGTCTAAACTCTAAACTTTTAGGTCAAGAATAATGTCCAAATTTATCTATATATTCTCTAAATCCATAATAAGAATTGTCAAATGTACATTGTTCATCATAAGCATGATTCATTCTAAGAAAATAAATTATGATTTTGCAATAAAGGTTGTTGCTACTATTCATGTCTACAGAACTCTCGAAGAATTTGAAAGGCCAAAATACAAGTAATAACAACAATAATTCATAAAACTAAAAATTGAATATTTTTTTCCTTTAATAAAATAATTAATTTTAATGGTAGTATTATCTCAATTTTTTTTGAATTTGATGGCTGAATAATTAAGTCTTTAATGGGATGTGATGCATAAGGTATAATAGTCAACGTCTCATTATTTAAAAAATAAAATCAATGGGCAACATATCTTCAAGACTTTGTTCTTTGTTGAATCTATAATATTTACACCTATTTGAACTTCAAAGGTAATTTCGTTACAAAGAATTTGCAAATCAACAACACAATTAACAACTAATTTTTAATTGTAATTACCACATGCAATTATTACAAGGCTTAGTCACCTTAGACAAATCACATAAAAATTTAATCACAAACAATACATGGCATTCATTCATAATGATAGTCACATACAATGTGATTTCCATCAATTTTTCATTGATCCAAACTAGCTTATAAGGCATTATGATTTACAATTAAATAATGTAGCATGTAGTCATATTATTTATATTTATATTTAAAAATTAAAAAAATACATATTAAAATCAATTTATTACATATTTTATTGGTAATTTCATTCATTTCCATTTATACCATATGACACATGTCATTATATAAGTTGAGCATTAAATTGTAATTTAAGTAGGAATTATAAACCACATATTGTGCCCACCTAAACCCACCTAATTTAAGTTGGTTATGTAGGAAAGGAATATTTAGCCAACCTCCCACATTGATCACAACCCATATCATTTCACTATAAGAAATGATGGTTTTTCAAAAGGTTCAACTTGATTAAAATGTTCACATTAATGAAAAGGATTTTTTCTTTTTGATTAAAAGCATGGGGCATAAAAAACACATGATTTTTTTTATTGAAATGACCATTTTGACCAAGTGTTAAATTGTACATCTAGTCAAGAAGGACATATTTTTAAAATGGTCCATCAAGATATCAATGGTTTAATCAAATCATGCATACTTAATGACTAAACTTAATTAAATAGGCCATATTAATTTGGTTAGCTAGCCTATTTGCTATGCCTAATAAATTACCTACTTACTTAACCCATACTTACCTATTTACCTTTATAGTTTTACCTATCTACCTACTTACCTACCATTCACCTACCTATGTCCTACCTACTTACCTAACCCATATTTACCTATTTACCTTTATAGTTTTACCTATCTACCTACTTACCTACCATTCACCTACCTATGTCCTACCTACTTACTTACTCATCATCTACCTACTTATGTCTTACCTACCGTTTACCTATTTATGTCCTACCTACTTACTTATTTATCATCTACCTACTTATGTTTTACCTACCATCTATCTACCTATGTCCTACCTACCTACTTACCTATCATTTCCCTACCTATGTCTTTACCTATTTACCTACCATCTACTTACCTATGTCCTACTTGCCTACTACTATTTACTTATTATTTATTAAAATTACCCATTTATGTACCTACCTACCTAACTATATTTTATATATCTATTTACCTACCTAGTATCTACATACATAACTACCTATAATTTACGAAAATAGGTATGAACATTTGAAAACATAGGTAGGTAAGCATGTGTTAGGTACCTATTAATTTATTTATGAAAAAAATTGAAGTTCAAATGTTGTTATACACTTGACAAAAACATTCATGGAAGTTTAAAGATACGTGTTAAACTCATTTGGTATCATACTATTTTATAAAGTGGCGGGGTGGTTTGATGGCTAAGACATTGGTGTGAAATCAAGGTTCAATTTCCTTTACCAACATATATTATGTGGAATATGTATATTTGTATATATACATTATGTATGTTTGTAAAGGTATAAAATACATAGGTGGGCTATGGATAAATAGGTAAAAGGCCATGGTGGGTAGGTAGGAACTTACTATTTATTTACTATTTACATTTTTATATTTACAAATTGAACTATTTTCTTAATTAATTTTTTTGGGATGCCCAATTTTTTTTCCAATTTGATTAATCAAAGAAACCATTTTATGGTTAATAAAAAAAACCATCAATGAAGTAGGACATGTTCAAATCGATTTGTCCAATGACTAAATGGTCAAATTGACCAAATGTCAAAATGATTGGTTTTTAGTTTAGTTTTTTAGTCAAATAAACCATGATTTATTGTGGTGTTAGAGGGAATTGATCTTTGACCCCCAAGGATGGAGATCGATTCCTTTACCATTAAACACCCCACTTTTTGTAACAAAATGATAATCTACATTTAATTTAGCATATTTCATTTAAAACATTACACAAAACATAGTTTCTGATATTTTATTAGTAATTTGTCCAAATCACAAGATTGAACTTTAATTTTAAAGTATAATTTTTTTTGAAAAAAATAATATTTGAATTTATTTATTGAATACCATTTCAACAACCATTTCTTGGAAAAAAAAAAATTCAAACACATGATTTATAAATGCATGATATAATCATAAATAAATAATTATTTTTCATAGCTTAAACCTTCATTTTAACATAAAAATTATATCATACAAAATTTCTTTTATTGTATCATTATTTTACCATTAAAATTTAATTTAGATGTGTGATACATACTTTATTCACATATAATATTTATAAATGGATCATAAATTTTTTATACTACTTATATTTAATTTATTCAATAAATAAATCACATTACCTATGTTATTAAATAATTAATTCAAAAAAATCACATATCAACATGATAAAATACCTATTATCGAACCCACATACATATATGACCTATTAGTTATTTACATTAGAAGAAAAACATGTATTTTCAACTAATTTTTACAATTAAATTTTAATTTCAAACGACATTTTGTAACAAAAATCTTTTTAGTCGCCTAAGACAAGTTGCATGTGATAAATTAGTTGCAAATGACAAAAAGTATTGGATGAAAAAAATAAATCAACAAGTATAAATCCATCCTTTGACTCCATTGTAAATATATTGTCACATGCGATTAAGATGCAACTATTTTGGTCACAATTGAGGGCAAACGATATGCTACCATGTGTCTTAATATTTGATTACTTAAAATATATCAATAATTAATATTTTGAAATAATTTAGGACATTCAATTTGAATGTTTAAATGATATTATATTATGACACATGGCCCAATGTAAATATGTCACATGGCATTTAAAAATAATTTAATAAAAATATTAATATTAGGTTGGTAGGTACATAAGTACGTGCTTACAAACCTAGGTTGCGTACCTACCTATTTAAGCAAAAAAGTAATAGGTAAGTTATACTTCTTAGGTTAAATACCTATTCATATAGATAGGTACTTAGGTAGCTAAGTACATAGGTCGACTTAGGTGGGTAGGTCAAACTAGATACGTAATTAGGTAGATAAGTAGGTTGGGGAGGTAAGTATTTGAGAATTGTGCATATATTAATTAATATTTATCACAAGTAATTACAATGATTTTAAAGTAATGTCACAGTAATAACATAATTTATTTATTTTAATATAAGAATATACATTATATAATATGAAAATCTATGTTATTAAAATAATTATTTAGTGTAATTTATATTTGATAAATATAATCATTTACAATTATTTGTAAAAGTAATTTATTATGGATAACACTGGTAGAAAAAACCCTTAAAACTCAATCAATATAAATTAAGATTCCAAAATAGTAATTCAAAATTCAAATATCAAATTTTGGATCAAATTTGTTTTTTGAATTTCAGAATTGAAATGTCAATTTTCAGATTCAAAATTAAAATGTCCATTTGAAGACTCAATTAATAATTTTCTGAATTGAAATATTAATTTTAAGAATCCAAAATAATAATTGGAACTCAAATTTCAGCTTTCAAGTCAAATAATTTCTTAAAATTTAAATTTAAAACTTCAGAATTCAAATATAAAGTTTCAAGTTCAAAAGCTATTTGAAATCAAAATGTTGATTTTTAGACTCAACTAATTTTTTGAATTGAAATACTAATGTTTAGATTTGGAAATAATAATTTAGAATTCAAATATCAAGTTTTAGATCAAATAATTTTTTTGGATTTAAATAACAATTTTCAGATTCAAATAACAATATTCAAGATTGGAATGTGCATTTTTAGACTCAACTAATAATTTTCAGACTTGAAGTATTAATTTTGAGAATCCAAAATAATAATTTGGAATTGAAATTTCAGGTTCAAATGAAATGATAATTTAAAATTGAAATGAATTTTTTTCATATTCAAATAAAAGTATTCAAAATTAAAATGCCCATTTTTATAATCAATTAAGAATTTTTTGAATTGAAATACTAATTTTTGGATTTGAAAATAGTAATTTACAATTCAACTATCAAGTTTCAAATTATAATATGTTTATAAAAAAATTAAAATAAAAGTTTTCAGAATTGAAATATCAATATTCAGAATTGAACAACAAATTTCAAAGTTCAAATATTAATTTTGAGATTTATTATATAAACAATATACATATGTATGCATATTATATATATATAATTTTCGTACACTATTGCCAAAATTAAAAAAAATTTGTTACAAATTCACTGACTTTAGGAAAAAAATATGGCCAAAAATGGAAAAGAAAATAAAATCACTAGATTTCTTTGCAAGGTTCAAGCAAGTAGCAAAAACTAATATTTAATTTTTTTCCATTAATTAATTTTTTTGGTTCAATCAGCTCATGGACGATCGCCACCTCAGCTACATCACAAAATTGGAAGAAAATAATACTATGGACCACAATGTGACTCTTTTGGAACAGAGTTAGACGTTACATAGTTGTGAAAGTTTATTTAATGTAATTCAACTTTAGAATTTTGTCACGATACTTTTGAATCAACCAAGCAACACTTTTCTTGTATAACAGATGCACACATATGCATGCACAAGAAAAAGAAAGGTCATTAATTATACATCTTGGTGTGTTTAATCATATAGTGAATGGTTATTTAAAAAATGGGTTTTTCTAAACAAAATTGAATTTAGATATGGACTACTGAAAGTAGATGGATTGTAGGATTGAGGGCAGTAACCCAAGGGTGTAGGCCTGAAAATTAGGGGAGGCTCAAGTGAGCAGACCTTTGTCATAGTAAAGCAAGGAGAGATTTTGATTCAAATGGCTGAAGGTTTGCATGTGATCAGTGAAAGGGTCTTTCAACCGACTAATGAATCTTCCATGCCCAGATGTGCTTTCAAATACAAAAGAAAAAAACTTTGGAGTAATTAATGATTTAGGGTAACTTTCAAGGCCCATTTAGTGTAGTACACAATGAAACTCTTGGTTTTAGGATCAAAGAATGAGTTTCACTGTGTTGTGGTTTTGTGGGATGGGCACAATGCTTTCTTTTGAAATTGTCACTGTGAAGTTTTCTCTGCAGCCTCATAGACAAGTAATAAGGGTGTTGAGCTCTAAGCAGAGTCAAGGAAGGGCTTTCCAATCTTCTTCAATTGTTGGCTGTGGAATTGGAATCACCGACTTGCACAAAAGCTAAAATTGAGCTCAGGTCATGAGTACCTGATCGTCAAGTTATGAAGTAATTGAGAGCTAAGCATTGTTTTATGCATTTGGTGTACACTTTCAACTTTGAATTTGACCATTGAAGTACTCAACGAGAAATAAGTGTATCAACAATCCTACCTGTTTCAAAATTTGTGGATTTTTTTGCTGATGATTTTATGCACAGCATTAGCAATAACATATGCCAAACACAAACAGAAGTGAATGATTCTGAATCTTAGGCCTTGGAGTAATGATTCACTAAAATTGAGAGATGATATTGAACAACATATTACAAATTTGAGTTATGGAATTGAAAATTTAAAGGTATGATAGTCACTAACCGTGCAGCAGCTTCCAATGTGTGTGTACACTGCATTTTGGATGAAGTACACCTTTAAATAGCATGTGAATGACTTTGGACCTGTAAATGTGCATAGAACACAATGGTCTCCACCACAGAGTCATAATGGGTTTCCAGGGGATGGTGCAGTTGTGGGTGCTGAGTCACATAAGCTTGAATTTGTGTAGGCACATCAAGGGCAACCCTGCAGGGAGAACTCCCTCAGGAGGGAGGAGAAGATGGAGGTTGGTATTTAAAGGCTAATTAATAAATTGACTACCCATCCCTGGGTGAAAAAGTAGCAAGGGAAAAAGCATGGCTTTAACACTTGATGCAATGAAATTTGCTAACAATATTCTCACTCAATTAGGCATTTTAGGACCTTAGTTAAGCTAGTTTATGATGGCTCAGAGCAAAGAGCACACTAGTAGACAATTGGTGGCCTACTCCAGCCCAGTAGGTTCATGGTTAGTAGCCTGGATTTATGTAGGTAGTCTAACACTGTAAGGTGAAATACTTGGAATTTGTGAATGGCAAGGATGGGGTGTAAAACTTACAGTTTTCCAAGGGTTTAGGGTTTTGATTGTGCAACCTGTAATAGGGGTTATGCATAAACCCTAAGCCCGATCATGGTGGAGCACAATCAAAATAACACTAGCAAAAATTATCTAGGGAATATTGTGTTCAAAATTTGTGTGTTTATTTATTGGAACAAATCAGCAGACCCAACTGACAAATCCACAGGTCAGCAAGGCTTTCACCTGCAAACCAGTGGGTTTGAACCCCAGAACCCATTTTTGAGGTCGCAAGGCCCCAGACAGGGACTACAACACAACGGTCAGGTCAAATTGACCCCCACATTGGGATCATGGTAAAAACCCCAAAACCCATTTAAATTGCTTATAAATATTCTTAAGATTTATAAGTTTCATATCCGTAGACTAAATCAGCGTCCCGGGGTCCAAATCTATAATTTTTGGGGCCTAATATGACCATTTAAATGGATTTAGGGGTATGGCCCATCTAGTTAATAGTAGAGGAGACGTGAAAATTGGTTCCTTCCAATAGGGTTGAGTGGTGCTTTCTTCATATGACATGATGCTTATCATTGCTTTGATGGTGTTTGTTGAAGTTTAAAAAAGGAGAAGGAGGAGTTATATGGTTGCATGTGAAGATGCTTTGGGGGGGAGGGGGAGGGGAACATAGGGAGCCTGGCTACAACCACACCCATGACTTCAGAAGCAAGGAGATTAATTTTTGCAAGAGACATAAAATGTCTTTTGAGTGATAATTAACTCCTAGTATTTAAAAAATTGGAAGATATAATAAAAGAGAAGTAGGTGGTTAGAATGGTAGATTTTTGCTCTCGCAAGCCAAGAGAGGCAATGGTGTGTAACTTAAGTATTGTGATTTATTACATTGCATGGAATTGTGGTAAAGAACTCTGTTAAAGGAGCAAAAATTGGGGCAAGAACCTCAGCATGTGCACAGAAGAATATATTGAAGGGAGATCAGCTAGTATAGAAGATGTTTTAATATTGTAATAACAATTGATGCAAGAATGTACCATATAGCTTGCAAAGGTTACCCAAACTTCTGTCAACCCAAGCCCTAGTAAGCACATCTTTCCATTAGACAGCAGCTACTACAGATTGAAATCTGTGGCATTGCCATTACATTTTTTCACATCACTTGGCTCACAGTCATCTCACAACTTCGCATAGATCAAATGTAAGAATTGTCAAAGTAGCTAGTCAAACTGATCAAAATTACGTACAATTTGTTGAAGTTGTGAGTCAAACTGTGGGTCACAATAAGGTAACAATTCTCCCTTTTGTCATATTGAAGCCTATGTGTAACTACTAAAAGACAGCTACAAAGTGGCTGAACTGTCAATCTCTTAGCATTCAATACTTATCAGTTTTTAGGCTGCAATGTCATTTGAAGAAAGCACCACTCAAGCACCAGTTTTTATGCACACATTGCAGCTATGGAATAGAAAAAAGCAAATGTTGTAAGAGGGCCCACATCATCAATAGGTTACATTGAGCTGCCTGATCACCGTAGCCCAATGGAAAGAGACCCTAATAAGTTGGCCAGAGTTTGTTGTGTTGTTAATGTAGTAGACTTTTTGGTCAAGTCTCAAGTTTATTTCCTTTCACAAGAGTTGTTCTTTCATGACATGTGTTCTTGTGCTCTTATTTGCCTTGTACTTCTTATGGATGGGTTCTTGTACCCTGCTTTTTCTTTTTGTTTAGAGGGTTTTTCCCTTTTCACAAGAGTTCCATGTCATGAAATTTCTTCCAATAATAACACATTCTTATTGGTTACAAGATGATGCTTCCAACCATCTAAATACAATACTTTTTTCTTAATGGGTTTAGATGAGTGGAACATGGGCCACATATCATGTTCCTAGTGAACATTGTCTTTTTTTTGTGTTTAACAACAATTTGATTTAATTGTCACCTAAAATGCCAAACAGTTGCAATTGAAAAGTTTTAATACACACTTAACTTGTTTGAACAATGATGACATCATGAGTTGCACCACAAGCTAAGAGAAGTATGATCTCCATGTAAAGCAAGTGATGTTGTTGTTCAACTAAAGATCCTTCTTGATGCTGTTTACATTATGACTTTCTTTGCATGTTCCCTTTTATAAAGCAGATGTTATAAATACGGGCCTATTTCACAAAGCCATTTCTTTCCTAGGACATTTTACACGCTGTCAAAGTTCAAGGCTATATAGTAGGTAGTAGAAGTACTTTCAATGGATCAATTTATTAGAGAAGGTGGGCACTGGGCGAGTCTCTTTTATACATAAATTTGCAATTGGTATATGGAGTAGTCAACATTGAAATAATTTAGTGTATGACATGTGGATGCTGAGAGGATTGAAGGCCTCATTGAAGGGGATCCATGTCTCCATGGTGGATATCAAATGGTTTGTAATTTGTTTAGAGGGAAGTTTTCTAGTTAAAGTTGCAGGATATAATAATGGCTATTTCTCAGCATGATTTATTTGATCGAATTGGCCTTCCTTGCTGATTGTGCAGGAGTCGATTCTGTTGTGCTTCTGGGGGTTCTTCGACTTTAACATCAGGGAGTGCGCAGGGTTTAGCTGATTCTGGCTCCTTGCGAGGGTTTTTTTCCCCCAAATTCCTCACATAGATCCACTGGCAAGGATAACCAGCATTGATTCGCATTAAATGATGGCTGTCCTAGGTGCGCAGTAGCATTTGTATAAAACTGCTGATACAAGTGGCTACCCAGGAAGTGCATAGGTCTAGATATGGCTAATCTAATTATTTCAATTTTTAATGGCAAGCAATTCCCTAAACATCACAATTTAAATAATTAAAAAAATTTCAATTTCTGATTAATTTTTTTTCCTGTGCAAAGATGCGAAATTTCACCCCCCTCCACCCCCCCCCCCAAAAAAAAAAAAAACCTTCTCATAGTTCGCAATTTGCATTGCCCTGCCAGGCTTGGGCACTGGATTATGAGGAGCCAGAATCAGCCAAACCCTGCTTGCTCCCTAGTACAAAAACTCTTGTTGTTGTACCTTGGTTGGTGCGCGGATGGGGGGTTTCCTTGATTTCTCCTAGTCCGCTCCCTAGTACAAAACTCTTGTTGTTGTACTTTGGTTGGTGCATGCAGGGAGGGTTTCCTTCATTTCTCCTAGTCAGTGAATTTATGTTTCTCTTTCATTGGGTCTATTGTTGAGAAATGAGACTGTTTATTCTTGACTACCATAGCCTACGGTCAGTTTCCACATTGACAAAATGAATTTTATTTTTTTCCAAAAATGAATTCTTTTTAAAGTTTTGAAATTATAAATTTCCCACCATCTACCATAATATTGTGATATGAGTAGTGAAATTATTCATAATGTAATCTATCACAATTATTCATAATGATAATTATGATGATTTTCAACTTCTCAACTCCATATTTTCACAAACTTTCATTTCTCTATTTTGAGGATTATTTAATGACGAAACTGACCTTAGGGTAAGGTACTGTCAATACAATTGTCAATACACATTCTATGTTGGGTTCTCCTCTTTTGGCTCAGACTTGGGTACTCTCTCTTTGTCCCTTCTTTTCCCCCTTGCTAGGTGCTTTGTTTAATGGAGTTTGCCAGGGTTTCCACAATACACACTCTAATGTTGGATGTGGTAGACTATTGTAGAGGTCACCTGTATGGGTAGACCTGCTCTTAGGATGTGCAACAAGTGTGAACTTCTCATCTCCTATTATCCCAAAATCAAGAGTTGCATAGTGATTTTTTCTGTGACAATTTTTTTTCATTTTGCAAAAAATATTTCTTAAAATGAATAGTCTGTTTCAAATTCCCCTTTGTTTCTAAAAATGCCAAAAAATAAAAAACATTGAAAAAATCGCCAAAGATTATCTACAATGTGAAAGGGTGCTTGTGATTTTCTACTGTCAAATTTGAAAGCCAAATTTGGCTGAACATGCTTATGGATGATCACCAATCAATTGCGCAACATCACAAAATTGGAAAAAAGAAAACACACTGGAGTTGCTGGTTCTATTTTACAACAATTTCATAATAACATATTTCTGCACTGTATTGTTTAGTGTTAAAGGTTTTTTTCCTCCAATTTTGTGATGTAGCCGTTATCCACAGGAGTGAATAGCCAAATTTGGCTACATGCCAGAGAGAAAAGTAGAATATATTAAGAATCCTGCCACATTTTGGCTACCTGCTGGAATTTATTCTCTGGAACCTATTGTCTTTCAGAAAAGAAATCCTGGAAATATGGTGACTTTAGCACATTATTTTCCACAAAAAATCATTTGTAAGAGTGGCACTGGACCTCTTTTTTTTGGGTTACCAAGTGACAAAATTTCACCCAAAAAAGAAGAAGGTGATAGTGTTGCCCAAGCAACCAACATTTGCATAAAGAAAGGAGAAGAATATTTTTGGAGACTGGTTAGACATCCAATGGACGTTATGTTTCCCTTGCAGAATCAGCAGACCCAGCATATTCTGCATGCGGAATCTTGCCACTGGTCCTCATAACATTCTGCCCATTGCAGAATACGTCAGGCAAGCCTATCGCAGGTGATGTTGGGAAAGCTTGCCTTGAGGCAAGCCTGGCAGGACGAGCTTTGGTTGATTTGACGGCCATATATGCTTTGATATTGGATAACAAATTGGTGGTGGCTTGGGAGGATGGGCCAACTTTTATGTGTTGGAAATGGGCCTCCATTCTTCCTTGACATCATAGGTATATGTTGGTTCTTGGACTCCAAATGGAACAAAGTTGGGGCACAAAAACAACTTCCCTCTTTACAGTTCACTGTGGTGCACTAGCTTTGATAACCTTGAACTTTATAGAAAGTTGCCAAAAGCTTGCTCCTCTAGGCTATATGACATAGGTTGCATGACAAAATATGTTATAACCGTGTGCTGGGCAGGCAGTTATTCCAACCATCGTTTGAGACATCCCCATCTCTTACACATTTTTCTGGGGAAAATGCAACTTTATGATCCTTGAATAGGAGGAAGAAGCTCTTGTTAACTTAGTCAGCCAACTTTGATTACTATTGGAAACACCTATTACTTAAAGACATGTTTCCTTGGAGATTTGAACTACCCATGTGTTAGAAATGCCCAACAGTTGATCACCTTATTCTTCATATTGGGTACTACCTTTAGTGACATAAAACCCTGCTGATTGATTTTTAGTGTTTTGGCAGGGCATGTTATATACTAATCTGTGAAGTCTCACCCTTTCTTTCACCCCCTATCCACTCTTTCACTGGCATTCGCAAAGAAAGGAATTTTTTGTTAAATCTCGGCATGAAATGCTGAAACTCAGCATTTAATGCACAAGGGTCGAGCGTATTTATAGTGGTTGCACAGGTGGGAGCAGTGAAAATATATGTAGCAGCAGTGAGTGGAGGCGCTCAGGACAAATGAAAGAGGGGATGAAACTCAGGCCCACTTTAGACAAAGGTCCAGGGACCAAAAGCCCAGTGTCCCCATGGGGCCTTGTGGATCCCTATCTCTAGCATATTGTGCATCACTATCACAATACCTATCCTTTTTTTTGCAATGGAGTTCCATTATGCAATGAAAGTCTCATCTCTCACCCTTTTCCTTTTTTGACTTTACAAGTAGAAATTTTGTTTTCACCTCCTACCTTAGTCCCGGAAGACAATGATATTCCTTACTTTTTGGAAATAAATTTAGTACTCTGTCCATAGGCGGCTGACAAAAGATTCAAAGACAAACACCCTACACTTTCAATCTAGCTTTGCAACTGAATCATATGGGTGGGTGTTCATAGCCTACAAATTGACAATTTGTTGAACCCAATCTACAAAAATGTAAAACACATACAAAGTTGGTGGGGCCATATAGGGTTACCATTTTCTTTTCTCCTAAACTAGAAAAAAGAGTACAATTTGGTCACCAATCCAATAATCTCACAATTGACCCTTGGTTGACTGGGTAGTATGAGTGTTTGGTTTTACAAAGAGCTCATCTCTTAAAAAAATATGGGCAATTAGTTTTGGCTTGAACCCATGCAACAAAAGCCATGCAATAATCACAATCCAACAAGCTCCATTCTGGATTTTAAAATAAAAACCAAAACTGATCATTCTTTGATTTTGAAAATTATAAAAGAATCTAAAACTGGAGTTTCTAACAAAATCAAAGAACCACACCACACACTGGTTCTAACCACCATAAAACCCCCCAAAAATTGCTGGTATCAAAGGATAGTGATGTTTGGGTTGTAGATAACCTTTTGTTTCCATGAACCATCGAGCAAATTTAGGGCCACAAACTCTTGATGGATGTCTCCATGACACGACCATCATCCATCACACCAAGTTGGCAAGTTATTACGTTCATTATTTGTCTACCAATAAGAAATTTTCCTCTTTGTTAACATTTGAGAAAAACCACAAGATTATGACATATGTGCAATTAGTTGTTTTCACAAACTACATTTGTCATCCATCCACACAATGTAAAAGCCTCGAGATTGTCACGTGTGCAATCATTGCCTATCAAAAACTTGTAGCCTTTGTAATGTGTTCAATACATATGTGATGAAATTCATTAGGGTTTTATCCTCTTTGTCGTTGACCTAATGTTACATTTTATATCTTATTGGCTTCTTGAGCTCAATGAAGTGACTTTCTTGTGTATTGTTTGTATTCCAAGTGCATGTGAAACTTGTTGTCTAACATAAACACCTGGTAAATTTTTCTGAGTGTATTTTTAGGACAATTACTTACCTGAATTTTGCACTGTTCGTTCTGAAATCTGAAAGGTACAGATCTTTTTTTCATCTTTTAGTCCCTTTTTTTTACACTTTCTCTTATTTTTTTAAATATAAATTAAATTTCTTTTCTTAAAACTTAATTAAATTCATTTCTTGTTTTTATTTAAAATGTAAATGCAAAAAAAATGAAGTTCCAATTTTTCTTATAAATTCAGATTTAAACACACTTTGAGAAAAAAAAGGAGTAAACACTTTTAAAAATAAAAATAAAACTTTCGACACCTAAAGTTTAGGTTAAGGACATTTTAAAAAAATCTTTTTGGCAAAACTGAAAAAAAAAAAGTGTGTGGAAAGTTACTATCATCATAATTTGTTTTATAAATTTACATATTTGAATTAATAGCCATATTCAGCTATGTATCAAAGGACCAATCGCGAGTTTTTTTACATATTCTTACAAGAAATCACCATTTTGGGCTACTAAAATGTGATTCCTCTCATCATGTCTTCATCACATTAATTTATAAATTTTAGTTATAATTATAACTTAATGTATTTTAGATAATAGCCAAATTTGGCCATGTAATAAAAAAAATTAAAAATTCTACAAATTCCTACAACAAATGGTCATTTTCACTACTATAAGCTCCTCATTGTGTCTTCTCATTGTTCAAATGTCCCTCCTCCAAAGATTCACTGTCAGCACTTTTCAGACTCCTCATTAGATCTGCCATTCCTTTCACTATCTGCCATCCCTTCAGTGAAAGGATATGAGGCGAAAAGAAAGCATAAAAGAATCAAAAGGATGACAATATATTGAAAGAAAAATCTATTGAGATCTTTACAGAGGTGAAGGTTTCACCCCGAAGTACCTTCTAAATTTTGGGGCCCCTCCTCTCCACATACCAGCCTTGGGTGGGCCCTCAAATCTTGAAGGTACTACCAGCGAAACCTTCTCCTATATCAATCACCCGAACTTCACAAACGGTGGTTGAAAACCTAATTATCCCATCTTGTGAGAAATAGAAGCCAATCCAAAACTAAGTTACTTTTGAATGAGACGTACTTAGGATGCTTACTTTGGGAATGTCTCACTATGATTATGAATGAGGAGTATCATATGTGTTGTTTCCAATTTTCAAATTGTAGAGTGTAGTTACACATTCAGAGGACAAGTTGTTCTTTTCATTCATACGATCATCTAATGATGCACAAATGATGAAAAAATCTTTTCCAAATGATTCTCACACAAAAAACCTCCCAACATGTATGTGCTAGAAATAAAAATTCAAGATTATGTTTTCCAGCATAAGTGGGCCAAGCCTCATGCCATGCGACACTATATAAGACAAATAGTTGTCAATTGCACATTTGAGCACTATATAAGCAACTTAGGCATTCAATGAATCCAAAACATCACAAATATTATATTAATCAATGATTAGCCAAAGAGCATCCCAACCTGCGTCAATGTAAACAGCTGTAAGTAATGCTTTCTATGAAGTGCAAACTTAAAAAGCAAAAAACCAAGTTTGGACCCTCAAGTATGATTGGCCCGTGTGGCCCATGTGACGGCATTTGTATGCCTCTCATGCTTTATATTGTCCAATTTTGTAAGGGGGTAAGGGCCAAGGTGCTTATTTTGGGAATGCCCCACTCTATGGGTAATACTTGACATGAAAACATATGAAATTTTTTCTCATTTTTTTCTCATGATATCATGGAACAAAACAAAAATAGGGCACTCTAAGGGTGTTACTTGATGTGAAGATGTATGAGATTTTTTGTCATTTTTTCTGATGCTACCTGGTGATAAATCCAAAAATAGGGCAGGTGTTATCAAACAGTGAAATGCCCCAACTATTGACATTTCACTTGTCAAAATGGTTGCATGTTGTGGAGAATTTTTTTGCTCTGTAAGGTTACCTCCGAATACACTTGAAAATTTCTCACAAGTCTTTGTGCATGTTTATTGTTTGGGTGGGAAGTAATTTAGCACACAATGTGAATCTGATAAACACTAGGATCGGCTCAGATAGGGGGTGCAGGTGGAGATGCTCTAAGCACTTTACTTCATACACTATTAGTAAATTTTTCTTTGGAGCTGATTTATGAAAGCAAAAGGATAAGATATGACTCTGAAAGGCCTATTTGAAGAACATTGGTGAATGTTATGAGTTCAATTTGGCCAGGTGAATTGAGGACTAATGTACCTGTGCGGTTGACCCAAACACTTTTGCTCATCAAATTGCAAATGTGCAGTTGAGAGATACCTGGGCATCTCATGCTTTGCAAAACAAGATTCTTATTGCCATGATTAGGTTATCTCTTTCCATAAGATTTGTACACATGCTCTCCATGAAAGTTGAAAACTATGTGATGAATGTCTTCTTTGACAGCATGGCTGACTCAACCTTATCACTTTGTTACATACAACTGCATATTCCAAATGGTACATAACAAAAGTACATGTTAGTTGGCAAAAATCCCACATGTTGTTGGCCCAAGACCCTAAAAAGCTTCTCACAAGCCAATCTAGCAAAATCCTTCTTGACACGAAATGTTTTTGACTTTGCCTAACAAAATAGGTAGTTTATTTTTTTTTAAAGAGGTACAAACCAGTGTTGTGCGGGCGGGTATTGATTTTAAATAGAATATAGGGTCTCGAGCATTATATAAATTATAAATTTGGTTATCTTTTTGGGTAGGGTTTTGAGTTTAACCAACATGAAAAAAAAACCTTTGGGTACAATCTAATTTAATTTTCTCACCTCATAGTGATTATTAGGTATAAGGTTGTTGAAGTGGATGTAGTTTAAGGTATGGTTAGTAATTAGGGTTATGATTTCAAAAGTTCTTATTTAATTCAAATTGACGTATTTTATCATTTAAGTTTCCTATGCATCACACATTGTCACAATTTTTTTTTTAAACATTAAGATACATATTACAATTGTACAATAATGGAGATGTGTTATAAATAAAAAATGATATAGAAGCTTTAATCTATAGCTCAAAATCTTATCATGCTTTTATTCTAAGTGATAGCAGAAATGCTATTACTTAATAATACATGCCTAATACTTTGAAACTCAAGGAGATCCATACGAGTTTCCTCCATTGAAAACATGCAAGTAAAAGGTTCTAAGTTTTATCTTGTTCTAACATGATCGACCATTTATAAGTAAAGGTCTACATTGAGTACTAAATATTTAGATCTGATTAGGTCAAGTTCTTATACTTGAATCTAAAACCATTGATTTTTTTCACTTAGATCTGAGTACCCGCACAACATAGATACAATCATACCCAAAGTTCCAACTCTCTCTAAATGTTGTGACCTTACAACCTGTAGAGATGGATTTAAGCACCCCTAAAGGGTTTTGCTCCTAATAAAGTTTTCGTGTCAAATTTTGTTAGTGTCATATTTCCATCAATTGGGAAACCCATTACAAGTTATGACTCAGTTGTGGACTATTTACAATTGAGTTGGAACCTTGGTAACCTATCCTGTCAACCCTGCTACTTACCCCTTACACTACCTATTCAACTAGATATTATCATAGGTGAAGTAGGTAGGGAATGTAAGTAATTAGTATGTAGGTAACTAAGTAGGTAGGGTACTTGGTGGCTATTGGGTAGGTGTGGCTATTGGGTAGGTAGATGCAAGTGGATAGTTAGTACAAGCTAACCACCATAGTTAGCCACTGTTGTTAGCCAAGGGACAAAAATACCGTCATAAAGTGTTTTCTTGCATGGTGTGCTGGTCGGAGCTGCTGGTGGGTGCAAGTTCACTCCGACCAGCAAAATGCATACTAGAGGCATTCCTGGATATGGACTTTTACTAAGACATGTGTTCAAAGCTTGGGTATATTGGTTTTGATCGAGATATCCAGTCTCATGAGGAAAGTTATACCAACCAACACTCCTTGTTTCCAAGGAGATTTGCGCACTCTCCCAAATAAAAAATGCCCAAACACCATCCTTTCATATTGCACACCTATCCTGGAAGTGTATGGTGTGCATTATTAGTTCTACTGGAATTGTAGGTGCACTACCCACATTCCAAGTTAGTTGCAAGATTCTTTGCATTGTTTTTGCATATAGAAAACCCTAAAGAAAAAGCTCTAGAAAAATGTTAGGGGAAAAAATAAAATTCCCCAATCACATGAACAAAGCAAAAGAAAGTGCTATTTCACATGCCATGTGACTTTTTGAGGAACCTTAGGGGCAAGGTGGCGTCCTCTATTGAGGCAGAAAATTTGACTGAGGTCACGGTACCCTTCACCTACACTACAAAAAAATCACCAGCTCTTTACACATAGGTAAAGGGCCTGGGTTTTCTTTTTTCAATTTTGTGCCATACAAAAAGTGGCAAACACTACCCAAAAATACCAAAATTAGTCAGATATGCTCCAGAAAAACAATCCAAAAGTTTCTCAATATTTTTGGTAGAAGAAGCAACAAAATTTGTTAAAAAAATCACTGTAAGGAGCTGATGGGTTGTTAGTAGGGAGGTCATAAAAAACAGAAACTGAGCTACCTATCAAGGTTAATTACAAAACTAGAAGCCACTGGAAATGGAACAGTATTTTTCCTGGACACCCGCCTCCATCTCTTAGGGTGCGCCCCTGGCTTCGGGCAGACCAGAGAAAACAAGCACCCACCAGCACACCATGAAGGATGGATGGTGTGAAGTCAGAAAACACTTTCCCATTAGCAAATGATATCTTGTTTTGGTAGCATATTTATTAGTCCTCAAAGGAGAGTCCTTCAAGATTCTTACTATGCATAAGAACTTTGTATTTCCTAAAAACAAATAGAAAAAACAAAGGGACAAATCAAAGTTGAAACTTAAGCAAGGTTGACATGATCATTCTCTACTTTTAATCTAATCTGTGCTCCAAGTATGTCCTCTCTCTCTCCTAAGGTAGAAGAATAGTTCCAACTTTGCTCAAAATATCTAGGTCCTAGTGTTGTAATGCTAAAAAATTATGATTTGCCAATGATAGTAAAACAGGTAAAGATTGATAGTTCAAGTTTGAGAATTTACTTGCAAAAAATAGGTCTCAAAAAGAAAATATAGCAAGTAGAAGAATAAAAATAAGGTTCAAAAGTAGATTTGCAAAAGATGAAAGCAGAGCATGTAAAAGAAGAATCAACATCATACATACAAATTGAAACTGTAAATTAAATTTACAATCAAAGGTTCCAAAAATATTTGGATTACCTTGGATCCAAAAATCCATAGTTCAAAATGTTGCATCAAGGAGCTTCAAAAGAGCTAGGGATCAACTAAATCATATCAATTGCTTTTACAAATTTCTTCCCACTACATGCACAACAACATAAGATGT
This sequence comes from Sphagnum tenellum, assembly GCA_963921925.1. NCBI lineage: Eukaryota > Viridiplantae > Streptophyta > Sphagnopsida > Sphagnales > Sphagnaceae > Sphagnum > Sphagnum tenellum. The sequence goes on from OY998155.1 coordinate 2,992,999, forward strand.
TGATTTGATTGGGATGATATTGCAAAATTTCATACATTATTATATTCTATTATAACAATCCATGTACATGTTATAGCAAAATTTCCAAATTTGTTATTCTTTCTAGATTCTTGGGTTGTTTACAAGGAAGAAAAAAATGCCCTTGGTGGGACCAAAACACAATCCACCAAGTTGCTAGAGGTTGGGACTAGGAAGAAAAAAAATTATGAATTGCATAATCCTTCGTAGCAAATGGAGCAACATGCTAGATTTACAAGTAGCAAACCCAACATCAAACAAGGAGAATCTTCCCCCTACTCCTAACCCACAAAGAAAAAGATTAACACTACAATTGAATCAAATGCCTTTAACAACTAAAAGAGGCATGTGGACAAATGAAGCATTAAAAGTAGCCATGGATATTGTTAAGAGAGGGGCACATTCCTTAAGGAAGGCTAGCAAATTATGGGACATCCCAATGAACTCATTTTTTTATTACATGAATGGAAAAACCAAATCCAAGAAAATGGGGCTAGGAAGTGTGCTTACAAAAAAAGAAGGTGCATTAGTGATTGCATGGACATTAGCAATGCAAGAATGGGGATTGTCCATTAGCTTACAACAACTATAGATGAAAGTTACAAAGCTAACACAAACAAAGGTTACACTGTTCCGAAATGGATTACCAAACAATAGTTGGTGGTTTTGGATCAAACATAAACATTTAGAAATTAGCATACAACATGTAGAAGGATTGGAAGTTTGTAAAATACAAAGGCTAACACCTAATTCTTGTAGTTCTTTTTACATTAACAATCATTATACTACCAACACAATTACAATTCTAATCATATATGGAACTTTGATGAAATAGGAATTCAAGCTAATAGACAATTTGAAACAAGAGTTCTAGTTAGGAAAACATTTAATGTAATTTACAACACCATCTCAAAATCTTAGCAATGTTTAACTATAAAATGTGTAGTCAATGTTAGGGGTGTTCTACTTAGTTTCTACATCTTCAAAGGTGAGAGACAAAGGGATGATTACATAAGATTCCACAAACCATGCACTTGTATGGCAATGCATAAAATAAAAAGGATTATTACTTTCATGTTTAAGGAGTTTCTATTTTTTTTAACAAGTTGATTCTAAGTGGAATGTCCTTAAGCAACCGACATTTATTAATTTTAAATGGACATGGCAACCATGTTACCCTAGAAACAATAGGTTTGGCAAAAGAGTTTGGGTTAGACATGATCACATTGCCATCACACACATCACATGCATTAAAACCATTAGATGTGTCATGTTTTGAACCTTTTAAGATTACATTTTAAAAAGTAAGGGATGCAGTTATGTCTAGAAATAATCACATGGAACTAGACAATATCACTTTAGTTGGATGGGTGGATTAGGCCTTAAAGCAATCACTCACAAAAAAAATCAAGTTTAGGTTTAAAACTACAATAATATGGCCTTTGACCGCAAAAACAATGGATAGGAAGACTACACCATCAAAGGTTTACATTGCAGCAAACCTAAACAATGCAAGGAGTGAAGAAAATTACACAACAAAAGAAGAAGTTGAGAATAATCTTCCATGGGGAAAAGAATTTGTTATTGTAGAATTTTTCCATATAATTGAAATATATCAACATCCAACATCTAAAGATCTACCTATCTACATGCTAGAAAATGACCAACATTGTTATGTAGATATGCCCTAGAGCCCTATAATGATAGAACAATAGCCAACATAAATTGATGTTGTAAACCTAGATGAAAGCAATTTTGAAGATATTCAACTACCTCCAAATGTGATTTAGGAATCCATGAGGGTGCATAACCTATTGTCATTGCTTCATTTACCTACAAGATGCACTAAGGGGAAAGAGCCATTAATTGATTATTTTTAGCCACATGTCATTATTAGTTATAAATATTCAAACATCCTAAGGAAAAAAACAATGGAAAAGGCAACTACAGAGGAAATCAAAGTAGGCAAAAGAAAGGAGAAGGAAAATAAGCAAACCAGATGAACAGCAAAATTGGGTTTTATAGTAAAACAAGTAGCTTGAAAGATTGTTGAGAATCATGTTATAATTCACTATAAGTTGGACTCCATCTACTATTATTAAAGTGGGTGATTATTTTCACCACAATTTTCAAACAAGTTTTTGAGCAAATTTACACAAGTACATGGGGGTGAATTTAAGTTACACAACATGGGCTCAACAATAAGCAAAGGTGTAAACATGGGTTAAACAACAGTCGCAAAGATGTTGATCAACAAGGCTATTACATTCCAATGATTGAAGAACAAGGAAATAATTGGTGTGGTTGGAACCAATATGTAACAAGTAGAACAACTTCAAAAAATAGAATTATGAGATAGATTAGAAATTTGAGAGAGAAGCAACAATAGTTAAAAGATAATAACTATACATTAGTTGAAAGAAAGGTAATAGTAGTTAAGAAAAAAAAACAATTGTTGAAAGAAAAGTAACATTTGAATAACAATTAAGAAAAAAACAACAATCGAATAATAGTTGAAAATAATGTAACAATTAAACAAAACATGAGAGAAAAAGGTTGAAATGTTTGAACAACAACTAAGAAAAAAAGTTCAATTGAGAGAGAGGTGATAAAAAAAAGGATGGGCATTTTTTTGAAATACATTAACTTGGATAGAGAACCATGAACAATAACTAATAAAGGGGAAAATACTAGTTGAGTCAAAAGAGGAGAACAACAAATGAAAAAAATAAGTATAAAGTTGAATTGGGCTAAGTTGGGTTAAGGGAGGAGGCACAACAAATGAAGAGAAAACAATTGTAAAGTTCAAACCCCAGAAAAAAATTCAAAGAGGAGAGAAAAGGCACATGAACATGAGATACCAACAACAAAATTCAAAGCCCAAAGAAAGGAGAGAGGGAGTGTCAATCACCATCATCGACATCAAAAGTGGTTAGAAAGAGTTGAAAGAAGAGAGAGGGGACATCAACCACCATCGTTAATAATTATGAAAGTTTAGAGTTTAAACATAGTTGAAAGAGGAAAGAAAGGGTGCCAACTGCCATTGCCAATAGCAACAAAATTTAAAGTTTAGGTTGAATTGACAAAAGATGAAAGAGGGGGTGTCGATCACCATCATCAATAATTGCAAGAATGCTCACACATAGAAAGGACTAACATAGTTTAGAAAGAGGAGAAATTTGAGGGAGATGAAAAAAGGGGTGCCAATTGCCATTGTTAACAACTGTGAGAATGCTTAAAAAGAAAGAATAACAACGAAGTTCAAAGAGAGGACAAAATTGAGAAAAATGAAAAGATGGGGTGTTGATTGCCATTGCTAGTGGCTACAAGAGTGGTTAGAAAAAGAAAAGTTCAATAAAGTTCAAAGAGAGGAGACAATTGAGAGAAATGAAAGAGGGGCATCACTCGCTATTGTTAATAACTATGAGAGTCGTTGAGAGAGAGAGAGGAACAACATAGCTTAGAGAAAGATGCAACTTGAGAAAGATTTGAGTGTGAACTTAAAGAGAGGATAAAGAAATAAGCAAGAGAGCATCAAGGTCCAAAGACTATTGAAAGAGAGGAGCTCATGAGCTCAGAGAAAGGATAGAGAGGGTGTTGATTGCCGAGAATAGCAAAGGAAAAACATGAAAATCTTTGAAAAATTCTAAACTTCAAACGAAAAGAGAAAAAACATAAGTTTAGATGAGCATGGAAGCAACGCTCCCAACTCGATTGGGAGGCATGAAACTTGGTGGGAGCTATAGCAAATCCACACCCACAAACATTTTCAAGAGGGGTAGTAGATTTGGTGAATGGGACATTACTTACCCATTATCATCGATCTAGAAGCCCTAATTTGGGTGTGATTGGAGTCCTATGATTAAAAATGAATGGTTATTTTATCAAAACATTTCATCCTAATGTTCATCCAATTTGATGTCAAAGTAAATAACAGTCATCAATGGGCAAGTGCCAAGTGTTGGGTGACTAAACAAGCCATCATGGGTTGCCATGTGTACAATCCCTTTTATTTAATCAAATTTTAACCCCCAAACTCTGAAGGAGTTTATCTTCCTCATTTTTTATCAATTTTGAGTGATTTAAATGACCATGGGTGTGCTCTCTAATAGGCTACATTTGATCTTCAGACCATAATCGGAAAGGAGGCAGATCGAATGAGACAAAGGTGACTGAGACATTATGTGTTCAGTGAGTGGCCTGTTTACCCTAACCACAGTGATTCGCTATGTACCAAGTTGACAACCATCCAAAGGCAAGGTACCTAGGTGAGAAAAAACCAAACCTTTGCTAGAAGTCTCCTCAACTTGATTTCTGAAAATATAGCCTGCATCCATAGGCTTTCAAGCTTCTGATTAGTCCTCCACTTGTTGTTTACCAAGCATAACCTCTCACTCTTCCTTTCCCATGAATGCATCATGCATCCAGATAGGATGTCAGATATGAGGTTTCATCCATTGAAAACAGGGTTACACAAATTTTCATCCATTAACAAGAGTTACATAATCACTCTCAAACCTTTTAATGGTAGGTTATGTCTAGTAATCGGGTCGAGATCGTTGCTATTTCTTCTCTCCTATTTCATCCATCAACAAGTGGGTTACCTTGTTTCTCTCGAACCTTTTAAATACTTGGTTATGCCTGGTAATCGAGTGGAGATCATTGGTTATCAGAAATACCTGTAACACTCCTACACCTCACCTCAGCTATTTACGGTAACCAGTGCCAACAACCTCTCGCCCTATTCGTAGTTCATAACTATCCCTAAGGAGAATCTTGAAGCTGGGATTCAGTATTAGGTCACAAGTTATAATAACCTTCAACCTACATTTCATTAATGACTTACTATTAACACAAGGTACCACCCTTGGCTCACATTGGCCCAATGAAGCTGTCATCACTCTTTGCATAGATGAAAATGTGATCATTGTTCTCTACATGGATGAAAAGAGGGCACCTTAATTCTCTTAAGGATGGTTACGGTTGGTAGTAGCCAGTGAGAGGCAACTAGTTATTGAAAATAGTCTCAACAGATTTGTGCCTCGATTACTTTCAATGACCAGCACACTTTCACCCGTTACCCAGTCCATAACCAACTATTCATGACCTGATTGGTTGTCTGGGCACAAGTTATAAACAATAATAACCTGTGACCTTCATTTTTGTTAATCGACCTTGAACTCACAACTCTACATATCACCATTTGCTCTCATTGCTCCTTTAAAAAAATAAAATCATCACCAGACTACGTCTTGCATAAAAACGTCAGAACTGCTATCTTCAAGGATGAAAATAAAACATATTTGTCATACATCCATTTCAAACATTTTATTAATGACAAAAAATGATGACAAAAAAGTATGAAATAAAAAAGCATGATATTATAAAGTGAGTGAGAGGTTGTCGAACCGTTTCGGTATGGCAGGTTGTCTTGATTCTCACAGCACACAGTGATGCCTCATAACATGCAAGAGGGCCCTGTTAACTAGAAACAATCTGGGTTGTTCTCAGTTACCAGGGCCCTCTGGCTGGTTGTTATATAGTGCAAAACTGACAAAACCAACTTTCCACACACACTAACACACAAAACAAATTGCACAAGTAATGTGCAAAAACTTGTCTATAAATAGCTATTGCACGTTATTAAACTATGAGTTTGCTCAAGATACCCAAGAGAACAAATTCAAGCCACCAAATCCAGCAATCTTATTAGTCTTCAAAAAGAAATCTTCAGACCTACACATACACACAACCCTATTTTGCTGAACATTAAAAATAATTGTCCCTGCCTTCATTTCTGTTGTTGGTCATCTAAAATTCTCACTAACCTATCAAACCCTGTTAAACATTGAGCTGTTAGTTCACTCAAGATAACTAAGAAAACAAATTTAGACCACCAGATCCAGCAATTTCATTAGCCATTTGACACTAAACACAAAAGCCAATTCAATTCAACACACTCTGTATATGTGGCATCTGCGCTGAGTACATGACCCTGCAAACATATTTCTCACATCCAAGTTTAGTTATTTACCCTTTTTTTTTGGTGAACGGCACCCATAAAACTAAAACTGGGACTGCAAATAGGTGGGAGACTACTACATAGCAACCCACCTGGACCAATCAAACTACATAGCCAATCAACTACTGCAGGTGCTAAGCTTTGCTGTGCCTTTTAGCAGCCTCCACATCCCCTGCAAAAATGCTGGGCCAAAATCATTTTGCTGAGCCAAACCATCATGTTTTTGACTTTCCAGAAGGGGTTAAAAAGAAGAAGAGGATGAAGAAGGGTCCCAGAATCTCTCTCCGTGTCTACAACAGTGGATTAGCAGCTGAGTGGGTATCTATTCTATTGTTATAAAGCACAAAAGGGTTTGCTCAGTTGATCAGTTTTTGCCCAACTCACAGACAAGAAGAAGAAGAAGAAGAAGAAGAAGCACCAGCAGAAGAAGACAAGATGGTCAATTCTGTCACTCCACTGCAATCTTCTCATGGGTCTAACTAGATCATTCACCACTGACCTTAACTCTTGAATAATCCCTTTATTGTCATGGAAAAAAATTCTGCTTGTAGGAAGAAGGAAGGTTTTGATTGTTTTGAGCTTGAGAATTCATCAGAATCATGTAGCTAGAAACAGTTTGCTGCATTGGAAGGCGCAAGATTTTCATTGTAATTCTGAAAAGCTTGGATCTTCATCACACAATTGTTGCAGTTGCAGCTCATTAGTAGCAGGGGAACAGCACCAGCTTGTATCATGAGCTTGTTTGGATCCAAGCTCCATGAAGTCTCCACTAAGTAGAAGACCACTAAGCTTCTTCTTGAGATGAGGAAGGCGCTAGATGAAGAAGAAGCAGGAACAGCAACCAACAAAACATTCTCGGAGAAGTCATGAGTACGTGAAACTGGAGGAAGGCGTCAATTCGAGGTACTATGTCTTGTCGAAGGAAAAATTTGGATTCTATTTTCCAAATCCAAATAGAATCCAAATTTGTTTTGTTTTCTTGGAGTATCTTCATCTTTGTCTTCTGCCTCAGACTTCTCTTCTGCTGCTGCTGCAAGCTTCTCTGCTTCATCTCTCTGAAGCAGGTTGTTTTTTGAAGGTCTCTCTGTGAATCTGTGTCCCTCCTGCTGTTTGCAGATCATTTTCTGAGAGAACTGATCACTCGGAGCTTGAAGCACTTTGGTGAGGACGCCGGAGGTCCAGACATCTCTATCTGCCTTGTGAGCTCGGTTTCTCGTCATCAAATTTCCCGCGGAAGGTTGCTACTTCGTGAGGGGAGAGCTTTTCTATTATGATTTCTTGTTTCTTTCTTTGGAGTGTCGTCGACTTGAGCGAGACGACAGAGTTTTGTTCAGAGTAATTTTCTCTCATCGCATCGCGAGATCTCCAGATTATTGAGTTCTACAACAAATTCTACCTCAAATTTTGTGCTCTTCACTGCAATGCTCTCTTTGCAAAACTGTAGTCTATTCGTTACCTGGTCTCTTGAAGGCTCTGGATTCACACAAAGAAGAAGTCTTTCAAATTTGTGACCGTTCCGGCTGTTACACTTTGTGCTCTCTCTTTCGACATATTTGTGACGGGCGTGTAGTTAGTTTGACATCGCAGATGTTTCTTCTCCCTCTGTCTCTGTGTGTGTCTGTGTCTCTCTCAATTTGAAATTCGTGAGAACTTTGAAATCCTTCTACTTCTGTTGTTGTTCGATTGAATTCTGTAGTAATTGCATTGTCGAGAAGATGGAAGTCTGTCTACTCCAAAGCTTGAAGATCGAATCAGACGCACATAGATTGAAGTGCTGCAGCAAGGAAGTTACTGGCACTGGCCATGTTTCCGAAGATTTTCGTACTTCTAACTTCTGTCGTTGAAGAAGGACTTCAGAGCCCCTGCCACTTATCAATGTCTTCACTTCCAAATTCTTCTTCTTCTTCTTCTTCTTCTACTTCTCCTCTTGTTGAAAAATTATATCCAGTCTTTCTTCTTCTCTTCTTCGTCTTCTTGAAAGAAGAGACCAAGCAGTCAGTCTCGTTTTCTGCTTGTTTCTTGAATCTGATAGATGCCTAACGGGTCGCAACTCTCTCTCTTGTGTTATGTCTTTGACAATCTAAGTCCTCAAAGCATGATTTGGATATCCCAAAGTTTGAGACAAAATTGGCAGCTGCAGGAGTGAGGATGATGGCTTATGTAAACATGAGAGAAAAGCTAAGTCTGAGCATCTGATCAAACTTGATCCGTAAAGCTCCAGATTTTTGAGAAGCAATGAAGGGGACAGGGTGCAGTCGGCAAAACAGTGCAATAGAGGCCTCAAGAACATCATTAGTGTGGAAATCCACACAGGAGGAGCAGGCAAGCAATCATCAAACCAAAACTATCTATGATAATCAATAGCATCCTTGCAGAATTTTGTAAAGAAATCATGTTGTTTTCTTTAGATCTTGTTGCTGTGTTATAATTTCAGTAGAAATACAAAGAGCTTCTCCAGGTTGCTGCTGTTATATTATCACAAAGAAATTCTGTCATTTGCATCTGCTCCAAATCAATCTTGTACCTTGAATGTTTCAATACTAATAGAATTGAAGCTTCTTGGTAGGAGACCTAGTGTCTCTTTCTTTTCTATGTTTTTTTTGGAAATTTCTGTAGATTGTAGCAGAAGAATTGTGGCAGAAACATTTGAAGAAGAAAACTTTTGCCTCCTGATTTGATTTCCTGCACATGGAAGAAGGAATTGGTAACAGGACTCGTGCTAGATTTAGAACTGGAGTTGATTAGATGAGAAGGAAATTTCGTTTGTGAGCAAGCAGATGTTTCTGATCAACACTCTGCAAAATCCCCACTGCATGCAAAGAAAGAGAAATAGACCAAGTGACTGAGGTTTTTGGGCCTTTGGGTATGCAGAATAAGGCAGATGATTGTCACAACTTGGTGAAGGAAATGTTTCTTGAGCAAATTAGCATGCCAGCAACAGATCTGTCAAGAGGTGGAGAGTCAAGGAGGACAAAGCACATGTCTTTATTGGATGCAATGGCAAGTTGTTCTTAATTCTTCCTTAGACATGTTCTTCTACCCATTTGAAGGTCAATGTGTCTCTGATGCAAAAACAATTCTGCAGAAACAAATACAGGAAACGCGAACAAGGAATTGTAAGTGATTGTGTGCTAGGTGGTGGATCTAAACTACACTGACTTATTTTTGTATGCAGAACAATGTCGACAACGAGGGAACTTTGGACGACCAAAATTCAGTCAAGGAACAAACAGTTGTCAAGCAAACTAGTGTCACAGCATCAGATCTACAAATGAGGATGTCAAGAGCGGGACAGTCAAGAAGGAGGATTAGGCGGATGCAATTGGATAACTTGGCAAGTTATTCTTGGGCTTCAGATGATGTATCCTCAGAGAGTTGCTTGGATGTGTGCCCTACAATTCAAAAGCTTTCTAGTGTAAGCCAACGCTTACTGCTCCAGGATCCACAGGCCGTTGTTGATGGCCACCTGAGATCCAATTCATTGTGTGGTTCTCAAGCCCACAACAATCACATGCTTAGGTGGAAACAAAGCACATGGGGGGGAGAAGAGGATTCAGGGGTTCCTCGGGGTCCACATTGTCCTCCTGCACAGTATGTTATGCTTCATATGCAGTTTTCACAACACCTGCCGCCTGAAGACAATCAGCCAACTATGCAGAAAGACGACATCTTCCCTGGAAACACAAAAGATCTGTCTCCACTCAGAGTCAAAGAGCTACTAGCATTCAAACCCCACGATGATGATTCTGAGAATCATGCTAAGCTAGGCCTGGCAGACTTACAAAACTCTCAGGAGCAGAGTAAGTTCCGAGTCATTGGGGGATCTTTCTCAAGGATTGATACGAGATCCATGAAAAGCTACTCAAATGGAGAATTGAAAGCCCCTTCATCTCTACCAACATCTCCACTGGGCAGCAGCCGAGAATCCCACAGTGCCTGGATTTTTCGTAAAATCTTACGCAGAGGCTCTCAGGTCAGCTCAGAGATTTCAACCCACAGGACCAAAAGCTGGGAGCCACACAGAGAGAGGACATCAAAACACATCATTAGTAGTAAGTCTGTAGTCTGTGAGAAATGTTCTGTTCCTAGAAGACCAGGGACAGCAACTCAAGCGCTGCTGAGATCACAGGAAAGTTCAACAGATGAAACAGGAAACTCTTGGTGGCCATTCAAGTGGAGATCACAGCAGTCAAAGGAGCTGAGGCATAAACCCTTCAAAACAGCCCTGGTTGTGAAGGACAACAAAGTGAACAACATCAAGGCAGAGGAGCAAGTTGTTGCGCAGCACTGTAAAACATCAAGTGCCGCTATGTATGTTGATGATTATTCGCTGGCTTCTTGCAGCAAGCCAGCAAGGTTTACAAGTGCATCGAACAACAGCCAAACCATTGCATGGGTGTTGGGAATGTCACCTTTTGCACCAGAGCAGCGGCCCTGCATTCAAACCTTGGGCACCAAAAAGTTTTTGCTCCCACCCCGCAGATTAAATGAGCCATGTGCATGAACGCAAGGGACAGAATGGGATTCAAAGATGGAAATTAAGACCACAAGCTTCATTTTCTGGGTGGGTGAATTCCACATTATGAGCTTCTTTTGGGTAGGTGAACTCCACATCACGACAATGGTAACTGAAACTTGTTGGTCTGCATAATTTATAGATGGCAGTCCTTTGTAAATTGCATTCAAAATTTGGGACTTTGGATTCTACAGTTAAATCTTGTCTAAAGCAAAACACCTCCAAGTCAAAGCATAGATACATACAAGGAGACTTATTATAAAATTCCTGATTCCACAGTTAAAAGCCCAATCTCACCATAGACACACTGGGGTTGTGGATTGTGACTTAAGAATTGTAATCATCTTTGTATAAATTTGCACTCTTCATGGTGATTTCTTCAGAGTCGAATCAGAGGACTTAGGTGAGTTTGCACGAGTAGGAAAAGGGCTTCATGCTTCATCGGTTAGGCTCTAAATCACATTATGACTTGAGGAATTTACATGAAATTCAAAGGGATGTCGGACTTCCTGTGAGACACACAGAGACTTTGATGCACAGAGAGAAAGAGGGAGTTTGATGCAGTGTGAACTTCCACTGTGTTGACTACATCGCAATTGTGAAGCTCCATAGCATCAGGACTAAGCACCTTGGAAAGAATCACAGTGTCCCTCACTAATCTTCTATAGAAATAGTTGGTTTACATCATTTTTGTCAGATGTGTCAACGACATAGGCCTCTCTGAGCCAACAACTCGGCTATGGAGGAGGGAAATTTGTTGAGTACTATATGGCCCCTTCTTTCTCACAAACCTCACAGCTATAGATGATACCGTGAGGTTTCAAAGCAGGGCTCCTTGTTCAACTAGACTTCCAACGTTTTCTTCTAGAGAAGACTCTATAATATATATATAGATTAACTCTGTGTGAGGACAACGACGACAATAGGTACGCATGCATAGATCGCTCAGATCAGCGGGTTGTTTTTCATTTGAGAGTTTTGTGAACACCCCCAATATCAAACTTGTTGAGCTTGATAATGTTGTATGACATCATAGCGATGGCCGCACGGAAATACTTCCAAGTGTTGCAGAAAAACAAAACAAAAACAAAAGAGCCAACGAAGAAAAGCTTGAAACACTTCTTACCAAAACTATATCTATATTGCTTTAACGCTATGAAGACAAAGTAAACAAGAAAAGCAAGCGTAAATTCGCAAAGCACATTGATGTTGTCGACAAATAAAATCAAAAGCAGCAGCAAACACGAAAGACTTGATAACATTCCAGCAGGTAGTTACCCGTGTATTGTTCTTGCACATCAAATGTTCTGACGGCAAACGGAAACAGAAGAAGCTATGAGCATCGATAACTGTGAGAACTGTCGACCCTTCTTCTGAAACAAACCTCTGGGACACTGCGGCGGAACGGACACTGCCTGGCAAGCGAAGGTTTGCGCGTCAAATATATCCAGGAAGAGAGACGATTACCAAACCTAGGACCGAGCCTCTAACCCTAATGCCTAACCCTACTGCCGAGGCTCAGGCCTGGGGGAAAAGGGTACAAATCAAGAAACATCTGGGGACAAAAGTGACAAAAATAAATCTACAGAACTTGATAAAAACACTCAAAGGGGTAAAGGTACCCCAGTTTCAAGGGTACATGGAAGGTGCCATTGATTGACCACCCTGCCTATCTGGGTGTCTGAGCACCAAAGCAGATCCCTAACCCCGAAAACTCTTATGTTGGAAAAGCCCCATTGGCATTGAGACTTGGACAATGCAGGGTGGGATTTTTGTTTGATGACATCTTGGTGTCTCATGATGAGACTGCAGCAATACCGAGAAACATTCTTGCTACACTTCTGATTAAATGTCTTACCTTATTCAATAGACTTGATAACATTAGGAGAAGAACTCTTCCCCTGTGGTGAGTCCTCTGCAACATTTCTCCTGTTAAGTACAAATTTTGTTAGGAAGGCAAAGCTGGCTTCTGAGTTTGTGTGCAACACCTGCCTCCTTGCAGGTGACTGTTGTGCATTGGATTGGAAGGACCCACCTTATACAGCTTCTTTGACATGCAACAATCGGCAAGTTCATCTTATGTGTTTGGAATGGGCTCCTGAGTGCCAGTATACTGCAGGTACCTATGGAGGATGTTGAGGATTGTAATGAAGAGGATCTTGTTGTGCTTGATGATGCAGTGGCCAGTAATGAGGAGGCTGTTGAGGATGGCACTCAAGAGCCAGCAGGGGAGATTTGGGAGCAGAGGCACCAGCAGCTCATTGCAGGACACAAAGAGACAGATAGGGAGACCATAACCCAAGGAGGTACTCTGATTAGATACCTGACTCTGGCAAAGCTGGTGTTGGTATATGCCAATTGGCAGGACAGAGATTGATTCAAGTTCTCTGAACCTTAGTTTGATGCTTGAGCCTACTATTATAGCTGTTCTTGTTATAAGAGCACCTCACATGATTTTACATGCCCTGATGCATGCCTGTCTCCATGTGTGCTGGTGTGAATCAAAACTCTAATGCTCCATTAGAACTCAACATATCTGGTGAGCATATTGTCCCAGAACAAACTGCTTTTCAGGTTGTGGGTCTCTCTTGTTCACTGGTTAGTTGTCTTCTTAAGTTTGATGTTCTGTGTCAATGCAGCACAGCAAGGGGGCTGTCTTCTTTCTCAGAACTGCGTAGTTCTTCATTACATGGTACAGTTTGGACTTAGTAAGTAATTGCATGAGATGCCTTATGTATGATTATATTTGCTCCAACCTTCAATCTATAACATGCTGTTGAGAATGTTGTTGAGTTTACTAACTCTGCAATTTTTGAAAAGTCTTGCAATTTCTGTATGCAGTCTAGTCAACTTCAAATGGAAGCAGAACTTAGGTTTCTTGCCATTCAGGCAATTAAATTACAGATATCTTATATGACTAAGATGGCATCAATCTGGGGTGCCTGTTCAATTACCATCATCATAAGTTAGTGAATAGATTAGTGGCTGCTGTAGGCAATAGTAAATTCTATCATTTCTGTTGCCACATAACCAAGGTAGGGAGGATTCTGTGGCCCAGCATGCAATCAGGGATCAGGCTGCTCTTTTTAATTAACTTCTGGCTCACTCTTAGTATGTTATGGCCCGTTACCCTAACAGCTTGTGTTCACCTGAATCCATTCCAGAGAGCTTTACCCTTCCACCATTACTGTACTTTCAGCCATCTGTCACCATACTCTTGGGCACCTCTGAATAACAACCTTACTAAGAATTTGCATCCACGCTTCTCTTCCTCTTCAGCAACTCCACATTCAAAACAAGAGAAAACTCATGTCTATCAAGACCATCATACCACAGTCCAATTCCATGGACACCAGACAGAAATGACATGTATTCATGCAATTACAGCAGAGTTCCAAACTTTGACAGGCATGGTTTCACTCCTCGACTTTGAGCTCCAAGAAACATCCAAGGTTTCTGTTCTTTATTTTTCAGCCTACCGTCAACAGCTTCTGATGCAAGCAGAAAACTACATACATTTACCCCTGCTGTTTCCCTTCTCCCGGTCTGCCCTGTGCTTACAGCTTTCCCTCCAGCTGCTCAACTCCTTGCTCAATGGTGCCTCACTTATGCAATCTGTTCTTCATGCTCCCACAGGTGCTACTGCATCTCTCCACAAGGAATGTGACAGCTGAATTAGGGATAATCTGTCTGATAAAAGAAGAAGAGGGCTGCTGGCTTCTCTAAAAAGGCACATTGCTATAGAAAACATGTTAAAAGGAAGCATGGTGAGCATTCTGAACTGTAGAAGAAAACTCATACTGCACTTTGTTGTTAGCTCCTATTCATGACCACTTTTGGTTGGTCTGCAGTATTTCTCTCACATCAGAGTTTCAAGCTAATGAGCTGTGAACCAATCCAAAGACAATTAAAATTTCAGCTACCAAGAACAGGAAGAGCACCAAAAAGGTTACCTAGATATCCTGATATTGGATGTCAACTTTTGTAAATTTGCACACGAGCTTGACAAAGGAAGTGATGAACCCTCCTATTGAGTTAGGGTTGCCTTCCTCAAACATTCCTTGGGCTTGTTGTGTATTACCACGCAGCACCAATCGTTCCAAGTTGGGGCAAATTTCAACGAACATCTCAATCCAGCAACAAAGCATGTCATTGAGTGCTGTGGTAGCTTCAAGCTCCAACAACACTAGTTTCTCAAGAAGAGAAGTGTGCGGTGCCAACAACACCTGGTCCATATTTCCTTTCATGAGCTCATCGTTCAGAATCACAGAAAGGTGGTTCAAGCGGGGAAATGATCGGGCAACTGTTTCAAGGTTCATGAGATCCGAGTAAGCTCTGGATTCGAGGCCCCGCAACTGCAATACCTTCAAATTGGGAACTTTGGAAATCAAATGACCGAATCCTACCCACGGAATTGTAGAATTGCTGACATGCAGCACTTCTAACATGCCTGTGTCTGGTCCAATGTCCAACTCAGAGAAGCATGCATCCCTGATTCTCAGGATGCGTAAATTGCCTTTGCTCACAACACCAAAATGCTGGAGGGTGCAAGCCTTCAGATCAAGCGTGTTCAGTAACTCAGCCTCCAAAATAATGTTGTCAACCACTCTTGTTGTGGTATTTTCCAACTTGAACTCCTTTAGACTGGAGCTGGTGAGAGTGAGCGTCGCCCGTGGATCTATTGAAATAATGGTCGGACTCTTCAGAGAGAAAGATTCAAGCTTTGGACATGCGGACAGAAGCGTATTGAGGTCTGATGCCGATACACCGACCTTCCAGAAAATTAAGGACGAAAGACAAGCCCACCTTTGAACAGCGAAATCCACGTCCATTACATCAACGCTAAACAAAGCCAAGACTTCGAGACACTTCATTTTTCCAAATCTTTTCAACACGTTCGCATGTAAGCGCTGGGATCTTTTTGGGATCTGCATCACCAGTCCATACCTCAGCATGCGAAGTGTATCCCGAGTATGCAAGAGCCAAGACATCAACGCCGTTGCTGAAAATCCTTCTTCCGTCAAAATGGACAAATCCTGCAGACTAGACGTTTGTAGGATAGTCTCCGTGAGCAACACTTCCAGGTCTTCAGTTGTAAGGGTTTCGTAAACAGACCAACCCTGAGGCCTCCATCGGTAGCTCAGAGAGTGCAAGTGATTACGCGCTGCTTCTCTCCACTTCCGACATGTCCCCGAAGCCCTGACCACCTGTTCAACAACTCCAATGTGCGACAAGATCTTGCCGATGACTTCCACAGGAAATGCTTCCATATTCCCGCGCGCGCGTCTCTCTTCTAGTTTCCACGCTAGAGTTTTAATTTCCCTGGCTCTCTTCTCGTTCGCATAGCGCACATCTCTCCACTATCCTCCGCACTAGACTCATTGCTTGCCCGGCTCTCTTCTGGTTTCCACAGCGTTTGAAGCTTCCACTAACAAGAACGGGTTCTGTGGTACCCTGTTCTGAAGCAGTGTTTTTTTCTTTGGTCAATTTTGTGATGTAGCCAAAGTGGTAATGATCCATTGGAAGATGTAGGCTACAAGCTACATATCATAGTAATTTTTAAAAGACATCCTTTAATAATTTTGGGTACATACTTGAACCATCTATAGAAATATGGGGATTTTTTAATTAAATTTTTTTCACAGATATTGAGAATCTTTAGAAGCATTATAGCTTTTTGGCTATACATAGCCAGCAGAAAAAAGCCTAGTATGAAGCAAGATATATATATACTTCACTCGGCGAGAGTGAATTGATAGCCACCAGCACATTGAACTCGAACTGAGTTGAAGTCAGGTTTCAGCATGGTAACCTATCCTCTGCACCTAGATAATAGGTGGCCACTAGTTAATAAGATGGGCGGGTAGGTCATTTATTCCTTTATATACCCTATCATATCACGTGATGGTTCACGAAAAGGATATCGGAGCGCCTAGCTTCTGCCAGCCTCTTCCGCCGAGTTCGTTGGCAGACAGGCAGGAAGGCGGAGAGAAACGCACATAAGCGCTGCGTCCGCCCGCCCCAGTTGGTTTCGACCCGCCAGAAAAAACCCAGACATGCGGTAGAGTACCTACTCGCCAACCAATGCCCCTTATTAGTCCAGGTTGAAAATGGAGACGAACCATTATGAAAAAATGCAGCCAATGAGAATGTTTAAGGGGGCTTAGGTATTTTTCTTTTGAGTTTTTTTTTTTTGAGGTTAGGGGGGGAGGAGGAGAGGGGTTGTTTTGGTTTCTTATGTTCCCAATGTGTTCCCACCAGGTTTCCAAAGGGTTTGTCAAGTTCACACTCTGTTCCCTAAGATGTTCCCAATAGGCACTTCATTTTTTATCCCATATTGTTTGGCTGCGGTTCAACTTCCATGTTGGGGGAGGGCATGCTAACATCTAATTTGGGGAGGGAAGTAAATCTAGGATTCTGTCTTGGGGAGTGCCCCATGTTCCAAAAATATTGGTGGTGGGCCAATTAAATGGCTCCTTCTGAGGAAAAAAAACAAAACACAAACAAAACTGTGCACCCCTCACTAATTAATAGAAGCATCACTAATTAATAGAATAAGTGCCCCCAGTTTAACCTGACGCAAAAAGACGCTGCCATTAGCATAGACCAATAAAGATACAGGATAGAGGTAAGTATAGAATATATTGGCAGTCAATGGGGTAAGCTAGCATTATGGATCTGTGTAATTGGATTCTTCGTGGACTGCGCTGTATAATACCGTATAATGTATTATACAACATTCAGAGGTCCACCGTCCACCTCATTTGTAGATGTTACCCTCGACGCCTCGTCCATCACCTCCTCGGCCTCGAAGATATCCTCGTCATGCATGCCATCTACGCCCTCGGATATGTTAACACGATCAAATTCATCAACGTTACCACCAACAACATCCTCATCTTCGTCGACAGGGTCCATTTCATGTTCAGATTCATATCCGCTATCAGGGCAGAGCTAGTGCAGCCACTTGCAGAA
The DNA here is from genome assembly GCA_963921925.1 of Sphagnum tenellum. Classification (NCBI taxonomy): domain Eukaryota; kingdom Viridiplantae; phylum Streptophyta; class Sphagnopsida; order Sphagnales; family Sphagnaceae; genus Sphagnum; species Sphagnum tenellum. The sequence continues at coordinate 3,010,530 of OY998155.1, forward strand.
CTTTGTATCCCTTGTTGAAGCGATTTGACGATTGAGTTGTTCCAAATTGAACAGAATGGTGGTCCCGGTCTCGATCTTGTGCTTGCCTAACCGAGCTCGTGAGCGACTATGAACGCGTTTGGTCGCCTTGTGATTGCGCTCACCCTCGCTTGCCCCTGTCGGATCCTTGTGCAATGCAGATAGGCAACCATTGATGGCACTGTAGTAATGATCGTCAGATAAGGTCCACAATTCAGACGGCTTGAAGGTGATGTCACTGAAATCATCATCTTTGTCCATCGGGCGCACAATAAACGTGGCGAACTCGCTAAAGAGTTTTCACCGGAGGTCGTCGTTGCCATTCGCAAGACGGCTGATTACGGCCTTCGACTACTGGTTGATTGAAGACTTCCCCAAGAACTCTTGGCTGAACTTCGCCGCGATCCTAATGCGCATGGGGGTGAATAATGGATCAGTAGCAAATGCTAGAGCATGGGCCTCCGTGTAAATTATCGAGAAGCGGTGGTGAATCATCGTCACAATCTGTTCGATATCATTTACAGTCAAATCCAATGCGTCCTTGACAGCGGAATTCAGCGTCTTAATATGGAACTTGATCGCCACGAAACAAGCATACACAGCAGAAAATGTTGCTTCGTCTCCTTCCAAATATGTTAAACATGAGCAGATCGTCTTAAAGAGTGCCTCCATTGCAGACACGCCCTTCCAATAAGACTGATCTGTAACCAAAGCTTTCAGTTCGTCGGATATATCAATGTCATAATCGGCGTTAAGAATTTCACCTAGCAACGATGCACATGTCGATTTAACAGTGCTGGCACGCTGAGCAGCGTAGTAGACAGTACCCCATCGGGTCTTCGTAAAGAGAATGAGCATGTACGTCTTCCGATATTTCTCAATGCAGAGCTTGTCGAACAAGTTTAACAAAAGATGGGACGACTTGAACGTCTTGACCATAAACATGATCTATTTTAAAACCCGATTCACTCCTGGAAAGTGTTTGCACAAATCCATGCAAAGGTTGTGGATCGCATGGTGTGCACAGCCGTACGTAAACATGAACTCGTTCGACTTAAGACATTCCTTGCGCAGCTTAACCATGACGCCTGGTGAATCGCTGCAGAAGCAGAACATCAGTGGATTAACGAAGTGTTCATTCTTGGTGCAGGGCAGCCCTTCTTCACCCTGCTGTTCTACGACTTCAAGATTGCTGTCTCGATTTGCAATCCTTTTGATGTTCCTTGATAAAACGAAACCAGGAGCCGACTTACAAATATTCCCCAAAAGGCGCAACTTGCAGTCCAAAACCTTCTCCAACAGATTCACTGCACTCTCTCTATGCAGTTCCATTGTAAAATGTTCCAAGAACATTGCAATTGGTGAACAAGCCATCAAGTTGATCACCTGCTTGCCCTGCACATTCGTGGCGCCATCCAAGGTAAGGCAGATCAGCGACATCTTGCTCAGTGCGAGAAGAACATCGTTCATTACATATAAGTATTCATCTCGCATCAATTGACCACCAATAGCTTCTGTAGAAGGAAGTTGAAAGCAGCAACGAAGCGACTTAAAGAACAGCCTCCATGTCGGATGTTCAAATGCAGCAAATGGCATAGCCGTGCGGTGAACAGCACGTGCAAATAGTGTATCGAGCTTCTGCTGTTCATCCTTCTTCAAGAAATCAAAATGCTTCCGACCGCCAGAGAAGAAATCGTCCTCGGAATCATTCGGGGACACTGACTTGCTCTGGTTGCTGCTGGCGGGGGCCGATGAACTAACTGTTAATGGTACCATCTTCTTTCGAGATGGCTGGAACCCAGCTTCTAACTAGCCTATTGACCGCGGCAGCTTCTTACAGCCAGCATAGTGATCGCGCATGCGACCCACTGCCGCAATCACCGGTTCGTTGCAAAAGGAACACTTGCAGTACATTGACCTGGCATCACCCTGCCTGTAACAAGCTCCGAACTTCTCCCAAATAGCATCTTTTGGGATAGACAATGACAAATCTGAAATCTCACACTTTGTAGCAAGCCAGCAACCCTCTGATTCTCTGAAGTCTGAACTCCACGGACTCCACGTCGGACTCATTTGGACTCCGTAACGGTCCGTTACTAACAGACTCATTTGGACTCCGTAACGGTCCGTTACTAACAGACTCATTTGGACTTCGTAACGGACTCATTTGGACTCCGTAACGGACTCATTCGGACTGTATAATACTCATTCGGTTTGAGAGAGCTGTATAATACAGCGGTATAATACCACGGGTATAATACCACAATTATACATACAAACCCATAGCCAGCATGCACCCAAGTGGGGGCCTAGTTTTTCTCTTTTGACCTGGGGGGTGGCCCTTAATGTTTGTTCTCATCAGGTTCCCATTAAGTTTTGGCGCCTCAGGTCCAATGCAGAGGGCTACAGGTGGGCGTTGGAGGTCCTGGGCAGGGTAAGGTGGGAGCGGAGGGGTTTAGGGTTTAGCAGACGTCTCTGGGTGCAGCGGAGCAGAAAGTTACAATTTTTTTGCTGCAGGGTTTCTGGAAGATCTTAGGCCGATCTACCTCTCGCACGGCCGTCTGGCGGGGTTTTTCCTTCATGTGCCTGTGATATGACCTAACCAACATGATCAGCAACAGATAGATCACACACACAATTGTGAAAACCTTGGGTTCTGCCTGCCTGCTCCTTGAAATCCGCTGGCAGAAGGGGAGGCAGGCGGATAAACTGTGCACATGCACACTTTGTCTACCCACCTTTTTAGCTGGCTCCATATAATTTTCTCTCCCTACCCTCTAGGCAATTTGTTAAGAACAAATTCCATACATGGGAAGCACCTATCCTAGTAGCTAGACCCTAAAAAAACACATTAGGATAAAGCATGCGAGGAGCACCAATTTGGGTGGCACCAACATAGGGATGCTATTTCATGAGCCTCCAAGCATGAGCAAGGGAGCACGACAAAATCTTTTAAAAATATTCTTCTCAGTTGAAAGGATATCTAAAGAATATTTTGTCACATCTAAGACATAATATTTGGTGACAATGAAGAATATTTTGTCATGTATCCTGGATTAATGATATTTATGGATGAAAATGTGGATGAAAAAATGATAATGGATGAACTTTTTAATAAACATCTGCAACAAGTTTTGTTTTGCGAAAAAGTAAACAAGATACAAGAAATTTATGTTGATTTATTGTGAACAATTCATCACATGAAATGCTCAAGTTATACTTTGAACTACTATTTCAAATTCCATCACTACCAAGTACACAAACTTTGCAACATCCAAACCATATAAAATTTGAGATTAAATAAATTCAGTGGCACATAATTAAACATGTTGAGCCACCAAGAGGTATGTGTCAATTCAAAAACTACCTTTCCACCACAAAGAGGTATGTGACCATTAGGAATTGAAACAATATCAAGCACCCCAAAACACCTTACCATTTTAAACTTTTTTAAATTTTCATTCGCTCTTTCAACCCCTTGGTAACTTGCACGTTGAAATTGCATTCTTTTTTCCCTCTATCATTAATTTTCATGCAAAATACCTTAATTGTATTATTTGTGCAAGTATTTCCTTAGTTACATCCTCTATTTTTCCACTACATGCTTGTAATTGTAAAACCTTTTTACTATAATGGCAAAAAGAAAATTGTCACCAAATTGTCACACCAAACACCTTGGAATCTATGATTAAATACACGTTAATCTCAAACATACTAAAAACATTTGTGAGATGACAAAAAATTGTTGAAATATCCAAGAGATAATACGAAGTTAAACCCCTTTAAGCAATTGTTCAAAATCAGAACATGGGAGAAGATAATTTAGGAAAAAGTGGAATGGGCAGCATGGCAATGGGCAAATGCAAAAATGGACAAAGAGAGTCTTTTAATAATGAGACAAACTCCAAGAATGATATGGAGGACTACAACTTGGCATGAATCTTGGACAATGACTTTATGCAATTCCAAGTAGGTGAACTTAAGTTCATAAGAATTGAAGAACAAATTTTTAAAACAACCAGTTAATTGAAGGATGATAGGGATGACCCAAAAACCACGAGATGTGTACAACAATCGAAAAAAACAACGAATCAAAAAATTGAATGAAAAAAAATCTCTTATTTTTTACATTGAATCATAGCACAATAGACGTGTGAAGATGAATATTTCTTCAAAGTATGAAATCACATAAGGAAATATTTATTTATGAAAAATAACAATTAAATTATGGTTGTACTTGAGCAATCTTGAACAAATTTATAGTGACTATTGAGACAAACAATCAATAAAAACTTCAAATCAAAGTAGTAAATGATAATCAAAAGCATATACATGATGTTGTGGATGTTGAATCAAATGTAAATGTTTTTCCATTTGGAGCCCTTATGGCATATGCAATTGTTTAACATTCGGAAATAAAAACTAGATGGTATAATGACAACCAATGTTTGTGATGTTAGATTTAAATGTAGAATTTGACTAGACAACTACAAATATGTCATGAAGTAAACATGTTTCCAAAAGTCTTATATGTTGGGCATTCAATTTAGTTTTATTTTAAGGTTGAAGGGATCTATTAAAAAAATTAGGACAAAGTTTTTTCATTTGCATCATGTCAACATATCCATATCTATGGCACTTTTGTAGAACACCACCAAATTTGAATTTGTACTTGTTTATACAAAAGAAAAAACTACAAAGTGTAGATACAAAATTTTAAGCAAAAGTTGGATATTATATGTATATTAATCATTTGCAGGATTAGAAGATGTGTGATAGTGATCAAAATGTTCATTTTGGAATTTCTAAGCAACTGACCACAACCACTTGGAAACAATCCATGGCCAAAAGACCCAACAAACAAAAATTTCAAAACACAATTTCATCAACAATGTGATTATCTTCCAGGATTTCAAGTGTTTTGGAAAATAAAGGATTTAGTCCTAGAAAAAAAAGGGCTAAGAAATGATATTGATGTAAAGGATGATCCACACAAAACACCTACACTTGCTTACAGTAGGGAAATGGACCAACTAGTGGTGGCCAACATAGTCGACATCAAGGTGGAAGGGAAGAACATTATGGGGCCGGTGACAAAAAAAAATGAAGGGGGTAAAAACAACACATTCAAAAGATACCACGACATATTCGAATGAAGAAGATGAAGAATTGACATCACCAAGGTCAAAAATCAATGAGGAGTGAAAGAACTGGCCACACCAAGGTCAGAAATGGGTTCAAACAATGTCAACAACACGCCAAAAGAAATTGGTTTTGCTCATTTTATCCAACACAAAGGCCCATGAGATAGTTGATATCACAAGAAATATAACCAAGATGCCTAAATCAATTGTGCAAAACTCTAATTGGACATATAACATAATTCATTATAAATAAAAAAACTTTTGAAGTTACAAGGTTAAGTTTTGTGAATATGTAGGATAGATTGAATGTTCAAAACTAGGATTATAAATATATTAAAGTTTCAAAATTGACATCAAAAATTTTAATTTGAAATGTATGATTGTTTTTGTGCAAAATAATTGAGGTTTTATAGTAACCATAAAAGTGATGTCAAAGAGAACATGTTACTTCCAAGACTGCAAAGCGTAGCAAAAGTTAATTAAGTTGATGCCAAAATATCTAAAATAGAGCCTTATCTCTTAAGTTAAATTCCATACATGTCAAACAGAATGTTTAAAAATGCATATTGGTTCTAACCCAGGGCATGGAGCACTAGGGTTAATAAATGTGAAAAAGGAAATTTTATGAATATGAACCAAATACATTGAAGGTAAGTGCGAAGAAGATACATTGAATGAATGGTGATGTATGCATTAGTACATAAGTTAGAATCGAAAAAAATCCAAATTATGAAATAGAGGAAATCCAAATCCAAATCCAAATCCAAAAAAAATCATATTATGAAATAAAGGAAAACTACAAGCCACATTTATCTATCTCTCAACTGTTTCAAAATCTATGAAGCACATCATGTAATTGTCATAAATATGGGGAAAAATAGAACGAGAATTAGAAAGGCAAACTACCAAAATTTGAATATAGTCTTTAGCATATGAAGGCAATTGGGGGCTTAAAGGTGGGCTTGGAAAGAAATCATCATGGGTAAAAAAAAGGTATGCACCTTGAGGAGCTAAAGACACATCTACATCACATGGGAAGGGGTGTCATTGGTTTGTCCAAATTCAAAAAAAGAAAGTGGAAAGTAGATTTGGTGGAAAGGTTAAACTCATTCACAATCCAAATTAATCTCCGAGTGTGAATGAATTGGGGATTTAGGATCTAAAGAGCGATTTGGTAATTCTTCACCATGGGATCTTGCATCTTGAAAAAGAGGATAAAAAACCTCATTGAAGACCTCCTAATCTCCATCAAATGCCAAAATATGTTGGTCTAGATTATAGCATGCCAACATATTATTACATGAAAGGAAGAGAATGTTAGATGAAGTTTTGGAATGAAAATCCAATGTAACAAATGTTTGTAACAATACATACTAGTTGATGTTGCAAAATTGACAACAAAGGATTCTGACTTCAACCAAACTCCGATCAAGACTTCAAGTGTTAGAGGATGCATTTTTTGCCCACACAGAGTGGCTTTTTAAAACTTGAAACTATAATTGTGGTGCTATCAATCTAATTGTACAAAATATCTTCCTTCACAACCTTGATTTGCTACTCAAGTATGCCAAAAGCAGGTGCTTGAAACTCAAAAGTCTAGGGGATCCTCATCAAGAACGTAGCCCAATTGAGTAAAGTTTACAAGAAAAAAAAAGGCATTGAAAATTGGAATAGAAAACCAGGAACAAGAATAATAAAGAAAATATGGGAAGGGAGATGTACTTTCAACCTAAGATCCTTAGTGTTACACAAGGAAAATTCTTCACCACCACCCACTTCATTTGGATTGACATGGAGTAATTGTCCAAGAATTTTTTGATTTGTTTGAGAATTTGCAAGTCATTTGAGTGGAAAAGAAGATGGCACCACTTTGGGATAGGAACTTGTCTATAAAAATGAAATAGAATCCACATAGTGCAGGACCTTAGCATTCCACTCTAGAATGTCAACTATAGGCTAAGACACCATGGGAATACCAACACCTCTTGGCACGTTTCCAATCACAAGATCAACAAGCCCTTGTGGATTCACCTAAAAGATAGATTTTTGTTCAGTCATTGAGATTAAAAATAGAATGAAAAAACATGTTGTTCATAAAAAACAATTAAGATATTGAGTTCACTTGACAAAGGTAATTGATGAAAATGGCATGCTTGGGAGGCCACTTCCTAGTTTTCATTAATGAACACCAAAAAAGACCACGAGAGATACATTACTTTCTTGTGGAATCCCAATGGTCTTTTTGTTCAAATTAGAGATAAATCCCATTGAGATCATAGTGGATGATGACCTCTTGGAGAATCAAAACCTGATGTTCTCCTTGAAACTCCAAAAGAAAAATTAAATCAAAACAAGAATGGTCAATGACTTTTTGGTGATAAGTTAAGACATCTATTAGAATGTCTCTTATCAATTTCTTGATGCAGGTCATTGAAATCCCTCTTTGAGGTTGTGACCTCATAATCAACCATAGTTGTGTATTCTTGAAACTCCATGATTTTTTGAAAATTTGTCTTTTTCCCCTTCCCCTTTACAATAGACTTCTTTTTGCTTACTTGAACATTTGAACCCCCAAAGCTTGCAAATTTTTCTTGGAAGCTAAACTCATGGTTTTTTGTAAGTGTAGCCTCAAATGGCAAGGTAAAATCTTGGGGGCACTTGTTGTACCAACCATAATTTTCAAGGTGGTCTAGCGACCAATCCTTGAAGATGTCTTCACGAGACATGGTGTTATCTACTTTTAGATTTCACCAAATACAAAACAAATAGGGGAGTTCATCAATTGCACCCTTGGGGAGCAAAACATGGTAAAAAAACATGAGGAAAACATCAAATAGAAAATCTCATCATCTTCAAGATTCAATGAATGATAGTGCAACGCAAGAAAAGCAAAAGAAATAGATTAAATAAAGAAATGAAGGTTCAAATTCACACCTATAAAGAACTCTTTTGAAAGACTCCTTTCCTCCAAATTGTTGTTCCCAAGTTTTATTACAACAAACACCATCCTTGGGTTTGAACTCTTAGAAAAAACAAGTTTCCCAAATGTGAAGTCTCCAATGGTGAATATATTCCTCCAATGTCATTAAACCATGGACCTTTCTTACTGTGAACTTGAAGCTAGATATTGTGGAAGTGTATAGCTTGAATGTCTCAACTTCAAGTTACAAAAAACAAAGGTAGTAAGAATAGGCATAAAGTGGACAACATATTGGAAGTGGAAAGTCATTCAAGAGTCTAAAGTTTTACATGGCACCAAAATGTTGCCTTTGTGCAACCATTTGTTGAACTAAGTGTCTGAGAAACCATGTTTTGGGAACTTCTTGGCTTCCTTCAAAACTCCATACTCATTCCATTGCCTCAACCAATAAACATTTTTCTCCTTGTTCCTGAAAGAGTATACAAGCATCTGAAGTTTTTCAATGAACATGTCAAGCTCCAAGTTGTTGTCATAAAAAGCCTAAATTTCTTGCAAAACTTCAACCCCAAAACCTAAATCACAAAGAAGGAGATGTTTGCAAAATGTCAAGTACTGTTCCTTTTTCACATTTTCCATTGTCTTTTCAATCAATTTCTACATCTTTGTAGGACCTTTGTCACCTTCTTGGGGAATGTCTTCATAATAGAGCTTGACTACCATATTTGCAACAACTTGCAAGCTCCTTCCGCAAGTAAGACATGAATGTAAGAAGTCTTAATAGGATCATGCTAGGAAATAAAGCATGACAAAAATGATACTAGGAGAATAATTACCTTGTACATATAATAAAAAAGGCCTCTAATGTTAAGGAGTGCTAAGCCTTCCTTGAATTACTTTCACATTTCTCAAAGACATATACTAGCAAAACACCCTTGAATTGCTTTAAAGGTATGGTTTTAGTTCCCTAAATGCAAAAGAACTTGTGCACCAAGCTTGGTTTGACATGACTAAATTCAATTCCCCCACACATGAACTCGAAAAATCAAACATTGGAAACAAGCAAAAATGCACCATGTTCAAAAATCAATCAAAATCAAAAGGTTTTACTTGTTCAAAGTCAGCCATTATTATGAACAACTCCACAAGCCTTTCAAAAGTGTTAAGTAAAATACAATCTACAAATATGTGCCAAGATGGATCATCATTGTGCAATATGTATAGCATGCAAGTCTAAATTCGGTGGTTCTCGTCCCACACAAAAAAATCTTGTTGGAGAAGTGCACCAAGTTTGGGTCTTCTTGCAACACCTTCTCAAATCGTTCATTTTCAACGACCCAATGATCATCACATGTTCCATTGTGTGAGAAACATCCTACTCTTTGCCCTTCTAATTTGTCAAAAACAAATAAAAAACTTTGTCACCTTCCCTATATCCCATGTGAAAGGCTTGCTCCATCTTCAAGATATCAATCTTGAAAACATGTTTCACAACCAACATGGGAACCATCTTGCACAATGGAACAATCGTATGTGCCTTGTGCTTTGGGGAAATCTTGTATTTCTCAAGAATCTCCCCTATGTTGATCTTTGTTTGGTTATGCATTGTTTGGATTATCTTATTGAATGACATGTGATCATTCTCCATTTGAATTATGAGGGTTGAAAATTGTTAGAGAAAACAAACAAATTAGAGATTGGAGAAAAAAAGATGGAGGAGGGAAGATCAAAAAATTTCCAAAAAAAACCCAATGCACTTCTTTCAACATCAAGAGAAGCTCAATGACATTTTTTCGTATAATGAAAACCACAAATTGGGAACAACCAAAAGAACAATAAAAGAAGAAGAAGAAGAATTGTTGCAAGAAAAAACGCTTGGAAGTTTTTTTAGTGCCGAGAAAAGCTCACTGGGTTTGTTTTATGTAATGAAGATGTGTGAATCAAAAAATTCAAAAAACAACTTGCCCAACCTTTTTTTTTAGTGGCAAGAAAATTTTGGTGGGAAGAGATCGTGGGCTTGTAGAAAAAAAACTTGTTAAGCTTCTTTTGGCACCAAGAAAAACTCGTCAAGATTTTTTTCTTGTAAATAATACCATAAATTCGGAAGAGCCAAAAGAGCAATAAAAGAAGAATAAGAAGAAGGGGAAAATTTGTTGGAAAAAAACATGTTGAACTTCTTTCAATGCCAAAAGAAGCTTGGTGGGTTTGTTTTTTACAAAGTTGAATTCACATGGAGAAAACCCAAAGCAACAAGAAAAGACAAAGAAGAAAAAAATGGAAGAATGGTTTTAAAAAAAAACCTATGGAGTTTCTTTTATCATTGAAAAAAACTCCATGGGTTTGTTTTTTTTAATGAAAGTGTGCATGTTAGAAATTTTGTTAAAAAAACCTTGTTAAGCTTCTCTTAGCACTAAGAGAAGGTTGACATCGAAAGAAGGTTGGCAAGAAGAAAATGAAAGTTTGAAGAAAAAACCCATCGAACTTCTTTTGGTGTTAAGAAAAGTTGAAGGTTGGCGAATTTGTTTTTTTCAAAGTTGACCACACATGGAGAAGAGCTAGAGCAATAAAAAATGGTGAAAAATAAGAAAATATGGAAGAATGGCTATAAAAAAAAGCATGTTGAACTTCTTTTAGTGCCGAAAGAAGTTGTCATGACCTTAACATTAAACTTGCAACCAAAACAAAACCTTGGAAAGGTGTAGGTTGAAAGTGTAACCTAATAATCACATTCATACTCTTAAGAATGTCAAAGAATGTGAAGAATGAGCCCACACATTCCCAAGTGGACTCCCACACTCCCAAGTGGATTTTCATTTTGGGAATTGGAATCCCTATGGAGTCCTTATGGAGCCGCGAATTTTTAGAAAATGATTTGAGGGGTCAAAATTCATTGGATTGAAAATTTCATTATACCATCAAAAATCTCTTAAGACTTAGGTGTCTAAAATGGCTTTCATGTTTCATTTGAGTACTTACAACACAAGTTATGGCCAAAAGAAGGGTCAGGAGTCAAAAAGTCAATTTGACCCCCTATCATTAAAAGTTAGGAATCACCTTGAATTACATGCATGCAGGTGGCATGCCACATATCGTTAGAAAGCTCTCAATGAAGGTTATAAATTTTCTTTAGACTTTATTTCAATTGAAGGTTTGCACAAAAGTTATGGGTGTCCAAAGTGGTGGGAGTCTCAATTTCGGGAATTTAATGATTTGAATCCTAAGGAAAATGACATTTGAGTGCAACCCCCATGGTTAGTCATAGAAAATATTAGGGGGAATGTGGTGGTTTCCCCCAAGTCTAAATCATAATGAGTTTTGTGAGTTCGTCTATGCTCGTGATTTATTTGTGCACCAAAAATGCTCCACCTATACAATAACCAACTTGTTATTTGGTTTGTACAAACCTTGAATAATTGACTCACTTGTCATTTGTCCTAAACCTCATCCTAGAATTTCAGCACGCCCTTCTTACCCCCGAAGTGTTACAAATTAAGGAACATATCCCAATTCTTTATTCTATTATTTTCACTTTTAGATTCACATTTGAATCTTTCAAGGAATTTAAAGGTGTATCACATGGTCCATAAGTTTTTTTTTTTAATAACGAAGGTGAGTGAGATGAAAATTTAGCAAAAAAAATCCATTGAACTTCTTTTGGTGTGGAAAGAAGGTCGATGGGAAAAAAATGAAAGGTTGCAAAAAAAAATCATTAAGCTTTTCTCGACACCAAGAGAAGTTTTACGGGCTTTTTTTTATTAAAAAAAGACTATAGATGGGGGAAAGTTAGTATAATAATAAAATAAGAAGATGAATAAAAAGGGGAAAATCTATTGCAAAAAAATTCACCAAATTTTTCTTAGCATCAAAAGAGGGTTGGCGGGATTTTTCTTTACAAAGAATATTATAGATGATGAGGAGCTTGGTCTTACCTTCTAAAAAAGGTTCTACATTCTGAAGTTGAGTGTTGAAAAAGTTGGAGAATGCTCCAATTGTGACTCCTTTTGCTTTTCCTCCTTGAAAACTTATTCATTATCTTGGTGTGATGTCGCCTCCTATTCCTTCAATGGAAATCCATTTTAATTAAAACTTCACAAAAAAGAAGGCAAAACATCATCTACACATTCATTGTGTGTTTATTTCTTTTTCAAAAATGGTCAAATCCTCACCTTTCTCCTCTTTTAAAATCACGAACAAAAATTGATTTTTCCATTTTTGCTTCGAACTTGTCCAATTGTGGCCATGCCTTCTTCAATGTTGATGAAGCTCTTCCTTTTGAACTAGACCTTTACATCTGGAAGACTTACAATATGGATATTTAGAATGAGCTACAAGCTTCAAACTATATTAATCACACACTACGAACATTAACTTTATACTTACCAACTAAAACTTTAAACCTAAAATGTATTCAAAATTTCAAAAAATTTAATATGATTTCATTAGTTTAAATATTCAATGGGAATTACATTTCCATGAATTATATTTATATGATTGGCACATATATCCCACAATTTTTCATACTAATAAATGTTCCACATGCCAATTGGATTTAGGTTTCACATCCAAAAATTTACATATTTGCTCATGGTCATCTAATTTTTTTCACTTGTCATGCCTGATTTACAAGGAAATCACAAGTAAAAGGATAGGTTGACATATGCATCCAAATTCATTTACATAACACATACATATATATGGTACATATCTATTTTAAAAATGCATTCTTTTGTTTAAATGGTCAAGAGATGGAGTACATAGATTTGACACTAGTAGATGGCACATCAATATTGCAATCATATTGTTTCAAACATCATCCATCTACATCTAATATGTATGTAACAATGTTACTTATAGTTTTTATGATACATACAATACATGTGTTTTGTATAATACATACGACCCATATTGTCAAATGGGAAAAAATTGTACTTACAAGGCATGTGGGACATATGGTACATTTGTCCCCTATTTGCAAATGGTTCACATATTAGTGGACCTTCCAAATGAATATAAACAAATGTTTACAAGTGAGTCCAAAATTAAAATAAGGTCCATTCCAAATGTTCAAGATTTTGTTAGATAACATGCATTTGAATAGACTCTCAACAAATTCAAATCTATAGCCCTTGCACATGAGTCTCAATCTATGGGTTACAAATATGGGTCACAATTTTCATGTGGGACATGATTATTCAAAATATCTATGGTACAATTGGTACATATTTCTACAAATAGATCCTAATTTTATTCGATATTTGTAGATGGTTTTCATATTAACAAAGCTAGGATGATAAATTTTTAATACACATATCTTTATGATGGCTATTAATAAAAAGTCGATACATTTCACAAATGCACATTAATTATATGGTATCTAGTTTTGGCACTTGTTCCATATTTACACATGTGCACATATAATAATCAACAATAGTATCTAAAATATTATGGGTTTTGTTATTTATCAAATCAAATAAATTTTTTTTGCATCTTTTTTCATGGCCTTAAATAGGCTTGATGGTACAATGTACATTTGTCACTACTTTCTTCCTCTTATTCCCCATCCATTTTGTACTATATTTTATTCCACATAATTTCAATTATTTTAATTGCCAAAATCATATCCTACTTTAAATGTCCTTCCAACACCTTCTCCAATATATTTTTACTCCTAGGCATTTTTATTATCCTTCTAGAAATGCACCTTTATATTATGGGATCTGATATTTAACAAATCAAATATAAATGAACCCCATCTTGTTTTTTGGCCTCAACTTGCCAATTGATATATGTATGATATATATATTTTTGCTATTTATTATTGTTTTGCCCAATTTACCACAATAAAACATGTTAGTCCTAACACTTGATGACTTTTAATTTTGTATGGAGGACTTTAAAAATGTTGGCAACAAGTTAACAATGACTTTTTCATTATTGTTTGTCATATTTTTTGTTTTCAATGACCTATCCCTAATAGTTATCCCAAGATTCATCTATATCACGCTAATCATCATTGATCTGACAAACTTTGTGTGGTTTAACTCATTTGTTCTTTTCCTTTTGTTTAAATGTTCTTGTGCACCTATTAACATTCTACACCATTTTCCATTGCAATTAAGGACAATTCATATGTTTTGTGCTTAAAGTTTGCTTCCACATATGTGTGTTAATAGAATATTCATTTCTTTTCATATGGCCTATCATGATCAAATCCATGCCATTATGGTTTTTCAAATCTCAATAATTTACTTTCCACATTAGTATCTAATTTTTCATTTGTGTCTCATACCCATTATGTTTATGCATTTCAAATATTTTTGGTAAGGTTGGAATTATTCATTGCATTTTGAAAGTTTTTAATACCCACATATACATTTTTTTTTACTTTCATAATCTATAACACATTCCATGAAAAAACATATTCATTAGATACAATAACCCTTTTTAATTTAGTCTTTCAAAATTGATGTCGCAACCTTAGTTTTGGGCTCATGACCAAGGCAAAGGCTTACAAAGGTGTAGGCCCGGGAGTCACATTTCATGCTCTTGGGAGTGATAGAAGAATGTGAGGGAATGTAGCCCACACTTTTAAATGAACTCTCACTTTGGGAGTTGGAGTCCCAAGGAACTCCCAAATCTTTAAAGGGTGATTGCAAAGGTCAAAACTTATTAGTTTGAAAAGTTCTTCATATAATTGGAAATCTCTTGGAATGTAGACATATAAAATGAGCTTTCATAACCCATTTGAGTAGTTAAAACATAAGTTATGGCCAAAAGAAGGGTCAAGAGTCAAGTTGTCAATTTGACTTCCGACCACTAAAAGTTAGGATTAACCCTGATTTACTTACATGCAAGTGGCATGTTAAATACAGTTGGAAAGTTTTGACAAGGGCTATAACTTTTTTTAGACCTCACCTTAATTGGAAGTTTGGATAAGAAGTTATCGACCTCAAAAATAATGGGAGGCCCAATTTCAAGAATTTCGAAACTCCCAAGATTCCCAACTTGGGAATCCTAGAACAAAATGATATTTGGGTGTAGGCCCAGTGGCCATGCCCAAAGAAGATTATAAGAGGGAAGATGGTGGCTTCCCCAAAGTTTGGGCCATGATGAATTTTATGAATTCATGTTTGCATGTGGTTCATCTATGCACCAAAAATGCTCCAACTACGCATTAACCAACTAGTTGTTTGGTTTGTGTAAATCCATGTGAATAATTGACCTGCTTGTCATTTATTCTAGTCCCCATCTTGGAACCCCAACACGCCCCTTTACCCCTAAAGTGTTGCGAGCCAAGGAACATACCCGAATTCTTCATCTTTCCGTTGTTTTCACATTTGGAGTTACAATTGAGTTTATCAAAGAGTTTGGGGGTGCGTCAGTTGACCTTGTCATTAGAAAGATCCACCCAAAAAATTCTCATTTTCATCTTTTGTGTGATTTAATTCCTTGTTTTGGTCATGCCATTTCATATTCGTTGTTCTTCTTTTAAACCATTCGAATTCATGTGATGTGTTTGAGTTATATTCCATTGTTTGCATTCTTATTCCTTTATAACAAAATGCCTCTTCAAAAAATTTAATTCTTATTAATTACTTTTGATGGAAATGTCTCTTTCAAATTACCACTTATGTTTCTGATTATGCATAAGCCTTCACAAATGTCACAACCCTAACCTTGGGCTCACGACCAAGGCAAAGGGGTTGTAAGGTTATGAGCCAAAAGGAACTTTGGGAGTCATTCCGCATGTTCCTGAAAGTGCAAAAGACTGTGAGGGAATGAACCTTCACACTCCCAAAGGAGTTTACCTTTGGAAGTTGGAGTCTTAGTGGACTCCTAAATCTTAAGAAGACAATTTCAGGGGTCAAAACTCAATGGCTTGAAGAATCCTTTATTGAATTGAAAAGCTCTTAAAACATAGATGTCTAAAATGGGCTCATATTGCTCATTTGGACATCTGAAACATAAGTTATGGCTAAAAGAAATGCTACTTAAAAATCAAAAATCGACTCGATTTACTTATTTGAAAACAAGATGTGGCATACTTTTGGAAACCTTTCAATGAGGGCTACAACTTTGCTTTAGACCTCATCTCAATTAAAGGTCTGATCGCAAAGCTATGGGGCTCCAAAGTTGTAAGAATCCTAATTTAGGCAATTATGGGATTCCCACTTTGGAATCCCAAGACAAAAAGCCATTTGGATGTGGGCCTTGTGGGTAGCCATAGAGTATACTATAAGGGGGAAGGTGGTGGCTTCCCCCCCAAGTCCGGGCCATGGTGAATCTTGTGTGTTCATGTTGCAAATGCCTCATCCTAACACCAAAGGTGTTCCAATTATGCACTAACCACCTCGTGTTGGTTTTGTGCAGGTCCGTGTGACTAGTTGAAGTTAGTCAACTCTTCCTAATCCCATCCCAAAGCTCCAACACGCCCCTCTACCCCTCAAAATGCTACGAACGAGGGAGTATGCCCCAATTATTTGCTTTTTCGTTGTTTTTTTTTTGGATTCACATTTGGGTCCTTCAAGGAGTTGCGAGTGCATCAACAAATGTAGGACATGGATAGAAAGTTTGATGGTCATGTTTGGTGCAAGGTGATCACAACTAATATCAATAATAATTTTGGGTTTAACTTTAGGAAAACTTGTTGCTTAGGTCATTTGTAGTGTTTGCATGATGATTGTCAAAATTTTGTACACACTAGCTTTCGCAATGACATCTTTTGGTGCAATGAATGCACACATATTCCAATTGTGTGTCAAATGGCATTATCTCCATCTATTTCCTCCTGCATGCAAATTTTATCACTTTCCTTTTTTGTGTGTCGTGGATTATCTTGGATAAATTTATTATGTTGTGCATAGACTACCATCAATTTCTAGAACGATAATTCATTTTAGGGTCCACAAGCATCTTGTAGCAAATGGCAAGTGCAAGGAGTCTATGGATGAGATTAAAAGGTTGATCATAAAAGAGGTTGACTACACATCTAATGCGAAGATATCTATGATTTCATTGGGTGTTAACAAGACCTTCTTGGCTATGCATTTACTTAATGATAGTGGCAATGACATTGTGGAGTTTTTGGACAATGAACAACTGGAATAGATCCGAGACAAATTCTCATAGTTGAGTTTGCCCAATCTTCATAACCTAGTTACTTTTTCAAACATCATGCATGGTGTGGCTATATAAATAACATCCTTGAATTGAAGTCCAAAAATCACTGTGATTACATCCAAGAGTGCTTCCCAAGTCAAGTTGTAAGACAAAAGGTTTTAATTTTCAAAATGTTGATAAATGGCGTGGGGAATGGAACAAACCCCATCATGCAAATGCAACCTAAAGGGGATTTGCAGAATGTTTGGATCAAGTTTGATCATGTGAAGTGTGTTGTTGGTTGGACAATTATGGCTTGTCACGTGTACAACCATGCTTATTGTAAAATGATGATCATTACAATTTGTAACATGCAGTTTGAAAAGATTGAAGTTCAATAAATCATGTGGACAAAGCTTAATGAAATCATGCTAAAACATGGGTTTCCAAAACTAAATTTCAAGGGATTCATGGCTGATAACACATAAGCCAATTAAAACGCTGTCAAAATTGTTTATGGTTTTGGGGACCTTTTTATCATGATTGTTGATAAATAATGCACTTATTTTTTCCATTGGACTCAGTTTTTCAATAGGCACACCAAAAAACTAATCAAACCTAAGTTGCAAGATTAATACAACACATTATGCCACCAATACATATGCAAAATCCCTTGTGCACGTTGACAATTTTTATGTTACAATTCATTGTTGGTGGCTATCATCAAAGGCTACTTTGGAAGCAAGTGTCCATGAGCTTAAAAATTGGCTTAGCTTTTGGCATTTTTGTGTCAAGAAACGAGGAGGTTTCATGGTCCATGTGAACATTTCACCTATGAATTTCCTATGATCCCCTTTTTCTTCTATTAATTCAAAATTGGAATTCCATTTGCACTCGAATTTCATCTACACTCCACTTCCATTTGTGTTATGACATTTCAAATTTTGTTGAATTTTCCTTTCCTCTTTTCTATAAAAGTTTAATGATGAAAAGTGGGTTGACATGCCAACTTGCAATTTGGCCGAAATTGTGCATAGCATTTTATTGCAACAATTGGGAAAACATGACACTTGTTTATACATAACAACGTTTGATGATTACATTCGTGCTTTCAAACAATCTACATTGTATAAACAATACTTGCAAGGTAGTCCATCTAGTCATGGTCTTGGTAGGAACGAATTGTTAGGGTTGAGGATCCAAAGGTCAAGTGATCCCACTAGACTTGCCACAACAGTGGCAAATTACACATCTAAATCGTCCTTCACAAATTGCTTACCACACCTCAAGGGGAAGAGGTTCTTGGGTCTTCTAAATGACCTACTAATTGTCCTCCTAGTGTTGACAATGATTCCCATTATCTTGACCGTGTGAATTTTTCTTGTCCACAAATAGTTACTTTTGCTATTGAACCCAATGTTATGGACAATGTACACATGCAACAACCGCCCTTTATTCTAATAAGTTGGTACCTTTGGTATCTTGAAGTGGCTTGGAATTGAAGGAAAGTATTTATGTTGATGTTGCCCATCCAATTTTACAATTCAATGTTCTACACTAAAGAAAATCACGACGCTCAAATGGAAAGCAAGAATCAACCTTTGCAAATCTATAAGTAGAATTAATACTCTATGTTATTCAGGTTTTTAGGTATAATATCATAGTGGATCACATTAACACCATAAGCATTGGTTTTGTTTAAATGACTTGAGTCCTTAGGTTGGTGGAACATTGTGAAAATTTGCAATTGTTAAGCACATAATTCCAAACGTATGGCCCATCCAAGAAGATACTAACTTAATTCAAAATGAGTCAACAACTTTAAAGAAGTTGGGCTTTCCTTTGGCCACCCCATAGAAACAATGTTTGAAGTTTATTTGGCTTTTAATCTTCTTGTTCAAGCAATCACTATGTGCATGTTGTAGTGAGTTGCCCAAGTCTTGTGAAGCTTTCTAATGCAAGTTGTTGGCCTACAACTTGTGGTGGCAAGAATGTGAGACAACTTTCAATTCTCGAATTGATACAATACCACACTAATAATTGGGATGTTAGCATCTTGCTTTTCAAGTGCACTATTTTCCTCATTGTTCATGTCCCCCCTATTTGGGTATGGATGAATTTACAATATTCTTTTAGATGACAAGTGATACGATGTGACTATTGGAAATTTCCTTTGATGTTCATGTGTCTATTTTGTGGCAATGTTGGCTTTAGGTGGACTTGTAACATATGTGCAATTTAAACATGTGTATCACATCGTATAGTCAATTATGTTTTGTGGGATTGCGGAAGACTTCATTCATTATTGCATGTGGAGTTGGGATGAAATTCAACATTTGTTACAACGTTCTAAAGCTTTAGGACTCTTGTGATAGTACATCACAATTGCATTTTATCTAGTCAATTGTGATTTTCTCATCCATCAAGTTTACAATAAAACTTTTGACAATCATAACGTGCTTCCTTGTATATTGCAATTTGTGAATAATATCATAGTACTTTGACTATTCACAAATATTTTTCAACCATGCAATTTCCACCCATTTTAACAATTCCTAAAATCTGATATTTTTTTGACCCCTAGACATTCTAAATATTGGTTGCACCAAGGATTATGAAATGCATATTTTTATTTCCTTTCATCTTCAAGCCCTCACATAAGGCTCCACTTGAGAGCTATGCCTACCAAGCCCATGTTTAAAGTCAATAAACCTTGGTTGATTCCAAAAAATATTTTGGTGATGTGGCATAATATATGATGCATGTCATGGAATATTTTGCCATGTCACTTGAAATTTGCCACATGGAAACAAATATATAAAAAAGATTTCATGACATGGCATGGAATATTCTCAAAGATTTTTTCTTGCTCATGTGAGCCTACTCACTTGCTAGCATTGTTGGGCACCAACATGCCCCTAGGGATGTTTCTTAATTTTTGAAGGGGTGAGCCAATTGGGTGGTGCAAACATGCTCCCAAGGGATATTTCTTATCTTTTTGAAGGGATGGGGATTTGATTTCCCATCAAGTTCCCATCAAATTCCTCTTGTTCCCATCAATATCCCATCAAAATCCTTTTGTTCTCACTAAGTTCCCAAACAATTTTCATCAAGTTCCTCTTGTTCCCATCAATAACTCATCAAAATCCTTTTGTTCTCACTAAGTTCCCAAACAATTCTCATCAAGTTCCTCTTGTTCCCATCAAGTTCCCATAAAATTCCTCTTGTTCCCATTAAGTTCCCATCAAAATCTTTTTGTTCTCATGGCTATGGAGGATAGGCAGGTGAGCACGAAGGTGATCGGTGAGACTCCTGAGGGACTCGGGCAGAGTGCTAAACAGAGCACCACAGTTTGTGGGCAGGCCGGAAGGGGAGCTACAGTGGCAGGCAGACATATGCCGGCGGTGCAGCAGAGTAGCAAGTCAGGATTTTCAGCCTGCCAGGTTTTGTAGAAGATCGTGGGCAGAGCTGCTTCTCATGCGGCAGTCTGCCGTGCTTCTTCCTTCATGTGCGCAACCCAAGAATTACAACCCAATGGAAAAATGTTTCCTGTCCACCGACCATTCGTCCATCATGGTGTGCCAGTGGCTGGTGGTTCACTTCGGTCAATATATTTACCCCTCAAAATGGCAGCAACAAATCCCATGATTTACTAATCCAATATTTGTCACCACATGGCATCTATGCCATGGTCCCATGCCTGCATGTGCAAGACAACTCATGTTTAACATTGGGTGGTTTGTGTCTCAACACTTTCTCTTTGGCATTTCATTTTAGTGCCACCATCCTAAAGCATTTTAAGACATTTCAGGTCAACAAAAATGGGAGTTCCTAAATGCAATCGTTCTTGTGTCAAGAGAATTCTTTATCTGACGCACATGATCATGGTAGGTCATGTTTGATCATGGAATTATTGCTGGCATTAATATAATTGACATATTATCATTATTATTGGCATTTTATAAAACCATTGATATGTGCCAGATCAAGATTGTTATCTACACAAGACCGTTCATTTGGGAGCTTGCGTAGGTCGACTGCCTGTGGCAACAGTGTATTCAGGCAAAAGTGTGTAAGGTTGGACTGAGTTGAGGTTTGAAGAACTAACTTACACATCTATGGAACATGCCCATCCATCATCTGCACACATAGTACTTCACATGTCAATCAAAACTTTCTGCTCAGTCGTACCTCCTTTTGTTTCTGCTTATGTCTTCTTCTTCTTCTTTTTTCTTGTTGGTTAGTTACAATTATATGTAGCAGATTGATTTTGTTCGACAGCAAATTGGATTTATTCTCTATAACTATTAGGTGATTTTAAAGACTGGTTTGATTACACATGTAGATTTTGCAACAGGCTCTTTTTAATCATGACTTCCTTTCATCAGTCACTCTCAATTTTTTTTGTTGTTCTCAATTTTTATTCATGTTCTCTGAAATTGTAGAGTCTGCCTTTGTTTGTCAATTTGTTTGATTTTAATGGGTGGTTCTCATTAAAATGTTTTTTTCAAGCCCTCAAAAATTTGCCATAGTTTTGGGCATGAGCTGCCCCACTTTATATTGTTGCATTCAAGGTGCCCAATTTTACTCATATGTTTATTAAATGATTTTGGTTTAGATCCATGAAAAAATAAAAATGATAATTTTTTAATAGTGAAAATCACCTTCACGAAGGTTAGACTTTTAAGGGTTAAATGTATTTTTGTTTTCGTTATTTTTAACAATACCCTTCCTGTAAATGACTGAGGAGAAGCAGTAGGTCCACTAAGAGACCTCTGATCAAAACCAGGTACCCAATGTTTTACAATAGTAGCATTTTTGGGCCATTGTGAGAGGCCCTGAAAAAGGGTATTGCAAGGCTCCTGATGGTATTTCTGTCCACCAGCACAGGTATTGCAAAATTCTTCACCAAAAAACTTCTGGCATGGGAACAAAGAGCAAAGAAATCAATCTCATCCATCATTTTCTGTCCAAGTAACTTCCCAACTTGATTGTCATTTAGCCCCCAGCCCACATGAACCGCAACTAGGTTGACGTCTAGTTTCAACTTAGTAACTTATCTTTTAAGTTGGTAGGTTCTGTTCATTAGTAGGAAGGATAATAGGTCATTTCACCCAGCAATAAACCTAAAATAGGTTGACATCCAGTTTCACCTTAGTAACTTATCTTGTAAGTTGGTAGGCTCTATTTGTAACTAGGAAGGATAATAGGTGGCTACTATGCAAGTAAATACTAGTGTTGTGCAATTCATAGATCTTGTTACTCTGGTTTGGGCTTTCTAAAAATATAATAATGGAACCTCTGGTTCTGGTTTTTTAAAATTTAACTTTCCAATAGCACAGCACCTCTAGGTAGTTCTGGTTTTTTTGAGAATTTTCCAAAACCAAAAAAAAATCAGTATCAGGGAACGAGCAGTCCCAGTTATTTTGAAAACGTTAAAGAACCAGCAATGAAAGAACTGTTAATGAACTGGTGGTTTTGGCAGGCGGGTATTTCACTTTTTTGAGAACCATGGTTACACCTCCTAAGAACTGCCCTGATATGTCTGTTCCTAATCTAATAACCGGAACTGGTGGTTTCACAGGCGGGTATTTCATTTTTAAAGAACCGTGGCTACAGCTGCCCTGATATGTGTGTTCCTCTTTCTAATATCTGGAAAACAGGGGTAGACACATGTAAATGATTAGTGCATATTGAAGGGCTGCAAGGATGTCAGTAGGTAGGTAGTAAACAGAGAAACTGAGTAAACTCCATGATTAGCTAGGGAACTAGAATGGAACACTCCAATGGAAAACTGTTTCCTGTCCAACTACCATCCATCCCTCCTGGTCTGCTGGATGCTGATGGTTCACTCTGGCCAAGATAATGGCATGATCAAACATGTCATTTACCATGTGATGACCATCTATATCAACCTTGTGACTTAAATTCAAAAAAGTTTCCAAACTTAAAGGACATTCCTTGTTGTTTTTTATGCCATTTTATTGAAAAAAAAAAATTCCTGTTCACAGGACCTCATACACCTAAGATGATAATACCCTCTTTCAATCTCATGCCATTGAGGATGGCTATGATGGTTATGAAATGCCTTTCAAAGCATCACAGGTCATAATCGTTATCAGTCGTGTGTGGGGGTTCCGGAAATGAAGGGCTTAGGTGAAGCATAGGTGAGACTAACCTCGCATGTTTCCAATGCTTTTGTTCGTCAAACACCACCCTCAGCTCATGACCACCCAACACAAGTTCCCAAAAACCTGGAGCTCAGCAGTTCTTTAGATTTCTTTTTTTCGAAAGCCCAGAACTGACTATTATCCAAAAAATCAAACACCCACCGGACTCTGTATTCAACCAATCTAGTGTTGTTATTTCAAACTTTTAATAACCTTTCAGTCCAGCTTTTAAAAAAAATCAGAACTCTTAGAATCCTGAGTTCCAGTTTATTGGAACTCTATAGAATCAATTTCTAATTACTACACAACATCAGATTAGACAATCAGGCTGTAAGTACACCAAAGAGAACTTCTAACTGCACCACTGCTATTGACCAGCTTTTATTCTTATTTTGTGTTCCAAGTTCCAACCTCCACTCTATATCTCTCAAGACTGTTTTATGAATACCTTGCTTCATGACATTGGTTGGAATGGCATGAAAACATTCATGCTAAAATCCCTTGCAAGAACAAGATGAAGAAGGTTGGTTTGTGGCTTAATCACTCTCTCAGTTCTTCAGTGTCAGCTGATTTTCAGTTAGTTATCTAGATTATGTTGACCTCTCCTCCCCTCCTGGCTTTCACCCTGGTATGTCTGAAATCAATTCCAAGGACCTTTTGTTAGTTATCAGCTTCTGCAGACCAAGACTTCACGCCAGCTTTATCTCAGATTACAATGGAATTCTTTTCAAACAAATCACTTGCATGTCGTACTGAAAATTCAGTCTAACGTGCTAATGAGGGTAACTCCACTTTCAACACAAGAGGAACTTGCACCCAAATATCAAAATCATCAATCTGCAAAGAGTCCATTTCCCTGCGCATCGTACACAAATCAAGACAAGTACAAAATTACCAAGAGAGTCCTGAAAATTGACAGGCATGGTTTCACTGCCCAACCTTGAGCTCGAGGAAACACCCAAAAGAAGGTTTCTCTATTTTTCAACCTGCTGTTGAAAGCTTCTAAAGCAAGGAAAAAACTATAATGTAAATCTAAGCATTATCCTCTTATGTTTTCCTTTTGCTGGGCTCTGCCTGTGCTTTCAATTTACAGTTTTCTCTCCAGCTGGTCACCTCCTAGCTTGATGGAACCTCGCTTATGCATTTTGTTCTTCACCCTCTCACTTTGATCCCTGCATCTCCCCATAATGAACATGACAGCTGAAATATGGATCACCTTTCTGATAAAAGAAGAGGCTGGGACTGGCATCTCTAAAAGGGCAAGTTGCTGTAGAAAAAATGTTAAAAGGTAGCATGGCCCTAGCTTTCTAAATGTAGAACAAAACTCATACTTCACTTTGTTGCCATCTCCTATTCCTGACCATTTTTGGTTGATGTGGGTTTCTCTCACGTCAGGGTTCAAAGCTAATCAGTCCTGAAGCAATTCAAGCACAAAACATTTGAGCTGCCAACAATAGGAACAGCACCAAAAAGAATACCTTGATATCCTCATATTGCACGTCAATTTCTGAAAATCTGCCCTTGCGTGCAAGCTTTACAAAGGAAGTGATGAACCCTCCTATTGAGTTAGGGTTGCCTTCTCCAGATGCTCCTTGAGCATGCTGTGTATTGCTGCGCACCACCAACCTTTTCAAGCTGGGGCAAACTTTGAGGAACCCCTCAACCCAACAACAAAACCTGTCAGTGAGTAGTGTGGTAGTTTCCAGCTCCAACAACACTACCTTCTCAAGAAGAGAAGTGTGTTGTGAAAACAACACTGCCTGGTCAATAGTTGCTTTCGTGACCTCATAGTTCAGAGTCAAGGCAAGGTGGTTCAAGTGGGGAAACGCTTGGCCAACGTCTTTGAGGTTGGGATGTAGTTCAAGACCCCGCAACTGCGACTCCTTCAGATTGGGAAATTTGGAAACAATATCACCTAGTCCTGGCCATGGGATTTTAGCATAGCTGAAATGGAGCACTTCCAACATGCTTGTGTATGGTCCAATGTCCAACACAGAAAAGTCAGCATCCTTGATTTTCAATTTGCGTAAATTCCCTTTGCCCACAAGACCAAAATACTCGAGGGAGCAGTCCTTCAGATCAAGGCTCTCCAGAACCCCAGCTTCCAAGGTAATACGGTCAACAAGCCTTGTTGTGGAGGAATCGAACTGGAATGCCTTTAGAGTGGAGCTGGTGAGATTGAGAGTCGACCGTCGACATGTGTTAGGGCTCTGGAGAGTGAAAGATTCAAGCTTTGGACATGCCAGGAGAAGTGAATGGAGGTCTGATGCTGATATAGTGACCTCGCACAAAATAAGAGAACCAAGAGAAGGCCAGCTTTGCACAACAAAATCCCCGTCCACTACTTGAATGCGAAAAAACTCCATGATTTCGAGACAGTTCATTTCTTAACATCTCTCCAGCACGCTCACATGCAAGCGATGGGGCCAGCTAAAGTACCGCACCGTCGGCGATCCATACCTCAGAATACGAAGAGAACTCCGAGCATGCAAGACCCCAGAAATCATTACCGCTGCTGAAATTCCGTCTTCCGTCGAAATGTACAAACCTTGCAGACGAGAAGTTTGCAGGATAGTCTCGCTAAGAGACACTTCCAGGTCTATACTTGTAAGGTTTTTGTACACAGGCGAACGCTTCCTGCAGTCGCATCTGAGAGTGAGCAAATGATTGCGCGCTGCCTCTCTCCACTTCCGACATGTCCCTGAAGCCCTCACCACCTGCTCAACAGCTGATATGTGCGACAGGATCTTACCAGTCACTTCAACAGGAAACTCTTCTATCCCTAGCATACGTCTCTCTTCTATCTTCCACACCCGGCTCTTTGTTTCCCAATTCTCTTCTGGTTTCTATACTATTCAACTCTTCGAGGAACAAGGAGGTGTAACCAAAAAGGAGGAGGGTGCAGAAGACTTGTCCTCAGGATATAAATGAACCCAACCGACTGCCATCACGTGACAACACTCTTGAACTGCATAGATCGTTCTCCGAGCTCAGATCTCTTGCTTAATCTACACAAACCTGCCTACCAACGCATTGGAATAATTTACTTTGAACCATTCACCACCTCCTCCTAATACAGAGACCAGACAGCATCTGAGATTGGTCTTGAAATTGAATTTGAGATTGCTCTTGAAAGCTGCAATTGAGATAGTGAGGAGATCAGATGAAAGACAATCAACAGCGACAAAAATATCCAAAACAAAATATTTTGACTAGCATTAGTGTTTGAACACAAAAATGGAGGGATCCACTACGACAGTGCTGCCCCCAGCTCACAAAACTTGATGAGTGTTTTTCTGTGAGTACCGATCAGCACAAACGCTACACCTTCAGAACTCTTACAGCACTGCCACTGTTTCTCAACTGCATTTCCGTACCCTAACAAGCACGGCATCAAATAGTCCTCATGAGTGAACCTTGAACCAACAGCCTCAATCTCTCCATCCATTGGAAGCCTTCTGCCACTGACTTGTGGACGAATTTCAGTTTTGGATGAACTCAAACTGAGTTCGCATAGGGTTTCAACTTGGTAACCTATCAGACAGGATGGGTTTTTGTAAGTAAGTAGGATAATAGATGGCTACTAGGTAAATAGATGCACCTAAATGGTTAGTAGTCAGTACATAGGTGAAGGCCTATGAATTGTTGTTATGTAGGTAGATAATAGGTGACTACTAAGTAAGCAGATGCATGTCAATTAGGGGTTTTTCTTTCTATTTTATGATGTAGCTAAAGTGGGAATCATCCATAAGATGATATAGCCAAATTTGGCGATAAGAAAAATATGAAGATTAAATCTAGCATCCTTCTACACTTTTTGCTACCTCTTGGAACTTAGGATAGAATATAGATATTTAAAAAGTTTCTTTAGAGATTTATATGGAATTTTGGCAATTAAAAACTCAAAAAAATAATATTTTAGCCAATTTGAAAAAAGAGAATTTTTTCACCAAAAAAAGAAACACTATCATTACTTAATGCATATGTAAGATTAGTGAATTATTAATAAGTAAATAGGACAAACAAAAACTATGTTAACCACTATGGTTAGCTTTGGAACTAGATTCCAATGGAAAAGTGTTTCATGTCCACCTAGTGCCATCCATCCCTTATTGCGTGTTGTGTGCATGAGGCTAATGGTTCACTACAGATAAAACAGTGTGGCTTGAATTTGAACAAGTTTCCAAACTTAAAAAACATCTTTTGGTGCTTTATGACATTGTTCACATGGCATTATACATCTAATAAGATGGAAAATAAATCTTGCCATAAACACACCATATGATTATACAGTCATTCAACCTAGTGCTATTCTGATGGTCATGAAAAAAACAAAATTGGCCTAGGCTTATGATTGGGACATGAATTTGTGGGATGATATTGCCATCTTTGGTAAAGCATCGCTAGGGCGCTAAGTTGTTACCAGATAGAAGACCAAATATTGAAAATTAATCCCTTCATTACAAGAACTAGAAATGAAATTCTAATGCCTTTTTTTTAGCATTAGAAATGATGAGTGAAAAAGGGCTTCAACAAGGATATTAAACATTTACTCAAGCATTGCAACCTTTGGAGCACAATTTATGTTTGGTGCAATCTACTTCGATGACTTTGTTCAACCTACATATGTAAAGCTTTCATGGTTTGTTTACAATCTCACCATGAAGCAAACTGTTCAATGTCCTGTAAGTTTAGTTCATATCAATTACTTTGATATTTAATTCAATGCCATTGTGGAATAACATTCAGAATATGTATATTCTTTGATCCATTTAAAATTAAAATTGTTAATTTAATATACCTTCAAATTATAACTTGAATTCATATTAAAAAAATTGATGTAAAGGTTATTGAATGTCTTATTTTGGAAAGTCATATATGTATTAGTATTATGTATTTATTGATGTGTTATTTATTTATTATTATTTTCATGGTTTTGTCCAAAATTTTAGCATTTGAAAAATGTTAACACGCATCAACATGACATACAAGCAAAATGTTTATGATTTTGTAGCTAGATGACATGTTCAACAATATCAACCACATGATTGTGATTGACATTCAAGAAATGAACTTTTCAATGATTGGAAAAGTTTGATTTTAAACACTTTTTCAAATATGAAATGTTGTGCACTATCTAATTTTGTAAGATTAAGCCATCACTATCATTATTTCAAAAGAGAAAGAAATTTCTACAATGATCCAATATTGCCTTCTATGGGATGTATGCCATGTGGGAGTGCTAATTGTATAATGGCTGAAAATATTACAAATGAAAATGGAGAACTTATGTATATATGCACAAAATGTGATAAACAATGACACAATTCATACAAAAGTTCATACATAGGTTTTTACTTTTTTAATTATATGATCTCAATATTATCTATCCATCCTATATACATGCAATTCTTCTCATTGATTGACATAGATTTACACATTTACAAAAAACATTTGGACTTTAGTGTAAGACAAATGAGTAATTTTTTTTTTAAAAATCCTTTACTTAGTTGGGATGGTACACTAAACGGAAAATAAATAAATAATAAAGGTGAAATAATGAATAATTTCATGCCAACGTTTTCACAAAAAATGAATTTACCAATTCATTATTTAAACAATTTTATTACTATATTGTCATTAAATGTTATTAAAAACATACTTGAAAACCATAGATATACACATGAGAGTTTTCAATCCATGCTCATAAATGAAGAAATTAAAAGTTTGTTATATTATTTAACATGCAAGGAATATCATCACGACCTCTAGGGAAAGACTTTTCATAATTGGAAGTTTGTTAGAAATATATATCATAAACTCATGAACAACTTAAGGTATATATTGAAGGTTTACAAAGTAATGTTCCTTTTATAATTGTAGAAATTTCCCTTTTTTATTTTTATTTCCTCAAGGTGAAGGTGCATGTGATGGAAGATTTTTTTTACATTATTATCTTAAATATCACGTGATTATGTTATTGTTTCCTTTTATTTTATATAAACCTAACTTAATTTTTTTTAGAATTCACATCAATCAATTTAGATTTTACAACATACTTCAAAAGCATGTCTTGAAAAAGATGTTGAAAAACAAAATTACAAAATTCAACAATTATATAAATAGACATAATTAATCATATAATGAAGTTTCACGTACCAACTAAATTACAAACCTCACCTAGATGGCATAAATCACATTTGCAAGACTTACTAACAGTGGAAGAAAATTCTATTATGCCTTTTTTCTTACTTTCACATCTAAGAAAATGTCATCATTGAAATGGGCAAAAATTGACCAATTAGAATAATTAATCAAAAACATTGAAATGAACATGACATGGAAAGATTGTTTAGTTGAATGTGCAATTTTATTTCATAATTGATTTGAATAATTCATATAAAATGATATAATGGTGTTATTGGTAAAGTTGAAAATGTTATCCAATATGAATTACAACACCATGGTTCAGTCCATGTTCATGTTATTTTACATATGGGTCAAAATAGAAAATATTGAAAGAATTATGAATGAAATTATTGCATCTATATCTACAACATTGAATGAAAATACTAGTAAATTCATAGAAATAACTCAGAGTGTGTAAACAATTTGTCAAGCAAACAATTTCATAATTGTCACAATGGATGTACGCAAAAAGGAAATAATGATAAATGCAAATTTGGATTTCCTTATCCACAAAATATTTCAAAAAAACTAGGATTGAACAATGAATCAAATAAATGGGAGTAGGGTATAAGCATGATTGTGATACCACATTTGAACCTTAAGGATTCATTCCAAAGATTCCCAAACTTACCTTTTTCTTCACTTTTCCCATGATTCATTTCACATTTCACCTTTTTTTTTCATGTCAAATGAAATGATTTTGTTCCAAATTTTATATTATTTTTTTAAGTATCTATTTTTTCACTTGTGAAAGTCAAAATAGTAAAATTTATTCAATGTGGGCCATGTTCCATCAATGGCCAAAATTCCTAGAAATTTGATTTTCTCAAAAATTTACATTATAAAAAAGCATTTTGTTCTTATCACATTCATACATTAAATACACCTTAGCACATAAGGTATTTGTGATAAACATCTTGGGCAAAAAAAATTGTTTAGACGTTCCTTATGAGTCCTTGAACCTTTTTTTCTTATGAAACAAAGTCCTAATTTTTTTTCAAAAACTTGATAGGAATCTTTAAACTTGTTCAAGTTTGACAATCTATGCATAGAAAATACCTTTGTAATGCATCTATCTCTAAATAAAATCGAACTTTCAATATGAATGTGTCATTAAGTTTCAACATGTTTAAATGATGGGGTCCAATGAATATAAAATGAAACAATCCTTTTGGGTACCCCAACCATGCTTTGACCCAATGTTATAAATATTGATATGCATATCACAATGTTGTTGTTTATCATCTTACATTATTGTTGTTGTGGGGTGCACATATGGACATGCTGCAAATTACATTATCACATTATTCACATCATTTGTTGAAAATGTTCAATGAAATGTCAATCCCAAGGTTGTATATAATTATTGTTACTAATGTAATTCATGTGAGCTTAGAAAAAATTTCACCATTGCAATTGAAATTTAATTTTACATAAATTATGTCCAAACATATATCACTAACAAAAGTTGCATTAACATGTTTACAATTTTCAATTATATAAAAAACTATAGCAATGAAATATATTGATAGTAAAACATCACATCTTCAAACTAAATTACTATCAAATTCATTTTTAAAAAATTCCATCCTATTGACATTTACAAACGTAAACCATCTAATTATTGAGAACATGATATTTTATGAATATTTCCAAACTTACATCCTTCATTTCAACAATATGGGCAAAATAATCTAATATCATTTATAATTTATAAAAATGAGAAATTGGTAAGCTTCATAGATTTCTGTCCAATTCATAATAATGAAAGGTTTTTTTTCAATATGTTATTACGTTAAAAAATAATTTCATTTCAGAACATAAGAGAAATCCAGATCAACCAAAAATGGCTATGAACAGGAGATGGCAACAAAGTTAAGTATGAGTTTCTCTTCTACATTTAGAAAGTTAGGGCCATGGTTCCTTTTAACATTTTTTCTACAGCAACTTGCCCTTTCAGAGATGCCAGTGGCCAGCTTCTTCTTTTATCAGAAAGATCATCCCTATTTCAGCTGTTAGGAATGTTGTGCAGATGCTGAGCTCACCAAATGTACATCTCAAGAAGCTTAGGCTAACCACCTCCATTGCATACATTCTAGGAAACTAGTAATTCCAGTAGGTTCCATGTGCCTGCATCACAATGCAGGCCAGAGAAGTTGGGCAAATATACACGCAGAACATCAAGAAATGAATCAGGCTGTTCTACTATTGCAATCCAATGTCTTTTGCAACAAAAGCAACAACACTGAGCTCGGAGTGTCCACTTCAAGAGGGGCCAAAAAATGTCTCAAGAAGGCAAAATCAGACTTCAGCATCTTACGTTCACAATCTTCTTCTTTTTTTGGTTCTCCATACACACATATCTGTTTTTTTTTTTCCTTCCCTTCTTCCTCTCAGGTTTCCTGAATGTTACGAGCATCCATCCTTGTGTGGCGTTCCTTTTCTTTACTGGCGAAACTTGTAGGAAAGGCGAAATTAGAAACTAAAAATTCTTTAAAAAAAAGTGATTTTGCAGGTTTTCAGTAGGGAGAAGCGAGAGGGAAAAAAACGTAAACTCCGCCATTTTCGTATATTTGGTTTTCAGTGAGTAGCCAAAACTATAGAAGGATGATTAAAGATTTATACTTTATTTTTGGTTCATAGCCAGATTTGGCTAAATCTTCCTGGAGAAGATCGCCACTTTTGCTACATCTTACTATCGATGGTCGCCACTTTGGCTTTTTAAAAAATCCTAAAAATGACGTGGGGTCATGCTCCGTGTGCGCTGATTTCAAACAGCCGTGTGTCACACGACGTCTCTGCTAGAACGTGTCTGGAATATCTCTCTGGTATATGCCTTAACCACTGTGCAGGATTGAAGTAAAAGATAAGGAAACGTGTGCAATGATCATTTGCGGGCGGAATTTTCGGTAAGACACGTAAGTAGAAAGGACTTCGTAAGGACCTTACAAACTCTGTCTTCAGAGAGAGGGAGGTCCGAGGCCTGCTCCAAGAGTTTGCGAGCATGGAAACTCGAAGAGAGATGGGCAGAGATGTTTTGAGAGGGTTTGTTAGAGTAGTTAGCGAGGAAGAAAGATGTGGAAGCGAAGTTAAGTAGATGGAGAGAACATGGAGTGGGAAGCAAGGGAGTAAGGGGGCAAGAGAATATCAGAGTTTCTGGCGATAATGTAAAGAGGAAAGGATTTGGTGTTTTGTGAGAGTAGCAAGAAGCAATCAAGATGTTCCGCTTTTTGTTGTCCCGAGTGCAGCACTTTCTCATAGAATGTTTGTGGCGTCCTCTTTTCCCACATCGTACAACGAGACCCATTGAGGTTAGGCCCCCTTCTCTCTCTCAATAGCATGAGATGGTGGGGTTTTACTGTAGGTTTCATGAGCTTTCTTTCTAACAATCTTGTTTCTCTTGAGCTTTCTTGAGTTTAGATGGAGTTTTGACTTCAAATCACTATCTTCTTTCATAAGAATGTGCAAATTATTCTTTGGTTGTTTTGTTTTAGACAATCGTCACATTGAAATAGAATGAAGAAGTATCAACTTATGGTTGTGGACTCAAGACTTATGAATTGTTTTTCCATGATAAACTCTCTTTGTGATGATCTTTTTAATTCAATATCAAGCGTTTCAAAGTTTTGATTAAGTTTTTGACTAAGATATCTCGAGTAAAGACATCCAAAATATTTTTTGGTTTTCAATTGTAGATGATGGACAAACTAGACTACAATGAAAGACTATTAAAGTATGGTTGTAGAATCAAGACCTAGTGAAAATATGGTTTCATGACAAGCAATTTTGAATGAAGTTCAACTTAGAACCATTGTTTTCTTGTGGAAGATTATGCAAACTTCTCTTTGCTTTTCCCCTTCTAGATGGTGGACAAACCAAAATATAGTGGAGCATTACTAAAGTTTGCCTTTTGAATGAAGACTTCTTGATATATGATTGTAAAATTATAGGATTCATACATCCACTAAGGACCTGAGTTTTGTAGTTTGGGGAACTCAAATTTTGTTTAATGTGTTAAAATTGTTGAACCATGTTTTAAAATTTGAAAATTTTTCAACTTTACATAGTAATCATGAGATTAGTAAGAAACACATATTGAATAGTAGGTACCTTGATTTTCATTCTTAAAATTATTATTTTTTGTTTAACTTGATCTATCTTCAAATGACTATCATCTTTACAAAAATTGATGATTTTGTATTCATCTTATGGTGTTTGATGATTATGAATGCTACATTGATGTGAATTCTGAAAAATACATTGACCATTGTGTTCCAATGTGTAGATAATTCCAGTGCATGATTTCAATCCAAAATGCATTTCAAAAAACCCAGATTTGGTCATCATTTTTTTTCATGGCATTGCATT
Source organism: Sphagnum tenellum (assembly GCA_963921925.1). Taxonomy (NCBI): domain Eukaryota; kingdom Viridiplantae; phylum Streptophyta; class Sphagnopsida; order Sphagnales; family Sphagnaceae; genus Sphagnum; species Sphagnum tenellum. The sequence continues at coordinate 3,044,435 of OY998155.1, forward strand.
CGGGAATGACGAGTGGAAGGAGACATGGACATCAACTACCACCGATGGAAGAAATGAGCCCATATGCTGGCCAGAAAAGTGGCTACCTGAGGACATGGGAAATAATGTTCGAATTCTCTCTCTATCATATGATTCTAATCTTATGGGTGTTCATAATGATGTAGTAAATATTGGCAAAAACCTCATTCATAGTTTGGTGACATCAAGGTATGTCAACAATACCCAAATTTCCTTTGCAATATCGTTGATTGAACATTTAACCAAATTAACCATGTGCATTCCAAAATATTAGAATTTTAAATAAGCAAATTGTTGATACATGTTGTCTTATATATGATAGTCTCCTTTTCAAGTGTTTTTAATTGTATGTTTAAGATTATTGTAATGGGCATGGATGTCAAAACTTGTGTTGAACATTCATCACATGTTGTTTTTTTAATTCTTCCAACCAAATTGGGATGTGGTTGTGTAAATGTTAATGTTGCAAGGTTCAAGCTTTAGTTCAAACCAACATAGTCCTCCTATGTAAATATCTCTTGCAATATGATTTGTTATTATCATAGCAAACCAAACTTCTAGAGAAAAAAATGTAGGGTTTTTAATAATGTTTTAAATCCATTTGATCATGCTGGAGAAATAGACTTCCCATTGTTTTTCTAGCCACAATCCAAATAAAACATTTTTCCTTATTTATCACATGATTACACATTTTCACAATACTATTCGTAACTTTCCAATAATTATAATGCATTAAATGTGTATTATGACTACATGTGAACTTTTTTTTTGCATGTTTATGTACATTGTTGGAGGTTTGATGGAAATGGCTTGTAGACATGGCTAGGTATTTATATGCACATGTTAAAAATGAGTTGACAGGAATGAGAGAAACAACGAAATACGCCTACTAATAATCTGTACAAGTTTTTCAAAGCAGATAATTCCCATCGTATGTTAGAATTGCAAGATTGGGATCCACAATTGAAAGGTAGATACCAACTGAATACGTTTGTTGTAGGTACAAAGTGTAATTAGTCAAGTTTTTTTCTTACACAACTTTTTGTTATAATGAAATATTTGCAAAAATGTTGTATGGTTAGTCATGGCTTTTGCTATTTTCATATATAGTTTTGACATTTTTTTTTGAGTAGATATTTGTTTGAAAGCAATGCAAGTTGGTCAAATGTTGTAATGATACAATTTTTTTTGTATAGGTATGAAATTCTTTGGGATGCCCCAATTGTATTGGTCGGTTATTGTTTTGGAGGTCTTGTACTCAAAAGCTTGGTGGTTGAAGTCGAAAAAAATATGCATCAAAGGATTCTTAATTTGATTGATGCTACTACTAACAAAAGTTGCAAAAGGTTTTTGAAAAATCTTAAAGGGACAATATTTTATGGTGTGCCACATGCTGGAGGCAGTGAAGGTTTTTTAAAATATTTTTCGTGGAAATTCCAACAAATCAATACCATGAAAAAGAAGCTAAGAATTCATTCAAGCTTATTGAGAAATTTGACATCATTCAATCGACAAATGGAAGAACTTTCAATGGATTTTGAAAAGGCCATTAGCCAAGACCTCATAATCTATGCATTTAGTGAAGGACAAGCTCTTGAAGGAAAAAGGGTAAGCTTCTAATGCAATTGTTTTGTTTAATCTTCAACTTCAAGTTATTTTAAGAACTTTTATGTTTTATTTTTTATATTTGCGTTGGTTTTGGCCTTGTACCGACATGCCATTAAAATTACAATATATATATATATATATATATATATATATATATCACTGGGTCATTAAATGAATTTTGTAGTAACAATAGTCCAAGTCTCATAAATTTGTGTGTTGGCCATTCCATCTTTGATTATTTGCACACAACTCCTTTTTTCATCAAAAGTGTTTAAAGTGTTTTCATTGATATAATCATTTTTGTTTTATATCACCATAGTTGCAAGATTTTCATATTATTATATTTTGGTTTTTTCTTTGCTTATTAATATGTTTAATTTATCATTATTATTTATTGACAATGCCAATGCCATTAAGTTCACAAATTTGTGTCATTTTGACTTCATATAATTACTGTGATATAGGGAACGCTAGTGCCATATGCATCATCACAACGATTGGCAGGTGCCAACAATTACATGGTTGAAGATGCAAATCATTTCACAATTTGTAGGCCACCTACCAAGGACCACCCAAGTTATTCTAAGCTAGTGGAATGTTTAAAATTTTGCTTGAAGGTAACTTATCAACTTTATTTTTCATGTCATGTCATGTTCATTCTTCATAATGTTTTCAAAATCTACAACTTGAACCATTTAATGTGCGTTATTTTCTTGGTCAATTAATTTATATACTAATTTTATTGTGTGGAAAAAAAATTGTTTATTATAGTCCTAGAACACCATTTTTGTTTTGCATTTAATTATGTAGGAAGATAATCACTTTTGATCTTATGAACTAATACATGAGATTCATGAATTTTGGCAGAAACAATCAAAGCTTCCATCGTTGCCAAAATTTGAAGTGGGGTTGGACAGCACAGCAATGGATATGATCAAGTTGTTGGAAAAGGTCTCTATCATTGGTTTGGTTGGAATGGGTGGCATTGGCAAAACCACTTTGAGTAAGAAAATATATAATTTGATCTATAAGGAATATGACAAATGTAGTTACTTGGAAGACGTGAAATCAAAACATTTACGTGATGTTCAAAAACAACTTTTATATGATTTATGTGACAAGGATAAAGATGTGAATGATGATGATCTAAATAATATTAAACGTTTCACAACCTTGAAGAAAGTATTGGTGGTTATAGATGATGTTGGCACAACAGAAACCCTTATTGCCTTACATGATCTTTTAGTCAATGGTGAAAGAGAAAACAACAAAAGTAAAATAATTGTGACTTGTCGAAATTGGCAAATATTGGAAAATCATGTCAATGAGGTTGGAAAGGTGGATATAAAATCGCTTGAGGAAAGCCAAGCAAAGAAACTTTTCATGTTCCATGCATATGGTGTTGAAAAGAAAATGAAACCCAATTTCAATGTTATTACTGATGAGATTGTGAAAACTTGTGCTGGATTACCTTTGAGTATTGAAGTGATGGGTCGATTTTTGAAAACTAAACATTGTTTAAAAATTTGGAACGAAGCTTTGTGGAAATTGCGTTCTGCAGAAGCTTTAGGAGGGGGTAGGGAAAATGAAGTGCTTTGGAATAAGTTAAGAATTAGTTATGATGATTTGGAAGAGGAAGAAAAACATATGTTTTTAGATATTGCTTGTTTTTTTGATGGGTATGAATCAAATACCACATTTCGTATAGGGACTTATCAATGCCCCACTCTTGGATTACAAAATTTGGAAGATCGATCCCTTATTAAAATTACAAAAGATGGGTACCTAAATATCCATGACCAATTAAAAGATATGGGACAAAAAATTGCAATGGAGCAAAGGAGTCGAATCTTTATATGGAACCCTCAAAAAACAAACTTTATTTTAGCAAACAAAAAGGTATGTTATATGCTAACAAGTTTAAATCAATTTGATTTTATACTAGAATTGTTAACACACTTACTTGTTTTGGGACTAAAAATTGAAAAACAAACTTATAAAACATTCGCGTAGGAATGGATTAAAGTATGTTATTAAACACATGTATTTACATTTACATATATAACAATTATATAAACATGTTTTTCATCACATCAAACTTGAAAATTTGTTGTTTGGTTTCATTGTGGCAGGTTGAAGGCATGTCAATAACAAGATGTGAAGAAAAGTGTTTGTTGCCGCATCAAATTGCAAAAGAATTACCAAACCTCAAGTTGCTTACTATGACAAAAACTTCATCAAGTGTTATAAAGGTTTGCCTCCAACAACAAAATCAAAATAAATTAAAATTGTTGCATCTTCAAGAATGCCATATGAAAAAGTTGCCTTTTGATTTGACTTATTTTTGTCACTTACGTATATTTCATTTGGTCATGTGTTATGAATTACAAGAATTACCTCCATCAATTGGTCAATTGAATACACTTCAAGAAATCAAATTATGCAATTGTTCACAATTAAATGAGTTACCTACATCCATTGACCAATTGATTGCACTCCAAGAGTTGGATTTATCTCAATGTTCCAATCTAAAAGAATTACCTACATCTATCGGACAATTAAATGCAGTCCAAAAGCTAAATTTATTTCAATGTTCAATGTTGAAGGAATTGCCCACATCTATTGGCCAACTGACTAAACTCCAAACCTTGAACTTATCAAAATGTTGTCAACTCAAGGAATTGCCCACATCTATTGGCCAATTGACTACACTCCAAACATTGGATTTGTCTGAATGTTTCAAACTCAAGGAATTGCCCACATCTATTGGCCAATTGACTACACTCCAAACATTGGATTTGTCTGAATGTTTCAAACTCAAGGAATTGCCCACATCAATTGGCCAACTGACTACACTCCAAACCTTGAATTTGTCTTGTTGTTCCAAACTCAAAGAATTGCCCACATCTATTGGCCAATTGACTACACTCCAAACATTGGATTTGAATGAATGTTCCCAACTCAAGGAATTGCCCACATCTATTGGCCAATTGACTACACTCCAAACCTTGAAGTTGTCAAGATGTTCCCAACTCAAGGAATTGCCCACATCTATTGGCCAATTGACTACACTCCAAACCTTGGATTTGTTTCAATGTTCGCAACTCAAGGAATTGCCCACATCTATCGGCCAATTGACTACACTCCAAACCTTGGATTTGTCTCAATGTTCCCAACTCAAGGAATTGCCCACATCTATTGGCCAATTGACTACACTCCAAACCTTGGATTTGTTTCAATGTTCGCAACTCAAGGAATTGCCCACATCTATCGGCCAATTGACTACACTCCAAACCTTGAATTTGTCTCAATGTTCCCAACTCAAGGAATTGCCCACATCTATCGGCCAATTGACTACACTCCAAACATTGGATTTGAATGAATGTTCCCAACTCAAGGAATTGCCCACATCTATTGGCCAATTGATTACACTCCAAACCTTGAACTTGTTTGATTGTTCCCAACTCAAGGAATTGCCCACAACTATTGGCCAATTGACTACACTCCAAACCTTGAACTTGTATAAATGTTCCCAACTCAAGGAATTGCCCACATCTATTGGCCAATTGACTACACTCCAAAGGTTAAATTTGTCTGATTGTTCCGAACTCAAGGAATTGCCCACATTTATTGACCAATTGACTACACTCCAAACCTTGAACTTGTCTTTTTGTTCGCAACTCAACGAATTGCTTATATGTATTGGCGCATTGACTACACTCCAAACCTTATACTTATCAAAATGTTCTGAATTCAAGGAATTGCCCACATCTATTGGCCAATTGACTACACTCCAAACCTTGAACTTGTATGAATGTTCCCAACTCAAGGAATTGCCCACATCTATTGGCCAATTGACTACACTCCAAAGCTTGAACTTGTCAAGATGTTCCCAACTCAAGGAATTGCCCACATCTATTGGCCAATTGACTACACTCCAAACATTGGATTTGAATGAATGTTCCCAACTCAAGGAATTGCCCACATCTATTGGCCAATTGATTACACTCCAAACCTTGAACTTGTTTGATTGTTCCCAACTCAAGGAATTGCCCACAACTATTGGCCAATTGACTACACTCCAAACCTTGAACTTGTATAAATGTTCCCAACTCAAGGAATTGCCCACATCTATTGGCCAATTGACTACACTCCAAAGGTTAAATTTGTCTGATTGTTCCGAACTCAAGGAATTGCCCACATCTATTGGCCAATTGACTACACTCCAAAGGTTAAATTTGTCTGATTGTTCCGAACTCAAGGAATTGCCCACATCTATTGGCCAATTGACTACACTCCAAACCTTGAACTTGTCTTATTGTTCCCAACTCAAGGAATTGCCCACATCTATTGGCCAATTGACTACACTCCAAAGGTTAGATTTGTCTGATTGTTCCGAACTCAAGGAATTGCCCACATCTATTGGCCAATTGACTACACTCCAAAGGTTAGATTTGTCTGATTGTTCCGAACTCAAGGAATTGCCCACATCTATTGGCCAATTGACTACACTCCAAACCTTGAACTTGTATAAATGTTCCCAACTCAAGGAATTGCCCACATCTATCGGCCAATTGACTACACTCCAAACCTTGGATTTGTCTGATTGTTCCCAACTCAAGGAATTGCCCACATCTATCGGCCAATTGACTACACTCCAAACCTTGGATTTGTCTCAATGTTCCCAACTCAAGGAATTGCCCACATCTATCGGCCAATTGACTACACTCCAAACCTTGTATTTGTCTAAATGTTCCCAACTCCAGGAATTGCCCACATCTATTGGCCAATTGACTACACTCCAAACCTTGACTTTGTCTAAATGTTCCCAACTCAAGGAATTGCCCACATCTATTGGCCAATTGAATACACTCCAAACCTTGAACTTGTCAAAATGTTCCCAACTCAAGGAATTGCCCACATCTATTGGCCAATTGACTACACTCCAAACCTTGAACTTGTATAAATGTTCCCAACTCAAGGAATTGCCCACATCTATTGGCCAATTGACTACACTCCAAAGCTTGAACTTGTCAAGATGTTCCCAACTCAAGGAATTGCCCACATCTATTGGCCAATTGACTACACTCCAAACATTGGATTTGAATGAATGTTCCCAACTCAAGGAATTGCCCACATCTATTGGCCAATTGATTACACTCCAAACCTTGAACTTGTTTGATTGTTCCCAACTCAAGGAATTGCCCACAACTATTGGCCAATTGACTACACTCCAAACCTTGAACTTGTATAAATGTTCCCAACTCAAGGAATTGCCCACATCTATTGGCCAATTGACTACACTCCAAAGGTTAAATTTGTCTGATTGTTCCGAACTCAAGGAATTGCCCACATCTATTGGCCAATTGACTACACTCCAAAGGTTAGATTTGTTTGATTGTTCCGAACTCAAGGAATTGCCCACATCTATTGGCCAATTGACTACACTCCAAACCTTGAACTTGTCTTATTGTTCCCAACTCAAGGAATTGCCCACATCTATTGGCCAATTGACTACACTCCAAAGGTTAGATTTGTCTGATTGTTCCGAACTCAAGGAATTGCCCACATCTATTGGCCAATTGACTACACTCCAAAGGTTAGATTTGTCTGATTGTTCCGAACTCAAGGAATTGCCCACATCTATTGGCCAATTGACTACACTCCAAACCTTGAACTTGTATAAATGTTCCCAACTCAAGGAATTGCCCACATCTATCGGCCAATTGACTACACTCCAAACCTTGGATTTGTCTGATTGTTCCCAACTCAAGGAATTGCCCACATCTATCGGCCAATTGACTACACTCCAAACCTTGGATTTGTCTCAATGTTCCCAACTCAAGGAATTGCCCACATCTATCGGCCAATTGACTACACTCCAAACCTTGTATTTGTCTAAATGTTCCCAACTCCAGGAATTGCCCACATCTATTGGCCAATTGACTACACTCCAAACCTTGACTTTGTCTAAATGTTCCCAACTCAAGGAATTGCCCACATCTATTGGCCAATTGAATACACTCCAAACCTTGAACTTGTCAAAATGTTCCCAACTCAAGGAATTGCCCACATCTATTGGCCAATTGACTACACTCCAAACCTTGAACTTGTATAAATGTTCCCAACTCAAGGAATTGCCCACATCTATTGGCCAATTGACTACACTCCAAACCTTGAACTTGTCTTATTGTTCCCAACTCAAGGAATTGCCCACATCTATTGGCCAATTGACTACACTTCAAACCTTGGATTTGTCTCAATGTTCCCAACTCAAGGAATTGCCCACATCTATTGGCCAATTGATTACACTCCAAACCTTGAACTTGTTTGATTGTTCCCAACTCAAGGAATTGCCCACATCTATCGGCCAATTGACTACACTCCAAACCTTGAACTTGTCTTATTGTTCCCAACTCAAGGAATTGCCCACATCTATTGGCCAATTGACTACACTCCAAACCTTGAACTTGTCAAGATGTTCCCAACTCAAGGAATTGCCCACATCTATTGGCCAATTGACTACACTCCAAACATTGGATTTGAATGAATGTTCCCAACTCAAGGAATTGCCCACATCTATTGGCCAATTGACTACACTCCAAACCTTGGATTTGTCTCAATGTTCCCAACTCAAGGAATTGCCCACATCTATTGGCCAATTGATTACACTCCAAACCTTGAACTTGTTTGATTGTCCCCAACTCAAGGAATTGCCCACAACTATTGGCCAATTAAGTTCATTAAAAGCATTTAATTTGTCTTGGTGTTCGAATTTGAAAGAATTACCTGTTTCTATAGGCCAATTCAATGTGCTTAAAACATTCGATTGTTCTAAATGTTTCAAGTTGAAGAAATTACCTACATCTATTGGACAATTGAATGCACTCCAAAAACTCAATTTATCATGGTGTTCTAAATTGAAGGAGTTGCCCATATCCATTGGTGAATTGATTAAACTCGAAGAACTCAATTTGTCATGGTGTGTCAAAGTGAAAGAAGTACCTACATCTATTAAAAAGTTGAATGCACTTCAACAACTCAATTTGTCATGGTGTTCCATGTTGAGTCAATTGCCTTCATCTATTGGCCAACTAAATATGTTACAAGAATTAAATATAGCATGGTGCTTTAATTGAAAAAAATTGCCACCATCTATTGGCCAATTGAATGCACTTCAAAGATTCAAATTGCGAAGTTGTTACAAGTTGGAGGAATTACCTGCATCAATTGGTCAATTAAGCACACTTCAAGAACTTGATTTGTCAAGGTGTTTTGAATTGAAGGATTTGCCTACATCTACCAATGAATTGATTAGACTACAAAAATTTGATATTTCTGAATGTTCCAAGTTGAAAGAATTACCTAATTTTATTGGCAAAATGACTGCATATTGAAAGTTAATTTTTTTTATGCTTCAAGTTATAAAACATTCTTGCATAAATTGAATGCACTTCAAAATCATTGTTTTCAAAATAGACTCTAAGTGAGATGTTAATCTATTTTTTCACACTTGTTTGGCCAAATTGGATGATTGCAAAGTATTTATAAAATCATTGGTCATTAATGATTAATTATTTATTAGGGAATAAAATATGATTTTTTATAACCACATTATTTTCTTTGTATATTTCCCTTTCAAGGTGGTCATAAGAACCCAATTTGTGCAAATTTTCACATGAATTCAACATGGAAAATTTTAACATGACCTACACAAATTAAAGATTCTTCACACAAAAATGGCCCAAATCTATCAAAAATTTTGAGAAGTTTCAACATGTCCTTGAGAATTTTCCAAAAATTATATTTATTCTACTTTCATGTTTAGAATGTACCCAAATAACTTTAAGGATGATTGCCACCTTGACTATATCACACAACCCTTAAAGAAAACACTAATTAGAATTAGTCAACTTGAACAAGAAAAGAAGTCAACTATGTTTGAACACCTTCTAAATTACTATAATCAAATCTATAAATTACTATATAGTCATGTCATTTATTACTATAGTCATATAGCCATTTGACTATGATCGTTAGTCATAATAATTACTACAAGAAAATGACTAGGCAAATGTTACTCCATACTTTGCTACATGACTAGAAATGGCCATTAGTAATAAATCTTTTAGTCATCCAAACCATGTTTTGTCATAGTGAAAGAAAGGTACCAATTAGTGTTTGCACCTCATTTCCATCTTATTAAAAGAATGCATACATTCCCAAGTACAAAAATCAATTTACATGATAAATTTCACCATTTCATATATGAAGTCTTTTTTAGATAAATAACTATTGAAATCTTATCAAATGTATTATTCAAGCACATAGTACTTTCTATAGAAATAGTTCACAATTATGAGAAAACTTGAATTTGTTGTAATCTCATTTCAAGAATGAACTAAAATATGTGGAGACCCTCTTATCTAAGAATTTACTGTTGAATTGTAGGAAAGAGGAATTATCCATTTTGGGACATATTTGCTAGTGCTAAATATAATAAACACACGATAAGATAGTTATATGCTTTTGAAACATGTCTACCATAAGTAAAAAAAAAAAGATATGAAGAGATACTATACTTGTCTTTGTTGTGCTAGATTATACTTCAACCGTTGTAGATCTACACTAACATTTCAAAAAACAATACTCACCATTCAATGGAAGAATAAAATCAATCAACTTATATCAAGGCATATGAAATAGTTTTCAACATCAACATAGATCTTCTCCTTCATTTTTCTCTTCATATTAGTGTATCCAAATCTTGTCCTTCTTTGACCCCAAACTACATGTTATTAGAAAAGGCACCATTGTAACCCAAATGATGTTAAATGATACAAAATTTTGAAGACATTTAAGCTTTGACAATGTCAATTCCAAGGTTTCTTACTGAATAATAAGCACATAAAAACATTGTAGGATGAAGGGGCCAAAACAGTGGACATTGATTCCTTGGGCAAATGGCCAAGGCTCACAAGTCTCAAATAGTACTATATGGTCTAGCATAGTTCTTGAAGTTCTTAAACTTGATTTCCATATAATAAGTAAGTGTTAGACATTAATGTTCACATAAGTAAATGTGGCTTTGTTGGTCTTTTGTACAAATTTGTAACCATATGGTGAAACAAGTTTAAACCTCTAAATGACATAGGCAACGTGGTGGGTTCAACTATTCACAAATCAATGGAATGTATTGTAGTCACTACACCCATTACAAAGTTGGCAAACTTGATGACACATGAAAACATTGTCCAACAAGTGGCACATTTGATTTGTAAATGGACTTTCCAACTCATGTTTGGTTATATAATGCACCAAAAAAATTGGTGCCATGCATCCCAGTGAGTTCAAATGCCATGGAGCCATGTGTCACAAACACATGAATGGGGACTTTATGGCATTAGATCCTACCTTGGTTTTAAATAGAACTATGTTGCCATGCTCACACACAAAGTGTTAAGCTTGAATGTGTTGATTGCAACTTGTTGAATTTGTAGTTTGTTTAGTTTGGTTATTTTCAAGCTTTAGTTTAATCACTTAGTACTTTTAAAGATATACTTAGCCTCTTTTAAGAATAGAATTGCGAATTAGTAAGCTTTTGGCTACTTACTAATTATTCTAGTTTTGAATCTAGGTTTAGGATATTGATTTAAACAACCTAAGCTTGGTTTCTTTCTAGTACTATAGTTGTGAAGTAGTGATCAACTTTTGCTTAAACTTCACACGTATGATTATTTTGATACTAAATTCAATAAATTATTTTTAAAGATAACCTTGGAGATACTAAGGTTGTCCATGCAATTAGTTGTTGGTTGAGTTTCACTTACATGCTTGTTTTGAATTTGGGTTCATGATCAATGGTCCACCATACTTCTCAACATTTGGTGAAAGTTGCCTACCAAGGACCTAAAAAGGTTTTGTGGCTACACTGGTTCACAAGATGGCACCAATTTTAGGCCATGGCTTACCTAGCTCATCTTCCACATTAGATGATAATTGGGTGTTCATGTTGTTCAAGATGGTTAAACCCATCAATTTAAAAATTAACTCTTGGGAAGTTGTCAAAAATGGTGTCCTTATTGACCTCATGCACAAACATTTGCACGCACATGGGAGCCATGCATAGACAACAAGTTCATGATTAGATGAAATGCCATGGAATTTGATAATGAAGACAATGATTCTCTCTTTAGGACAATGGAATTGCCCACTGGGGAATCATTGAGCCATGGTAGGAAAATATTATCATCGAATATGGGACCTAGCTTGCAAATGCCTAAACTTGAATAAAAAATTATGATACCAAGTGAGTCAACAAGCCCAACAATGCATGAAAATGGAGTTCCAAGGGCATCCATTGTCCTTATGATTATAATTGTTAGGTGAAAAATAATTAGTAATAGAAGGAAACAATAAATGTTGAAAGGATAATTTTGATTAGGGTAATATAAAGAATCAAAGAAAATACCTACCAAAGTAACAAAATGGCTTACCAAGTTATCTATTGGAATTGCCTACCAAAATACAAGAATTGACTATTAGGCTTCACATTTTTGGCAATTTTAAAGGTCAAATCAACTATAGTTGAAGTGATTAATATGGCATTGGAAAGATCTTTCCAAGGGCTATAAGGTTGATCCTTCAAACATTCATATTGGAGTTCATTTGAAAAAGTTATGAATCTTTGAATTTTTTTAACACCCAATGATAAGAATAGTTGATAAGGTAGTTATAATTGTTTTTGGTTACTTAAGGATGATTAGCAATAGTAAAGGGGGTCCTATTTACAAAGTTCTTGAAGGAAATTTGGAGGAAAGTAGGTTGGAATGCTATCTTGTGAGTGTGTGAGCATGTGAGCACAAACAAGTGAGCCCAAGCAAATCTTTTCAGGAATATCCTACTAACATTGACAAAATAATTTTTTGCACATGGGATGGAATATTTGGTGATATGGAAGATTATTCTACCACGTGGCTGTGGATGATAAATTACCATTATTATGGATGATAAATATTTTACCACATGGCCATGGATGAATGATATTCTTGGATGAAAAAGATGAACTTTGATAAAATATGAATGCCAAACTTATGAATCATGGAGGACCCACTATCTCACTCATAAAAGGTGGAATAATTTCATGTTGATTTTATCTTGAAAAATATAACACATGAAATGCTAGGAAATACTTCAAATTATACTACATATTTTTTAACATAATTTTTTGCAAAATCTAAACCATTTAAAATTAAAAATTAAATCCAATTCAATGGCAGATAAACCTATTGGCCCATGAATAAGTATGTGCCAATCCATACATTACCTATTCACCACTAAGAAGCATGCGCCCATTATAAATGAAAACAATACTTTACTACAAGCCTAGTGACCAACGAGGAGGTATGTGGGGATCCATACACTATGGATTCACCACAAAAAGGCATGTGCCCATTAGGAATTTAAATAATACCAGGTAGCCATTAACATTTGGCATTGTTTATAACATTTTAAGTTGTTTGTTATTTTCATTCATAATTTCAACATATTGCATCTAGCACCATTCTTGTTGCTTGTACAATCAAATTGTATTTTCCTCCTCTACTAGCAATTTCCCCAATCCAGCTTGAATTTGCATTTACTCCACCTTTACTATTTAATTACATCCTTTCTACCCCTAAAACATGTTTGCAAACATGAAACCTTTATCTACAATGAGAAGAAGAAAATCAACACTAAACGTCACATTAAACAATTTGGAATCAATGATTGAATACAGATTAATCTCAAGCATATTAGATAAAATATGTGAAATAACAAAAAAAATGAAATATCCAAGAGATGATATTAAACTAGACCCCCTTTGGCATTTTCTCAAAATTAGAACATGGGGAACTTGGAATGAAAAAGGTAATTGACAAAATAAATAAATGGTTAGCATGGCAATGGGCTAATGTGAAGATAAACAAAGAAAATATTGCATTGCCCAAACATGTTGTACACATTTTTAAGGAAGATATGAAATATCACAACTCAATGATGTTTACACATGCCATGGATTTCTTCAAAGAACCTGCAAGTTTGAAAAAGCCATTTCTAGAAAAATAAATTTATAAGCCTCTTCAACAATTTGTTGATAGAAGATTTGGTAACGTTTGGCAACTTGTTTTAAACAAAGTTCATGAAACTTTGAAGACGATTATATGCAACTTTAAGATAACGAGCTTGGGTGCCACATGAACTTAGGAACCAAGTTTTAAAACAACTAGTGGATTGTCAGATGGTAAGGCTGACCCCAAAACCATGACTTGTATGACAATCAAAAGAAAGACATGTCGAGGAATGATGGAGGAACCAAAATATGATCATTTCCATTATATTGTGGTTCAATAGACATAATAATAAAAATTTATTCAAATTATGTAATGTCTGAAGAAAATATCAATTTTAGGAAAAAAAAAGGGGTTGACATTGAACATTAAACAAATCCATAGTGACTATTGAAACAAATAATCACATTAGAACATTAATTGACAAGTAAATACTTGCTTTTGTGGCAATTAATACACATGTAGTTGTTTTTCCATTTAATGAATCAAATGTTTTGTGTATGCATTTGTAATTGGTAATTTTCAAAATGAGAAGAAAGTATATGTGTTCAAAGTTTAAAATCTAAAAATCTATGAAAATGGCGTCCAATCTCAAAGAGATGAATTAGCACCAAGGTGCACATTTTGAAACATCTCCTAATAATTAAAGATCAACAAGAAAATATTTGGTATGACTAATGAGTAAAATAGTAACTTCTCAAATAATGGAACGTTAATAACTAATTAACATAAATGTTCAAATTTAAAATAATAAAAGGGATGTTAAAAAATGTTGAAAATAAAACATATACAAACATTTTCAATGATTGTATATAATGAAAAAAGGACATGGTGGACACAAAAAAACTTCATTACAAATTTTCATTGCAAATGTAATTTTGGAGTTGTAAAAATGTCTATTAGAATTCCTCAAGACTTGGATTTATATCCCATAGTGGATTAGAGACAAATGAAAGTGATAAATGTAAACTATAGTGTTAAAGTGGGATATTGGGCATCAAGAAATAACATGTAGGAAGACCAAATTGCTATGCCACAATAATATGGATGTTCAACCATATTTTCGTGAATAATGTGCAACAGGCTCCCAATGACAGTTTCTAGCCAATTGAGTTGAGAAACCACAACTACAAGACTGGTTTAGTATACAAAACATAATATCTATTGGGGACAAACATAGCGGACCAGTATTCATTGATAAAAACCTCACATAAAAAATGGCTTGAAAATGAAAATGATCAAAACAATGATGAATATGAATTGCCTATTTTAAAATATGATGCAAACCAGGATAAAATGGTATAACAAAAAGAGAAACCCCAAAGGAGGAGAAACCCCATAAGAAGAGGAAAAAGGAACCACAATGGAGGAAAGAAAGAGCCAAAAACACCATCGTAATTGACATTTGAAAAGAAAAGGCTTGAAAAGCTTAGATAAGGAATGTTCCAAGTTAAACACTATAATCATTATCGAATCATAGCATCAAGAGGAATGCGGGTCACCATCATATGTTCATGATTGCAAGCACACTTACAAGTGAAGACTATTAACAAAATTATAAATATCCATTTTTTGTAAAAATTTGAGAATGTTTAGAAATAAAACAAGACATTGTTGAAAAACTACAATTGATTAAAGTTCTTTTCCAATATCGACTTTTAGTTTGTGAATGCAAAAGTGTGAGGAATATAATTGTCCTAATGTTTGTATCAAGGAATATGCAAAACCAAGAAGGCAAGCTTAGGTCGCACAATATGACAAAAGAAGAAGGAAATATGACCCAAAATGTCTACTATAATTATGAACAATTAAAGCAATAATGAATGAAAAGTTCTGCATATGCGTATGCAATTGCTACTTCTCACATTGATAAAAGAGCAAATGCATTCATAATGAAAGAATTAGAAAAAGTAATAAATTACAATAATGTCCAATTTCAAGGAAATGAACTAATGCCAAGTGGCAAATTTTGAAACATCTTGCATAAATTATAATGATTTTTGATTATTTTTATTGTTTCTCTATCCATAACTTTTTAAGGTAGAATTTGTAGATGTTCATCAGAAGTAACAATGTGGGATAAATTGTAATCAATGAATGGTTTTTTCTTGTGTGTCTTCTTTGTAGGTAAATGTGGTAAAAACAACAAATTCTTTAGGCAAAGTGGAGTTTGACTTTTGTAGAATATAATAATTATTTTTTAGACACATCTGTAGGTTCACCTAGGTTAACTATGTAATCATATCAACTTTTGTTCGTGTATCTTCTAAGATAACATGATTTCTAAGCTCCTACATGTAATACCTTGGTGGATGCTCTTATACATCATCATCAAATCTTATTGTACTAAGCTCCTTTGTAATGCCTATGTTGATCAATTTTATAGTTATTCCATGCTCACCCCAACCTTGAGTATCATTTAGACCCTCATCAGACTTTTATGCATTTTTTTCATTTGATGTAATGTCGTTGTTTTTTGTAATGTACAATTCACTAGGCTTTGTCTTACCATCCATAGCCTTTGGATTAAAAGGCCAAATTTTTATAAACTTCAACCCATTCTTAATGTTTCTTTTGGACAAAACTGCATCTAATGTTTTATCTACCCCATTTGTAAAAGCTCTTGTATGGTTCCTTGTAATTGTTGCTAACCATGTTATTATCTTCTTTTTTTAAAAGTTGTTTTCAAGGGCTTGAAATAACTCACAACATGGGAGGTGTGTGAAGGTAAGGCAATCATATCTAGCCCAAATTGTTGAACTTGTTCTATTATTTCTAGGTTGACATGTGAACCATGCCCATCTAGAATTAATAGATGATGATTGCTTTGAGAGATTCCACTTATAATTGACCTTTTGAAAAATGACAAAAATTCTTTAAACAAAAAACTTGTCATCCATGTTTTGGTTTTGATTGTCATACATGTTCCAAATTTGTAATGTTTAATGTAATCATCTTTGGTTCTTTCACCTTGAAATATGTAGAATCTTGGTATCAATCCCTTTGCTACATTTGCTACACAATTCATGGTTAACCATTATTTGGATTTTGGGATGGTGTTGTATACTTGATGAAAACCCCTTTTTGTTAAAACTCTAGCTTTTGATTGCCTCCCTATTTGAATTCTAACTTCATCAGAATTCCAAATGTGATTTGGATTATACTAATGTTGGTGTACAAGGATGTTAAGTTATAGTATAACAAGTTGTAAAAATTGGTGATGAAACCTTGGGCTTTATTAATTTCCAATCCTTTTGCAAGATGGATGTTCAATTTTGGATGCCTACGCTTAAACCAATATCACCAAGAATCCTTAGGCACCTCATTTCAAAATGTGGTGGGTTTAGTTTGAGTAATTTCTGCAACCTTCCATTTGAGTTGTTGTGGTGTTATGGAGAACCCACATTCCTACATATTTAAAACCCATGCAACAACAACTTGATTATCTTCTTTTGTTAGTACACAATGGTTGAATTTGTCTACTTTTAATTTTTCATTTAATTGGTCAGAAAATGAAGTTATAGGTATGCACCAAAACTTGTTAGCCCCTTGTAATGAAGTACTGCCATGTTCAATTACATCCATGGTTGTTTTTAATGATTCATTTAATGAATTGCTTATTGGATTTATATTAGGCACCTTATTTGTTTTTGTTGGCCTTTGTGTTGTCATGTTTGACCCAGTTTGAAAAGGGACCTTATCCTTGTCCATTGCCTGGTGGTCCACCATTGCATTTCGTATGTTATGAGGGGCATTGAACATCATGATACATATGGTTTTCCTGGACCCAACCTCCAAAAGCTTGTTGGTGTGTGTTTAGGCCCCATAGATGGTATTCCCTTATTTTTTTATTTTTTTCTTATGTTCAAACCAAGAAAACAATAAATGTGTTAGGTTAGGGAATTTGTTTAATGCATGTTCATATGGGAAAACACTTGTGTTGATGAGATCAAATATGTTTGTAAAATCACTTCAATCTAAATCTTCATATGTTGTTGTCATGTAGGTTGTTGGAATGTATTTAATTGTATGTTGTGTTTAAGCTTTAGGAAATTTGCACTGCCGCATTGTTGTTACAATCTTTTTTATTGCAAGGACAACACATTTAACTATCCAATGAAAATCAATAAACTTGTTGAAACTTTTTTTGTAAATCTTGTGCATACATGTAATTGTGTTTTCATCTTGGTGATTTTGTATCTTAGGTAGCCCTACACTTTCTTCTTTTGTTTTGATTTGCAAGATTAGGTACTTTTTTGATTTGGTTTGTAGGTTTCCTCCTTCCTTTGCTAGGCAAATCTATGTTTTCATCTTTCACTTTGTTAAGTAATTTGTCTTTGATTAATATGTTTTCCTTAAGCACTTTTGATTTAAGCACTATTGCATTAGGATATAGTAACTCTAAGAATGGTTGGATTCACTCTCCACATGGTTTGGTAATCTAAACATGTTGATTTGTAATTGAACTAGGTTAAGTTGATGTCTTACAATTCATTCTAATTGTGTTGTGCTATTTTGGAAGGAAAGTACAGTAAATAGTTTCTTAGATCTTTAGATTGTTCACAAACTTTACAAATTAATGTGACCATTTTAATGTGTTGCTAGAATCTTTAACTTTATTGTACCCCTTTCAATGTTAAAGTTTTGTATTCATCACTAAACACTAAAAAACACATAATGAAGATATTTGTTTGTAGATCTACCCTAAATCACACCTTACACCGAACACATCGAGTCTCAAGTACAATTGCATTTTGTACATTTGCACAAGTGTGTGTAATATTTTGTGATTTTATTGAACCCATGGCCAAACATTAACTTCACATATAGCATGTAAAAATTTATAAGTCTACTTTGAAAAAACCCCTTCACAAAACAATTATGTTCAAGAATGTGGTCACTGACTATATAAATGTACACATAAATGTGTGTTACACTAGCGTTTAATCCTTTATCACAAAACACCTTGCACTAAATAAATAAACATATTTTTAAAATAAAAACTATATGACATTCCCATGACCAAATGTAAGAAATGCCGAACAAAACTTTATATCACCAGGCATTTGGTGATGGGGCAATATACAAATAGCCATAGGATGATCCTCATTTGTTGACCCCCCCGCACACACACCCCCCCCCCCCACAAGTTGTGTACTTTTTGGGTGTTTGGTCATAGGGCATGCTACCTTACTTCCTGCCAAACGAACATCCGAACAAAAATCCCAGTGCGGTTTGTCAACTTCATCCACACCAAATAGTAAAAATCATACACGGTCAAAAGTGTTCCACGCCTCCAAAGTTTGGTTTCATTAATGTTTGATCTTAAGTGCCTTCCTCAACAACAAACACAAAACCAATCTTATCTGCCCCCTCCATCGTCGTTGTCCGTCTCCGCAGCTTCTCATAATCCATAACATGACAAAACAACCCTTTCCCTCCAAAAGCTTCTATCGCAAAACAAGTGTCACCTTCACATCCTTAACCCTAAGTCATTTCGCCGCCATTTTTCTAAACTGTGAGTTAATCTTAATGAAAGGATTGTGCTTGGGACGTGATCGCTGTTCACTATCCTTTTCGTGTCTGGGGGTATTCAAATTCTCAAGTGCCACCTAGTCTCTGTAGGAGGAATTGGTCGTGAATGGTTCAAAGCGACTGGTTTAAATGTTGGCAGATCTTGTGGAGATTGAGCAAAGAGAGCTGAGAGAGAAAAGGAGCCATGCAGGTTAGAAGTGTTGTCTCCTGAGAGCACTGGGTGGGGTACATTGTGTTCTCCGGACACGTTTGGACTACACGCTGCTCCTTTTCTTATTTCACTTCATTGTTCCTGGAAGAGTCGAACAATACGGAAGCCAGAAGAGGACGAGGAAGAAAGAGACAAGTGCGGAAAATAGAAAGGATACGTCCGCAAGGGATAGAAGCATTTCCCGTGGAAGTGATTCGTAAGATCTTCACGTCAAATCTGTTGAAGAGGTTGTGAGGGCTTCCGGTACATGTCGGAAATGGAGGAGAGCAGCGCGATATCACTGGCACCATTTGATGTACTGTGCAGGAAGTATTCGGCCGTGTATAAAAATCTCACAACTGTAGACCTGGAAGTGTTGCTCACGCAGACTATCCTGCAAACGTCTTCTCCGCAAAATTTGAGCCCTTGGACTGAAGAAGGATTTTCAGTAGCGGTGCTGATTTCTTGGCTCTTGGATGCTCGGGATTCTCTTTGTGTACTGACTTACGGATTGCAGTGCTTTCAGGTTCTATGGCTTACATGCGAAAGTGTTGGAGACATTTGGAAATTTGAAGCATCTCCAACTCTGCAGCTCGTGAACGTTCAATTAATGGGCGTGGATTTCGCCGTTCAAAGTTGGCCTTCGCTTTGGTATCTGTCTTTGTTTCAGGTCGTGGTATCAGCATCAGACCTTAATTCGCCTCTCTTGGCGTGTCCAAAGCTTGGATCGCTCGTTCTCACGAATCCTACCATTTTGTCACTGGATGCACGATCGACTCTCACGCTCACCAGCTCCAGTTTAAGAGAGTTCACGACGGTTGACAACGTTAGCTTGGAGGCTGAGGTTCTGGCGAGCCTTGAACTAGATCGCTGCACCCTCCAGCATTTTGGCCTCGTGAGCAAAGGCAAGTTACGCAAACTGACAATCAAGCGTGCACGTATTCCTGAATTGGACATTCGACCAGAAACAAGCATGCTACAAGCTCTACATGTCAGCAATTCTACAATCCCGTGGCCAGGATTCGGGCAGTTGACTTCCATAGTTTCCAATTTGAAGGTTTTGCAGTTGCGGGGCCTTGAATCCAGAGCATATTCGATGTCATGAACGTCGAAAAAATTGCTGAATTGATTCCCCGCTTGAACCACCTTGCTATGGCTCTAGACGATCAGCTCATGAGAGGAAGTGTTGACCAGCTCTTGTTGTGATTGCGCACTTCTCTTCTTGATAAACTTGTGGTGCTGGAGCTCGAATCTATCACAGGACTCAATTTTTATTCCTTGATTGAGGTGTTCCTTAAAGTTTGCCTCAGTTTGAAACGATTCAAGGTGTATGCCAAAACAAAGCAAGCGCTAGGAGAAAATGGGAAAGGAAACCCTAACTGGGAAGGATTCTACAGTTCCTTTGTCAAGCTTATGCACAAGTTTCCAAAAGCTGACATCCCGTATGAGGATATCTAGGTAATATTTTCAGGGTTGTTCTTGTTGTTGGTGGCTGAAGTATTTCTGTGTTTGGATTGCTTCATTAGCTTGGATCCCCAAGGTGAGAGAAATAAAGATCAACCATAAATGGCCAGTAACAGGAGCTGGCAACAAAGTGAAGAATGAGTTTTCTTCTACAGTTCAGAATGCTTCCAATGTTTTCTTTTGACATTTTTTCAACAGCAACTTGCCTTTTTACAGATGCTAGCAGCCAGTCTCGTTCATCAGACAAGTTTTCCATAATTCATGTGGTTGCTTCACTCATGAGGCATTTCCTTGGAGATGATCATGACAAATTCCTCTTTTCAATTTTTGATTCATGTATAGAGTTGTGTTGAGATTGGTAGGTGATGATGGCATAGTGCCTTAGGTCATGATGGAGAAGAGGTGAAAGGAACACAAAGTTTGGAGAGAGAAGATTGTTGTCTGGGAATGTCTTTTGGGATTCTGGTCCATGATTCTTATGAGGTTGGATTTTTGAATCTTTTAGGGTTTTGTTTTGTTTTGCCTGCAAGAGAGTCAGTTCTAGGAGATTGATTTGCAGTGCTTGCAAGCAAGCTTTTCAGAGAATCTCTCCGTACTTATATCCGTTTAGAATATTGCATATGCAGCTGCATTTGTTTATTTTTTTCTCTTTGTTTCTGGGAATGTGACAGAGGGTGTTGAGTGGGAAGAGGAGGAAAATTGAGGAGCAGCGATGCATAAGACCCAAAGCATCTACTGCCTATGTCAAGAGCTACAGTTTCAACTTTCTGAAAAGGATTTTGCATGAAGATTAATTGGGTGCTGGTATGTATGTTGCAATTCTCTTTTGAATCATGAATTGTGGATGATGAATGTCTTGCTACTTTTCTTGCTGTCATGTGCAGGTTGCAGAGATGTGCTTTGACACGATTTTTGGTTCAGATACTTTATAGTTGTCGAATGCATGTGCAAGCTCTTGATGTAGATCTCAGAGAAGTAGGTATAATCAAAATTTTCAGAACTTCAAAACGCAGTTGTCTTCTGGTGCAGTGTTTGTTGAATTCAAAGCTGGTGTGCTGTAGCTTGGTTTTCTGCTCTGGACTAACTTGCATTGTCACAGAATGTTCTTTGCTGCTTGAAAATTCTTGCCCTTGCAATGCTACACATAAGTTGTAGAGTAGTCACTGAGTTCAGTTGGGGCAACCTGCACAAGATTGTCCAAGATCCCATGTTCATCACATTTGTCTCATCACAACAACTAACCTGCTCACCTTATGGATGATTCATAGCTACAGCTGCATCTTTCTAAAGCTGCAAGGTTTAAGATGTCAGGGATGATAGTGACACCAGAATCCATACCAGCAGCAGATTTAATTGGCAGAGAGTTTCAGGCTGAACCTGTGCCATCTAATTGCTATCCATCTTGCTTACTGTTCACAGTGGACACTCTCTGATGCTCATTATTCATGACTCCAGGAAGGTTCTGATGCTCTGCAATCATTGTGAGCAAAACCATCTTAGTTTTATTTACAGACATTTTGGAGCAAATTCAACAACACAAGAAATTTAGTTTTCTCTGTTCAGTCAATAAACTCTTAGTTCATCTGCCAAAACATACATTTCATGCCAGGCATTCACTCCTTGTGTCAGCTGTCTGATCACAGGGGGTGACCGTGGCAATGAGGAAGAATTAACTACAATTTGATGCACTAGTGGGTGAATAATGTCCATGTTCTAGTTGCACACACCCTGTATATTGCCAAAACCTGTCTGTACATCTTCAAAAGTCCTCTAGTGAACACCCACCATTCTACAATGTAGATCACATCTCCACATTGGGGTAAGATTGTCAATTTGTGATCTCTCAAGCACTTTGTTTGAACTGAGAGTGTTGGAGTATTCAATGTCCATTGACTGATGCTTGTTAAAACTAGCATGAAGCAATTTTTTTGATGGATCCTGAGAAACTGTTAAATCTAATCAAAATTGTGGGGCACAAAATGCATGCAACATAAGGCCATGTGAAGCAAACGTGATTGATTCCTGGGGGTTTGAGGATTGATGATGCAGGTCTGAAGTCTCACTAATGAATTGGAAAGCCCATAATGAAGAACGGCATGATGAAGAAGCAGCTATCAAGATGTATCTGATGGTGATGTTTAGCTGCTGAAAACCATCCTGTACATCATCACATTTTTTGGGCTGCTGTACTGTGTGTCAGTCAGTCATTTTGAATCCCTCTAATGTATTTGATCGGAGTATGTGAACAGTTGTGCCTTTGATGTGGGCAGCTGCAAGCCCCATCCCGTTGGTGCCCGTTTTTTTGTTGGAATTCCAGAAAATATCATTCCTACTCATGCACAGCCACATCCAAGCTCTGAATTTGTCTTTTCTCTGATTCCATATCCACAAATGACTTCATATTACAAGACCACTTGGTAATTCATAACCATCCAACATCAAGAGCTTCAAAGAGGATGTTAAGTATCATCTCATGTCATCATGGCAAGCTTTACTTTCTTAGATTTAAAACATCATGTTAACAATGTTATATGAAACATAAGGGATGTCTTTTAAGGAATCAAGTTAAAGTTCAAGCCATGATATATTGGCCATAATGAAACGTAATCCTCAAAAACACCAGGAGGGATGGATAGTGGGTGCACAGGAAACACTTTTTCGCATTGGGTTCTAATTCCCTAGCTAATCGCAGTAGTTAGCACAGTTTCTGTTGTTAATGCTTACTAACAACCCACTGACCATTACACATGTATTGTCAACAGCTGTAAGTAACTGGGCAGGGACTTTACTACAGCCAACTCTGCATTTTGACAGAACTGCAATCCAGTTCTTTGGTGTTCAACTATATGTCAGGCTAAGTTGAGCACTAGGGTTCATATGAAGTTCTTGAGATTGACTGAAAAAGCGCAGCTTGGGACCCAATTTCCTTGCAGTCAGATCATGAATTCCTGAGACAAGCTTGTCTCTTGTCATCACAAGAGAAGGAGAAGCTTTACATTGAACTACACATGGCATGTTATGGGAGAAAAGATTTATTGACACAAAATGAGGGAAATTTCACATTGAACTACTCAAAGGACAGGCACAGCAATCCTGTTCTAAAGTTGGTGAGATCATCACTCACGGGAAGGCCATGACCAAAAAAATTAAGCAGCTGAAAGTAGTGTGTTCTTGTGTTGCCATGAATGAGGTCACCATTCTCTCCTCCTCTCTATCTCTGTACTTCCTCTTGGTCCAAATTGGTATAATGCTCTGCAGCTATAGAAAACAAAGGAAAAAGATTACCCTTCTTTCTGTCCAGGTGTATGCCATTTCCCCTCCTACATATTTTCATTATCACTCTCTCTGTGCAAAACATGCTGTGCAGGAAAAAGACTACTCAGTCAAATGAAACTTGAATACACCATGACTTTCAATTAGGGAACTATATAAACTTTTTATCTCGCTTCCACCATTGCCTTCAATGCATGAATACAAGTCATGGAAGAGCTTTCAACAAACACACTTAATACATCAGGATTAAGAAGCAATTTGTGAGCTAAAGGCTATCTTCTCCAGTGCAGCTGCATTCTCAGAAACAAAGGTGTTGGTGTTCATGACCACCAAATGACTTGTACTGAGTGTAGCCTGGCTGCTGTATTGATGCAGCTCTGATGTAGGCAGAAGCAGCACAACAAAACAAACAGAGTGACCAGTAACCAGGGAACTTGCAACCATTAAGGAGTACTTAATTACGACAGCAGGAGTTAGCTGCACAGCCTAAGGAACTTACCTCTCTGTTCTCTCTGCAGGCTATTCATCCTCAACACCCTAACCCACTGTTAAGTTGCAGGTGGGTTTGATGCACAAGATCCTACATTTTGAACCTCAGGCCCTTTCCACATTGCATCGCTAGTGAACTTCAATATTAACTTGCTAGCTGGGCACATAGGATGTATGCCTTGATGTGAGCTAACTTGTGATCATGTACTTGGCATGCAAAGATATGATTACCAGCATGGTTCATCACTGCAAATTTCTTTCATACAGTTACTCAAGGACAGTTTAGGAATTTGCTCCACAAGCATATAGAAACTACTGAAGACTTTTCTGAGAACAAAGTGAACCAGCTTGGACCACAGATGGCTGTAGTCAATGTTGCACATCACATGATAACAAGAATGACTTGGGAGCTACTAGGAGCAACTGCTTTGGACACTCTTTGGCTTAGTCCTATGCCTCAATGTCAGCATTAGCTTTACACATTTGGCACAGAGAAGGATGTTCTAGATACATAATGCCTCCCAAAAGTCCTTTATTGAAATCATCACTTGAAATAAGAGCATGTTAAATGAAAACACTCTCCAAAACTTCTTACAACTCTGAGTGCTTCCTGAAACCCAAAACCCAGGCAAGGTCCAAACCAAGAGATTATGAGCATCAGGTACCTGAATAGCCCACTAAAGAACATGGGAAAAATGTGTCCCACATTGAAAACTACCGTATCATCCTACTCTGAAAGTGCACTAGGTGCTCCACTGTTGAATCCACCACCTCCTCTGCCAAAGCCCCGTCCTCCTCCTCCAGATCGGAAATCAGGGCGATAATCTCCAGGAACTCCACCTTTCTCTCCACCAAAGCCACTGCTACTGCGGTAGCCCTCTCTATCCCCAAATCGAGGCCTGTCACCTTCTCTTGGGGGCCCACGAGGAGGTTGGTCAGCTCCTGCTGCTCCCATCGGTCGACTAGGTGGCCGAGCAGATTTCTTCAAGGTTGCTGGAACAATCTCTGAGGGCAGGTTCAGGTATGTCCGCAAATGCTCTATGCCATCATTTGTCAAGTACCTGTGGAGGAGAACCTATTTTGGGATTTGAATTCTTCCTCCACCATCAAGAACTAGTGACTTGCAATTCAAAAACTCGCCAAATATAGATATCAAATCCCAGAACCACACCTTTACCATTGTAATGGCGGTAATGAATGTGAGTATGAGTTGTGGAAACATGCAACAGTGAAACATAAGTTTGTTGTCCAGAAGTCATTAAGCTTCTCAAGGCTGCATGCATTCTTATCAGAAAGCTTTGGAATGAAACAGGATGAGACCTCAAGTCATATTTCACACAGAAAACTAGTAACAGATCCCACATATTTCATTAAGATATGATTGCGGTTCAGCTTGGAAAAACTTGGTTATAATCTGACCTAAAAGTTGCAGTGAAGTAAGTCTTTGTCTGCAGAAGCTGATAACAAACAAAAATTCCTAGGAATTCCTTTAGAAAAAGAGAGAGTGGAGGTCATCGGAACTCCAAAACAAAAAACAAGGGAAAAAAACCTGACCAATAGTAGTGGCGCCATGCGAAGCTCTCCTTGACATACTCCTTGGACTTAAAACTCTGCATGAGCTTGATGACCTGAAGGTTGGGCACATCGATCTCCGGATGCTTGGGGGCATTGAAGTCCTTCTTGGCGTACAAAACGCCCTCCTGAAACAGATACTTGTACACTTCTACCCGATTCTTCTTAGGGATCAGCATGATGCTTGTCGCCTGCAGCGTGCAAGAGAGAGCAGACAAAATAGAACAAAACAGAACCACCCAAAGAAAGCTCAAGGCAGGAGCAAGAGGATCGCTCGGTAGCGATGAAATGTCCACAACAGGCGCCTCCCGGGAAGGAATTACACAAGGTGAATGTGTGCGAGGAGAAGGTGCGTTTTAGTTCTTAGGGTTTGAGTGATATCAAAGGACCCTTGTTCATGAAAATCCTAGTCCTTAAACTTGGGATCAGGGGCTTCAATTTGGAGACGTAAAACACAAGAAGAAACTTCCTAATGTATTTGGAGGGCACCTTTCATTCCCCAATATCCAGCGTCCTTCTTTTTCACAATTTTTTTGGGGGTGATCAAAAGTGCATCTCCTTCAAAGGATTTTTTTATAGGAGAAGGGCCTGAGTACAGGCCCTTCCGTGATTTGAGATCTGTGACCAAGGCCGGTAGGCCCAGGGAACAGGTCAAAAATCACGGAAGCAGAGTTGGGGGTTTTTTCACTTTCTGGAAATAGTGAAAGGCTGGCTGGTACCTTCGGCTGGTCAGAAGATCCCAGTACAGCCCGCCTCGTGTCTTCCACCTCAGAAGATCCCGCTTGCTTGCTGAAAATACGTTTCTTCCGGCAAGTAATGGAGCTGAAAATACAAAGGAAAAATCCAGGCAGTGCTTCACGTACCAGGTAGGCATGCTCTAGCAAGCCCATTAGGGCAAATCTCAAGTCTGCCCACCTGACAGAATCTGCGATCTACGACTCGCTGTTGGTGTTAAAAGAAGGAATACAGTTCAATTGCTGGAGACTACAAGGGGACTCTTGCAAAATGTGCCATCCACAAAATGGCAAGCTTGGCTCAAGCTCCTGCAGCAACAGAGAGTTGAAAAAATGGGCTGGATTGGAAAGCCCTGACTTTCATGTGAAAAATAATGCGCCAAAGTTGCCAGATTTTGAGATTTTTTTGAAATTGCCATATTTAGACAACAGGTTCCAGCAGGTCAGTAAAACATAGAAGGATTCTGAAATTGTTTTTTTTTGTTTCTTATCAATAGCCAAATTTGGCTAATTCCTCTTGTGGATGATCACCAACATGGCTACATCACAGCACAAAATAATAATAATAATAATAACCCTTTTTATTTTTCGTAGAATCCTTCCTAGAAAACAATACAGATCTTACTCCTACTCTTTAGGAGAGACTTTTTTTTCAGAAAAGTACCATTAAGGACCTCTTTTTCAAGAAGGTCCTTCACTCCTAAGTCGTAGGCAAAGAGTTTCACTCCTACGGCCTTGGCTATCACCTAGTCATAGGCCTCTTGATTTCAGAATGACCTCCATCTTGGGACTTTATCGTTAGTTTATTATTGTCATTCAAAATGGCTCTCATCCTTGACCAAAAGAAAAAGTTCATGGTTCAAACTTGAAGGGCAATAATCTGAATGAATCCATCCATTTAAATGGAACTCCAAAAAAAAGGTTATTCTGAAAATAAAATAAAATGTGTATAATTTTTCAAGCTTAGTGATTAGGTGTAAAGTAAAGCCCCAACCAAGCTGGGGGCATTCCCAAAATAAGGGTCCTAAGATGAGACAATAGTTAAATTTAGCCTCACATTTTGAGAATGTCCCCCAACTCTGAGCTTTACCCATTCTAAAGCATGAGGTGAACATTATCATGAACATAAACATACATAGATTGCAAGGTGTAAGAGTGGGGAAGGTTCTTATCTCTACTTTGAAGGATCTTATGCTAAAACTAATCATATTTTGCTTGGCACTCTTAAGGAAGGGATAGAGGGATTTACACCTTTAAGTAACCATATTTTCCCTACCAATCCTAAGGAGTATAATTTAGATCCATTGTCTTTTCAAAGAAGGAAATTCATGAATACAATGTGATCTTCAATTACACTAGGAAATTTCATGGGCATGATAGTCCCATAAAGCCCCAACTATTCTTTTAATGAAGTTGGAGATCATCTTATGCTCTTATACTTTTGAATAATGCCTCCTTTAGGTGCAAGGTTTCGTCCTCACTAATAAACATGTGATATCTCTTAATGAAAACTAAAGTCCCATGATGAAGGCATTCAAAAAATAAGAGGCTTAAGACAAAGGGATAACCAAGTATGGCCTTTGCATTGTGGGAATGTCTCAAACTCTTGGGCTCATTTTCCCACTCATAAAGCACAAGAAAAAGAAGGCTTTTCCATCTAAGGTAGATAGGAGAGCACTTAAACTCTCAAAGGAAAAGGCAAGTTGGCCATTACTTGCAAGTTGATCATTGCTTGTAGGTTGGTAGTGGAGTCCAAATTTGTTTTTGTTTCATCCTTCATCACACTCGTAACCAGTCAGATCATTGAATTTAGTTGAGATTCAAAAAAAAATTCAAAATTTTCAAAGTGAGAGGGGTCTTTGAATTGAAAATAATCCTAAACAAACATAAGCCCTCCTCAGTAGCAAATAGTTTACACCATATAGATGAACCTGATGTATTTGCCCAATAGAAAATTTTAATCTTTTATCAAATTTTATCAAATTAAAAATTGTTCCATATTTTAATTTTAAAATGGGCTCACTAATCAATGATGATGCGGGCATTACAATTTGGACAATCTTAGAATCATAAACAAAAAACAATGCCACCTTGACTAGGGTTATGATGTGATATTCCTACCTTTCCATTCAACAATAGTTCCCTCTTGGTTGTGTTTTTTTAGTGTAATCCGCATTGGTTGTAGAGGAAGGTGTTTTCTTTGGTTGTTATTCTGATCTTGCATTCCTAATTGTTGTGTTTTAAGAATTTTGTCCAGTCCAGCTACAATGTTCATATTTGTGTGCTTGATTGTATGGCTTTCTTTCAATCTCATCACCTTTTCATCAATAGTTTCTCACTATTCATGGTTTTGGTGCGGGGCATAAATGTTAAGCTTATTAAGGGTTGCAAGGAATGGTTTACTTTGTTGTCAAAAGAGCACAATGTTCACGATGACACATTGTCTCTTTCTAAACCATCCTCCTCCCATTATTGTTATGAATTACTGGAGGTTATCATCTAGTTTTTTGCAGACCTTCTTCCTCTTATTGTGCAATATTACTCATGGTTAGCTTCTCTTTCTCTTCACGACCCCCACCCCCCCCCTCCTTGGGCCCCCCCTCCACCCAAGGAAAATCATTTTGAAATGACGTGCGAAAATGAATAAAGTGTTACATGGGTGCAAATTATTGAAATAAATTTGATTAATAATTTATTTTAATAGAATTAGGGTGCTAAGAATTGGATTAGGATAATAAACCTAGAATATATTATATATTAACATGTTATAATAGTAGACTAACCAAAATTGAATTTTTAAAACATGTTTGTTATTCAACCTTTGAGTTGCTCACTTGGGCACATTCAAGGAACCAACTTGTTGCCTTACCTTCTTTTCCTCCCTTTAACTTTTCTGTTATATTCTCAAATATTTAATATTGATAGTTTGTCTTCAACTTTTTGTTGCAAAGTATACAAATATTCATTAACTATTACAACATGTGATTAAGTATTAATGAATTTCTACCCTTTCATGTCCTTGGTGGTAAATGCGACAAGGACAACAAGTTTACAAGATGCAAAGATTGGGGGCATGATTTGTAGAAATTTAGACCTCATCTTATGGTCCATAAGTAGGCCCATTGAGGTTTTGATCTATTAGCTCATTGACATCTTTTGTTGGCCCTATTTCATTGATGGCAGGAAGACTCCTTGACATATCCATGCAATGTCCTAGTTCTAGTTTTTCAAGTTGATTTGCATCATCCCTTGTTTCAACAATTTTGATTGTGGTTATAACACTCACCAATTTTATGGCAATTCCATGTTTTCCCAATGTTGATTGCCATTCGTTATTTCATAGAAATTGTAATTGTCTTCATTTGAAATGTTGTTAGTAATTTTTTTTCCTATATATATTGGGTTTTGCCTTGCCATCCATGGCCTTAGGATGCTGTGGTCAAAGTTTTGTAGCCTTAACCTCATGTTTGATGTTTTGTTTAATCAAAAGCCTTGTTTACCTAGTCAACAAGTGTAATATTATTTGGTTCATTACAATTATTCCTTATCATAACATTTTTATTTTTTAAATGTTATTATGAAAAGCTTGAGGCAGCTCAGATTTAAAGGATGTTAGGCCTGCAAAATGTGTGAAAATCATGTGATCGTGTCCAACATATTTCTTTTCTTTTTTTATTATTTTAAAGGTTACATGTGAATCATCTATAATTATTAAATGACAATATTCTTGTTCATCCAATTTCATATGTGATACATAATGAAATTCATGTGATGAATGTAAAATGTTTACAAGTTTTGATAAAATGAGTTGCATGACTAATTGTTCAAACCTTGTGTTTTACAAATTTAGAATTCTTTTGCAAAATAAATTGTTAGTTCTAAATGTTTACAATTAAATAAATTAGTACCACCAACAATTTGCAAGTATGTCACATTGAAATGGTGTATGTTGAATCTAGGTGAGTTTTACCACCTTCAACTTGAACTATTATAATATTATATATTCAATGTCTAGGCAACATCAATTATGCCTTCTTCATTTGTTAGGACAAGTCTTGTTGGGCCAACTTTCTTGCATGTAATCTTGCCATGTATTCACATGGTCACAAAATTATGTTGTTGTATATTTTAATGCCAATTGATCTTCCTCATAGATGTTACCCTTTTTTCCGTTAGGGGTGATTTCACCTAAATGATTAATGAAACTCCTAATGAACTAGGGACACATTGCTTCTCGTGATGAGACCTATGAATAACAAAAATATCACAAAAATGGAATTCAATAGGTTCTTGAAATAAAAATCTATGCAAACAATTTCTTCAATCACTAGTCCCCCATCACTAAGATTTGAACCTTGATTTCCAAATAAACATTGAATTGTCTTTGTCATCCAACTACCACTTTGCTTTGTAGTATAAGTGGTAAAAATTTGCATATATCACAATTACAAAAGATTGTCTTACAAATCAAGCTTTAACATAGATTTTTCATATCTTGTTCAAATGAAACAAATGAAAATTCATTCTTGAATTTCTTTCAAAGCTTTATGCATATATAGTAAAAAAACACACAAAATTCCAAACCATTAGAAGAAAAACACATTTGTATCTCATTTTTTAATAGCATCACAAAATCGTATTCATGAAAAAAAATGATTTCACAAGTTGCAACATTTTTTTTGTGCAAAATATGGCAAACATAAATAAAATGTGAGAAAATAATTATTTATTTTAATATTTCATTTATTACATTATCTTATATGATATAACGTATTTTATGTCAAGTAATATTATATTCTATTTTAGTTACAACTTTTTTGTAATATATTGGCTATTACTTGTTAAATATTAAATATAATGTATGAACAATGTATGTCATACATATTGTCATACATACATACATAATTTAAATGTAATGTCATTACATTTAACATATATTTAATTGACATGTAGATCATATTTAACATACATATATTTAATAATTTTATACATAATCATAATTTGACATATAAATTTTTAAAAATCAAAAGGTTTAAAAAAATAAAATGAAAATTTGAATAATATAACAAATTGACCTTAGGGAAGAGTAAGGCTATGGTGACCTAGTTCACTTTTGACTAAAACTAATGTGGCATGTGCCATTGGCCCAAGTGTGAACCCATTTCAAAATAGGGAAACTCAACATATGAAAATTGTTTTGTAGGGTTTAGGATTTAGGGTTTAATTAAACCCTAGACCCGATATCCAATTTTTGAAGAGTTAAATATGACCTGCAACTGTGATCACATTCTCAACTGATTTTTCCTTCCAAAACCTGGTTTTCTATAATTGATTTGAATTTGCAGTGACAAAAATCACTTCAAATTTGATATCTCCCACATCGTAAGTTCAAAACTAACATAAGAAATTTCATTAGATCTTGTTCATTGAGATCTTTCCAACAATACCAAAGGCACATCCCAATTCCTCATTCTTGAATTGAATGGCAGACCTTGAAGTGTGACCATGTTCTTAACTAATCTTTCCTTCCAAAACTTGGTTTTTTGTGATTTATTTGAATTTTCAGTGACAAATATCACTTAAAATTCAATATATCCCCCCATGCTAAGTCAAAATTTTACAAAAATATCATTCAATATTCAAAACCTTTTACACTACAAGTCCAACCATCATGAAACCAACCCAATGCACCCCTCCTCATTGAGAGCTTTCCAAAGATACCAAGAACATGATCTGAAGCACCTTGCTGTGGTGAATCTCATAAAAACAAAACAAAACAAAACAAACTACCTTGCTTCATAGATAGATGGCGAAATGAAATCGTGACCTATGATGATCTAGTTCACTTTTCAAGCCCCAAAATGAATTGGGTGGTGAAACTAAACCCAACTTTTGTAATACTGAGCTGATGACTCAATAACAAAAGTTTCCATTTAAGGTTTTCTAAAAGCATTTGTAAATTACATCTCTTGGATGCCATTGTATGAAATATAGAAGACCACATAAAACAAGTAGCATTTTGAAATTCTTTTGCCACACCACTCCCAAACAACTCAACAAAAAATATTTCAGCTTTCATCAAAAGTCCTGAAAGCTTCTGTGAGCGAATTCACAAACATGCAATCTTTGGTGCCACTGAACTGTTCTGTCCTACTCCATTGACAGAAGGTTCCACCATATCATCCACCCACTACACATTTATACCTGCAAAATTTGGAGCAGCAGCACTGAAATTTTTGTTCTTGTCATAGCCAAGATAAGTCTGTGTAGCTGCCACTTCTTGCTTTGAATTTTTGATTGCAACCTGGAACAATCATAACAGTCCCCATTAATATATATTCCATATATTCTGGCACCAGCATATTTGATGCAGCATCAATTCGAATACAAATTGCCATTTCAGCATTTCCTAGCTATGATTCCTCTGCTATGACTATTTGCAGGCATAATCATCTTCGGCATCATTTTTCCAAGAAAGAATGCAGTGGTCTTCAACAAACTTGCCCAACAACTCTAGGACATTGGATAGGAGGAGCAATGAGGAAATTTTCACCTTTTTTGCAGGCTGCCAAGGTTGCTGCTGGCAATACACCTGAGTGATTTTGCTGAAGTTCTCAAGAATCTGTTGACCATATACCTGTAGCCACACTCCTCTGGATGGAACTGGCAAACAAAATTCAATGTCAGCAGATTAGAAGTCATGGATCAGAAAGATGAATACAGCATGCAAAATGACCCTTATTTGCAATGTACATGTGCTACTGCAGGCATAGACCCTACCAATAAGAGTCCAGTTGCTGTTGTTGTATAACCACAGACCACCCCATTTGCAACAATGCCAGCAGAGAGCAAGAAAAGAGGAAACTAGACATTAGTTGAATCTAGAACTTATCTGCACCTGGACAGTATGATGTGGGCAATGGCGATGCAACATAGCCATGAGCAATGTTCCTTGTTTCTTGACAAAAGGCACAAAGGGAAGTTCTGTCAACCAGGATTAGTTGTTAGAACTATCAAAATCATTTCCAACAACTAGATCAGGGAGTGATCTGTGATGCTGCCACACCAAGATGCCATCTTCATTGTGCATCACCATTCCCTGGTCTTCTCCCGAGGTAGATTACATCCAAACACCCTCAACAGTACTGGATTTTCCACGAGAAAGTTGCAGGACCATGCAGAACTTTTGAGAAAAGAGCCTGCAGATGGAGCTGACACAGTTGTTATCTGAAACTACTGTGCAAGCTGTTGGAATCAGCTGTTGGAATCCGCTGGCATCAGAAATGCATCAATCACCAAAGAGTGGTAGTGCACAACTTGCATCAAAGGAGTCACACTCTGAGTATTCACTTGAGAGTCTCTGGCTAGACATTACGTTTGTATTACCACTGCCAGTTTCACAAAGATTTTGTTGGCCAATTTCACAAAGATTAGGAATCCACCTTGAAACTTGAGCCAGCACCAGAGGTATGTCCTTGAACAGTGGATGTCTATTGTGTTGGATCTCACTGCATTATCCAGCAAAACAAGTACTAGTTAAGAGCAACTGGATCCTTGCTAGCACCTGCAAGGAGGTCTGTGGTCTAATCACACTAAAGCATCCTGCCACATACAACATGTGATCAACATCACTCTACAAATTTGGTTATCATGTTCTTCAAGTAGCAGGACAAAAAAACTACAGACTTCAGGCAAGGGGGAGAAACCCTAGGCCACCCAGTCTCAGGTCAGAAAATAATAAAAGTAAAAGTTTCCCATGCTGCCTTCAACAGTTCTTGACCATGTGTGTTCCCCCAAAGGATGGATTCAAATACGACACACTTGTAATATCCCACAACCATGGCACTGATGAGGATTGACAAACCCCCACCCACAGCACACCGAACAGTTCACAATAGACAGCACTCCCTAAGGAGATCTTTTGCATCAAACCTGGGTGAAGGAAGCCAATGAAACAAGATGTTGTCACTCTACAGTAAAGCAAAGACTGGTGAAGCTTCTTGTATAGCAACACCACAGCCATATGCCCACCACACAACAGGGTGCACATAAGCATTTTATTCTGTAAATTGCTGAGCGAGAATCAACTATCAAGGGTACATAACCACCTTGGGTACAGCAGTAAACATGCAAAGCTGTTGATACACCACACCAAGGGCCTGCAAACACAAATCATTGCATCCCATACACTGGTGAGAAACCGGTATCAAACTTAAAATTTCTCTCCCAACTTCCACATCTGACAGATTTGACAAGAAAGTTTTTGAAACAATTCACAACAACAAGCAAGAAACATCATTCCCACTTTTCAATAGCTTCACACCTCTGCTTGGAATTTTCCTCCACATATGCTTGCAAACTTCCATCCTCCTGCTGCTGCTGCTCTTAGGAATGGGAACTTCAGAACCTTCTGTTGCTTTCCTGGAAGCTGCAATGACAATCTCCATGCACTGAAACCCCTGTCATTGCAAACAACCACCTTGGATCTTTTGGACACGAAGATGAAGTGTGGGTAAGCATAAAACCATGCAATGTGGAAGTTGGCATGGACCTTCAGAAAAGTGACAGGACAGAGCAACTACTCATCTTGCATCTTGTTCCTTGGGTCATTGGCACCTTGTATTCTGACACTGGCAATTTTCTTTTCAACCAAGAATTCACCATAGATACAGTTACATGTGGATGCTACAAGCCATGCACAACAGGTACATGTGGATGCTGAAATCATGCACACAGAAACCTTTATGGACTCACAAACTATTCTATGAAGGGTTACAGCAAGCAGCATTGCAGACTGGCCTGCACAAGAGATTCATAACTCTTTGATTTGCAACACAAGGTGAAAACTTTCTGCAAGAAAATCTGTGACAATGTTTCATCCCTACAACTTCTTCCCAGACTTTTTCAAAAGGACTGGCTGAATCGCCTTGCAGCATATATGCCTGAAAATTTCAGAAGTACAACAAGAGCCCCAAGGAGACTGATGGGGATCCCAAGCCTAAATTTTTACTATCACAATTTCCAGTCCAATTTCCCAACTTCATTTGCACAAATTTAAGTTCTGGCAATGCAGAATCATACATTGTAAACCAGGGGCTTCAGGAATCACCCAAGTCATTGCAAAGTGGATTCCCCATGTTTGCTAAGCAATAAAGAGAAGAAAAGTTATTCTAGAAAACTCCGGTATTTTCAGCAGTTGCGAATTGGGAGGCTAGTTTGTCAAGCTGGCCCTTGACACTCATGTCAATGAAGCGAGAGCCATCCTTACCAAACTTGACAAGAAAACCAGCAATCAACGACGGATCTACAACGTTCTTGATCCTCACATTCTTGGCTTGGCTCATGCTCTGGATCTTCTTCGCGATGAGGGACAACTGCGACTGTTCAATTTTCACCGCCGAGGTCACGGTCGCCAACTGCGTGTCGGTGGATTCGTTGAAGATGGTCTCGAATTCCTTGGTGATGTCCTTGATCAACAACATCCGCTTCTTGTCCACTAGAAGGTAGAGGAAGCTCAGAGTGTCGATGGTGAATCCGGCGTCCTCCGCTAGGGTTTTGAGGATGCTCTTCTTCTTCTCGTCCTCCACGACTGGAGAGATGAGGAAGTCGTAGAGCTCCTCGTTGTTCAGAAGATCCGCCAACCTTTCCACGTCCTTGTTCACCGTCTCCAGCGCGTCTTTCCCCTGCGCGAGTTCAGCCAGAGCACTGGCGTAACCAACCGCGGCTCCTTCCGTTTTCATCACAACCGTCGCCCGTCTCGCCGTCTCGTCAGTACTCCCCGTACTCGTCATCCTCTCACGAACGGACGCAGCCACTGCATTATACCTGTAGGAGGAGGAGGAGCTACAGCTTCCCGCCAAGAACTGACGCTTGACGATGCTCACATTGGACGAAACTACCGTAGCAGCAGCAGCAGAAGAAGAACGTTGCTGCTGCTGAGAAGCGACAGCAACAGCTCGAGCTCCGGAAGAGCTGGAAGCCACTGCAGGGACGGAATTCGCCACCATTCTCCATGCAACAGCATCCATATCTACGACTTCTTCTCTTTCTCTTGTTCTTCTTCTTCTTCGCAGGGGAAAAAAAATCAAAGCCAGAAAAAAAAATCCCCGCTACAGAAAAATACTAATGCTGCTGCTGCAACAGAACTCACCAAGACATTTACGGTACGGAGAAGAAGAAGAATCCCGATGCGCAGCAAATCCAACGGCAGATGCTGGCGATGGAGCGAAGACACTGCGAGCGACGAAGGGAAGAGACGAGAGAAGATAGAGACGATCGCGCAAA
The DNA here is from genome assembly GCA_963921925.1 of Sphagnum tenellum. Classification (NCBI taxonomy): domain Eukaryota; kingdom Viridiplantae; phylum Streptophyta; class Sphagnopsida; order Sphagnales; family Sphagnaceae; genus Sphagnum; species Sphagnum tenellum. Next base: position 3,081,712 of record OY998155.1, read on the forward strand.
GGAGACGGACGAGGATAAGATATGGTGGACCATGGTTTTTCCTGTGGTTCGAATTCGTACACAAAATGCAATTTAATCAACTAAGGTTAAATTATCTTTATCTTTTTTATTTTTTCAATTTTTGTGCATCCGTTGTTGTGGTAAAATGGAAGAAACATTATTAGGTCAAAATTCCTTTTTCTTTATCCTTTTTTTCTTTTGGGTCGTATCATTTTGTTATTGTAAATTCGAAGAAATGCTATTAGGTCAAAATTTCTTTTCCATTATCTTTTTTCCTTTTGGGTGTATCATTTGTTGTGGTAAAATGGAAGAAAAATTATTAGGTCAAATTTTCTTTTTGCTTTCTTTTTTTCTTCTTTTTGTTGCATCTTTCTTTCTTTCTTTTAATTTAACGTCAATACCCGGACCAGAGAGATCCATTTGACGACATCAGTTGTTGTGGTATAATGGAAGTAGCATTATTATGTCAATTTATTATTACTAGTGGGTACCCGGTGCATAATGCACCCCTCGAGCTCCCCCCCCCGCCCGGTCCTTCCCATTGCCCACTCCGGTTCTTTACCCCGTCGACCCCCCCTCCTTCGCATTTTCCACTCCGATTCTTTAACCCGTTGATCTCCCCTCCGTTCCCATGTTATCATAACCCGTGCTGGCCCTCCTTCGCCCCGTCACAGATAGTCGAAATTCAGGAGTCCGGTCGGCCTTCTGTGATGGACCCGGTTCTTGATGTCGGCTATCTCGGGGCTCCATTCCGCGCTAGAATGTCATAACTTAATTTCCTCCACTAGCTTTGCCCACAGACTGGGAGTAGGAAATTTCGCCCTCCGATTAGCGCCGGGCTCGGATGCGAGCTCCGTCACAGACAGACGTACCTTAAAATGAGCTTTACACCATCAGCACTACAATCTACCTACCTACCAAATGTTAGGCCGATTCTGCCGGTGAATTAAAATGCAAAATTGTCGTGTTAGACAGACGCACGGACGCACCCAACAAGCGAAATTATATATATGATTAATATTATTTTGATTATTATTATTGGGTGTATCATTTGTTTTGGTAAAATGGAAAAAACATTAATTAGTTCAAAAATATTTAAACATCGAACCTTTAATATTTTGTTAGGGTGTGTGGTTGTAGTTTGTTTTCTTCAACCTTGTCTTCTTCACAAATTTTCTAGGAGGAAGAAGGTGGGAGGGGGAGAGAGAGGAGGATGAATAAAGGACATAATGGACCAACTCCCATGACCAGTGCACCATCCACTGGATGCCCCTTATGACTCAGTTCATGGATGAAACTCAACTGAGTTCATGTTGCACGAAGTGAACCAACACCCACCAATGCACCATCCACTGGATACCCCTTATGACTCAGCTTATGGATGAAACTCAACTGAGTTCATGTCTGCACAAAGTGAACCAACAACCACCAATGCACCATCCACTGGATACCCCTTACGACTCAGTTTATGGATGAAACTCAACTGAGTTCATGTCAGCCAAAGTGAACCAACACTCACCAATGCACCATCCACTGGATGCCCATTATGACTCAGTTGTGGATGAAACCCAACGAAAATCAATTGGATTTATTACCATGTTATGAATGTGGATGCTCATTCACCCAAGGTAGTACGGGAGGGGGGAGGAGTATTCTTTGGTCTCCTTTTATATCACATAGCCAAGTTTACATAATAGATTTCTTTAGTAGGTATCCTCTCCATTTGGTTATCTATCTATGTTGAAAGAGTATGCCTTTGAGCAAGCAATATGGGATAAGAAGTGAAGTTATTGGGAACAACACAAGGGATACATGAAATTGTGAAAAACGCCATGAGGAACATTCAGCAAAAACATATGATATAAAATTAGGGAACACATGCAAGGGACACATGAGAATTGTGAAAATAACATAAGGAACATTCGGCAAATCGTATGGTATGAAATTGAAAAATGCATGCAAAGGACACATGTGAACTTTGAGAACAACTTAAGGAACATGTGCTAAAGCATATGGGATAAGACTAAGAAACACACTGGGAACCCAAAAAGATCATTAAGAACTTCATGAGATTCATGATTGTGGAAAGCTAGGGGGAAACAAAACCCCTGGTGTTCAAAAAACCTTCAAGTTCCCCCAAAATGTCTAATTTCCAATAGTGAAAAGATGGTTGCCCTACAATAGGTATCACAAAACCTTCTGCTTATGAACTTCATCCTTACATTCATCCGAATCAGTGCTTCCTTTCTGGAGAATTTAAAAATAGAAAATGTGAATAATAAGTGATTCCTTGGGGGTTTAATAGCCAAAATTTGAAATATGTATATAATTGAAAAGGTGAGATTTCTGTATAAGGTTCCAATAGGGTTGCCTTCAATATAGAAGGATGATTAAATTTCATCACTTTGATATATTGTTTATACCAATCTAAATTCAGCTTAATCTTCTTGTGGATGATCATCACTTTCATTACGTAACAATATTGAACAAAAGAACACATACTAATGGAAGCCATACAATCATTTGTCAATTCATCAACATGAAAAAAATGATAACCTCAGCTGTGCCAAGGAAAATCACATACTCTTGTTGTCTAATGATGTTGGAAGCATAATTAAAATACCATGACTAAATCCCATGCTGTGAATTAATATGTTTCTTTTCCATTTTGTGATGTTGCTCAAGTGGTGAACATCATCCATAAGTATATTTAGCCAAATTTGGCAATATATACTTGAAAGTTGAAAATATATATAAGTTGAAAATCTTTAAGCACCTCTTCATGTTGTAGGCAATTGTGGCGATTTTGGCAATTTTCGTAATATATATATTTTTTGTCTCTTTTGGAAATTAAAAAAGAAATTTTGAAAAAAAATCCTTTTTCAAAAAGAAATTGCAAAATCGCCAAAATTTGCCACAAAAAAATTTTCTGTTCCGACTGGTGGTTCAGAAGAGGTTCCAATTCTATAGCTTGAATCAATAGTGTTTGTGGATTGTGTGTCTAGGCTGGTGTGGGAGCAAGGTGCCTAATAATTAGTTTCTTTAGCAAATTATGTTGGATCAAAAAAATAAAAATAAAAATATGATTCAACATTATATTAAATAATGAAGCTATTGTCCTCGGGAGATTTATTCAGATTTTTGGCATGGCATGCACCTATTTTTCAGAATTGTTGGCAATTTCAAAAGATAATTAACTAGTGCCTAAAAGCTTACATACTACAGTATTATGTAACCACTAGGGAGCATCCAGGATTTGGCCAATTCCAGTTCCAATTTCATTGGAACCCTAAACATCCGAGAAAGACCCACCCAAAAGAAGAGAAAACATTTAAGGGGGTTAAGCCTTTACGGCTAATTAACCAAACATAAAAAACTAATTAATAAAAAAATTAGGGCACATTAGTAGTGCCCAAAAGTTAGCAAAATTTGTGTTTTATTTAATTTTTTGCGCCGCCCTTGTCTGGTTTCCGCCTCCCGCTCTGCGCAGTCCTCAGCGCGCCTGCTGTTGTCGCCAGGAGGCGGACGGAAGGTGCATTGGAGCCAACGTAGTAACGAAGAAGAAGAATCTAGCGTCAGTAGTCTTGAGAGCGGAAGCTTTGAAGCAGCTGTGTCTTCGTGTCTGCTTTCTGCTTAATTTGTTGCAACAAGCGCGTGAGTTCGTCTTAGTCCTCGTGTCTTTCTTTGCTTCCCCGCCCCCGTCGTCACCTTAGGAAAAGTCCTCATGGATAGAGAGTGAGAACAGGAATAGAATGTGATGGCGCTGGTCGTCGAGAAAGAGAGAACGAGATAAAAAGAGGTCTCATGTTTGTTGATGATAATTGTAGCGCCTGTTAATTTACGTATAGAAATCGAGAGAGAAAGAGAGAGCTCTCGCAAAATTAGGGTTTTTGAGGCGAGTTTTTTCGTCGGAGTTTCCATGTCGTGCGGCGTATGTCGATCTCCGGGCTGCAGTGCGCAATTGGCTTACGGGGAGCAGCTAAGAAGGATAGAAAGAGAGGAGGGAAGAATCCCGTTGACACGGCTGGCAGTTACTACCACCCGGATCCCGTTAAGGCCGGAAGTCGTGAATTCCAGCAGGAGGAGGAGGAGTAGGAGGCTCTGGCAAGTTCTACCGAGGTTGAAGCTGCTGCCTTCTTCAACAATCACTGTTACTGCCACAAGCTTGTCACCTGCGTTCCCGAATGAGTGCGCGGAGAGAGGGAAGAAGACGAAATGGTCCTCAAACAAGACCGTGGATGTGACAACCCTAGGAAATTTATGTGTGGACATCGTGTTGAATGTGCCTCAGCTTCCTCCGGCCTCAGTAGAAGAGAAATTCACGTACATGAAGCGATTGGTTGCGGCACCGCCTGACGAGGTTAGCACTTTCTTGTGGCTAGGGTTTGTGGTTAGGGTTTGGGGTGTGTCTGTAGACTGAAGATTCTCGTGTGTATCACCAATTAGGTCAACACTTTGTCTGCAAGCTGCTTGAGATTTTACAGTTTTCAGATGTTCCATCGTGGTTTAGCAGAAGCCGTTTGGATTTGAAATGAGTGTAGTGAACATGCATGCAGAGTTACTGGGAAGGAGGAGGGAACTGCAATCTTACAATAGCAGGTGCAAGGCTGGGTTTGCACTGTGTCACATTAGGACATGTTGGGAATGAGAAGTTTGGCCACTTTCTGCATCGGGTTCTGGAAAATGAAGGAATTGAGCATGTAGATATTCAGGAAGAAGATAATTCTCCAATTGGGGACGATGACTATGATGGATCCACATTACTGTGTTGGGTACTAGTAGATCCAAGCCATCAACATGCCTTCTGCAGGTATGTTTTGACCCTCTTTTTATGCTTTCATGGTATTCCCTGAAGAACCAATGGTGGTTTCATTGTCCTGGAGATGCTTGATCAGAGAATTGTTGTGGTTGGATGACTTGTCTGACGAGTTTTTCATGGCAGCCGATTTGACTTCAACAAAAGCCCAGCTTTCAGTCGGATTAAGCAGCTGCCAGCAGGGGCAAAGTCTGTGATTCAGAAGTCGAAGGCACTGTTTGTAAATGGTTTTGCATTTGATGAGTTAGCACCTTCTGTTGTGCTAGATGCTATGATGTGTGCCCAAGAGGCTGGTTGTGCTGTTGCATTTGACCCTGGCCCCCGTGCTCACACTCTTTTCCGAAGCAATGTCCATAATCGGAACATCCTGGAACAGCTCTTATGCCTCTGTGACATTCTCCTTCTCACTGCAGATGAGGTTTGTGATTCTCTGGCTGGAAGACTTCTGCACTCCTTGATGACTTTCTATCATGTGTTTGCTTTGCTTCCTCACCTGTGCACCCTACACTCATCGAACTTGAATCTCAAATTTATCCTGTGTCATTGACAGTAATTGTGGTGTGATTGTGCATGTAGGCAGAGGTGTTGACTGGAATGGCAGATCCTCTAGCTTCTGCAACAGCATTGCTAAGTAGGGGCAAGTTATCAAAGTGGGTAGTTCTGAAGTTGGGAGCTGATGGGTGCCTTATAGCCACATCTGAAGGCATCTATGGAGCTCCTGCATTCAAGGTGAATATGAACTTGAATTCTAAATGACATTCATTATAACTTTGCAATTAGATTGAATGGATAAAGTGTTGAAAGTTCTCAACATGACATGGAAAAAATCTGCCTGGGGGTGGGGTTTAAGGTGGATGTGGTAGATACAGTGGGTTGTGGGGACAGTTTTGCAGCTGCAGTGATGTTGGGCTACAACATGCGAGTCTCAGTGCCCATAACCACCACAATTGCATTGGCCAATGCAGTGGGGGCTGCCACAGCAATGGGGCAAGGAGCTGGCAGAAATGTGGCTAGTGCTGCAAAGGTGACAGATATTTTGAGTGGCATACAGCAACAGCGGGGCAAAGATTCTGAGGAGCATCTGAGCATCTCTTCCTTTGGCACCATAATGCCAGATGCATCACCTGTCAAGCCTTTCAGCATTCCAATGCACACTGCTGCTCATGATGCCTTGAATCTGCTCAATGTTACTCTGAACAAGTCACATAGTAGTGAGATGCTAGTCTGAGCAAAAATGCTGAGTTATGTAACCTCCATACTTGCATGACCTGTATAGTCTTTGGGGTGCTCATATTGAAACTGTTAGCAGCAATGCTAAAATTTTAGCTTGATAGACAAATTGTCTGTTGATTGCCCATGATCTGGGTGATAATAGTGTTCTAGCTCAATCAGTTTGCATCCATGTCCCTGTGACCAGGCACTTGTAATATTTATTCGATGGCAAAAGCCCAACATAACAGTGCATCTTTTTGCAGTTTCAGTATGGTGTGAGTTGATGTTTTACGGCAGTTGGAGCTCAACTTCTTGGCCTGTGAGGACACCGGAAATTCTAGGATTGGAGTTGCAATTGCTGGTGTTATGCAATTGATACCCTCCATCTTCATGTCAATTATTATTAGATGGTCATAACTAATTATAGGGTGTTTTTTAAGATAATTTTTTTCTAATCACTTTTTTGTTTCCTATCATAAAATTGTGTTTTAGGATTGATAATCTACTTGGATGATACTCAGGTTATCCAAATTTGTTATTAAAATTTGAGATTTTAACAATACTAGTTGGTTAGGTTATTTGTTGATTATCAAAAAATCCAATAACTGATTAGATAATAACTAGAATTGATAACCTACCAAAGTGAAAGTGGACATGAACTTGGATTAGGTTCATGCACAGTTGAATCAGAAGTCATAACCAATGTGGGTTGGGCATTTAAGATCATTTCCCCCCTTGGATATCAACTTGGGTATAGACATTATAAACCAATGGAGGTGAAACTCTCAAAGACCTAGCCCCACCTCATACCCCATGTTTACATTTTCCAAAAACCCACAATCATACTAGTAAAATATGGGGAGAATACTTGTCAAAAACCCTTGTGCTTCATTTAGGGTATACTTGATGATGATGTACATTAGGCTTAGGGTTCAAGGACCTTCAATTGTCCTCTTTTTGCCTCCTTTTAGCACTTTTGTAAGTAGCCAATGGTAGATGTTATTGAATGTGGACGTTGTGTTGGCTTTCCCTAGAACATGAGGTTTCACTTGATGTGTCCTACATTCAGGCTACAATTATTTAATTGTCAATGTGGCCAATTGGTGGTGGAAGCTATGGAGTTCACCTTTTTGTTTGAAATTAAAATCATTTATAAAAAAATAATGATTTCTCACCTTTTGCATTTACATTAGATACAACACTTTGTTTTGTTCATGAATTTTACTTTCGAAAGGTGTGAAAGAAATACCTTTGAAGCTTTTTGGTTGAAGCTTATATGTTCTTTTTTCTATTCGATCTGTGTGTGTGTTTTTTTCTATTTCCTTTATTGCAAGACGATCACATGAAACAACAAGGGTTAACAACTTAATTATGATCTTTGTGAAAATTTCATTTAGCTTTTAGGTTACCCTTCGTGTTTTTTGTCATCTCTCATCAACTATTCCTTGTTTTTTCTCCTTGTCACCTTAATTATCAAGCACTTGCATAAGGTATGAAGCTACAAAAAGCAAGCCAAAACTAAAGGTTGCAAGTCACAGACCCCATTTATTATTGTTGAACATTTGGCTTTTGTATTTTTCCCATTTTTTTCTCTTTTCACCTGTCACCAATCTTGACTTGAATTTTTTATTAATTTACTCTTCTAAGCTTTTGCCTTTTAAATGGTAATTGCTTCACAAATATTCAAAACATTAATGTTATTTATGATACCCCAATCTTTGTAAAATATGATAAAAAATGGAATGCTAACAATTTACCACATAGAGATATAGGAATTCATCATCATGAGGTTGCTCCATAAATTGTTAATGATTCATATCTATTAAAATTGCATTTGACAAATTTGTAAAATCAAGTGATTGTTTGAAAGTTTCAAAATCGAAATTCACCAACATGGGGTTTTTCTTTCAAATGAACAACCAATTAGTAAACCTTTTTCAAAACCAAATAATGTGGTGATCACTCCAACCCCTGCTTTTGGGGAAAATGTCAATATTGAATTGGGGCATTAATGGGCAAAAGAACTTCTTGAACTAAACAAATAAGGAAACAATCTTATGGTGCATCCACACTTGTTGGTAAAGTAGGGTTTTTTCAATGTCACAAGAATGGAAAAAACAAGCATCCATGCCTAGTGGTAGAGATACCATTAAAAATCAGATGGCATCTAATGTGATAGTCTATGTTAAAACAATGTTACAAAAAGGGTGAAGTGACCACCAAGTGCTATATATATATATATATATATAAGTAAGAATCTGAAAGTATGAATTGCAAGAGTAACGGTAAACTTGGTGGGAATAACAACAATATTGAGCACAATGACACAAGAAACCATGCGAAGACACATATGTAAAAACACATTAAGTGCAATGATGCAATTGACCAAAGGGTGACAAATGAATATAACTTCAATTGCAAAACAATGGGACATTGTGTAAAAAAAAAAGGTTGTTAGTCAATAGACAACACATTGATGACGTTGTCACCAAAATGCTATTCTAAAACATGTTAGGTTATTGTGATTCATTTTATATTACTTTAACATTAGGTGTAGACAAGTGTCCCTAATTGTGTTGTTAGGTTAAACTTGGTATAGACACTTAGTGGTAACCATTGAAAACCCTAGTTTAGAAAATTAAGGCTTAAATATTTTTCTTAACTAGCACTAGAAGTGAACACACCTTCAAGGGCATATAATATATTTATTATCCTTTCTACTATTGTCTCAAAATCATATAGGTGAGACAAACAACCTTTAGTAGTAGTTATATACGTGCCAATGAATAAATATGCTATGTAATATATAGGTAATTCAATTTATTGTAATGTGAAGGTTGAAATTATCTTTACATGACATTGCACATTGTGAAGGAAAATATATAATTTTTGGATTATTATTATTATTATTATTATATTAAATTCTCAAATCTCGCCCATACAAGATGATAACATTTGATTTCAACACAAATATGATAAATATCAAGATATTAATACACATGATTGGTACCCCAATTTCCAACATGTGTAAATTGACCCATTTGGGCATATTATAAAGAAGCATTTGTGAGAGAAATAAAAATATGGGGGTAGTTATTGGTATTTGATGATTTTGGGTGCATTTAACTGCTGGTCAAAAGCACATAGGACCATTGGATGGTAAACTAGTGAACTACTGGCTGCACTCCTGTTCGGCCTTGCCTTTATATCCAACAGTAGGGAGATTTATTCTTTTGGTTAGAATCTCGAACCGTTGGATTATCTTGGATAACCTTTTCATGAGAAAACATAAGTCATTGGATTGTACTACGGACCGCTGGACTGTCAGTATATCCGGTCCTCAGAGAAAGAGAGGACCAATGGGTAGTAAACTGGCTGACTACAGAGCACATAGGACTACTGGCTGCACTCCCGGAATCTACCTTTTTTATATCCAACAGTATGTAGACTTATATTCTTTGGTTATCGTCTCGAACCGTTAGATTATCATAGAAAACGAAGTCATTGGATTGCAATACGGACCGCTGGATTGTCTTAATATCTTCTGGTAGGAGAAATAGAACCGCTGGGTAGTAAACTCGCGGACCACGGAGCACATAGGACTACTGGCTACAGTCCAGTTCCGACCGGGGATTTTATATCCAAAGGTAAGGAGATTTACTCTTTGGGTATAGTCTCGAACTGTTGGATTTCCATGGACAATCTTTTAGTCAGAATCATGTCATTGGACAGTACTAAGGACCGGCGGATTCTCGGTATATCCGGTTTCGGCCGTTTCATCTCGCCCGTTCTTTTGTCGCTCTTTGTGCTGCGTGCGCATTTGCGTTTTGTCGCAGAGTAGGTCATCAGGATTCCAAGCTTTCCGCCTTTCTCGTCTCTTCTTTACGTCGTCAGCTTTGTGTTCTTTTCGACAAGATCTCGGTCAGCTCTTCGTCTGTTGGAGGTCTTTCTTAGCAAGGAACATTGTGGTGTAGCACTCTGGACAAGTTTTTCGGTGACCTTGGAAGATCGGGGTTTTAATCCTTGAAGGGGGAGGAGCAGGAGCAGTAGGAGCTCGTACATCATCATCGTCATCATCATCATCATCTCCTCGCTTGCCGGTGCAGTTTCTTTTCTCCCATTTCTGAACTGGATCTTGATTTTTGTTCGTGGTCTTTTTTGTCTTTTGCTGATCTTCTCGATCCTTGACTATATCATTAGGGTTTTGTAAAAGAGTGGTGACTGTATTGCGGATGGTTTCTTCGTTGATCAATTGATCGATTGCCGGTTTCGCGGCGTTTTTTTTTGTTTGAAGTCAGGAGCGTGTTAGTGTCGCTGGATTGTTGAGCTTGAACGAGTTTGTTTGCAGGAGCAGTTTCAAGGAGCCGGTGTGTTTGTAGGTTTTGCCTCGTGGTCAGCTTTTTCTGAAGTGGGAGGTAACGTAACAGGAATGATGATGTTGCGGAATGTGAATGGAGTGGCAGCTCCACAGCAAGCGATCTGCTGCACTTTGTGCTATAGCAACAGCAGTCCCTCGACATCAGTCTCTAACATCCAATGTCAGTCATCTCAGGTAGGAGCTTTGGGTGCAAGACTCCAAGCTCTAAAATGCAAGGACAGGATGGTGAAACCCTTGGTATTGAAGGACATGTGCCACACCCCTTTTTTGATTGGCCAGCAGCCCTTCAGGTTGGCACTTTTGAATGCCAGTGGATTTGAGAAGCCATTGGTGAGATTAAGAATTGGGGTGAATGCGATCGATGCAGGGCAATCTGGAGCAGATTCATATCCCCAGGAAAGTTCAATCCCTGTGGAGGAGGAGGGGATCACTTCAGAGAAAGCTGCAGACAAGAATAGTAGTGTCTCTGGGGTAAATTTTGATTTCAGTAATGCTCAAGAGGCATCAGAAGAGGCTGCCAGAAAAGCATTGGGCATACTAAGGGAGACAACAGACCAGTTGCGAGAGCAAGCTGAGAAGGCTAGATCAGTGCTTACAGCATCTGCACAAGAACTTCCTATTAGAGGGAAGGAAAACCTCTCCTATGTTGCAGAGAATGGCCCTGATCCTGTCAAGGACATTGCAGAAACTGCACTTAATGCTCACTATCCCCAAAATGGCAGTGCAAAGAAGGGTGCGAAAATCCATGATTTCTGCCTTGGTATTCCTTATGGAGCCCTTCTTGTGGTTGGAGGCTTAGTAGGGTTCATCATCACAGGGAGCACAGACTCAATTCGTTTCGGAGTGCTTCTGGGAGGGTTACTTTTAGCCTTGACTATCACCAGCCTCAAGACATGGAAGCGAGGGGAATCCTCTTTGCCTTACATTCAGGGCCAAGCAGTTATCACAGGTGCATTACTTTTCAGATTCCTGCGGAGATACGGGGTGACGAAGTCTGTCTTTCCTACTGGAGTTATTGCTCTGATTAGTGCTGCTATGTTAGCATTTTATGTGTATGTGGCTCTCTCTGGTGGAAACCCTCCCAAAAAAATTGCATCAGAGGGTTCTTATTGAGAGTGCCAAATTCCACAAACAGGACACTAGTTTACAAATCAGGAATATATTTGAGGTTGTGGGTCTAGCTGCTCAAGATTTTTCTGGTCTTGTCCTGCTCAGGCATGTATCTGGTTTCATGAAACAAATTTCACTGCAGATTTTGCTGCTATGAGGGGTGTTGGAAATAAATTTGACTCACTGTGGAACAAATCTGTTTTAGCATATTATAGGCTGTTCCAAGTTTTATGGTCATTGAGCTTTGTGGGTCAGAGGTAATCACATGCCCAAGTGTGTACTTTTCTCCTCACTTTCTGACACTTGATTAATGTGGGACATATTTGACATGGGATTCATACAATCCATGTAAGTTTGCTACATGATACAGAGCCACTATATGAAGTATTACATCCCATTCAGGAAGCTTTGTAATGCATAGTGATCCGTTGGAGTTTGGAACCCTATTTGTATATCCTCAATTGCTGTGGGAGTTTGAGTGGTGTAATCCTCTCAGGGTGCTTATCCCTGTCGATAAATTGGCAGTTTCTTGGGTCCTTGATGTTGCCATACATTGTGCCATGATGTGAATTTGAGCTTGATTTTCACCCTATGTCTTGTCTGAATATAGGTGTACTAGAGAGTGGGCAGGGTTTGGCTGACTCTTGCTCCTAGGAAGCATGTGGTTGAGCCTGGCAAAGCTAGCTGAGCTCACGGGAAAATTAGGAGCTTGAATCGGAGAAGCCCTCCCTGCTCCCCTGATATTTAACAGTTCAAATATGAAAAATATGTTACAGAATCAGCAATCAGCAGATTAGGTATATAGAATTGGCGCCCTTGCTGATTGGCCGATTCAATATGAGAATCAGTTGATTCAAAGGCAGAACCAGCTGATTAGATCTACAAAATTGGCACCCATCAGAATGGCTGGTCCAGCATTAGTTCACATTTAACACCTGCTGAGTACTCAAAATGTGTGACCAAGTGAAATCTACATTGTTCTGTATTCTCTCACTTACAGGTAGAACAAAGATAATATGAATTTGATAGCAGGGTGATCATTTATATTCCTGAAATACTCTGTTTGTGCTTGTGCTTCATCATGGTTATTATTGTCCACTGAGGGCTTCAAACCTCCATTGTCTTCCACCTTCAACACTGATCTGAATCCCACTATGAAGCAAATCTTTGGAGATGACACATGTCATCTCAAAGTTTATGTTGAAGTTGCAAATCAGTGATGAAACTTGAGAACTCCTCTCTCTACTTACCATTTGGAAGTAACAAACATGATAAAGAGAATAATCCTCAAAGATGCAATGGGGTTGTTCAAAGATTCTTTCTTGTTGATTGGTTGTGTGGATATTAGCGGTGGTTTGAATCAGCATTGAAGTTGGAAGATCAGCTGAGGTTTGAAGCCCCTAATAATTCAGTTCAAATTGAATGCAGTTTGTGGGTGTGGTCCAATGTTGGTAAGCAGGGAAGTTTGCATCAAATTTTGAAAAAGCAAACAGATTTCAAACAATATATAAGGATATATATATGACGGTCCCAGTCTCCAGTGTTTTGAGGTTAGCAATGGAATTTTGTGAAATAACTCCAGGCAAGCAATTAAAATTGGAAAAGAGCAATTGTGGTTCCATCAAGTGATTGATGAATATGCATCTAGTTAATCTCGACTTTAATTGTTAACATCTGTGGTGAATGATTCTGCCACTTTTTTTGTTCATGTTAAAAAGCAAGGTAAGATGGGTGAAGTTTAGTTCTCTTGATCTTGTTCATAATCTTCCAGGGTAGAAGATTATGCTTCATAAACTTTTAGGGTAGAAGATTATGATTACAATGCCATAATCATTCACCACAGATGTTAACATAATGGAACAGGCTCAAGACTGCCCACTGTGTTGGGTCCGCTGCCTCACCCTGATGGTTGGCTTGCCAAGGGGAATTAAGTTCCTTTAAGCTGTGCTTCATTTTGAACATAATTTTGAGGCAGTGAAAGTTGTGCCAAGGATGATGGAGGGGATCAACCCCCTTAACATAGATGCTGGAAGTTACCAGTCAAGCATCTGAACAGAAACTCAGTGTCAACTTTGCAGAGCATTGCACAAAGTCTTCTTTGTATATGTGAGTAAACCATTTCAGTCCCCATCTATAGGGTCTCACTCTCCTTTAGTGTCATTGATGTAGTCCGATAGTGAGGAAAGTGAAGATGGTGAAGAAAACTGATTCCACAAGAAATTATCTTACCAAAGTTCTGAGACTCTCTCTATGATTTTGCAGGCTGTTGAGGGCATGATGATATCAAGGAGTTAAGCTCACCAGCAAAAGAGGTGTCACTCCAATGTCCTGTAGACAACTTATCAAGACAAGTGAACAAGGAACGAAACAACAGAAATACTTCAGTGGCAAAAGCCCTTGAAGACACAACATGACTAAGAAAGAAATGGCCAAACACTTCAGCAATAGAATGTATCACCTCCAAAAACAGGCCATTATTTCTGCTCTGTTTCAACTCTGGTAACTGGTTTGGTGTCACCTCATCAATAGTCATAAAATTTATCCAAGTTGGAAGTTCCCAAAATTCTGGAAATTCACTTTGGCTTTCACCACCATGGCTTCCATCATATGTCATCATCTGGCATATTGGAATGGTGCTTCTCTTTTGGTTTAGTCTTTTGCAGTCAGCATGAAATTGATCAACTTCCAGAGGTGCTAGCTAGTTCCTTCTGGATTTCCCTGTGACATGTGCACAATTGTTGCACTTGGGTAGAGGCTATAAAACATTTCTCTTTAACACAGTAGCAGAAATGATCATTTGTCAGAGATTTGATTGCGTAAACTTTGATTTGTTGACAAATCCACAACATGCATACCAAAATCTGAAGCTTCTGAAGCTTGTACCTGACAGTAACCTTTTTACCTGCTATATAAACACTTTTAGGCATGACTTCAAGAACAGATCATATCCTCTCATTTTGAACGAGCAGTCCATTCATCATGATCTGAGTATTTTCTATGCTTTGATGTAGCCATGATGTTGGATTCACCACTAGGGGCATCAGAAGTCTTTCCAAGCCACATCAGATTACACGAAATGAATGGATTGCTGCAGTACCCATTTATTTGTTGTAGCGAATTTCAGATAATTTCAAGTACTAGCTGAGTTCAGAGGAGGGGAAGAATGGGTGCCAGACCAAAAAAAATCAATGCAGGTAATATTCCAAGGCCTTTAGACAAATAGAAAAGTACCAAATAGATATTCCATGCATAGCAGCAATGAACAAAACCCCAATGCATGCAGTCTTAGACTTAATTCTGTGCTCTAGCAAAGTACAAGAGACTCACCTAAAGCATGTAAGGGCAGGGGCCAAGCAGCCACCATGCCTACAGAGCATCTACAGATATAAACTTGCAAAAGTATTTTCCCTACTTTCTACACCTCAGTTATAAGTTCCACAAGTAGCTCAGAACAGGAGAGATACACAAGATGTATAAACATTGATGAATTAGCACTCAAATTTTACAGATGGAATGTTAAAGCAAAGCAAGCATCCCAACTTGCTATGCTCTATCACACAAGACTATGGAAGTGAAGGACATTGTTTTTCCAAGGCAGTAAAAGAGATCCTGCAATATCTCTAAGAAGTATTACCCCTTCGCTCTCGGACTAACTAAAAAGATCCAGGCTACCGTTGCTGACTGATTTCTTAATGTACCAATTAGACATGGAACTTTTCATACCAGGCATCAGCGTAAGTATCTGATTAAGCACTATTCTTAAGTCTATGTTTTTGTGACCTTTATGGCATGCATAACAGCTTTCCTTGTAGCAGCAGTTGAACACCTACAAAATTCTCTATTATATGAATATAAGAAGCTACAGCATAATGTGAAGCAAGTTCCCTTGCTGACACTTGAATGCCAACTGTGGCTTTTGTCATATGCAAAAAGGCACACAGCAGTCTTTGGCTTGGAAGGTGGCAGCGGTGGCAGCAGATCAAAATACCGGAATAAAAAGGGAGGCCAGCAGGATTCATTGCTAAGAATGAGATGACCAGCACTTGTACATATGTATCCAGGGCCCCTTTTTATCAGTCAAGACCTCTAAATTTTTCCTTACTGCAGACTTTGTTAAAATATTACATCACGTACAGAAACATGAGTGAGTTGCACGAGAGAGAGAAAGAGTTCTCTCTTCTTCCAAGGACAAGAAATTCACATTGCCATTTAAGCAATTGACAGCGGTATTCCATCAACCTTTGTGACTTCCTCACATCTCAGCATGAGGCCCTCCATACTTGCTGGCAGCAAAGCCTTGTTCCATTGACAGCCTGTTGACACAGGCCCTGGAGGAGGTACTATCATCAACACATTCTCATGCCGTTGGACCACACCCATCACTGTCACTGTGCTCCCTTCTTTCACGTGCCTTTTGGGCATATGCAAAACATTATCAAATGGATGAAGAAGAAATCAGATTCTGAGTGACAACTATGTCATGGCCAGACAGTTGCATGCAACAAACAGTTTGTAAACATCCACCTTAGCACCTCAACGTAGGAATGAACTCCTCAAACAACAACTGAGTCAATCATGGACAAAGTGAGGGGTTCCTGGGAGGTTCAACATTCTTACCCTTCTCTCAATTGCATAACTCTGTCATTGGCTGAAAGGTTTCGCTGGGTCAACCAGCGAATGAAATCTGAAGGCAGCTCCTTGTTGTTGGGGGTGACATCCAGAATCACACTCTCCTCCACATATGGAGTCACAGATGCTCCATATCCAGCTTTGACCAGTGCTCTTAGACCAGTCTGGAGATCTGAGATGTAAAAGTCAACGACAAATCTCTGCAAGGAAAAGAGTTACCATGTCAGCATGAAGAAGCAGTAGCAGATAGTAGCCTCAAGACCAAGATGAAGCACAAGCCCAGAAATAGACCACAGCAGCAGGAGAAGCCCCTGCCCCCAAAAAAGATGCAGAACTGAACTGAACACCATTCCAAACTGAAAGTCACAACCGCTCACCTCCATGTGCCGCAAACTCCATTTGCGGTATCGATGCTGTTGTGCAGCTGGTTTCATGGAAAATTGTCTGTATTCATACAGGGATGTGGATGTGTATATACAGCGGTTCACCTTCTGGTATGATGATTCCAGAGGTACACTCCCGCATGTTACCACCTGCACCATCAAAAAGCAATGCCACCCTTTTCCTTGTTCACTCCCTCCTCTTCAGAACCTGTTTTATACTTTCACACAATTCCAGAAATTTCTTTTGATAGCAGCAATGCTAACAATTAGGGTAACAGGAAAGCTTCTCTGCCCCCAACTCTCAACCTTCAAGAATGATACTAACAACACTCCTTGAGTAAGAAGATGATGTGCAAAGAAGCTCTTGCACAAGAAGAATTCTATACATACAGAAGGGAAGATGGAACTTACCCCCGTCACTTTGACAAACTGGCCATCCTTGGCAGTAGCAAGCTCAGACACAGGGTAACTGGTAATAAACCCAGTGACAGAACGATGGCCCCAGCATGAATTCCAGGTGAGGAGCAGCAGTACGAGTGCCAGCAGACTTGCCACCACAATCAACAGAATTGGGTTCCGCACAGCAGCAACAATGAAAGCTCCTGCAATGAACCCCATGACAAACAGCGGTCCAACTGTCCAGATAATCACCTTGGGGAACCGCTTCCAGAAAGAGCTTTTGCGAGCATTGCTAAGGTTGTTGACTGCTGGGTTGGTGGGGATCACTGCGTGCATTGCCTTGGCTGCTGCTCCTCCTGCTGGTGTAGCACCACCACCACCACCACCACCACCTGAAGAACCCCCCATCATCATCATGTCTTGAGGTCCTGACATTCCTCCTCCTGCTGCTGCTGCTCCTATCCTGCCTGAGAGAGGTCCTGAGGACAGTCCTGCTGTTCTGCCTGCAAGAGGACCTGAGGTGATGAGCCCTGTAGCTGGTAGCACAGGTGTCTGAGGTCCAGACAAAGATCCCGAACTTTTCAGGGTTGCTGTTCCTCCTCCTACTCCCATGGACTTGCTGTTTCCTGTTGCTACAGTGTCAGCCACTTGCTGTCGAGTGAGAGGACCAGAGGTGGGTCTTCCAAAGGCTCCTCCTGCTCCTTGTCCTCCTGCTGAGATGGGGCCAGACTGCGAGCCCATGGACTTGCTATGTTGCCATGGAACTCCGGCAGAGCTGAGAGGACCTGAAGTCGAAAACGGCGAACGATGGGAAGAAGTTCCATTAGCAGCTGATGAGGATGATGAGATAGGACCTGAGTGATGATGATGAAAAGAGGAAGACGAAGCTCCTCCGCCTGCTGCTGCTGCACTACCACCGCCGCTTCCTTTCAAGGACGCGGAGTGTATGAGCCCCGCCATCTTGCCGAGCTCCCCGGACTTCTTCACATCTCCTCCGGTGTAAGGAGTCTGAGGCACACTGATTGTGCTCCCTTTTTCCTTACTTGGGTCTCGGTGCCCTGACACATACAGTCCGTTGCTGAGCTGATGTGATGGGAACCATGTCTGTGCTATGGGTTGGTTGCCGCTGGGAGCTCCCATTTCCCCCCACACTGCAAAACAACAAAACAAAGAACCCTCCCTCCTCCTCGCCTGAACCCACCAACTACAACCACAACAACAACTGCTGCTGCTTGTAGTGCCTTCTTCTCTGCTCAGACTACGACCAAGACTTGGCGCTCGAAGGAACTCCCAGAAGCAGAACACTAACTACAAATAGCAATGCACTCAAAAGCAGCGGAGATACCACCAGTTTCCTCATCTTTCCACATCACCACAACAACAAACATACATACATTGTCCCTTTCCCCCTTCCCCACCCACTTCTTCACTTCTTCAACCTCAGAAAGGCCTGCAGCAAAACACTCACCACCATCCCCTTCTTGTTCCCCTCTTCAACAAAAACGGCAACCTCAAGAACACACAACAGGAAAGAAAATGCACAACACATTAGTTCAGTTCAGTTCAGTTCTCCTCTCCTCAGGAAAGAACACAAAAGTCCTCTTCTCTTTCTCTCTGTCTGTGTCTTTGTGTCTTCTTCCTCCACTTCACTTCTGGAAACTAGAAAGTATGTGAGTCAATATTACTGGCAGCAGAAGAACAAGAAGAAGAAGAAGAAGAAGAAGAAGCGTCTAAGGGGGCCATAGACCAAAGGCTCCAACACTGCAGAAAGAGCAAACAGTACAACAACGACAACAAAAGGCAAGCAAGCTTCTGAGGCGATGGCGCAAACGAAGAAGAAGAGAAAGGGTGGGACGGAGCTTCTGCAAGCAAGCAAGCTCACAGCTGCTGCAACAAAGACGTTGCAAAACACAAAAGAAAATCCTCACTGCAGTCTCTCACAAAGCAAAAACAAGACGACGGTAAAAGAGACAGAGAGAAAAAGAGAGACACAGGAAGAGAGAGAGAGACAGACAGAGACAGAAAGAAAGAAAGAAAGAAAGAAAGAAAAAGAGAGAGAAAGACAGCGCCGCCAGCCTATGAGTAGACTAGTAGGTATGAAAATAGGTACCTACGGCTTCCCGACCATGTATAGTCCATTGGATGGATGAGATCAGTTTGTTCATCACAAAACCAAAAACAAGACGTAGACGGTAAAAGAGAAACCAAATGAAAAGAAAGACAGAAATAGGGAAAGAGAAAGAAAAAGAGAGAGAGAGAGAGAGATGTCTTGCCTATGACTAGACTACCTGGTAGGTATGACAACGAAAGAAAGACAGAAATAGAGAAAGAGAAAGAGAGAGAGAGAGAGATGTCTTGCCTATGACTAGACTACCTGGTAGGTATGATAATAGGTACCTAGGGCTTCCAAACCATGTATCTTCCATTTGGATGGATGAGGTCATTTCTTCATCACAAAAAGCAAAAGAAGATGACCCTAAAAGAGAAACAGAAAAAGAAAGAAAGACAGAAAGACAGAAAGAGAAAGAGAGAGAGAGAGCCGTCAGCCTATGACTAGACTAGGTAATAGGTACGACATTGGTACCTAGGGCTTCAACCATGTATCATCCATTCGATGGATGAGGTCATTTGTTCAACATCCAAATGTATGACGGTTCCACCTTTGGTTTCTTAATTACGACTATTTACTTTTTTAATTCGTCTTTTTTCTTGGGGGGGGGGGGGGGGGGGGTTGTGTGGGTGGGTACCTAGGAACATTTTTTCCACGTTCCCATCCATTCCCCCTCCACTTGTCTTATTAATACTATGGTTCATGTCAATGTAATTGGATGACATTTTTCTGGGTATGAACTTTCCATCCATCCAACTTCATCTTGTTTTATCAAGACATTCTTATTAGTTTTCACGCCAATGTAATTGGATGACAATTTTTTCCGGGTATGAGCTTCTGATCCATCCTCCTCCATCTCATCTTATGAAGACATTGTTAATATCATTCACGTCAATGTAAATCTGATGACATTTTTCCCAAGTTTGAGCTTTCCATCCATCATCCTCCCCTGAGCTTCCCCGTCCTCCCTTGAACCCTCTTTTCTCCTTCTCTCTCTCTCTCTCCCCTTCTTCCGGTTCCTTTGGTCCTTCCGAATGAAGCAATGGTGGAGTGTATATTTTGTTGCATGCAATCGTCAATCATCACCAAAACAATCACTCGGTAGCTAGTTTGGTAGCTTCATGGTGTGTTTTGGGGGGGGGGGGTGACTAGCCCCTATCTCTACTCGGAAAGGGCAAAAATGAAGGAAAAAAATATGGCAAAACAATCAATGTTTTGATTGAATTCTCTTTCATACTTTTTGTTTTATTTTTCATTCCCTTGTGTCGCAACCCTCCCCCCTTTCCCCGCCCCCCCCCCCCCCCTTTTTTCCCCTTAGAAATGATATATGCTTTTTTTCCTAGCAATAATTATTAATTTTTACTTTCAATTGTAATTTGATGTGTTGAAAAACTCAAGATTTTCTTGTTGTTTTCAGTGTAATTTTTTTCAGCAACAAAATAAATCCTAACTTGGAAAATTCTTTTAAAAATTCAATTGAAACTGAAATGGGGGGGTGTCGTCCCATTTAAATGAAAAATTGGACCAAAAAAAACACTGGGCAGCAGCATTCTTTTAATAAAATGATTTCACTATGGTGACCCAAAAAATAATGAATTAAAAAAGAAATTCGAGAAAAAATGCTAAAATTTTGGAAAAAAATCTCCAAATTTTCAAAACCCCAAAAAAAATTATTAAATTTTTTTATTAAAAAAAAGGCTTGCTAGAAAGGTAGTTATGCATTATGTAGGGTTAACAAAGTGGTTACATATTTATTTTCAGTTTCCTTTTTTAATTTAGTCTGAAAATACCCATTTGGGAAAATAATAATATATGAAGCAAGTT
Source organism: Sphagnum tenellum (assembly GCA_963921925.1). Classification (NCBI taxonomy): domain Eukaryota; kingdom Viridiplantae; phylum Streptophyta; class Sphagnopsida; order Sphagnales; family Sphagnaceae; genus Sphagnum; species Sphagnum tenellum. The sequence goes on from OY998155.1 coordinate 3,102,573, forward strand.
TGATTTTTCCCCTAACCCTAAGACAAAAATTTAACCACCATTAATCAAAAAATTTCACCTTTGAGGTTTGGTTTGGGTGTGTTCAAACTTTCCTCTTCAAGTTGGGGGTTGTGACAAATTATTGTGTATTGTGCAAATGAGTGATCAATGGCAAATTTTTGGTTGTACATTTGGAGTCAATTGAATTCCTAGTTACTTGGTGCACAATTTGTGGAAAAGATAGCTACCTTATTATTTCACATGGCACACCCCCAATTTAAGGGGAAATTATTAAACTAAGCTAGTTGTAGTAGTAGTGACTATCCATAGAAATTTGGTTGACTCTAGTGTATAATTTTCCACAAGCCACTTTGCCAAAAGGTCAACAAATAGGTACCTTAGCCTACATGAAACTCAAAAGGAGATTGTCAAGATTGTGGTGTTTAAGTTATTTGGAACTTAGATTTTTTTACCAAAATAATGATGTTTCATGGCTAAAAAATAGCAATGTTGGGTGGGTAGTAGTATCACAAATGGGTGAAAACCATTTTGTTAAGTTCTTGATTTCAAGCAAGTTGAGGTTTGAGGTTACGTTATAGGGTATTTGGACAAGTCTATGTTCTAGATTATGTTAGAGGGTATTTAGAAAAGTTTAGGTTTTAGGTTAGGTTATAGGGTTTTGGCAAGTTTAGATTCTAGGTTAAGTTATAGGGTATTTAAACAATTCTACATTCTAGGTTAGGTTATAAGGTATTTAAACAAGTCTAGGTTCAAGGTTATGTTATAGGGTTTTAGATGAGTTTAGGTTTTAAGTTGGGTTATAGGGTATTTAGGCAAGTTTAGATTCTAGGTTAGGTTATAGGGTATTTGGACAAGTCTATGTTCTAGGTTAAGTTATAGGGTATTTAGACTGGAGGTGCAACATTTCGTTAAAATTGCCATTGGAACTAGACCAAGCAATCAACCTTTCTAAAAACATTGAATTAAAACCTAAATAGAGGTTTCGTCCTTTAAAAAAAAATAAAAAATCTCTAAGTACATAAATACAACTTTTCAAATTTTAAGTAAAAGTTCTACTCTATTTTTATATCACAATTTATTTTTGATTGGTTGCAAATAATTAATAGTAATTTATATATTGAACTTTATGGAATGATTGAACAAAATAATATTATACAATAAATAAATAAATAAAAAGTTATGATTAACAAAAATTGATTTGGACATAATCTTAAACTAGGTCAAGCTCCAATTTTGTTAAGAAAAAGGTTGGATTTAGAGGTTTTAAAAATCCAAAAAATTAGTCCCAAGACCAAACCACTTGATAACCACTTAGATATCCTTGTCATTTAGTTTTGTGAGAACTACACCTTAAGAAGTGGTTTCTCCAACTACTTATAAAAAAACTTGATACTTGGGTAGGGTATCACTTGGGATAGTCAGGTCTACTTTACCAAGTCTAGGTGTCTAGAGGTTTTTAGGTTTTTAGACTAAGGTTTTTAGGTTTTTAAGATAGGGTTTACTATGCAAGTTAGGAATTCAAGGGACATTGTATAATGACTCTCTTGCATTCGTAATTGTCTCCTTGAAGATAAAGTGGCTTACCCTCTTTTGCTTGAGCTCACGTTGTTCATTTGCTTAATAATAGTATGTTTTGAGTCATGTGTTTTGATGTTTCTATGTTTTGATTTTATTGAAGCTTGTTTGAGTTTGGGTTGTGACGACCATCTTGTGATAAGTGACTTTTATTCATTGGTAATTAAAAACCACCTGAGTTTTAATTTAAAGAAAATTAATACCTTGAATAGTAATTTTACATTTGAAAGAAGAAATTCTAAAGAAATGAGTCAATTTTGAAAATTGAATCTAAGGATTATGCCTGGTGATTCTTCTCCAAAACAAAAAAAAGAAAAAGAACCACCCAACACCGCAAAGTAGCTTATTTTGGGTGAAATTATTCTTATTCATGAATGAGACATTCATACACCTCATTTTGATTAATCAAAAATGCATGCGAACCCTGAAGACAAGCTATCAATCATTTAAGAATGTCTAAAGATCAAACATTATTATGATAATTGTTATGTTCTCAATACCAAAATCACGAACTTTAATAATAAAAAATGACATTCCTTAGCCTGAAATAGGCACTTATATGATGAGCAACTCATCCCCCAATGGCAGATTCAAACTTCAAACTAAAGCCTTCCCTTACCGAATCTAGAACTTCTCATCTAGATGCATCCACTTCTGTTAAACATGTTAATCCACCATATGCACACATATAGCATATAAACATATATGCACACAGATTAGCATATTAACATGCTAATCCATCATATGCACACTATCACTCACATATTGAGTCAATTTAGTGCTTCAATCTTACACCCAATGCGTAGTATTAGTCTCTTCTCTATGGACAAAACCAATAAAAATGTAAAGTGGAGTGTATTAGGTTAGTGCATTTGTCCATTATTACACTTGGAAAGAATAAGAAACTGAGGAGAGAATTGGATGGAGCTCATCCAATTCAGTTGGAGACTTTTCAATCTACTCACTACAAGGGAGGTATAGATGAGAGTTTTACAATGGCACCTTTTTCAATCCGTTTTCTGATTTTGATGTTCAACACACCCATTTGTCTTATCATAACATCCATCCACTCATCCAATTCTCCACCCATCCATTCCTAATACATGGACTCCCCAATTTTGGTGGAAAGTTCCAAACTCAACAATGAAACCCTTCAAAGGAACAAAATAAATGGAGGAAAAAGTTTAGTTCTTCATCACCATCGAAGGTCTAAATGTTTGGCGAGAACACCCCCCACTTCTTGTGCAATGAACAACCCTAGTTCTGGGGAGATCCTCACAATGAGAAAAATTGGATCCACTATGGAATAGGTGGGTGAGTAGGTAGTGTAGCGTAGACTACTTGACACCCCAAAGATACATAAAAGTTAAGGATAAAACATTTCGTATAGAGTTGATAGACTTTGAAATTAACATGGTGACCAAAGTTTCATATTGGTATACACAAGTTTTTAGTGAAGTTATTACACTTCTTTTGTGAATAAAATTGTTGTTGGACATTATATACTTGTGACATGATAACACTAGGTTTTGACAAAGGAAACCAATATACATTTTAAATGAAATTAGTACACATCTTTTGTGAACAAAATTGTTGATGGATGTTATATACTTGCAACATGATAACACTAGGTTTTGACAAAGGAAACCAATAACATTTTTAGTGAAGTTATTACACATCTTCTGTGAATAAAATTGTTGTTGGATGTTATATACTTGCGACATGATAACACTAGGTTTTGACAAAGGAACCAATATACATTTTTAGTGAGGTTATTACACATCTTTTGGGAATAAAATTGTTGATGGGTGTTATATACTTACAACATAATAATATACTAGGTTTTGACAAAGAAAACAAATATACATTTTTAGTGAAGTTATTGAAAATCTTTCATGAATAAAATTATTGTTGAGTGTATAACATAACAACACTAGGTTTTGACAAACAAAAGGGTGTTGGTTGGTGATGGAACATTGAAAGGGGGGAGGAGGAGGAGAAGAAGGAGGTGTGGACTACGGAACAACAATGACAACACAACAAGGGGTGTCACCACCCCCATGAGTAAATATCTGGTAACACCTCACTACTTGAAGCCAAGGCTGACAAAATATTTAATGGGAGATCCACTTTTTGGGGGTGAGATGAATAGAGATATCGGTGGGACCTTTCTTCCCCCGAAAAACCCCCTAAATAAACTCGCTCTTAGTATACATGTAGCTATAAAAAGCACCATAATTGAGTCTGAAGAAGTCATTGTTATTGTTGTTGGTCGTCGCAAGATGCTCCGAGCTAGCATGCTCCTCCGTTGGAGTAGTAGTATGGGGGTCGTCACTAGGTCTTTTTGGTTTAGAACTCACAACCTAGAGGGGCAAAGTCGGACAAAAATGACCCACGAAAATCATGATCTCGAACTTGCTATGTTGTTTCTCTTCATTTTTATTTTTATTTGTCAAAAAAGTGTTTTTCAATTTATTTGCCTTTATTTTGTGTAATAGGTATGTGTTTGTGTTTGTAAATTTTGTCATTTCAATTTTGAATTCTAAAAAGAAAAAGACCGTTTCTTTTTTTTTTGGGGGGGGGGAGGGGGATTCTTTAATCCTGATTTTGTTGCAAATCTCAGCGATTTTTTTTATTAAAAAACCAATGTCAAAAAAATCCTAATTTCAATCCCATGATAAAGATTTATTATGAAAGGAATGGCCTAAAAATTAAAAAATGAATAGTCAAGTTTTTATAACATGTCCTAATAACATGTAGCAAAAAATACAGAAGGATACATTATTTTTTAAAACTTTTATGTGTAGTTTATAGTCAAATTTTGGCCAAATCTTCTTATCGATGATAATTGGTTGTCATTCATGGCTATGTAACAAAACTAGGGAATAAAATGGCCATCCCAAATGAGTAACATATTAATCAATGTACCCATTAATCTTGAGTTATGGGAGGTACTGAATGTTATTAGTTTGTATTAATTAGTTCTTGGGGGTGTCTCGTACGTGATTTGTTTTTTCTTCTCTTTGAGAGACCCCCACAATATAGCAGATTATGTAACCTTTCCCTTTGGTCTAGCTATAAGCTTGCAACAATACAAAAAAAAATCTTACCCAAAGGATAGGGGATCCAAAGTGTGCCAATGATGGGAACAACTTGTGGAACAGCTGGGAACGTGGGGAACATCATTGGGAACATAATTGATAACCATTGAAAACCCGGTGGGAACACACACATAACAATAGTAGGAACATGGTGAACACCCAAATCACCATAAATAAATAAAATCTCAAACCCTTCTCCCAAACCAATGGACAAAAACTAAGCCGTCCTAGGTATATGCTGTGGAGCCATGTCATTGGTTGTTGCATGAAAATTTTAGGTATATGTTGTGAGCCCATGTCAAAATGGCCGTGGTACACGGAAAAAAATTATTTCTTTCAAGGAATTTTTATTCATCCCCATTTTTGGCCTAGGCTTACTTAATGCTTAATACCCCCTTCCTAAGAGCATGGGTTATCCTATTAATCAACATATTAATGTGTGTAAGTAACATGTGTTTAGGCAGAAGTAGTAGTCATAGTAGTAGTAGTAGCATGGGGGTGGTGCATCATGAGTTGGAACTGGCAATTGACAGGCCTGATCAGATCACTCCTTCCATTCTTCTCATGCTTTTGTTATGTTGCAAACAATGTGAACAAAAAAGTTGGTCACATGGGTTGGATTTGTTTGTAGCTAAAGAGGATTTGTGGAGCCTTTTTCAGATAGCCTAGCCTAGGCTAGACTCTCTCTCCTCTTCGTATTGTTTGTTGGTCTTGCCTACCAAGGAAGGCAAGTATATATCGTGTTTAGATTCATTATAGAGTATATAGTAGCTTAAGGGATTTTGGCCCCTACTAGGTAATAATAATAGGTCTATTTTTATGTTAGGATTTTTGAAAGATGATATTTTGGCTTGTGTTGAAACTTGAGATCAATTACAAAGTTATAATATCTTGAAGGATTTTGGTTTCTTTTTTAGGGTTTTTTTTTAAAGATTGTATTTTTGCATGGGTGAAATATTTAAATTTCCATAATTCTTCTTCTTTTGCCTTAAGATGGATGAATGGTGGGTAGACAGGAAAACACTTTTCTATTGAGGTTTGAGTTCTCTAGCTAACCGTCATGGTTAGTTTAGTTTCTATTTCTATTACCCTTTAACCTACTAATAACCCACTAACCCTTTGCCTACTTTACTAACCATGTATATGCATCCTATTTACTTAATAATCACCTTGCTATCCTATTAACCTACCTACCTTCAGGATGGACTTACCTACTTACCTACCTACCTATGGTTCACCTTGCGATCCTATTAACCTACTTGCCTACCTACCTTCATTGGTTCATCCACAATTGAGTCATAACACGATTCCAAGTAATCATATCAAGTGCATATGTTCTCTAACATTTAGTGGCCAAGAACTTTTGGGAAAATCATTATTAATAAGTGGCAATAAAATAATAATAATAATAACATATAAAATTAATTAAATCACACTTTAATTACATCTTATTTATTATGGTAGAAACAACAAATATTTTGAATAAGGTCCCCATATGTGATGGGGATGTGTAATCAAAAGTCATTGTTGTGGTATTAGGCATCTTAAATATTAGATATGGGTCTTACTCCTTTTGCTAGTGTATGTAACTACATCGTCAAAAATCATACCAATTGCATTCATTTGTTCTATTTTACATGTATGTCGTCAACCTTTGGAACATCGTATCTTGTGAGGATGGGATGACCCCTTGTTCTTCAGTGCCTGTGGGCCAGCACCCTCTCCTAAAGAAGAAGAAGAAGAAGAAGATTAGTATCATGGGAGATAATAGGTACATACTTGAGAGATTGATGTCTGAGGTTGGAAGATAGGGTAACCAATCTAAGCAATCAAGAAGTTGTTGTTTTTGTTGTGTGTGTATGACTAGTACCATATAATGTCCAACAAGCAAATAAGATTTTATTTTTATTTTCTTTTTTTTTTTAATTTAATAAAAAAGGTGCACTCCAATATCCAACAAGAAAAGGAAAAATAGGTGCACCTAAAAAGGAAGGTGAAGCAACAACAAAGATGTCGGCGGATGCACATATCATTCTTCCTTTTGTAGTTTGGTGTGCATGGAATATATATACCTAGTTGGTCTTTTAACCCATGACATTGTATAAGCATCTCCATCTTCCCCCGCCCCATCCACCCACCCATTGATTCCTATCTATCTTGGTTCATATTTTCCCCGGAGGAGGAGGTTATGAGTGAGTTTGAATGTGTCACCATGAGCTTGAAAAAAAAAAGAGGGGCCCCGTAAGTGTGGTTGTTCCTCAAAGTTGAAGATACTTTCAACCCCACAATCGTCCTCAAAGTTGAAGATACTTTCAACCCCACAATCGTCCTCAAAGTTGAAGATACTTTCAACCCCACAATCGGTTGGCTTGGCAAACTTTGCATCATTCTTCTTCACATGTTGTGCACATGGCTAAATGCTTTATAATCCATGATAGCCCAAACCAAGCTGCAATAGAAGTCTCATATGCCAAAACCAACTCATTCAAATGTAGCAAACTAAAAGAGTGCTTTTAATTGATGTTTTGTTAGGGGAAAGAATTGGGTAGTGTCAAGTATTTAGTGAGAATAGGGTAGAACAGCCCATCACCGAACACTTTGGCAGATCGTTTTCCAATTCTTCTCCATTTTGAGTGATTTCAAATATTATATGGGAGCGCTAACTTGAGCTTTTCAATTCGTCTTTGAACAGCAGAGGCAAAGGAGTAATTATAGAAGAGCAAGAAGAAAAATAAGCTTTTCCAAGTTATAAAATACGTTTTTCTTATTTACTTTTCTCTTCTACCCCTCTTATTTTCAATGCTCATAACTTTCTCATTTCTTGTTCAATTTAAGTGATTTAAAGTGTTATAAGAGCGCAACCTTATGATCTACAAATCATCTTTGAACCATAAAGGAAATCGAGCGACTTTCAAAGACTTTTTTGGGTGTTCGATACTAGTCTTCGAAGTGTGCAGTGGTTTTTCGTTTCCACCGTTTGAGACCCCCCCCCCCCCCCCCCCGGCGCTCCTTTTTACTTTGGAGGGTCACATCTGACTCATTTCTTCATCTTTTTCAACGATTCGACTTTCTGTGGGTGCGCAAATAGTAGGGCTACAATTCCTCTTTGGGAATAAAATTCAAAGGAGCACTCTCCAGAAATTCGTAGACCTCTGAGACACTAAGTGTCCGGTGACCGGCCTGATCACCCTATTAGAAGTTTTCTGTTGTGTGATTTGTGCGCATGTTTTGAAGTGTGTGACTTTGTTGGTTTCAGTAGCACTATGAAGAAATCATTCAATATTCAAGAACTTTTGCACCGCAACTCCAAACGTCATGAACCAAGCCCGTGCACCCCTCCTAGTCCAGAGCTTTCCAAAGACACCAAGAACACAATCTGAAGCATCCGGGTTTGGTGGATCTCATAACTACAAAACAAAAGAAAGTACCTTCCTTCACAGATAGATTGAGTGCTGATCTAGTAGCGCATGAGAGCAACCATCTTAGCCATTGCAGTTAGAAAGTGTCTCTACCTTCAAGAACAACAACCACAACAAACCAAAGAATTCCACAATCTTCATGGGCAAACCCATGGCATTCTCCTTCTCCTGCCTCTTCTGTTATATTAGGGTTTGGGGTTGATCATCATCTTTATTGCCTCTGTTATCCCCTTATTAAAAAAAATTTCAAATCATTGGGAATACCAACCATGGGGTTAGACCCTAAAACCCAAAACCCTAATTGCCATGTATGATATTGGGTCCTTGCCAAAGTTGCAGTTTTGGGATGTGTCTTTGGAAATGTCTTGAAGTGGTTTCATCAGTGCATCAGAGATCTTGGCATTAATCAAAATAAATCATAGTTTGCAAATTTCAGGTCCTTTGGAATTTTGGCTGATGGCACACAACATCGAATTGATGTGTTCCAGGGAGAAAGTCTTTCATTCTCCCCTTTCACATGCTGTGCATGGGTACCAAACCCGGATGGCCAAATTGCAGTGTCTATCTGCTGATGAAGTGCAGATGCTGTGGTTTTGAGTGGAGATGTTCAGTGAGAAGGGAATAATTCAAACCAAGATTTTGCTTTCGAGATGTGTAGTTGGGATAGTTTACTTTGAAGGTGACATTCAAGTTGAAGCCAAGTTCCTGTCCATGGTGCAAGGACAAAAAATTGATCTCAGTAGAGGATTGCTTCACTGAAAGATGAGGGAAATTCTACTAACTGCTGACAATTCAAACTCAAAATTTCTGAGTCCCTTTGATCAAAAACTATGAAACAACAAAAACAAGTTCCTTTGACTATAAGTCTTGAAGGGATTGTGAGCGCAAGTCCTCACCACAATTCATTGGGTTATTAGCGAATTCCTGGAAAACCTGAAGCCATCGAGTTGTTGGTGAACATCTGGAAAAGCTTAAGCCAGGCATTGGGTTGTTTGTGAATTTCTGTAAAAGCTTAAGCCAGGCATTGGGTTGTTCCTGGAGTCCTGGAAATCCCTGAAGCCATTGGGTTGTTCATAAATTCCTGGAAAACCTGAATCCATTGGGTTGTTCATGAATTCCTGGAAAACCTGAAGCAATTGGGTTGTTTGTGAACTCCTGGAAAACCTGAAGCCATTTGATGTGAGATCAAAGCAGTACTAGAACCTAAATCCATGAAAATCAGAGTAGGTTGCAGAGCATGTTCAAATGTTGAATTGAGAAAATAGGCATTTGATAGACTTAATGTAATGTCTCAAATACTTAGATGACACAACAGAAAGATCATCAAGATGGTCCCTTGAACAATTCTCAACAATCCTCACTGAACAGTAAACAAAGGAGAAACCAACACTGTTTAAAACCCACAGGAAAAAATAATTTCAGGAGCTAGCTAGCTGTGTGAAGAAACAATGGTGACTAAACTATAGGAAAAAAACCCAAAGAATCCATCTATCCCCCATATTTCCAGATATCAAGAGGAGCACCAGAAACCATTCAACCATGAAAGGCCACTACATATAGTCGAGGCCTGAATCTATTTTGGTAATCTGGCTTTCAAACCCTGTGAAGTGAGCAAAAGTGAGCTTTTCACAACAGAATGTCCCAATAGAAGCGAAGCACAGAAGAATCCATTGCCCATTTTTCCAAACCAAGAAGTAATGTGACCAAAAGTGAGCTTGCATTTCACACCCATGAAACCATAAGCAACAGAAGCAAAACACAGATGAATCCATCACCCTTCTTCTCAAACCAAGAAGTAATGTGAGCAAAAGTGAGAGCTCGGTGTTCATTATAACCATCAAACCCAACAACACTAGAAAAAAACAGAAGGCAGTTGGAAGATTCAGTGGAAAATCAATTTTGCTTCAGTTGATCATGGAGAAAACCCATGAACAACTTCACATGTGTAAGAAATTCCTTCTTGCTAAACACACTACTTTGTGCGAATGCAAAGAAATCCACTTCTTTGCAGTCATGATCATCTGCTGAGGGGCAAAACTCCTTCCTTCATGCCATCGTAAAGAAAGAAGATGGCACAATTTCCAAGCATTGTGTCCTTCCAATCCCGCACTATTTACATACCCAGCAAACAAACTGCTGGAATAAACAAACAGTATACAAATTGTGTTACCAATTCCAGAAGCTTGAGCTATGGCTTCAGTCTGTCTACACCCATGGCTTGCAAGTTTGTTTTTCCTATGCAGGAAGAAGAAGACTTGAGACAAGTATTCATCCAAGCTAGAGCTCAGACTTTGAGCCCACAATTTCAGAGAGATATTCAAGTATCCATCAACTAGAGCTCAGAATTTGAGTGCACAATTTCAGAAATGATCGAGGTACTCAGAATTTGTGGCTTTGTTTTCCATAACGGCCACCATTGAAAAAACCTCCACCGCCATCTCTTCTGTTGTTGCGGAAGGCACAGCAGCCGATGGAGTAGGTGGCAATGAGGAACACGAGCATGATGATGTTTGCAATGGCTACCTTTCGCCAGTCCTGCTTCAAGTCTTGAAGCACCCCAGCCTTGCAAGAAGTGCAGTTGAAGCAAAACTCAGTGGGAGCATTGCTCCAAAGTGCACAATCAGGGTCCTTTGCAAATGCTGATGGAGGGGGAGTTGTTTCTTGCCAGTTTGTTGCATTGATGAAAGTATAACCGCAGCTTGAAGGTGGCTTGCAACAACCTGACTGCCACCAAAACATCAAAGGAAAAAAAAAACCAAAACCCAAGACGAGATTGTCAGTGTCTTTTGGTTTATATTTGTGGGTTTGCAAGAATAAAATGCTATGGAAGAAAAGCTTGAAAACACATGAGTGAGTAAAAGAAAACAAAGGTGAACCCTAAACCCTAAACACCAATCCTTTGGGATGGGGGCAAAGGAAGGAAGGAACAACAACAGACACAGCAATTGTTCCAAGTACCTGAATAGGTGAGAGAGGGGCCGCGTTGAACTGGGAGATGGTGGAATACTGGGGAGCATCCAAGCTGTTACAGACTTTGCCATCGCTGAGGCAGCTCTTGATAGTCTCCCAGTAGGATGGATTGTTCACCTTCCGCTGCAACCAAGTGGAATAATCGCCGAGACGGTACTCTTTGTATCCCTTCCCGGACAAGACTTGACCGGCACCGGCATTGGTGACGGCGAAGGCGAAGATGGTGAAGACGAAGAGGAGAAGAATGAGCACGAACATGACGAACAAGTACACCCACAAGAGACACGAGACTCGACACCACGCACCCAGTAAGCCAGCTACGGATACAGCCAAGATGAACACCCCAAGAAGGATGATCGGCCATTGCAGGAAGCGCACGCACACCGTGTTATGCTGCTTTGCTAACCAGATCCCCACTCCCACTACTGGGATCGACAACACCAGCGTCACGAAATTCAACACCCCCGTCAAGACATTACTACAACCCATTTCCGACAGAAGGAAAAAACAGACCGTCTGAGACTTCCTTGAGCTCTTCCTCCTTTCTTCTCTGCTCCAAGACACCCACCCTCTTCGTCTTTCTTGAGCAGCTCCCTTTTTTTCTTTTTTTTCCCCTTCTCCAAGAAGACAGGGTCTTTTCTTGAGCTTCTTTCTCTGCAAGACGGCGTCTTTCTTGAGCTGCTTTCTCTTCTGCTCTTCGTCCTCCTCTTCTTGTGTTGATCACTCCCCCTTCAAGATACCAGTAGCTGCTTTGAGAAATTGAAAACTCTTAGTGCGGAATCTACTTCCCCGCGCGCGCAATTTTCAAATGCGAATCAAGAAGTGTAGGAAAACGTTTTTGCTTGCTGAGCTCTAGACTCTTCTCTTCACGCAATTCCACATTCTCGTTGCTCTCGATTCTCGACTGCCGCTGCAACGGCCAACTCTCTGCAACGCCACCACGCTCGTCGCGGCTTGCAACGGCCGGAAACGGCGGGCGACGCTCGTCGCGGGCCGGGGCCGGGCCGGGTACAAAATTCAAATCGCGGCGGAGCAAGTGGATGTTGCTCAAGTGGCGACTCATCCATAAAGTGTATTTAGCCAAATTTGGCAATATTCAAAATATATAACTAGAATATCTTATGCACCTTTTCAATACTGTAGGCAATTGTGACAATTTTTGGCGATTTTTTAATTTCTCTTTTTGGCAAAAATACATAATATAAAATTCCCATTAGTTCTTTTTTATCCTAAATTGGCATTACTTATTTATTTATGTTCTTATTTATTTATTTATTTATTATTGGTATTATTATTTCGTGGTACAAAATAGATGCAATAGGTGGCATCTTCAAATTCACCACTTTTCCACACAAGGATTTTATTAAGTTAATTATACCACCTACTTTTGCACTACATGTTAACTAAATCCATGTTGAAATATTTATCATGATTATAATTTGTTCATATGTTTGGAAATGAGAATTTCAATTCTTAGGCATTTATTTTAATGAGCTGCAACAATTATAACAACAATTATAACCATTGCTAATTTTTCATAATTTCAAGTATTATGTATATTTAATGTTTAAAATGTGTGATGCATTTATACCATAATGTCTTTTAAATATCCTTGTAGCATTTAGATAATGTTTTAAATGAAAGTATTGAATGTGTAATTTTTTTTTTAAAAAATCCTTAGAGATTGCAACCAATGTTTTTTAAAACACATTCTAAGAATTGTATTATGTAAGTGATGCAAAAATGAACTAAGTGACCAATCCCAATCTATTACATTAGTTCATTCATCAATCCTTTCTTAGGATTAAAATGGATTTTTTTTTACATGCAATATTGGCTCCTTAGACTCATTTTGTCCTTTTAAATTTCTTTTAGAGATAGCTGAATTTTTAAATCTTGGGGATTTAAATATTTATTAAACATTTGTGCCCCACATTTCCATTCTATCAAAAAAATTGTTCTTTGACAAACAACAATAATGTCACATTAATTGTCTTGGAAGTTATTTATGTGAGTTTGAAAATATACTTTCAAAAATACATATTGAATTAAGAAGAGGAAGAAACTATTTTTTGGTGTCACGAGCAAAGAATACCATTAACAAAATATTTACAAGATGCGGGATGTGACAAAACATGATAAATGAGGCTTGAACATTAATCCATCATATATTAAGCAATTAACATTAATAAAGAGATGAAATTAAACGAATCAAGAGAAATTCCAAATGGTATTTGGTTGAATGAGGTAGTAAAATTAATGTGCATAAATGCCGCATTTAGAGTCAAAGACTCAACTAACAACTTACAATAGAACACACAATGCACATGTTGTTATAGTCCAAGCTAAGATTTATACACTAAATACCTTTCAATTAGCCTTCACAAATTTGACAATTCTTTTTTCCTATGCTTCTTGAATAGATAAGACATATACTTGCAAGGATTATCGTAGTACTTTGGCAGATTTGGCACATGAATGTCAAATAACTAATTTAATTCAAGTTTTTTCGGTTTTTAATTTTGAAATTTTTGATAGTTAAAAATAAAATTATCATAAGGTACACTTATTTCAAACAACTTGAACTATTTTAGTAGTAAGGTGGATCTCTATGTACTATCCTCCCCTTCAAGATGACAAATTAAAAAATAAATTTATGAAAATTTCAATAGAATATAAAATTAGTTAACTTATGCCAAAGTCACCAAGGTACTACGATAGTCAGCTCTCCATCAACCTGGGATTGATATGAGTAAAGTGGTATCCATTACTAAACCCTGAGTTATAGACCCTTACAAGGAAAGGGATTGAGGAGCTTCCACATATTTTGACATGGTTATGACTTTGATCCCCAAAGCTTATGTTGGAGCTTCTTGAAGCAACTCACAAACAAGCAAAAGATTGCAAATGAAACAAAACCTTTTTAAAAAAATGCATGTATGATAAATTACCCTTTTTGGTCATCACCAAAGCAATTTCATGAAGCAATCATTCACATCTTCAATGTTTTATAACTTCCATAAGTGCGCTCTTTAGTCAATGAATCAAATGATTGATCAAGCCCTTTCAATTATCAAAACAACAATTAATTAAGTATTCCTACCCTCTTCACCATAGATGTGCGCCATATAGTGTGATCCATATTAAATAACTAGACTCATATTAATTGGTTCATGGGTTTGCTCACACTTTTTCTTTTTTTTTCTTTTTTGGGGGAAGGAGTTGCATTGATTGGCCAATCACCAATTTGTTTGGGACATTGGGCACTCACCAATACAAACACCTCTTTGGACCCCGGGTTGCAAAATAGAGACAAATGTTCTCCCTTATGGCCCACCTTTTGAGTTTATATGTATGGGAGTTGAACTTTGGGCGGACCATATTAGATAGAACTAAGGTGCTATTGGGAATGTCTTGGGGAACCTAATGGGACCACTTTGGGATAGTAATGTGAACCTTCAGCTTTGGGCATTTATTGAGAATAATTTCATTATTGTTGGAATGCTAAAGATGCCATGGTAGACAAGCAAATGCCTTGCATTTTTCTTCACATGTGAGGTACAACATGGCCAACAATATCACCAAATGCAGTAAACTCACAAGCTACTAGAACAAAGCAATTGTCAATCTCCAATTTATTAGAACACAAATAACAATAAGAAGGAGACACAAACATCCAAAGACTTCAAGTTTGTAAAACATGGCATCATGCAACATAAGGCAAGTGATGAATCTACTCAGCTAGACTCCCCCAAACCTCCACTTTTGAACCCAAGACACTACACAATCCCAAAGATGCTACTACACAGAAGATCCATGTTCTCTCCTGTGTATGTAGATGTTACCAAATGCTTGAAATGGGTGTGTGTCTAATGCTCAACTACCGCACCAAAAACATAGAAAACATACATGCTTTACCTTCTTCAAGCAAAGAGGGTTTAGGGTTTAGAGTGCATACATGCCCCTAATGAAATAGGCCATGGACTGTATGGAAATGAAGTTTAGCTCATAAGACTTTAAAAGACTCTGCTTGGTGTAATCTGGTATTGCTCACAGACCAACAACACTACTCAATTTTGAAAAAATCCCAAGCTCAGGGCTGAAGAAAGAATCAAATGTTTATGGTCGCATGAGTTTTGAACTTGTAATATGATTAGATTACCATCTAACTACTGAACAAACCACAATTCTGATTCTCATTTTGAGACTGGATAATTGGAGATATGTTGCTGAAAAACAGGCAAAACCTTGTAGTCAAGAATGTGGCTCTTAGTAGCTTTGTTTGTAAAAGAGAAGAGCATCATGTCTAGTTTCTGATAAAAGGAACATCAGCTCAGACTTCAAGCTGAAGTGATTCCATTTTTCCTGCTCAAAGAAAAACACCAACAACATTATACTAGGTATTACCAAAACTCTGCAACAAACACTTCAGGATCTACAGAATCAATTGGACAATTTCTGAAGCTGAAGTTCAATACCCATATCAGCTCGTTGACAGTGTGTTAGAGTCTCATAACAGCATCAGCAACAGCCCATGAAGAGAAAAAGGGGCACACTATATAAGATGAGAGTGCCAAGGCACAGTGTTTCTTTTGTGGAATGCAAAGTGCATCTGGAGAGAAAAAATCATGTTCAATAGTAGCTTACATGATACATGCTCTTGGAGTTTTCTTTTTGAATGTAAAGTGCAATGTCTGGAGAGAAACAAATCGTGTTCAGTGTTTGAAGTCATTTCTCATATTCATGAACACATCTAATAATGCACAAAATTGCTTCAGAATTATTTGAACAATGGAATGACTAGCAAACTGCTGAGCTTCTGAGATAATAAGAGCACCAGAACCCACCCCAAATGATAGAACTCAAAATAAGATTCAGAAGAAGTTCACAACACAACAAAAACAAAAACAAGAGATCAAAGGGAACAAAGCAACAGCATGGATTTAGAGATCACAGATCTGAGGAGGTAAAACTGAACATCCATCTTCTCAGAATTCACATGTCTTCTTCAATGGATCCTGGAGATCTTCTTGTTGGTGTCAATCCTCTCTCTCCCTCATTTGCCATCCTGCTGGCATGGTCTAAACTTTGGCAGAAATTGTTTCTTTTTCCAGGTTCCTTTGTAGTAGGAAAAGACATGTCTGATCAGCTTGTTTTGGGATTTCTGGTTGTAGTCAAATGAAAGGTACCCAGATTTCAAACATAAGAAGACACAGGAAGCACTCTGGCTTGAGCATCAACAGAACCTGGCAGCCATGGGTGGCAGCAGAGATGGCTGAAATGGCACCATGCACAGTGCAATTAAACAGTTTTGCATGGAATAAGAAGCTTGCAAAGTACGCAAAGGATGGCCAACCTGAGAAGGCAATGCAGCTTTTCCAACAAATGCAACAAAACCACCCTCAGATGATTGAAATCTGTGCAGAATTGAAGTGATTGTCAGGGCTCGTGCATGATGGCATGGGGTATGTGTCTCATTCTAAATTTATTTTGCATGATGTGGTTGAAGAAGATCTAACCCCAAACCCTAAACCCTAGAAGAAGAAATAAAAGTGTTTCATTTGTGTCACCATAGTGAGAAACTGGCTATTGCATTGAGACTCATCACACAGCTCCCAGGATACTCCATTCCGAATAGGAAAAACTCAACGGGTTTGAGAAGGTTGTCACACTTGCACAAAGTTCATTTCAAGACGCAGGAGAGCAATCATGGTGAGGGATGCCAATTCTGCTTTCATCACCTTGAGGATGGTGTTTGTTCTTGCATGGACTATTGGTGATGCCCACTAAGTCTATCTTTCTCAAATATGAATGGCAACATCAAGTTTCATTTTTGTATCTAATATTGTCTAGTGGGTCTTTTAAGCACACTGCCATAGTCGGACACCATTATAACAAATGTGGTACCAACTGAAAAAACCACAGCCATGGAACTTCTTCCCACAATATAGTTTTGATTTCCTGCCTCTGAAATCTCTGTACTCTGTAGCCTCACCAGTGATTCATTGCATGCTAGTTCCAACATAACATAGAGCTCTGATCAGCATTTTTATTTCACGAATTTTCACACTATTTTCACACTATGTAGTGCTTCCTTTCAAACTTATTCACAACTCCATATTCTTGGCCCATAACTTGTGAGCGTTCAACGTTATCCATGATGCAGTGCAAATTTCAACAGTGATTATAGATGTAAGAAAATCAATAATCAATAATCAAAAGACAAAGTGGAAGTTACAAAAAAAATTACTAGCAAATGCAAGTTAATGTTCACATTACTTGGTGCATGAATATATATTAAAACTTAACAAAGATTAACTAAATCAACGCCAACTAATTCTAGGATGTAAATTAATTAGTTGACATAAATTTGGATTAATCATCATCATTTGATTATAAGTCACTGAAACTTCTTCTAGAAGTTCACAAGTCTTTTTAACTACTTAATTGCTATAAATTAATGTTAAAACTAGGTGATTTTAGTTAGATCGAGGATCAATTGATCATTTGATTTTGCTAACAACTGGGGGTAGCATGTGAGGTAATCCCATTCACTTCAAGGTTTGGAAACAAAAACCAAAGTTTAGTTGGCATGATGATAACACACCTATTGCTCCTACTATGCACCTTCTTGACATGAACACTTGTGAAAATAACAAAATATTATTATATTTCGACAGATTCTATGTGCCTAAGCTATTGAAATCTTTCCAAACGGAGTATCATATTGTAGGATTCAAAAGCTTGGAAAGCTTGGAAATATAAACAATAAGGAGATGACTCAAAACAAGATCAACAATTTTCAAAAACACTTATAATGCCACTACTACAAGTCCCATTAGGCCATACTCTTGATCCATGGAAACCTCATGAAAGACAAAAACACGATTTGTTTTCATAACCATGGCTGAAATGCCCATCACTTGATGCAAATAAGTGCATAGAAGCGAGCAAGTAAACAATAGGTCAATGCCCCTTCAATGTGAAACACTAGTGAATTATACTACATTCCATGTGACATATTTTTCGAATTTTCTCATATATAAAACAAAGGCATGATCATCATCTTACATTCATCACCTTCGTTTCATGGTATGTTTGGTAATGGAGATTCAAAGTGGTTGTTGTTTTCCAAATCACCTATGGTTTATTATAATATTGCACAAAACTAGCTAACCATTACCACTACAACTCGTTACTATACTTCATTTTAATATTATTGATGTTAACTTCTTTTTTTAATTTGTGATCAAAATTTTAAATTACATGTTTTGTCAAACAATAAATCTTTTGAAAATTAATTGTCTATGTATATAATATTTCAGGTGTTTGTCTGTCCAGTCGTCCTCCTTAGGGGTAAGGGGGTTAGGATTAGCACGCCATTCATAAACGTGTTTCCTTGGTTACCTTTCCCACGGAACGAACCTTTTCACCTATTTCCCCCCTTCAACACAACAACCTTCATTAAACCAATGAAACAAGAGGAAGAGGAGGCCCCTTTGGAGCACATGCATGTTTGTCGAAATCGTCTTGCTTGGGAAAAGCACATTGCTTGATTTGAAAAGCAGCATGAAACAGATGCCAGTTGATGGGCAGCTCAAAAAGGTGCGCGCAGTGATGCATAGATTGCGACAAAGAAACCTTCCTTTGAGGCTACATACATTTTCTAAATGGCTCCAGGGGAAGCTACATTCACGACGTGTAGATGTTTAAAATAGAATTTTTTTTCGAAATAAATATAGTTTAAAAAACCAGGGGACTTCACAATGTCTGAAAGTCACAAGTATCCACTAGTAGTGAATAAAGTATACAACCATGTACAATTCTTAAGGAGAAATATGACCATTACTAATGATGTTCCATTCTTCTTGTCCTCGATTCTAAGAATTCTAACCTATCATTTTTTTTCCCCCCTTGTACACCCTAAGCTAGATTCACACCAAAGCTTAAGCTATGTTCAAAATTTTGGGGATATGATGTACATGACAAGGCTTTAAAAAAAAATAAAAAAATTGCAAGTGATGAATGGGTCAATGTAAGAAAACAATGTGGCATAGCCATTTTGGTTTATCCCCAAATTTCAATGATTTTGTTTTGCATATTCATAACCTTCATATTGTCAATTAAAAATGGTTATCAAGTCAAGACTTGAGGCAATTCAACATATGTTTATGTTGAAATGGAAACTCATAGAGCCATTAACAATCCCATGGTCACCAAAGCAAAGGAATGCCACAATGCTCACAATTGGTAAAAATATCATGAAAAATTGTTCTTGTGCTCACACAAAAACACCCATTTGCATTAGTGCGATTCAAAATTTAACTTCACATTATATATTCTTATTTGTTTTTTGAATGTAACAACCACTAGGCCTACATCTTCAAAAGCTAGTCCTTATTAGATTCCTAATCATATTTAAGTAAGTTATTTAATCCCTTCCAAAATCCAAACATGTTCCTCTCATGATACTTTTGAAATATTTGCAACATTAGCAATTGAAGAGGTAGTTATCAAAGCCAACCTTCAACCTTTAGGTATATATGTTTTGCTTGCAAGTCAAAATTGGCAAAATGTATTTTCTCATGTAGAATTGAAGATATATTTATAAAAACCAATATTCAACATTTAGGAATATATGTTCGACTTGTGAATCAAAAATGGCAAAATGACTATGGCTTTTTTCACTTAGATCCATAGTGAGAAATTCCATTGTGGGGAAGACCATGGATTCTCTCACTATGGTCTTGGGTTTCCCCCCACCTACACCCATGAGTCTTGAGCAAATGATCACTTGCATAGATTTTACACGAACATCAATTTATGTACATCCAACCTACAATTTTAAAAATGTGTTTTTAAAAAGATCTTCCTATGCACCTTTATTGTGGTAATTGACTTTTTATTTGTTCTATGTTTTTAATGATTAGCAAAACATGTAAAAATGAAAATTTATTATTTAATTTTTTTCTAATTGTGTCATTTGATCATGCACCAACAATCAAAGGAATTTGAATTTGTTGTGAGGATGATAATGCAAAATTGGTAGTTGTTAACAACATTTGAACATAATCAAATTACATTGTTCTAATATCAATGAAGAACCATCTCACAAATTTGTTGCTCCCTTTTTTTAACTATTCCATCTTCTTCCATCAATTCAAAAAATAGCTATCAAATGGCCCTTGAATGAATTCCATGTTGAATATATCTTTCAATTGTATCAAACATATAACACCTTGGGATTCATTGAAGTGCAAATGTTGTGACAAAGTTTTAAAAACATCCTATGGTTAGGATCATTACTAGAGAAGCTGAAAGCATAATAAAATAAAATAACCAACTTGCCTTTGATCATTTTATAATAAGGTAGAAATAAATTAGATTTTTCCTAATTTTTAACATTAAGAGTCTTGTGTTTGAAAAAGACAAGTATTAACATTAGATTTCTAAATTCATTGTGCATTATAATATTATTTTTGTCACATCTCAAAACAAATCATCTCATTGAATACACAAATGTGAAACAAACAACATGTGAAATTCATGCACAATAATGATAGGTCCATTGGATGAAATATTTCTCTAAAAAAACTTATGAAGTTGGAGAATGAACAACAAAAAATTAATTGCTAAAAATGGTAATAAAAAATTAAGTTGAAAGCTAAGAAAATAGTAAAAAGTATATTAATTGGGGAAGATGGCTTACAAATCCAAGAAGTCAAATTTAGGAAAACAAATGGATGAGATTGAAGGTTCGGAAAGATGAGATTTGAGAAAGCAATGCATTCAATGACATGTATGGATTACAAATCTTGAAAATCAAGAAACATATATTGGATGAAATAAAACCAAGTTTTTTCTTAATTAAAATTCAAGATTAAAAAAATGAGAGAAATAAAAGTTAGAAGAAAACTTTAAAATATGAGAAAGACAAGAGATGAATCCAAAAGGTTGAACAAACAATAGTAAAAATCCCCAAATGAATATACGTGAAATGAGCAATGAAAACTTTCACAAACTTGTTCCTTTCATGTATCTATGCTTTTACAACACTTTAAACTAAAGAGTTCCTGCCTTTGGCTTGCCATTGGGCTTGCCTTTGCCCTCTTGTCTCATGCTAGATTTTGGGCCTACTTACAACTCCCTTTTCATTTCTATGTGTATATTTGAGGGATCTACCCCAGAAGAAGAACCCTAGGGCGTTATGGTGGGGGGGGGAGATCCCCCAATTTTATGTGTTCCCACGTTCCCATGGAAATATTTCTTTTGTAACAATAGGGAAAGAAGCCAGGAAATAAAAAGAGAGTTAGTTTATGTAAAGGGAGGTTCCCATACTCATGTGTTCTCCTGAGATTTTGGAACACCCTTGGGCTCATGCCCTCGAGCTGTTACAGGAACCTCGCCAACAACGTGTTTTTTCGTGGCATTTCGAATGATCATGATGAACTAATGGCTTGGGGGGGGGGGGGGGGAGAGGGAGGGGCCCAGAGCAAATGTTGAGTGTCTTTTCAATGTATCTGTGCTGACTCTGAGTACATGTACATGTGCAACATGCAGATTTAAATATTACTCTTGACAAGTTTAAAGAAACCGGGGGACTTCACAGTGGCCGAAGGTCATGGGCACCCACTAGTTACTCTTGAAGTATAGAACACGGGATTGCAGCTGACAAGAGCTTGGCTCACTATTTTGTATAGTATTTTGGAGCATAGTATACAAATCTAACGTAATCAGTTGTCAGATTGACTATCCAACTGAATCTCTGCATCAAAGTTTTACCCTTCTTCATGAGTGGTGACCAGTGTGTGTGTGTGTGTGTTTTTTGGCCCTACCTTGTAAGGCAGAGATGTTGTGTTGAGAATCATTATAGAGTGTAGTAGCTTCAAGGGATTTTGCCTCCTAGTGACTGGGTGAGATGATTCATCCTAATGTGTTCGTAAAAGGATTCACATTCATCTTTTGACCTTTTATTTTCTCTGATCCTTTATCCAACATTAACCCATGGAGAGTGTTGGCTTTAACGAAGATTGTAAAGCCCATGTGAGAAATGGATGAATCTTGTTGTTCTATATAACATGACATCCCAAAACACTAAAAATGAAAGCTAGGTCTTTATGAGTCACATTATTTCATTTGTAAATCCTGAAAACCCAGTTTGCTCTTTCAACCCCCAAGTCTTGGCCAAGCTTGGGGTTCTAGTCCCCATTTGATTGGACCTTATGGAAAACTTTTTTGTCTCTAATTTTTTGGGGACCTTCATAACCTCCAAAATTAACCCTTTTATAAATTATTAGTGGAGTTGGAGGTGCTTGTGACTGGAATTGAACCCTGGATTTCCTCCAATTTAGAGGGGGTCTCCACTCTCCACCCACACACACAAGAACTCCGTATAGCAAATAATGTTGTGTGAATTTGTCATTTTGGCCATAAGTTTGCACAGGGTGTAGTCAACTGACAAGAGCTGCACTAAAAAACAAATAACTGCTTTTGATTGGCCAATGATAATAAGGATTGGCCCAGGTGGAGAGACTTACATGGTCTTTTGTGTTTGGACTATCCTGTTTTTCACTAGAATGGGTGGGGGAGGAGAGAATGATTGGCCCATCGCAAAAAAAAAAAGTTGAAACTATGGACCCTCCCCAAAATAGAAGATTCTATGGAAAGATGGAATTCCTCCGCCTTTGGCCCACCTATTTAGGTAAGAAGGGGAGGACCTTAGGCAAAATATATGGGATTTTAAAGTGAGTTGCTATTGGGAACACCCTTGGGGAACATATTGGGAACTTAGGAAATGTATTGAGAACTTGATGGGAACCCATTGGGAATTTGAAAAGAATATGATGGGAACAAAGGAGAAATGAAAAAAAAAAAATCCTGCCCCCATCAAAAACTTAAAAGGGAAAGAAAAAGGCACTTTGAGTTGCATGCTGAGCCTTCCCATTTGGCTGCATGAAATTTCTATTTCCAGAACCTTTCGTCATCATTTTTGGCCTGGGCTAATACCCCCCATTATAAAGTGAGGGGTAGGTACTCATTTATTTTATTTTTGATATGCGAAAAAAAACCTTGATCACGATCAGACCAACGTTTTTATGTATAAGGGACGGCACAAGGCGTCTCAGAGTTTAGTCACCATCCAAAATTAGTACAAGCAATAAGAAAAAAGTTATGAACATCAAACTTAATTATATTTCTATGCAGAATGCAACAACATTATTGGATCTTGTTGATCATTCATGGACCATGGGTTCGAATTTTGGAGGCACGGTGTTAAGTCGGTCTCATTTAATTACAGTTAAAGAAAAGATATTTTCATCAGTAGACGAACATCAAAATGTGCATGTCAAGTCTAATTTGTCTTCAGAGATGGGAGATTAAAGGGAGGGCTAGTATTTGATGGTAGGTACTTGTTAATGGTAGGTCAGGTCAGATGGTAATGATGTTTGAAGAGTTTATTTTAAATTTTGATTTATTTTAGAAATCTTTCAAAAACTTTGAACTAGAGGTCCATTGATTTTTAAATTTTTCAAAAAGCTAAAGCTGTTCATTAAAAAAATAAAAATAAAAGAAAAAAGTTATAGTTATAATTTTTAATTAAAAAATATAAAGTAATACTTAGTTTGTGAGAACCGACAAAGGATAATTGGCTGTTCTAAAATTTTCGAGAACCAACATTATGAGAACTGGTTTAATGTAATTAAAAAAAAAAAAGTGTTGATACCCTTGACCGGTGAAAAAAAATTAGAATTTTTTTGGGGGGGAGAACCGGACCCTTTTGTAAATTACTTTGTGAAAACCTGATTCAGAGGGTGTCATAAAAATTGAGATACCCGCCCAACACTGGTTCCGGCCTTCATTTCTAGGCCATAATTATCTGCTGTCAGTCTTAGACATAATGGCATAATATACACCTACTATAGAAAGAAAAGAATTGGATGGTGTAGATTATGCCAGGTTAGTTTCAGATCTACCACACCACCGACCTTTATCCACCTGAAACTACTCCCTTCCGATGATAAGTCGGATCAAATACCAGGTTTAATTAATTGTTACTATTCACACACCAAGATTCGTTTCAGTAACTAATAAAACAACTGGTAGAGCATCTATCTGGGAATCTGGGTTGGAAATGTTTTCATCGTGCCTTTGGATTTCTCCCTTTTTTCAATACCAAAAACTAAAAATAAAAATAAAAATTTTGTGGGTAGGTAGTAGGTAGGTAGTAGGTAGCTAGTTTTGCCATGTGTGTGTATGTGTGTGTGTTTTTTTTTTGTTTTTCAATTTTGTGATGTTGCTCAAATGGCAATCATCCCTAAGTATATTTAGCCAAATTGGAAAATATTCAAAAATATGTAAATAGAAAATCTTTATTACCCCTTTCATATTGTAAGCAGTTGTTGTGATTTTTGGCGATTTTTAAAATTAAACTTTCATTTCGTGACGATTTTTATTTTAAAACGTGGAATTTTTGCAGAATATTCCCTTTCTAAATTTTTTTTTTGGAAACATGGCGACAATTCGCTTGCCATCGAAAAAAAATCACTGAGTTCCAGTGGACTATATTTGAGGCAATTGTTGTGATTTATGGCGATTTATTGAATTTTAACAAATCATTTCTTGAACAAGTTTTATTTTAAAACGTGCAATTCGCTACAGATTATTCTTTTTTCTTAAAGATTTTGTTTTGGGAAAAATGGCGATTCGCTCGCCACCCAAAAATTTTACTGAGTTCGGGCGGACCGTGAAAGGTAGGTTTCCTTTTGGATGAAACATCAATGAAGGCACGAGAACTTGACGTTAAGTGGGGGTGGAAGAAATGGATGAGAAAATATGGCAGGCTTTAAAGATAGCGTTTCCGCAAGGTTTCAAGTCTCTTTTCCGATTCCTCGCTTTCTCGTCTCCGCCATCGCCCGCTCTTTTTGCAGCATCGGCGGTTTCTCGTGTTCTCTCGTCTCCTCCATCGCTCGCTCTTGCAAGCAGCGGCGGTTTCTGGAAACGTTAGGGAAGAAGAAATCGGTGTAGACAACAAGGAACGTGACAAAGAGCAACTGGTCGCAGTTTTTCTTCTTCCCTCTCAGGTTTGTACATTCCTGGCTACCTTTCTTTCGAACTTTTTCTAGAACTCTGTTTCTTGAGGTTTTAGCTACAGTACCTTTTGTTCCAGGAACATTTGCTTTCTTTTTTCTCTTCGAACCCTTGTTTGCTTCACCTTCTGAACGCGCCTTTGCTTTCAGATACTTCCTGTTTCTGCCGGAGTTGCAGTATTATGAAGGAAGAGAGAGATATATATGTATCTTTCTTGGTGAATGCCTTGGTGTTCTTTGGCTACATTGTTTCTGTCTGAGGTTTTGTGGCTTGTTTCTTGCTCGCTGGTGTACGGCGTGGTACTGTGACTCTGGATCTGTATCTGTTTCGCTTCAGAGATTTGGGCGAGGTGTTAGAGATCTATCGTGTTTGCGGTATGCAGTTAGCATACTAACTTTGCAGCTCTAGAATGTGTTTCCGTGATCCGTGACAGTCTAGGACGACTATCGTGACTTGTTCGTTTTTTATTTTCTTTTGCTTCTTGATTCGATTGACTTCTAGGCTTCAATATGATCTTTTTTCCCTCTTTTTCTTTTTTTTTCAATGTTGATCTGTTGTGCTTTTGGCTTTCACCATCTCGAATGGCCTCCTCTTGTAAGCTTTGCAGATCTCCTATTTGTTTGCTGCAATGCAGTGGATTCACCAGCATTACCTTCGGCAGTAAACCCTTTCAGATGTCCTGTCATTTTCCTTATCTCAGATTTGTACTGTTTTTCCTCTGGAAGATCTGTCGTGTGTACACTCTCTTGGCCACTGGTGTGACTATACATTTCACCATCATGAATGTCTTCCTTGAGTTTTTTCAGTGTATAGAGCATGTCAGATTCAAACCCTTGAGTACTTTGATCTAGTTCCTTGTGAAAGGACTGTTAAGCTTCTTTGATGTCTGGATCCTGGTCTATTGATCCAGAGTTCATCTTTGTATTTCATAACGCTGGCCAGCACTTGCTGGCTTGTTTGTGAGAGGCGCTGAGCATACTGTGCTGTATTTGTGAGGATGTTTTGGTTTCTTCCTACCACAAGATTTAATGGAGATTTGGCTGATTTGGTTGTGTGATTGAACTATGGCATGAGATCAACAGTATCGCTGCAATGCAAGGTGTATTCAAAGGTCTGGAGGGTTTGGGTTTGTTGCTGAGTTTAAACCTGCTTTTACAAGTGCATCCTTCTTCTTGCTCTTGTGTTGATCTGGTGTTGGTTGGATCCTGTGGCAGGTTTGCCAAGTAGTGCCTATAGCCATGGCTTCTCATGTGGTTGGATACCCTCGTATGGGTCCCAAGAGGGAGCTCAAGTTTGCATTGGAGTCATTCTGGGAAGGAAAGACGTCTGCTGCTGACCTTGAGGCTGTTGCCAAGGACTTAAGAGCTTCAATCTGGAAGCAAACAGCAGATGCTGGAGTCACCTTGATTCCCAGCAACACCTTCTCCTACTATGATCAGGTCTTGGACACCACAGCCCTTGTTGGAGCTGTGCCTCCCTTGTACGGCTGGACTGGGGGTGACATTGGGCTTGATATCTACTTCTCTATGGCCCGTGGTAATGCAACCAAGCCTGCTATGGAAATGACCAAGTGGTTTGACACCAACTAGTAAGTCTGAAATACTATCTATCATCTGTGAACCATGCATCCAGTAGGTAGTAGTTTCTTCTATGTGCCGAAGGCATTTATGTTGTAGCTTGGCTGCTAGCCAACCATCTTGTGTTGAAGGCCTGGAATCTTGTATGTTGCCACTAAGTGATTGGCAATAAATGTGGGTACTTCAGTTGTCAAGAACAGATTTGTCAGAAGTGCAGCCTTAGTTTTAGAAAGAAAGTCTTTAATGTCTTCGCTCTGGGTTTAACATGTGCGTTTGGTGGTATGCAGTCACTTCATTGTCCCAGAACTTGGCCCAGAGACTAAGTTTTCATACTCATCCAGGAAGGCTGTGAATGAGTACAAGGAAGCCAAGGAGGTAGAGCTAATACCTGTCCTAGTATTCAGTTGCATAATTGGGGTACACTTGTTGTGAATACTGGTGAATACTTCATTGTGACATTGCTTCTCATGTAAAATGCTTGTGTATTGCAGCTGGGAATTGAGACTGTTCCAGTGCTTGTTGGCCCAGTCACCTACCTGCTCCTTGCTAAGGCTCAAAAGGGTGCACCCAAGGGCTTTGATCTTTTGTCCCTTCTTGACTCCATTCTACCAATCTACAAGTAAATCTGGCAAAATCCTTCAGAACCTTCTGCATTCAAAGTCATGGAACTACTTACTCTCTGGTGTTGGAGTAAACATATACATTTGACATGCTAGAAATGTATATGTTTAGATATTTATTGCAAGGGTTGTTAGAAGCTCTATCTCATAAATTTGGCTAATTATGCTAATGCCTGCAACAGGGAAGCAATTGGAGAACTGAAGGAAGCTGGTGCAAAGTGGGTACAGCTGGATGAGCCAGCCCTTGTCTTGGATCTTGAGGCCTCCAAGCTTGAGGCATTCAAGAAGGCTTACTCATTCCTTGGAGCAGACCTTGGTGGTGTGAAGTTGCTTTTGGAGACCTACTTTGCAGACATCCCTGTTGCTGCATACAAGTGAGTCCTTTTAGATAGGGAGCTCAGTTCAACAAACTTTTTATGTGCAGCGCCTGTGATTTTTCAAGCAATTTCCTGTTGGTTTGCTATGCTGCCATGGGAATCAGTTCAGCATTGATATAGTATTGGATTCACTTAGAATCAGAAGTTCACGCTGGAAATAAAATATCCTGTCTTTGTTTCTTACAATAACCAGGATGTTTTAAAAACCAGCTATGCAAATCTTCCTATCTTTTGCGTTTACTCATATTCTTAGCATCTTCAAAAATTGTGCCCATGACCTGCCAGTGATTACCAGTTTGCTAATTGGTTTGTGAGATGTCAGGACAATTATTGATTTGGAGCATGTATCAGCTATTGGAGTTGACCTTGTCCGTGGAGCTAAGACTCTTGATCTCATCAAGGAGTTTGGTGTTGGTGGAAAGATCATATTTGCTGGAGTTGTAGATGGCCGTAACATCTGGGCCAATGACTTGGCTGCCTCTCTCAATATTGTTGAAGAATTGCAGCAGGCTCTTGGGAAAGGTATTTAATTCTTAATGTAGCCCTTTCTCTAATTAGTTCAAATAGTCTAAAAGGAACAATCAAATGGAATACATTTCAGCTACATTGTAAATGGATCTACTGTGTGGAAAAAATTAAATTTGATAGCCATGTCTGAGTAATGCATTTAGTCTTGGATTTCAATGTGCTGCAATTCTCCTCCTCCATCTGTCTTCACAGGTGTTTTTGCAATGGTGTTAATACTGTTGTCTCATCTGGAGCCTTTGTTAATTACAATCCTGTTGTGTGAACTATCTGGAATCAGTGAACAAATGCTGTGTTGTGTATTAAACTGCCATGTTGAACTATCTCTTAAAATGTTCTCCATAGTATGCATCACAGGACAAGACTTATTGTTGGTACAAGCTGCTCCTTGTGGAAGATTTACACATTGTTTGTGTCCACGAGCTTAAGCTCAATTGCGTCTTGTTTCTATAGCATCTCACCATGTCAAGACACAGACATGATGGATACAAGGTCAAAATCTTTACCAGCATATACATCTTATTCTAAAAAATGGTGCAACTGGATTTCATTGGAAAATGTTGGTTCTTTGCAGAAAATGTGGTGGTGTCAACATCATGCTCTCTGCTCCACTCAGCAGTTGATTTGAAGAATGAGACCAAACTGGATGCTGAACTTAAGTCATGGCTTGCATTTGCTGCTCAAAAGTTGTTGGAGGTTGTTGCACTTGCAAGTGCCGCAGCTGGCAAGAAGGATGAGGTATGATGCTTTCTATCAACCTCCAGGCTATGCTACGACATGTGTTTGTTATGCATCTGGTCTCACAGTCACTTTGCCCCACAACCTTCAAAATGAGGGCATCAACAAGTAGAAAGTGAATGCTGACTGAAATCATTGTCTGGATCCAACTTGGGTATTGACACTGCTAATCAACTAATTACGACACCCAGCATGTGTTTTCTTTTAGGCACTGATTTGACATTGACTCTATGATCTTTTATCTGTGTTCAGCTATTTTGGGGGTCTGTGGTACTTGTGACCTTGTAAGTGACGTTCAAACCAGTGGATCTTACTCTCTCCATAAGGTGTCCAGATATGCTGAAATATTTTGTGATATGTAACAGGAATTCTTTGCTGCCAATGCTTCTGCACAAGCTTCCAGGAGATCTTCTCCAAGGGTACACAACAAGGCTGTTCAAGAGGCTGTAAGTACATTGATGTACCATCATCTGTGAATCTTAGAAAGGTCAATGGTGCTTACACATGTTTTATTTGCAGTCTGCAGCATTAAAGACCTCAGACCATTGGAAAGTCCAATGGTGCTTACACAACTGTTTTATTTGCAGTCTGCAGCATTGAAGACATCAGACCATCGGAGAGCTACTCCTGTGGGAACTCGCTTGGAGGAACAGCAAAAGCATTTGAACTTGCCTATTCTCCCCACCACCACCATTGGGTCCTTTCCACAGACACCTGAGCTTCGCAGAGTTCGCCGTGAGGTCAAGAGCAAGAAGTAAGTCCAAATTTGCCAAATGATTTTGTTCTTTAGACCTCCTTGATCTCTCTTTGATTGCTGTGCAGATATTAGCTCTTCACCTAAACTTGTTTCTGGAATATGTGCATCTGATTTCTTTTGGGCAATCTTCACTGAAATCTGCTCCTTTTTCTTATTTTTCCAGGATCTCTCAGGAAGAGTATGAAAAGGCGATCAAGGCAGAAATTGACAGTGTTGTGAAGCTCCAAGAGGAACTTGACATTGATGTCTTTGTACATGGAGAACCTGAGGTAGACTTCTATACTTAGCATCTTGTACTTATTACTGGTTTCTGATGTTTCAGTGTATATGTCTTCCACTTCCACTTCTGTTCTCTCAGTTGGCACTTTGCCCTGTCAGGACTACTTTGTTGGTGCGCTGATGTGCAGACTCAGGAATTTCTTGCTGATGTCTATCCTTTGCCTGATGCAGAGAAATGACATGGTGGAGTACTTTGGGGAGCAACTTGAGGGTTTCTGCTTCTCTGCTAATGGGTGGGTGCAATCTTATGGCTCCCGCTGTGTGAAGCCCCCAATCATCTTTGGTGATGTGAGCCGCCCTAAGGCCATGACTGTCTTCTGGTCACAGTATGCACAAAGTGTTACCAAGCGTCCCATGAAGGGCATGCTCACTGGCCCAGTTACAATCCTCAACTGGTCCTTTGTTAGGAATGACCAGCCCAGGTACGTGAAATTATCTCCTGTATCTTTACAGTAAATCATGCTAGTAGTTATCTGCTTCTTGGGCACTTTTCTGGAATCCATTTCTGCTCTTCATTTCCTGTCCTGTGGAGATGAGGTGATGCAATGCATACTTGGTTGGTCTCAGCACAAAGAATTACAGGATGTGCATCATCTCTCCTTGCACTTGATATGGAAAAACATTCTGTTTAAAATAACAGCTTTCTCTACTTGAAAATTGCAGGTCAGAGACATGCTACCAGATTGCTTTGGCTATCAAGGATGAGGTGGAGGATCTTGAGGCTGGAGGAATAACAGTAAGACTGCTATGTGACCTGTGCATTCTAGATTTTGGTTTCATTTAATCAATTGATGCCCCAATATGTGTTGTGGTCTTGTGGCCTTTGATTGAGAGACATACTGCTTTTGTGTTTTTTGTTTCTTGGTCCTTTGTTCTCTGTTTTGTCTTTCATTCTTTGGAATTCTCTGTGGCTGGTTGAAGAAGTGTTAACCTTTCTTTGCTTTTTCTTAATTGTGAGAATGGAAATTTCTCAATTCTTATGAGAGATATTCCTCTGATTGAGAAACATGGCAAACACAGGTCATTCAAATTGATGAAGCTGCTCTTCGGGAAGGTCTGCCCCTGCGTAAGTCAGAGCAAGCAGATTATCAAAACTGGGCTGTGCATGGTTTTCGCATTACCACTTGTGGCGTGAAGGACACCACTCAGGTTTGTAACTGGCTGCAAAAACCATGCATTTTGAGGATTGAAGCACAATTATAATCCATGATCAGTTTTAAGAAACTAGAGTCTATCAGTCGTATTGAAGATCACACTGAGGTTTTATTTTCATTTGGATGCAGATTCACACCCATATGTGCTACTCAAACTTCAATGATATCATCCATTCCATCATTGACATGGATGCTGATGTCATCACAATTGAGAATTCCCGATCTGATGAAAAGCTTCTTTCTGTCTTCCGTGATGGAGTCCAATATGGTGCTGGCATTGGCCCAGGTGTTTACGATATTCACTCCCCACGCATTCCTTCAACTGAAGAGATGGCTGAGCGTGCTCGCAAGGTAAACAATAATGCCTGTGTGTTACCATCATGCCACCTTGTGGAACAGTTCTGAAGTCTTGAAGTGAGTTTGAAAGGGATGTTCAGCATTTCATGGCATGGTCAAGTTGCTGTCACCAATTTGTATCCTCCACTTTACCAGTTGATCTGCTGTACTGAATGACTTTCTAGGTATAACAAACTATCTAATGATCATTGTGCTGATGGACTTCAAAACGCTTGGTGCAGATGCTTGCTGTGCTGGAATCCAAGGTGCTGTGGATCAACCCTGACTGTGGGCTGAAGACCAGGAAGTATGCTGAAGTTGTACCGGCTTTGACCAACATGGTAAATGCAGCAAAACAGCTGCGTGCTGAGCTCGCCAAGTAAATGTCAGTTTCAAGAAGCAGAGTCCCCCCAGGCATTCCTGGATCCTTTTGTTCACTGATTCTTGACCTGGTTGTTGCAAGATTGACCAAGCTTGCCAGTGAATGTCAGGTCCATACCCACATTTGAGAATTAGTCTTTTTGGTTTTGAGAGTATCACAGCTTGATCATATGTGTCTGTAGCTCTGGGAGGATTTTCATGGTCTCTTCTATTCATGGGAGTCATGAAAGTTTTTATTTCGCAATGAGTCTGGATTTTCTCTGCTGCTTCATATTATGACCTCTCTCATACCAGTTTTCCTGCTTTCTCTGAGCAATTAAGTCCTACTCCTGCAACTGACATTCACCACCACCAAACATTCATTAATTTCCATGAACAAGTTTTGCACCTATTGGAATTCAATTTTGGATGCTCAATTATCCTCAAGCTGACAATCTGAAACATGTGAATAAGCATCTGCAGGCAGGCATGATGATGTTCCATCAACACTGTGCTGTTGGGTGGTTATAATTACTCAAGATGAATATTAATTAGTTGTGGTGCATCTCAAAATATAAAATATAAACATATGTGTATACATATGTATGTATATAATAATAGTATTATTATTATTATTATTGTTATTGTTATTATTTTGATAGTGGGTCACTGTGATTGGCTCATCACTAAAATTCTGAAACTTTGGGAATGCTTTGTTCATTGGCACCCATGTTGAGTTTTTCCACAGATTTTTACTTTTCAAACAAAGTATTTGAATTCACATTGATTTACATGATGGTTACAGAATGCTACACAACTTAAAATGGATTTATATGATTTTACATTTTCATGGAGAGTATGTCTAAAATGATATACTCACACCCAACACTTATTTTCTACCTAGTTCTTATATCTAGGTGAAAGCTTCAGAAATGAAATGCCCTACTATTTATTGAGAGGAAGGAGGCATTCAACTCCACACCTTACCAAAAAAAGGTCGTTTGGTGAATGAAAATGAGAGATTTGACCAAATGGTCATTCGGGATAGATAGGATAAAGCCCTAGGGGGAATTGGACCTACACACAGCTCTCCCTCACAGGGCCTTCATTTCTGTAAAGCCCTCCCCGTCGGGCTTTACCCTACACTGAAAACATTGGCATAGCTATTTATGTGTAGGATAAGACCTAGGGTGAGGGCATTCTAGAAACAAGGGGCCTAAGACCAGGAGTAATTTGCATCCCCTATTATGTGTAGTATAAGGCCTAGGGTGAGTGCATAGTGTACATAATATGGGGTTGAGTATGCTAAGGGAAATAAGGGCAGGGTAAAGCCCCAAGGGGCCAGAGTGGGGGGGCATTCCCAAAAGAAGGGGCCTAGAACAAGCTCCTCCACCCCTGGGCTTTACCCATTTTTGTAATGTTGGCTGCATAGGTGACCACATACCCTCTTTTCGTAATGCCCTTCAATAGAGGGCCTTACCCTACACAAAACTCATGAGGCATGAGAAGGGAAAGGGTCCTTACACCTACTCCTTAATAGTAGGAGGGAGAGTTTTCCCGCATAAAAGCAATGACCATTTCAAAAGCCTGATGCTCACAAGAGCAAGCATTACATTTTTCAAAACGCATACTTTTTATATTTAAAATTTCTTTCTCATGATACCCAACAACAAATCCTGACAGGTCTTTTTTTTTAATACACACTAAAGCCCTTGTCCAAGGGCAGAAGGGCTTTATTTGAGAATCAGGGGAGCCGAGTCTATTAAGTCCTTATTCCAATAAAGCCCATGGCCGTGGTCTTTACCTAACATATAATTGCACAATCTCGAAGAAACATAATTGGTGTTGCAAAAAATTTGACCTAGTAGTTGTGTGTTGGCTAATACACTTTAGCCGACCTAATCGACCGAATTATTCCACCCATAATTGGAGGCATAAGAACAGACCCACCATGTACTTATAGTATTCTCATCTTCCCCCTACCACAAATTAAAAACATTTATATCTCAAAGAAGAATTTTATATTTAAATTTATTTTTAAATCAACATGTTAATCAATTTTTGCATGTTCTTTCAAATCAAAATTTTAAGAATCTTATTTTAATAAGATTTAAAAGAGTTGAAACTAATAATTATTTGTATGTTTATTAAATAAATTTTATTTTAAAAATTAGTCACATGAATTATTTTTTACACTTCATAGTGATATGAAAAAACCTCATGATACAAAAAGGCAAGTGACAACCCAAAAAATATAAATGATATCGAGGGATGATTGAATCAGTTACTCGACATTCATATTTTGAGAAGAAACCCAACAAATAGATGGGTAGATGTCAAAACAACCCATCAATTGGATGGGTGCACCCAAAATCTACACATGCACGTCCATTAGCTTGGGGCAATAAAACAAAAAACCAAAACAAAAAAATTAACTGTCGCCTAGTACCTAGTCTTCAGTACTGTAGAAAGAAATTTTCTTTTGCAACGAAAACAAAACCCATCCACGTCTACTCTGCACAATTCGCATTCCACAAAATTGGATGAAAAAAAAGGAGAAAAACGGATGGAAAACAACATCGCCTGGGTTTGACATTTTCCGCTGCTGATGTGGATTCAAACCACCATCCGTTTTCACTTCCCGTTGGATATGGATGGATAGATGGATGTATAAAAAGATGATTCATTGTTGGCTCATCCGTGAGTGGCATTCGCCAGCCAGCAGGTCGTTTGCTTTCCGTAATTGAATTGCATAGATTAGGATGGATGAATAAGAAACTTATTCTCATCCAGACTCCTCGTCGTCGTCTCGTTCTTGCTTGCTGCAGGCGACAAGAAGCACCACTATTCGTCTTCTCGTTTTCTCATCCCGTTCGACATGGATGGAGATATGGCTGTATGAAAAGGTCATTCATTGTTCGCTGATCCTTGATTGGCATTCTCTCTCGAGGACGTTTTCTTAACGCAAGTGAATATATAGCTTCGGATGGATGAATAATAAACCTCTTTTCATCCAGACTTGTCGTCGTCTTCTTCCTTTGCTGCAGCCTACAAGCAGGCCTTCCGCGATTTGTGTTCCGAGCTCTCTCTCTCTCTCTCTCTCACACGCACGCGAGGTTGCAAAGGCGTTTTCGGTTCTTTCTTCGCGCGGGATTTATCTGGAGCTTCTCGTATCGCCCTCCGTCATTCCGCTACATTTGAACCTGGAATTTTCGCTTACTGCGGCGTATTCTGTCTCTGTTGAGGGAGCGTCGGCTTTGCAGCAAGTGCTCGAGGGCGGCTTCCAATGAGTTCGAAAACGTTCTGACTCTCGAACCAGAATTCTTTGCCCGAGTATCTGTCATCACAGTCTCGCTTCCGAAAGCTTCACAAGAGCATCTTAGGTAACTTTTCTTCCTCTTTCAGTCTTTTGTTTTCTGTTTTGGTTAGGTACTGCCAGTGCCTTCTTCTCTCTTTCCAGTAGACGCTTGTCAGAAAACTAGTCCGTATTGCTCACCAGAGTATCCTTATGAAGAAAGAAGGAATGATGGTTTTGCTTGTCGTCGGTTGCTTATTCTGTAATGGCTCCTCTGTTTTCTCGAGTTGCTTTGGTTGGACCTTGCAATTTGCAGTGTATGCTGTTAGGAACTTGTTCTGTTCCTTCTGAGGAATTTGCTTCGCAATTTAAAACGAAA
Source organism: Sphagnum tenellum (assembly GCA_963921925.1). Taxonomy (NCBI): domain Eukaryota; kingdom Viridiplantae; phylum Streptophyta; class Sphagnopsida; order Sphagnales; family Sphagnaceae; genus Sphagnum; species Sphagnum tenellum. Next base: position 3,138,123 of record OY998155.1, read on the forward strand.
GCATTTGTCTGATGCGCTGCTGCTGTAAATCTCTTTTTTATGGTTTGCAGACTGTCTGTGTCTTCTTCTTCTTGTTAAAGCTTGAAGACAGGAGTGAGCGCTGCTACTTGACCAAACAGTGCTGAAGGGCCGTCAAGAAATGGATAACTTGATAGGCCTCGTGAACAGAATACAGAGAGCTTGCACAGCTCTCGGTGACTATGGAGGAGAAGGAACTCTGCAAAGCCTTTGGGAGTCTTTGCCCACTGTGGTGGTTGTAGGAGGCCAGGTATGCCATTTCACTCACTAGCGTTCATCGATTCTGCATTCTCAATTGTCTACTCATCTCTTGTACAAAATCTGGTTTTCCTGAGTCCCATTTCAGGGATTTGCAAGAATTGGAAATATTTCTCCTTTGCAAAACTTTCGATCTAGTGCCTCAATTCAGATTTATTAGGTCTGCAATCCTACAATGAGACTAGCCATAATTTCAACTGCAACACAAGTTCTAAAGCCCCAAGTCATCAAGCTTCCTTCTGACAGCACACTTTGAATATTACCCTAGAGCCAGGTTTTGGGCTTGCCAGTGTTGATGGCAGATCTGGCTTGTCTAAGCATGAGATTGTTTGATTTTCCAATCTTTAACAATTAGGGCCAGTAGTTTTCTAGGCATTGTTCTTCATGTCCCTTGCAAATTCAGATAGGAGGTTTTGTACCTCCTTGCCCTGTTGCTATCAGCATCATAATATTGCACCTAAATTATGACATGGAAATGATGACTCTTGTCTGGTCCTTCAGTCAAGGTCACCCAATTCTTTCTGAGTGTTTGAGGATGGGTTTTGAATTTTGAAGGCCAAAGACTCCTCCACTTCCCAAGGATGAAGATTGTTTTGCTGGGGTTTAGCATTGAGCAAGCTCCATTGGCTTGTCTATAAGATTGTTTGTTACGGATATCACATCTACATTACAATTCGTTAACAAATGTCTCAGCCCTAACCTAACATACTATTTATCTTTCATTTCAGAGTTCTGGAAAGTCTTCAGTGCTCGAGAGCATTGTGGGACGAGATTTCTTACCTCGAGGATCAGGTGAGTACACTATTAAGTCTTTTAGAATGCTGTCTGCTAGGTTTAGTGAGATTTATGCTCTTTTGGCCACAAGTTGGTCATAGTGACTAGATTAGCAGCATTTGAGAAACATCTGAACAGTAGCAGGTTTGTTGCCTAAGACTTGTGATGTCCTCAAAATGGTAATGCTGGTACTTGAACAACTTAAGATTGTTAGTTAGCTAGTGAAGCTGAGGTAGTCTCTGCATGTGGCAGGAATTGTCACAAGAAGACCACTTGTGCTGCAACTTCACAAGATCGACGAGAAAGTTGAGTATGCTGAGTTTCTGCACATGCCAAAGAAGAGGTTTACAGACTTTGGTAAGAAATACTTTCATGTGATGTTGCTTTCTGCTGCAATTGTCAGTTAACAAATTTCCCCTGTTTTTTGAGCTACTTTGTAGATGTGCTTATTGGTCAAAGGTATACACAGTAAATGATGTGTTTACTTATTATGCAGGTGCTGTAAGGAGAGAGATTGCAGAGGAGACAGACCGAGTTACAGGCCGATCAAGGCAGATTTCTCCTGTCCCCATTCATCTTAGTGTATACTCTCCAAATGGTGAGTTAAATTTCCTCCAGAGTGGGGGAGGCCTATGTTTGAGATCTAGCTTTTTCTTTACCTATGGTTGAACTTGACCGCATACCTTGGTCTCTGCAGGTTTTGGCTGTAGTTGTTAGGATCACTTGCTTTGCAATAAGGATCCAATCATTCTCTGAGTAGTACTTTTGAAACTTCGTTCAAAGGTTTCTCATGCATTCTCTTGTTGTAATTTCAGTGGTGAATCTTACTCTCATCGATCTACCAGGTCTGACAAAGATTGCCATTGGTGAGTGCCATCTTGTGCCACATCTGAGAGCATTGGAAAGTGGCTCTTCTTTGATGATTTCTGAGGGGTGCCATTGTTGTGCCATTGTAGTTTCATCTAATGTTCTGAGACAAATTTTATGTCTGTTCTATGTGGTGTTTGCTATGTGCTAGTTGTGGTTATATAAGCCTTTTGAATTTTGCACACTTGTGTCTGTAGAGGGGCAATCGGACAGCATTGTGGGGGAGATAGAAAACATGGTTCGATCTTACATTGAGAAGGTAATTGTCTTTGTAGATTCCTATTCATGCTGGTCTTTCTGGAGTTTGGTGGATCTTGTCAATTGCACTTCCCTATGTGCAACATTGACATTTGACTTTTATCTGTCTTTCACACTCTAGTTTGGAGGAAACTTGTCTTTAGTCATATGAGGTACAAATTGGCAAAAAATGCAGTTTCTTTACATAATGTGAATGTGGAGTTGTTCTTTTTTGCAGCCAAATACCATTATTCTTGCTGTCTCTCCTGCCAATCAGGACATTGCAACGTCTGATGCTATCAAGATTGCCAGAGAAGTTGATCCACAAGGTAATTGTTGTGATTTATGATTTACAACAGTGTGTTAAAAAAGAAGCTTGATCAAGAACAGTCATGAACTCAAGGGACAGTTGACTTTGTGTGTGGGATTACATGATCACATTTTGTTCCTCTGACACACAAGTTTACTTACAATTTTCTCCCCTGGAAATTGTTTTGCAGAAATTTCACTTTTGTATCTTTATGATGACATGAAGCACTAGAATGTATCAGGAAATATAATGCATTTTAACTGCTGTCTATCCTTTTATGTTCAGGTGAAAGAACATTTGGTGTCCTCACAAAGCTGGATTTGATGGACAAGGGTACAAATGCTCTTGATGTGAGTCATTGTTCTTTTGTTCACCAGTTGAGGCTGTCAGAGCAAGATAATGACTTCTCAGGATCCATATACTTGTTGAAGACCTAATTCATTCAAAAATAGGGCCAATTGAACATAGCTGGAATATCTTTTGGTCTTCTGTGGGAACCCATCCTTTTAGTCTAACCACTGACTGCCTTTGGATGATTCAAGGGTGCTCCCCATACTTTATGCAGTATCAAAGAGTTTAGTTTGGTGAGGTTTGCACTACATACTCAGAAAGATTCAGGATAGGAACAAAAGGTGGTATATTTCGTGGGAAGCCAAATCATTGTTGGGTGCTTTTGCCCAGGTGCTGGAAGGACATTCATACCGATTGCAGCATCCATGGGTAGGAGTGGTGAATCGATCACAGCAAGACATCAACAAAAATGTAGATATGATTGCTGCTAGGCGCAGGGAACGTGATTACTTTGCCCAGAGTCCAGACTATGGGCACCTTGCCAGCAGAATGGGCTCAGAATATTTGGGAAAGCTCTTGTCAAAGGTATTGTAATACACAATCATCTCCTCTTGTGTAGAGTTCATTTGCATCTGTGCATTGTGCATTCTTCATTTCTTCACTTTAATTATGAAGTTAGCACTTTAATAGTTCACTGTAAGTTCATTAGTCATTCATTGGTCCTTGTTAGATTTTTGGTTGTTGTGAGCATAAGGTTTCAACCTTTCCTTTGAAGGATTTCTCTGATTTTGGGTAAGTTTCCATCTGTACCGTGCTCTTGGAACCATAACCACAACTCCCTGTATTGAATTATCTCAAATATCTGGTTAAAGTCTTTGCAGATGTTGGGCTGGTCCTTTTATAGATACAAGTAGTAATTTTTGCAGCCCCAGCAAAGCATGAATGCTGATGTGTCTCTGGGCTGCAGCATCTGGAAGCAGTGATCAAGGCACGTATTCCAAGTATCTTGGCAATGATCAACAAGAGTATAGATGAGATTGAAGCAGAATTGAATCAGATAGGCCGGCCTCTTGCCAATGATGCAGGGGTAAATATGCTCTTCCTTTGTACTGTCTTTCCACTGTGACTCCATATTGAAGTAGTTGGTAGTGCTGTACAGTCTTTGTCCATCATATGAAAGAGAACTGTGTCCACTGTCATGATGTTTGAATGCAAGTTGTATCTTGAAGGACATTCATGTCAGCTTTAGTGTTTTCCTTCTATGTTTAAACTGACGATGGATTTTACCTTTATGCTTCTTTAGAGGAGGAATGCTTACAGGCCTACAAACTGAGGAGTGTGTTAATCATTTGTGTACATTGCCCAATTTTTGTGCAGGCTCAGCTGTATACTGTGTTGGAGCTTTGCAGATCATTTGATCGCATCTTCAAGGAGCATCTAGATGGCTCGTAAGTCCATTTTCTTGTTGCTTCTTTTTTATCTTCCAGCATACCACTCACAGCTTTCTAATTGCCATTTTCCTTTCCACAGGCGACCAGGAGGTGAAAAGATATACTCAGTTTTTGACAACCAGCTTCCAGCAGCACTAAAGAAGCTCCCATTGGAAAAACATCTTTCAATGCAGAATGTGAGGAAAGTAGTGTCTGAAGCTGATGGGTATCAACCCCATCTTATTGCTCCAGAGAATGGTTACAGGCGCTTGATTGAGAGTGGCCTTCTCCTTTTCCGTGGCCCTGCAGAAGCAGTTGTTGATGCGGTATGTCTTGGATTGAGTTTCTTGACCTTGAGTCTCCCCTTCTATTTGTCATCTGCCATTGGTATCAGGATCGTAAGGCACTTGTCTTTTTGGAAGCACTGTAGCATCTTTTCATGCTATCAGCTCTTTCTTTCATAACTGGATTGAAAAACCTCCACCCTTCAGTTTTGTACTGGAAAGTTATTTGCCTTAGGTTCAAGTAAATGGAATTTTCTTAACTATGTTGGTCAATGACTCTTTGCAGACACACTTTATCCTCAAGGATCTTGTCCGCAGAGCAGTTGGGGAGTGTACAGTAAGAAAACCAGCTTTTTTTCTCTTACTTATACAAGTTCTGTTTTCTCTTTTCCTGTAGGACCTTTGCAGGTATGATGTACTCAAATGGAATTTTTTTTCCACATACATAGGGTTCCATCTTCCTCAAACTTTTACCCAACCCCTCTGTCCCAAGATTGATGTACATTTATGCTTAGGGTTTGTGATTTTCAGGAGTTAAAACGGTTTCCTTCCTTGCGATCTGAGCTCACACAAGCAGCAATAGAGGCTCTTGAAAAGATGAGAGAGGAGAGTAAGAAAACATCTCTTAAGCTAGTTGACATGGAGGCAAGCTACTTAACTGTTGACTTCTTCCGAAAGCTTCCACAAGAAGTTGAAAAAGGTGGAAATCCAGGTGCATCTACAATGGATCGATACACTGATGGCCACTTGCGAAGGATTGGTGAGTGTTTTCATCAATTGATTCATGAGACATATGATTGAATGTCTCTGTCAGATTATGGGGAAGCTAGCTGTGAATGTGGTTTCTTCACACATGTAGATCAGAGGACCTCTTTAGGAGAGGTTTGTCTATTTTGGTACTTTATGGGTTATGGGAGTGCACCAGCCCTTAGATAGGGTTGTTTTGTAGAGGATTTCTTTAGGGATGCTGCATGAGGTGAATTTTTGATATGTCTCTGTAACCCTGTCTTCTACAAGTTTGAGCATTTCATTTCTCAGCTAGAAAATAAATAGGGTGATCAAGCACCTAACAGTGAATCAGGTTGGATTTTTTGGCAGGTTCAAATGTTTCAGCATATGTTAACATGGTATGTGACCTGCTGAAAAATTCCCTGCCAAAGGCTGTTGTGCATTGTCAAGTGCGTGAGGCGAAGCACTCTTTACTGGATAATTTCTATACTCAAGTTGGGAAGCGAGAGGTATGATTCTCTTGGCAATCTGTTGGGTGCCTTAAATGATTCAGAGTTGTAAATATTGTGGTGTTCAAACTACCTTGAGACAAGGAGAAAGCACTTGTGGGACAGGACTATGTGCTCCTTAGTACAAAGCAAAGAAATCCCAAATTCAAAAATTTCTATAATGGGCTAAAGAGTTTCAATTGATTGTTAAGTGGCAGGGGGCCTACCTGTAGTGGGACAAGTTGTCATGTGCAGGGAAAGCAGTTGGCTCAGATGTTGGATGAGGATCCGGCACTAATGGAGCGGAGGAACCAGCTTTCCAGAAGACTTGAGCTTTATAAAAGTGCACGTGATGAGATTGATTCTGTTGCATGGGCTAAGTAAATCCTCAAAACTGATTTTCGTTGTGTAAATGTATATTCTTCTCTGACCTACTCCATATTTTGTTCTTTTACTCTCCACTTCCAGGTTCAGCATTCCTTGTTCATCATTGTACTGTTGTTCTGTGAGCTCTTCAGTTCTCAGAGAACATCCAGTCTATTTTCCTTACCACCTTTCCCTTCACCTTTGACTGTTCAGGCCTGAGTGGCAAGCTTTTTTGACATATCTGGGGACTTTTAAAGTTCTTTCTTTGTTGTCATTTGGTGAATATCCAGGAACTCTTCCTTTTTTTCCTTTGTTGGTTGTAAATTAGTACAGGAGGACTTGGGAGTGCTATGGGTATTACAGGTTGAGATATCTGCCATCCAATGCAGCAACAAAATCAACCATTTTGTAGTATCCACATAGATACTCTTGAGCTAAGAACGCTATATCATTTTCTCAAAGGCCACTGACGCGTAGTTGAGTGGTTTGTATCAGAAACTCCTTTTGGTGACAAGATTGAATCTAATATACAGCATTGTCAGTACATGGTTCAATCCTTGCTTTTTTCTTGCTTCACATAAAGTCTCGCTGCACCCAAACCTGCAGTGAATCAGGTTAAATGTCTTTTCCTGTTAGTTTACATACAGTTTTCCTCTGACAAGTGCTGTGCATAGTATCAGGATTGTTATACAGCGGTTAGTTTTATGGTTTTAGGGTTCAGGGTTTTTTTTTCGGCCTTTTAAAAGTACTTTAAGGATTTTAAGGAAGTTCTATTATAGAATTTTTTCTTGAAGGGTTGAAGGATTTTCATAGTAATAGCTAAAATAGACCAAAAATAGTTAAACCATGTTTGTGCACTCTGTTTTTAGTGCCAAACATGGGTATACACTCACCTTTCAAGTTTAATTACAATCATGTACTTATGGTGATATTGTTTTGAATTTTAAGTGGAAAAGTGAAAGCCAAGGAAAAGGAAAAGGAAAATGATGCATAGTTTGAGTTTTTAAAACTCAGTCTTTATTGCTGGCTTCAAGGATCAAGTTTGAAAAGCCACGGAAATGGTGTATCAAAAAGAGTTTAATACACTATTCATCTCATTATGATCAATTTCTTCCTTTGAACACTGTTACCACTCATTTCAGAAATTTTGTTTAAACTACACTCTACATTTTCATTTATTTAGCAACATTTTCAACCTATTCTGATTTCCCATCCTCCCTTTCCCCTTCTTCCCCCCCAACTTATACCATTCTTCCTTCTACCCTTTTCACCACATTCATTTCCTCCCCAAAGTGATTCCAGCAAACCCCCTTCTCTATGACCAGTCCCTTTCTCACACCAACTTCTTATCTCCCCACATACATGAGAAATCTAAACCAGTGACAGATTCTCAGGTCCTGGAATCTATCACAGACAAACTGAAAAGATGCTGGCATCAAAATTTTCTCTCAGAAATATAAAGAAATTGTTTTGAACATAGACAACCAGATCATCCGCCACTGAAATGTGAACCACAGGAGGACGAGGTTTAGTTCGAAATGGGATACCAGTACAAAAAGGAGCTTACCAAAACAATATCTAGTGATTTTACGCTGGAGCACCAGGAGAGGGAGGTGGAGGAGGTCATCTCCCTGCAATGTGGCAACTAATTTTTCCAGTGTCACTACTTCCTTCATAATCATTCTGATTTCCATTTCAAGATGGTAGGCACCCAATCATTGCAAGTGAGGGGCTTCTAGAAGATTTGTGCAGTGAAATTGAGTGGTGGACAGATTGTTCATGCCTCATCAAATGCTACCTCCACTTCATTTACTGTTGTAGGTCCTGCAGAGCCTTCACAATCTCAGTTCTTAGGTTTCTATCAGTGGTTTCATATCACAATGGGCTTCATATCTAACAGAATGTCACATTGACATCTTTAGTATTGGATCTCCAGGCTCAAAGTAAAGGACATTTGCATTTCAGGCAATGAGACATGTCTCATCTTGCTGTCAACTTAGGTTCATCTAACATCTCCAGAGTTGCATAGCTACTGTTCTCAGACTTGGAAATGAAAGAGGGTTTGTACATGAAGAACATCCTTTTGTCATCCCTGCCTGTTTGAATACTAGTCTCTGTGTAAATAGCTCATATTCATGAAATGCAGTGATAAAGGAACAGTTTGTGTGAAAAAGAAACGTACCAGAGTCATCTAAACAAGCCCCAATGGATGTTATGAGTCATGAAGGCTGAGTTGTCGAGTAAATTTGCTCAAAGCTGCTGGCTGCTTTTGCCATTGCTCAAGCTTTGCCTTCACTCCCTGGTCTTCTTTTACAAGTTCTTCAATCTTTGCTGTTGGCTGTGAACTGGAAAAATCCATACACCAAGGGCTAAGAACAAGCACCATGACTAGTCTATGAGGCACAGTTTGGTTCTAGCATCTGGTCAATGAACTCAGCAAAAGCACTTCACAGAAACCAGTAACTGATAGAGCTGTAGAGCTGATTTAGCATTGCTTCCTTTGCTCTTTCTACTTGACACAGCACAACAGCCAGCAATAATAAACATTTGACAATATGCCAAACACAGAGTGACTGATTGATACATCATATGACCCCACAAATCCATTTCCATTCTTGGATTCTCTAGTAGTCATAAAGGATCAGTTTGGAATTCAGTTTGACTTCCAGTTGATTGCTCAAACACCTTCTTCTTTCAACAGTTCCAAGTTGCATTTCAACAATCCTCCAAACTCTGTTCACATTTCCTGTCTGCAAGCCCTTGTTTTTCATCTACACAAGATCCAGAACAAAGACCCCTGCTGGAAGAAGAATGCTGTTATCTCACTTTCAGATAATACAGTTATGAACAACTAAATCTTAAGGCAGATTGGTCAAGAACTGTGGACCAGGATTCCTCACTTTAGGTATATTGGCAGAGAGACTATTGAGCACAGCTTCAACAAAGTCTCGCACTTCTTGAGCCATCAACCTGAGCTCTTCCTCCAGGTCCAGTGGCCTTCTCAAAAGAGTTGACATTTCCTGAAGCATAGTGTTCCAGAAAGTTGATTAGCCTGCACCTGGGACAAAAGGGTACATATCTTCTCTAAATACCATAAAAGAACGATGGAACTAATGATTACCCTATCAAATCTTGATAAGCAGTTAAAACAACAACAAAATTCAAATAATTTACTCAATGAATTGATAGAAAGCATTCAGAATGCAAGGATCCAGTTCTCACAAAAACAATGCAACACACAAACTTTTATACCATTAGCATGATGCAGCTTATGCCCCTGACAAATAAGATGTAGCAAATACTGAAAATTGTCAATGACTTACCACATGGCCACCTGAAACACCTGGGGACAATGCTGCAATATTGCCAGAACTCTTTGATTCCTTCACAGATCCACTTTTCATATAGGAACCTTTAGGCAACTCAATACACCCCCTGAGCTTTGCAATCCATTCCAGCTTCTCCGCCATGTTACTGGCCTTCAAAATGAGTGAATGCTGTGCTGCCAGTCCAATAGAAAGACAAATTCCTGTCAATGATTCTAGTACTTCTATCACTTCCTGCACATTTGTGGATATCCACTTCTCCTACCTCCGTGTCTGACTTTTGAGGCAGTTGCACATGACTAGACAAGCAGTCTTCTTTTACCTTCTCTATTACCTTCACATAAGCAAATGACCTTCGTGTTGCCAAATCCAAAAAATGAACAGAAAAGTTCAAAGAAATAATCAGGATCGAAGAAAGCACAAATGTGCATGGAGGAGTCTTACCTTTCAGGACAGTCTTGTAGGATACTTTAGGACTGACTTGAAACACCAGATCATCCCCTGGGTCCTCATTAACTGTCCTAATGACAGATGATTTTTTGCTCTTTGACAATGATTTTGCAACTGAAGCTTCTTCAGCTCCATTCTCCTTCTCAGGACCCTAATCAAGAATACACTCCTGCACCCACTAAAGAACAAAATATATGCAGTCTTTCTTTATCATATGTCATTCAATGGAACAGACATAGCAAGAGAGTACACAGATGAACTGTTCTCTTCAGCCTGGTTCTCTGTGGACAATTCTATGGAGTGCTTGAAATCAAAACGTGACAAACCCTAAACCCTGAATCCTTATTGCTCTCTTCATCTGCCTGAGCAGCTTGACCTTTCATGGCCTTAAGATTTGCACAATCAGACTGGGGCCTACTAGGAGCCCTGTGTGTGCTGGTTTTTCTTATTGATCTGAATGATAGGTGTAATGTGACAAGGATTCTTTCTGTGCAGCTTGGTCTTTGAACATTCTCTTATGGCTGCATAGGAACAGGCAACAGGGCTCCCATTAGGCCCCAGTCTGGTTGTGGTTTAGCATAGCAGCATCCCAACCATGCTTTGAACACATATGTAAGATTGCTGTGGAAAACTGTCAACATTGATACTGTGAAGGTAGCAGAACACACCCAAGCTTCTACATTGAACACATGAAGTCAAAGGAGCACTTGACAAATTTTCTGCTTCCAAGCCACCAAATGAGTCAAATTACATTTTCTTCACCTGTTCCTCAATGTCTTGTACTTTGCACTCTTTCTCATGGACCTGCCCTTGAGATGCTCCAGTTGCACCAAGAAATCTGCTCTTTCTGCATCCAACTGCACACCCATTGCATTGGGTTCAGCTACAGCAATCTCACACTCCTGACTGCCACATTTGCAGCAGATATGAGGAACAGAAGTAAAAGCTCAAGTTGATACAGATAAATGATGCTATCCTGTCACTGTCTAATTTGAAGTACATCAGCAACACCTTTACAACATGAGTGGCCAAAGTTGGCACTAAACTGTTGTATGATGAAATGAAGCTGATGCCAAAATGAGAAAAGCTTCACTACACCAAAACGTTGATCATTTTCCATACTGCAAAGCTGCAAGCTCAGTGGTCTGCTCCTGGAGAAGCCCATGCTTAGCCCAAACCTGCTGAGAGTAACAAATAGTCAGTAAACCCAAAGAGGTACCATGTCTTTATCAACCACATCAGAAGCCAAATATGGTTCATGTCAGCAGAAGGGTTACATAGCTACTCACTGCCTCATTTGTCTGCATCTGATGTTCCTTTTATTCTTCCAATCTTTCCTCCAGGTCATGTATTTGGTTGCCTCTGTCGTGAAGTTGGTCCTGAGTGAATCCCACAACAGTGGCATCTCATTAACTCAAGAAAACTGAATTTCCATCAAATAAGTGTTTGAGCATACAACCAACCTGACACCTGTATTAAGGCTTTTTTTCTCCAAATTTGTGGTGTAGCCACAGTGACACAAGAGGAAAGAGCCAAATTGGGCTACAGTTCAGAGGACAGTAGACATTTTCTAGAATCCTGCTATATTTTGGTGAGCTCCAAGAACCCAATGTCTAATCATAGCAACCTCCATGTTTTTCTCCTAATAATGTGGTGAACTAAGAGGTAACTAAAAGGAACATTGAGACAGCAAAAAAAAAAAAAAAAAAAGTGTCACATGCAAAACTTCGCACAAAAAATTTGGCTGATCTCTGTGGTGACTACTTGCTTGGCAGCAGGCATCAGATAACCAGACATTCTGAAAAGAAATTCCTCCCTGAAAATCTGACCTTGTAACCTTAAACATCTACACCTCACCCACTGCAAATTGTGTCAAAATTTGCACTACACCCTATCTCATCATCCATGCAAACTTGAGAAACCTGGTTCCCAACTGACATGTCCGGAAATCCAAACCCTCCAACACAATTGATATTTGTCACATCTGAAAACACACATTTTTTGTCTGAATCATCTGGCAAACTCATCACCACATTTGCCTGATGTGAAGAGATTGTGTTGCAAAAAATGTCCAAAAAGCTGAAGGAAGTGCTTGATGATTAGAGAGTCATAAAACTGCAGTAGTGTAGTTCCCGTAAATTGTTGACACCAGATCCACACACATGTCATGCTTATGGGATGCACAGAGAAAATAAAAGTTGTGATCATTCTGTATCTGTGTGTGTAGCCATACTGCATGACATTGCACACACCTATTGTACCCTATACAAGCCCACAGTGTCTCTGTCCCCTTGGAATATCTGTAAACTACACCAGACATGCTTTTTGACTTCATGTTTGCATCAAAACTCAAGAGAATTTAATTCCAGAAATTCCTCCTCACTGTGAAGTTCACAAAGACAGGGTCTGAAAGCTGGTACTGGTACAGAACCAATAACACAGTTCCAAGGACAAGCAATCATATACCTGAAGGTTAGCTACAATCTGAGAATGTTGCTTTGACATCTCATCAAAATTGTTCGGCATTTGGATCACTTCTAATCGTGTGATAAAGTGCACCCTCCGCTCCACCTCAGCTAACTGCAACTGCTGTCTTTGTGTAGCAATACCATGAAGTCGTTGCCCCAGGGCTGCTGCCTCCTCAGAAGCTTCAATAGCTTCACTCACTCCTGATTGCATGGATGCAGAACTCATGGATTTGTGGTCCTTCTGCTGCTGTGGACATTAGCCATCTGAGAGATGTGTCACCCTTTGGACGACATGAATTCCTAATTTTGAAAGCTTTTCTTTCATGCCAAAATGGACCAAAAAAATCAGATTCAGTAAGAATAACACTCCCACAATTCCACGCGCGTAAAACCCTAAAAGCATGGTTTCTACATCAGTGCCCCCATTTTAGAGACTGTAACAAATCTCATTATAAAGCGCTGCTGCCTCATCTCCTTCAGCTCAAAGGGTTTTTGGGACCGAGGTTCTTGCGGTGAAGAAGCTCCTCTGATGTATCGAGAATCACTTGAAATGGCCACTGCTTCCTGGCTGGAACATTCTCGTCGTCGCCGGAAGCGAGGACAAGAAACCCGATGGGAGGCTGGGCTCCAGTTTCAGGTTCGGTACAGGTTCGGGTGTTCTTCTAGGTTTGGTATAGGCTCGGGAAAGTGGTATGGGGAGCGGAAACGCAAATTTGCTGTGGCGAATAGGGAGGCAGAAAAGAATTTGGACTGGACTTTTGACATAACGGCTTTTTTTTATTCCTTCCGTACCAGAAGATCGAAACTGATAAACGGCGGTCCTCAGATACGTGTACCTACGGTTCTCAAAACGGCATATAACCGGGGTTCTCGGAAATTCCGAGAGCCGATTTTGATATGCATATCACAGCAGATCTAAAATAATAATAATAATAATTACAGAACCGGTCATATCTAACCTTCTGTGAAATTGGTGCTCCGCCGGTTATTTCATGAAATAGACTGGTTCTTTTTAGGCTTTTTGAACTGGCCCGAGGTTTGTTTGATTCTGGAAATTTTCCCAAAAAATAGCAACCAGAGCTCTTTTTTTTCTTTTTTTTTGCTGTTTTTTTTTTGGGAGTCCCAGCACAAATGGACTGAAATGCAACCAGAGGTTCTTTGATACTCAATTTTATTTATTTTTAATTCCTGGAACTGGTTGTTATTAGAAAAATTTGATAACAACACAGGTTCAACCTCACAACACTGATAAAAAAGGAAAAAATTCCTCACTATGTGGGACCAAACCTTCAAATTTTCTAAGAAACCCAAATGGGAGGTTACCTTTCAAAAATCGGATAACAATATGCCCACAACCCTGGTTCAAACTAGAAACCGTTACAATAACAAAAAATTCTTTCTTCAAATGTGGGGGACCAAAAAAAGCCACCGCAATACCTAAGTTGTTATAGTGACAAGAGGCAACAAGTATATGAGTAACTAGGTGATTTATAGTAATCTTGAAGGGGCAACATTTCACTCTTGAAATGATCCCGCCCCCCCCCCCCCCCCACAAGGAGGGCCCAATCCAGCGCGCGACGTTTATTACTATGGGTGGTGAAGCCCGGAAGCATGGCATAATTCCCAGGCATAAATGCCCTGCTACCAAATGCCTCCTAGTGATCAACCCAAGCCAATGAACATTTCAATAAATGAAACGGGCCACTCCAATGTCCATCCTATTGTTCTTTTGTTTTTTAGGGCAATTGTGGGGGGCAAATTTTTGCTTCGTTTTGAGCATTGCATGTGGGGAATTATATTTGAGAATGAGTTTTACAAACTTTTACTAGTTTCAACAGGTTTTTTTTTCCGGATGGACAAGGCTCCCCATTGAGGGCATTATGGTTGTGAGCTCCCTACACCTCATTGGCTACTTGTCTTCTAAAGCTTTGAGTATGAAACCTTACATTTAATTGGGTTGTTTCAAAGCTCTGAATTCAAGCTATTACCTTTGGGTTTCAAAAAACAATTCTCTTGTTTTGTCTTCTTAGGCTCTAAGAGCATCTCCAACGGTGGTGTTGAGTATGTGATCCTGCAGAGTAAAATTGGATGAAAAGAAAAGACAAAATATGCTGGTTTCGCTCAAGAAAATGGTTTTGGCTAAGCACACACGCACAGTTTGCAGTGGATTGTAAATGGCACAGAATGATATCCACCTGCAAACAAAGTGTGATAAATATGATCTACCTACTGCTCAGTGTTTCTTGATTGGCTCATCATAACAATTGGTCCAGGTGGTTTGCTATTAGTAGTCTCCCACCTATTTGTTGTCCCAATTTCAGTTTTATGGGTGGAAGTGTAAAAAAGTAAATAACCAAACTTGATTTACAACACAAAAATCCAATCAAAGATCAATGGCCGCAACCATCGCAAGGGAGACAAAAAGGGAAGGCCAAAGAAAGGCCAAAGGACACACAACCTATAGGAACCCAAAAAATGGAGGAGCGTACATGATGTCTCCAATTGCATCATGTGTGGCTATTTGTTGACTTTTAAATGGATAACAAATTAAGTGCGTGTCAAATGTGTCCAATTCATGTTCACACTCACACATGAAAAGATTAGATGTTGAAGGCTAAATCAAATCGAGACAAGAACACAATGTTGACATAAAAATAAAATGTGCGATGCTAAACAAACAAATAAATGGCTTAGCAACTAACCATAATTTTGCCCCCTTGCCCAAACAAGAACGAATGTAAGCTCTCGATGTTAAGGAAATGGAATCATCCTCCAAGATATACATAAGGAATGTGTCATGGTGGATTTCCATCAAATATACATGTAACTTTGTGATGTTGATAACTGTCAAACTCTCAAAAGAAGGGTGCATCTCCTTAGCTACATGAAGAAAACCATCTCATGCTACACGTAAACATGACTGAAGCAAGTGTGGACCCCCCTTCAACTTGAGACACATACTCTTTCAATATGGGTCTATCGAAAATATGAAACCTAACACATAAATACATAGCCATTAGAGCCCAACTCCCTAGAAAAATAGATGGGGCACAATCCTCCATAGAAAAAAACCTTAACCACAAAGTGATATTGCCATGTGTTTGTCTTCCAATGGAATATTTTAGGGTTTTGATGTGAATTTAGGGCTTGGTTATTAGCCTATGAATTATTGCCACATGTACAATTAACATTTAAAGCTAAAATAAATTGGGGGAAGGGTTAAGGTTTCAATTCTAGTTAATCATTTAATTAGGGTTAATGGTTAATTTCATTCAGTTTGAAATTCTTTTTAAAATCATATTAAATTGATTTGGGCTTTTAAAAAATACCAATTATATAAACCATGAATATGAAATTGATTCATAATCATGTCTTTGTGTAAACATAAACCAATAATTTTATAAACGTCATTTTAAACACCCGATTTTGACACCAGAACACCATTTTTTAATATTTTAGATTTCCACTTTATTTTGTAAATTATAAAGACAACATCTAACCCCAACTATACATTTAATGGAAGAGCATTTTACACCTTAAAAGTATCATAATCATCAACTTTATAATAACATAATGTAGTATTGAATATTTTTAAAGAATTTAATATAAAAAAATTGTTTTGATAAATTGAAAATTTTGATGTGGAAGATTATTCATTATGATGGTTTTTTAGTATGTGTAAAATTTCATGAAAAAAATTCCACTAAAACTATAATATTTTATTTTTCCTTACATTGTAAACAATACTACAAAATATGAATGTTGTTCATTAATCCTAGTTCACTAATCCCCATTCATTAGCCTAATGAATGCATTCAAAATCCAATGAAATCATTTAGTGTATAGGGACAACTTTTGTTGTAGCGAGTGTTTGTGACACATTGTTGCAAATTTAAAATGTATTCCAATTGACAACTAAATTGTTGGTATATGCACCAATTTCACAACATTATAACATTTTCATTAAAAAAACCTTTTACATTTATTTATAGAGACACATAACAAATGTGTTGTTGCAAAAAATCTCAAATTGTGACTATTTTTTGTTTACACTGTACCATGGAAACACCCATAGGCCATATTAAACTATGGGTTTTATATAACACACCATGTTAATTGTATATGCCATATAAACTCTATGGCTATTTGGCCATATAAATTAACCCTATAACCAAAATATAGTCATATAATCCAAATCTTATATAGTTTAATATAAAGTGTTTAGTGATTTCTTCTTTGTGCATGTTTACACAATTTAGTTTTTTCTATTATAAACTTGTGTTCCTTGTTTGTCAAGCTATCATGCTTATAATTAATTGACAAAGGAAATATACAAGATAATAAAAAACAAATCACACTACATAAAGATTCTAAATATGATAAGTCTCCTATAAATTTGAAAATGAAAAAAGTGAATAGGAAATTAAAAATTAAAAAAATGTGTTTTTAACTCTAGTTTGGGGGGAAATTTTCCTAATTATGCTAGGTAATAAAATGGGTCTTATTCGTACCCAAATGATCATTTTTGTTTTGTTCATAGAGCATATGAATCCCCTAAAATGTATATAAACCAAAGCCAATAATAGAGATGTAAAAATAAGTATTATAATATCATGGAAAAAATGAGCACTTATGAAAACAATTCTACTTATCAACCATTGAAATAGTATGGGCGTTGTTGTACCACCAATCACAATGCAATATAACCATATAATCATATAACTAAACCATAACCATATAGTCCAAAGTTTATATAATTTAATATAGTTCAATATCCCAATCATCACAAATTTAACATTCCACGATTTAATAATGAAAATTGTGCAAAATTCGTTCATTCATAATTCATATGTTTTACACATTGATATTGTGCATTGAAAACACAAATTTTTAGGAAGGTGTGAAATTCGTCTAACATTCGTTCATTTATAGGTTTGTAATTCATACATCAACACATTTACCCATGCATCAAACATGTTTCCAACACATTATATTTGTGTGTAAAATGTACAAACCTATGAATGAACAAACTTTGCACAATTTTCATTATTAATTCATCATATTTTAAATTTGTGATTTTAATGGCCAATATAACGCACATTACATGGGTTTTAAAAAAACTTTATTAACTTCTTTCACTATGAAGTGGAAGGCTATGAATGTTAAGAATGATTATGGAATTTAATTTGAACAAAATTTTCCTTACTTAAATAGTATGGATTTTCAATTATTTGGTTATCTTACACATGTTAATAATCATTTATGTTAACAAAAATTAGTATCTATTTTGGTCACATGATGGGATATAAATGTAATTAACTAATTACATAAAAATGACAATGATAACATTGGTGATTGAATTCATTAAGATATATACCCAAATATTTTTTTTGTAAATGATTGATGTTTACCTGACATTTGAATTTTTTTCATACATATGAAAGATATCCCATTTCATTCATATTTTGTACAAAAAAATTGTTTAACTAATAACATTTCATTTAGAGAAATCAAAACTTTGGGATCATCATTTTCTGTAAGTAATGTGAATTTGAATGTTAATGTGAAAGGGCCTTTATTGAGTGTGAATGAGAGAGAAATGAGACATGAAATTGAGGAATGGAAATATGTTCAACATGGAACTAGTAAAATTGTTTTGGTGGTATGTGGCCATCATATCCCCACTTTCTCATACTCTATTTTTGGGACCTCGTTTTGTTTAAAATGGATTAAAGAAAAGCAAGATGAAGACAAAGATGGACATGTCCAAAATGTGTTGGATGCTAGGGGGGTTTTGAATTAGTAGATGAAAAACATATTGCTTTGTTTTATATTCACAATGGAAAATAATATTCCTTTCATCCATTATTGGCCCTTTCAAACTTTAGGTGGTACTTGGTTTGCTTTTATATATATTACATGACAAGAATAAACAACTATGCGACAAGAGGCTATGTCCATATTGAATATGTGTTGTGTATTTTTTCCATTTAAATATATGATATTGGTTGATGGTTGAACATTGGAATGGTGTTTGGTAACTTTTTTGTATGTTGTGTACATTAGTTTATGGAAATAAGGCTAATATGTTTTGGTGACTCCAACTTTATATTCATTACTTATAATGTTTGTCCATATGTGGTCTAATTGGAAGTTGCAAGCTTTTGTGATACTTTGTTGAAATTGAGATTGGAAGTTAACATGTGCATGAATTTGCATAATGCTTGTAGATTGTTGATAATATTAATGTATGTTAAAATATCTATGTTAAAATATTGTAATATGATTGCAAGGCAATTGTTTGGTGATGATGTGATAAGGATTTGAAGTTCTTCAAGGAATGTAAAAACTTGAATGATTAAAATAAGCACATTTATGTGGATTTATTTTCTTGTGTACGTGATAAATGTTGTAATGTATTATGAACCATTACAATTTATTATTATATTATCCATTAGTCATTTATATATTTATATTTTGATGTATCAATATATTCATTTATCTCATTATATAAATTGTATATTTTTGTTTTTAAGAAACTTGGAACAAGGAAATTTTGACTATCATGATCATGGTTCATTTAGTCACGATGCTTTAGTAATGAATTTGTATTGAATGTTTGAATCAATGCCATGGAACAATTTAAAATGAATAATGTGAATATAAAATACCATAGTACTCAATTGATTTGGTAACAATGTGCCTAATCAATAATAATCATATTTTGTTATTTGACATTATACTAAATAATGAAGATAGTTTCATTTAGATTTTTGGCATGGCATGCATGCATTTTAAAAAATTAATTAATGCTTAACTAGGCTAGGTATTATAATATTCAAAAGCACAAGCACTTTAACAAGTGTTATTGTTGTTATTTTTTCATTTTTAAATGATTTGAAATTTTATGAAAGTGACATAGTCATGTACAATAATTATCCACCCTTTTACACAATAACATAATTTGTTGTTTTGTGTCATGCATATTTTTAGTCATTTTAAAAATCATGGATTAAAAACCCATTGCCTTTTGTGATCCATTTTAGTTTGTTACATCATCTTGACAAACAAACCCACTACTTTTTTTAGCAATGACCTAAATGCTTTTTGAAATTACATTTTGAAATATAACATAATTTAATAATATGAGAACCATATACTATTATTATTTCTAAAATAATTTACTTCAATATAATTACACAATAAATGTTTTATATTCTAATGCAAATAAAACATAAATAACATTGAGAATAATACCAAATGTAACATTGTAGTCACATATGAAATGGGGCAATTCATGTCATAGTTTGAATGGCTCTTTTTCATCACAATAATCAAACTCTAGAAATCTATGTACATGCCACATCTACCATGTATATAGGACTATGATTGATTTGAGTAATGTGACAAATTTTCTTAGTCATAAAAACGTACTTAATTTTCATGTAAGTCAAAATGGACATAGTAAGTCATTTTAAACTAGTAACCTCAATTTCATATTTTATTTGGTCACCATGCTAGCAGCCTAAAAATCATGTTTTTGTAATAATGATGTAGCCATATGAGGCCAAATGACTATGATTGACAAACAAAATGTGGTTTGAGATCTAGTTTTGGGGGGAGGAGATTGGTTGATTTCTTGAAAATTTTAAAGCAAATTAGTTGTAAGGGGTTATGCCTTTTAAAAAAACATATGTAGTAACTTTCAATTGTTTTTTTTCTTTCCTATACTTTTTACAATTAGAAAAAAAATGAAAAAAAATAAAAATAAAAACATATAGTCCAATTTTCTTGAAATTTTGGTGATTTAAAACCTAAAATCTAGGACCATGTGACATGCAAGACTTTGAGAAAAAAGGCTTTGGAATCTTTATTTTCATTTGAAAATTCACTTTATTTGAAAAATCCAACATTCATAGATTTTAGTGTTGCACATTCATTTCTACCGAATCTAAAGAAAAAGTGAAAATTTGAGGGTTTTGTCCCTTGGGAAATATTTTCAATTTTTTTATTCCTTGTTTTTTAAAATTTCTTATCACCTCTTTTTTTTTTTTCACTCTTGCAAAAGTAAACTTTTATTTCTTGAGTGTTTCTACTTTTTTACGTTTTACATTTTCCTACAACATTTTCCTGCACTTTGCTTTTTATTTACCATTGTTACTTTTACCACGAATGATTTACATCAATTCTTTATTTACCATGATTCTCTTCTTTACTTTATTTTTGGGTGATTTTTGTACTTACTGTTTTTGACCTTTTACCGTGATTTTCTTACTTTTACTTTTTTCAATTGTCTGGTTGTTTTGTTCTGGTCTTTTACCATGATTCTCTCTTCACATTTTTTTTGGGGGGGGGGGGGGGGGGGGTGATTTTGTACTTACTGTTTTTTTGACCTTTACCCTGATTTTCTTACTTTTACTTTTTTCAATTGTCTGGTTGTTTTGTTCTCTCACTGTTTTTGTCTTTTTCCATGGGGTTTTTTTACTTTTACTTTTTAAACTTTCGTGTTGTGTGACAAGTTGCATTTACTGTTAAAAGTTTTTACCATTATTTTTTACTTTTAGTTCAAAAAAATTTCAGTCCATTTTGTAATAACTACTGTTTTTTTGGCTTTTATAATGATGTTTTGAACCTTGTGTTCTAAAAGCTTTTCTGGTTGTTTTTGCACCCTATTAGAGTTAACCATAAAGTAACCCTCTCTTCGCCCTGTATTTGGGCCTCCTTTCACCCCCCTATTTTAATAAATCTCAGCATGAAATGTTGCAACTGAGTATGAAATGCTGATACCCACTCAGAATTTAATGCACAATGTTCGAGACTCATTATAATAGTTGGACAGTTAGGAGCAGTGAAAACATATATGTAGCAGCAGCAGTGGAGGCGCTCAGGCGATGAAAAGAAAGACAGGATGAAACTTAGTTTACCACCAAAATTGATGGTTTTTTGAGTTTTCATCCCCCGTTGAATGAATGCTAATGTACTTTTTTGCAGGTTATTTTTTTGAATCTCAATCTCACCCTGTGTATGACCAAACTCAGGTTTCTGGTGCTGTGTTTTTCTTACTTTAGGGATAACTCTACTACTATTTGAAGCTTTTTACAGTACCATGTTTTTTTTAAACCTTTAGTTTTCCTCATTTTATTGCATTTTTTAAAAACTAGGTATTACATGTATATTTTACATGTTATTTTTACTCACTTTTATGCACTTTCATTCATTAAGAATATATTATGAACATTTTTGCATGCTAGATTTAATATCATCGCTCACTCTCCACGTTACTATATTCGCTCAAAAGTGTCCCCCAATGCCTCTCTCCCATTTGGGACAAACCCAATAAAATAACCTTCTCAGGTTCTCCCAACATGTTTTTGTCGAATTACAAGTGGGGGTGGGGACATTACTGAATAAGGGGTCTATTTTCTGGCCATAGGTAGTCAGTCCCCTTTTAAAGTGTAAAGTGGCCTTTTTTTATGAGGGAAAAAAGGGTGTTATTAATGAGTATAAGGTGTTCTCCAAATACACTAGGAAATTTGTTCAAGTGCTTTTTTGTCTCCAATTTTTTAAAGAAAAATGTTTTAAATGGATAATTTTTGTGAGGACAAAAAAGCAAAGGTTTTTTTTTCCCCCCCCAATTTTGTGAGGTAGGTGGGCTGTCCACCATCCACAAAAATGTTTAAACCAAGTTTGGTTACCAAGTGCATTCACACTTGATGTTAAGTCAATGTTAAAAATGAAAATCTAGGTGGCATCCTAGGTGGCACTCAATGTTAAATGGGCGATAGTTTAATGTTAAGTGAATGTTAAGTTAACATAAAAATGTTCATGGTAAGTTGGTGTAAGTCCTAAATGACTAAGCATGGTGTTAGGTGACTCAACACTAGACTCCGTAACACCAAGTGTGAATGCACACCTTAAGTAGGAAATGTTAAGAAACCTCTTGTCTTCTGGAGATAAGCTAGGAACTAATGTCTAAATATGGCAATTTGGGAAGAATTTGTGATAGTATTGTAAATTTGTGCAAGTTTTTTCCAAAAAAAAAAAGTTTCTTTGGCGCTTCACCCATTTTTTTGGGTCACCAAGTGGCAAAATTTCGACCCCCCCCCCCCCAAAACACTTTCAAACAAGGGTATAAGAGGTAAGGCTAAGCGGATGGGAAATTTTTTCATCATATGTAACTATGCATTAATACTTTGCTTATTTTTATATTCCCCGGATGTATTTTTGTGGGGGTGGGAGGAGGGGTTAAGGGGGGGGAGGGGGGGAAGAGGTTTTTTTGGTGTTGGTGTTAGCCGGTTCTTGAAATTTTAGAGGAACCGTCGGGTCGGGGTTTATTCCTTTATTCCACCTTAACATGCTGCAATGGGACCCAGCTACGCTTTGAAATGGTCCAGGGGAAGGTGCAATTAAATACTCAAAAGCCCTTTCTCTCTCGAAAACCTCGAATTCTTTGTTAAGTTAGGGGTTCCCTAGACCAAACTGCACCTTTTAAGTTTAGCCTAATAGTAATTGCAATCATTATGAATTAAGAAAACAAAAAAAATAGATCTTCATGTAGTGATTGGCTAGAACATTAGAACTTACAACCCATGTGATGATTTTATTTATTTATTTTTGGGGGGGGGGGGGGGGGTTGTTTGAAACTTCACATGGTGGTGAGGAAAAAAATGTAGTGCTAGGGGTAGTACTAAGGATCATTTTGGGAAAAAAAGCCAAACGTGGCCATATTTTGAGGACAATTTTTTTTTTTTTTTCTGAATTCGCCAATTAGAAAATGCTTTCCTGAGGAGGTTGCCAAAACAAAGCAAGTTTGTAAAACATTTCTACTTTCCCTTCATTACCTTTAGCCAAATTTGGCTCATTCCTTTTGTGGATGATTGCCAGTTCACCTACCTTACAAAATTTGAAAAGAAAAAACCCAGTTTAAACATTAGAACTTGGTGGCCGGCCTTGGGAGCAGGGTTTTTTTTTTTTTTTTTTTTTGTTTTCAAATTCCTCAAGTAAGTCTGCTGGCGAGGATCTCCAGCATTAAATGGCGACTGTCCTCGGTGGGCTGTTGCATTTTTACAAAAAGTGTTACTACAAGTGGCTACCTAGGAAGTCACGATGTCTATATGTGGCTAATTTAATTACTTTTAATTCAAAAATGGCGAAGAAATCCCTAGAAACCCCCGAAATTTTCTTGTTTATTTTTCATTTTCTGAAAATAAAAACTCGCCGAGTTGCGAAAATTCGCCAACCAAAAAAATAAAAAACACTGTTGAGAACGCATTGGGAACGGGAAGCGAATATAGGCGGAAATCCAGCGCCCCCGGTGACGAGGGAATCGCCAAAAGTAACTGTGGTTAACGCGATTCAAGTTAAAGTCGGAGTTAAAAACCTGGAGTTAGCTATGGCGATGGCAGCAGCAAGCTCTGACGAAGAAGAAGAAGAAGAAGAAGAGGAAGCTTTGCTTGCCTGCCTCGCTGCCCCCTGCGAGCTCCACTGTAGCAGTAGTCACTGCGGTCAGCGGAATTTCCCAAGCGCATTTCGCTTCTCCAAGCTTCAGATCGGTGTCTTGAAGGAAGCAAGAAGAAATCCCTTTTTTTTCGCTGATGTGCCTTCTTCCGTGCAGAGGATACGGGATTCGCAACTGGTTGCTATCAAAGGCTCGCAAAACTCGGTCGCTCGGTAGCTCGGTCGCTTCCCGTCCAGTGCCTGATATGGAGGGCTGATTAGCGACAGACCTGACGCCCAAGGTTGTTGCGCTTGTTCCTTCACCGCTCAATCTCTTTCTTTTCTTCCTCGCGGGCAGTTTTCGTTTTCTCTTTCTCTTTCTCTTTTCCAGTACGTTTTGTGTGTTGCACAGTTGGCTGGAGGGCGATTTCATGGACTTTGTTGTCCATTCACAACACTTCCACAGCCACTTTCCTTTTGCACCTGCCAGCAGCCGTGTTGGTTGAGCTGCACTACTACTACTACTGCTAGGCCTGTGTCTTCGTGAAACCCTGATCAGGTCTGAGACATGCAAATCAGCTAGAAATGTACAATTTTTCAGGAGAGTGTTGCCTTTTCTATGCTAGAAGGCACCGAGCTTCTTGGTGCATCTTTCGGCCTCTGAGAGCAGTGGAAGCCTGCGTCTGTCTGTCTTCCGAGAGCTCCTTTCCGCGCTCAGTCTAAGCGGACGTCGTTTTCCTCTGCGCATGTGCGCAATCTCTCTCTAAACTCTCTCTCTCTCCTTCGTCAGTTTCAGTCAGCGAGTGGAAATTTCGAGCTCTCGCAGGTGCGCGATTTTGATTCTGCATCGAGTTCTGTGTGCCATAAACCCCCGGAGTTTGATGCGTTGTCCTCGTCAAATTGCAAGCAAGCAATCTAATTCCTCTTGCTTCCTTCCTGTGAGGAAAGACACAACAGGATGCGAAGAAATCAACGTTGTAGAAAGCAGCGAACACGAAGAATTCCATTCACTGCGGCGAAGAAAGTAGGTCTACGGAAATGCTCGTGGATCTCAGAAGGATGTTGTTATAGATAAAAGGACTTCGATCTTGTTTTCCTTAGGGAAGAAGAAAACAAAACACACAGGGAGAAGAGTAGTCTGTGAGTGGAGGAGCTGTTGCTGCTGCTTCGATCTTGTTTTCCTTAGGGAAGAAGAAAACAAAACACACAGGGAGAAGAGAAGTCTGTGAGTGGAGGAGCTGTTGCTGCTGCTGCTGCTGCTGCTGCTGCTGCGAGAGAGAGAGAGAGAGAGAGAGAGAGAGAGAGAGAGAGAGAGAGAGAGATGGAGCGTTAGCTGACATTCGCGGGGCGGTAATAGATCTCAAGCAAGACTGGAGGAGTCATGATGGAGAGGTCGTCACAACAGGGAGGAGGAGAGACTCGGAAAGGATTCCCATTGGTGGCGTCAGACTACAAGCTTTTCGAGGAAATAGGGCAGGGCGCCAGTGCAATTGTGTACAGGGGATTATGTGTTCCTTTGAACGAGGTTGTGGCAGTCAAAACCTTGAATCTCGAGAAGTGCAACAGCAATCTGGTAATGTTTTTCCTTTCTCTCAACACACCTGAGAAACATTGGTGTTTTGTATTAAGAAAACTTCATGCTTGTGCTGTTCTGTTCCTTCCTCCCCCAATGTTTCTGATCTGCCTCCAACCATTGGATACTATCATCCAGTTAAGAAAGGCTCAAGAGCTCGACACATCTGTCTGCAATTCAGAAACAGATATCCAAAGTCTGGATCTGTTTAGGGTCATTGCATGAATGCTGCAGGTTTGATTTCAGGCATGAAGCTTGAGATATGTGTAATTAATGCAAGGAGAAGAGTAGAAGATCTTGGATACAAGAATGTCCTCAGGCCAGGTTGTGCTTCTTTGTGAATTGTAGTGACAGTACTTTTATTATTGGATCCAAAGTCTGATCTGTTTCAGGGTCATTGCATGAATGCTGCAGATTTTGATTTCAGATATGAAGCTTGAGATAACCTGCTTGAGATACCTGTAGTTAATGCAAGGAGCAGAGTAGAAGAAGTTGGATACAAGCATTTTGACATTTGAACAAGATTTGTATGTTTCAACAGGACAAAAGTCACTGACCAACCATAATTTATGATCCTGTAAAAAGTGCAAGAGTTTCTTATCGAGAGTGCTCAATTGTCTGTTGTCTTTAGGATGACATTCGTAGAGAAGCAATGACGATGAGCCTGATCAGCCATGCGAATGTGGTTAAGGCACACTGCTCTTTCGTGGTGGACCAAAATTTGTGGGTAGTGATGCCGTATCTGGCAGGTGGATCATGTCTGCACATCATGAAAGCTGCTTTTCCTGATGGTTTCGACGAGCCTGTCATTGCAACTGTCTTGAAGGAAACATTGAAGGCAATTGAATACCTTCATCGTCAAGGCCATATTCATCGAGATGTAAAGGTATCCTGGCTTCTGAATCTTGATTTGGTTTTCAAATCTAGCCTTAGACAGGTTGACCTTGTTTAAATTATGTGGCACAGGGGTCATGTTTCATTGTGTTCATCTGGGCAAGTGGGTGGTTGCAAAGTGTGTGAGAGTATTGGTTCTCCTAGATCACCAAGTTGAATATGCTTTGTGATGATAACTGTCCGAAGTTGGTTTTGGAAAGTCCAGGAGGCTTACTATTGTTCACCAGTGACTTTGTGCTGAAGACAATCTATGATTTCAGCAGATATACCAATGTATGATTGGCTGCTCTAGCAATATTCATAAATACGATTTTCTGTGCAGGCTGGGAACATCCTAATTGATGGTAATGGAGCAGTGAAGCTTGGAGATTTTGGGGTTTCAGCATGCATGTTTGATACTGGGGATAGGCAGCGTTCAAGGAACACTTTTGTTGGAACCCCTTGCTGGTGCAATTTCTATACTTTGTGGGATCATTGCATGTAGTGAATATTTGACTTCCAGATGTCAGTTCAAAAGCTGCTGTACAGTTTTCACAAGGTTTGGAATGACCCTAGGTTGAGTGACTGTCTGGATATAGGTTACTTATTTGATTATGGAGAATTGACCTTGGTTTGATGATGAGTAAGAATGAGTATGCTACATGGTGCACATTAATTCATCAAGGAATTATTGTTTGAAAACTTGTAAGTTGATTTCCTTATCTGTGTCCCAATCAACTGGTTGTCATACTTCTTTGTTAGAATAAAATGTGGAGCCAAATTACAACCATTTGTGTTTTGGAATTCTTTCCAGGATGGCGCCAGAGGTTATGGAGCAGCTCCATGGGTATGATTTCAAGTAAGTTTGGATGATCCTTCTTTGGTCCTTGTCTCTCTTCTCTCATGATGGATTTCACCTCTTCTAGTATGTTGTGAACCCTTATGTCCTTGAGGTCTCATGTTGAAAAGGCTACAGATGCTGCATTTTGACATTTGCAATCAAACATGTTAAATGCAGTACAAGAATCTTTACATCAGGGGCTCAAGCAAACAGGGCAGGTGTGAGTATTAATTTGTGTTATTTTTGGTCCTGGAGGAAGAAGCTCCATTGCCTTTCCACTAATTATAAGCATGCAAAAAGCTCACAAATATTGCTAAGCATTCTAGTGATACTTCTGTTTCACCCTTCTCTTGCTGTGGTCAAGCTGTATTATATGGACAAAGACGTCCACTGAGTAGA
The DNA here is from genome assembly GCA_963921925.1 of Sphagnum tenellum. Lineage (NCBI taxonomy): Eukaryota > Viridiplantae > Streptophyta > Sphagnopsida > Sphagnales > Sphagnaceae > Sphagnum > Sphagnum tenellum. The sequence goes on from OY998155.1 coordinate 3,165,541, forward strand.
GTCGATTGAGAGTCTCTCATGTTTACAATGGTCATACTATGTTTTGCAGAGCTGATATATGGTCATTTGGCATCACGGCATTGGAGCTTGCTCATGGGCATGCACCCTTCTCAAAGTTCCCTCCGATGAAGGTACATTGTACACAATGCCTTTGTCCTCTCCAAATTTTTTGCTATCCTAACATGTCAAATATGCTGGTTTAGATAAGCTGGCTTTAAGCTGATATTGCGACAAAATTTGATCTCAAACTGTGTCAAACAAATTAGTTGTAGATTTTCAATGAGTGGCTATAGCAAATGGATGAATCTCTCACAAAATGGTGGCAGAGAAAAAATTATAGAGTGGTAGTGGTTGCAGGGACTCATGCAAATGTGGAGTCTTTTTGATATAACCTCAAATGTTTGCTGGTGTTTATCATCATTGACTTTTCTTGACACTTCCTCAACAGGTGTTGCTAATGACAATGCAAAATGCACCTCCCGGCCTGGACTATGATCGAGATAAAAGGTTTTCTAAGGTCAGTCATCTATAAAGTGGTTTCTTGCTAACCCATTGCACACCAACCAGCTCTCTACATGTAGTTTGGGTGCTGTCTATTTGCATACTGCTGTCCAGAGATTGTCTGTATATGAGGCCACATTGAGGTTTTAAGTTTTTTTCAGTCTGCTTATGTTTTCACTTAGTGGGCTATAAGATAATAGAGGAACATATACTAGAGAGAGCCACAATCCTTGGAGCTTAAATTTTTCCACCACTTTTAGGTGATGCCTTATAATGCAAGCTTGGTGTGGGCATGACTTGTTTGCATGCACTGCATTTGATTGATGGGAATCCTTACCGTTGTGTTTATTCACAGAAGACATGCAACAATTACGGGTGTTGTAAGGCAAACACAGTTTTTAAGTTCTTGCACCATGCATCTGAGCAGGCCAGCCCTAATTTATGGTTTGCTTCTTGCCCTGTGCAGTCTTTCAAGGAGATGATTGCCATGTGCTTAGTGAAGGATCCAGCTAAGCGTCCAACTGCTGAGAAGCTGTCCAGACATTCATTTTTCAAGCAGGCTCGTTCAGCAGACTACATTGCTCGTCATGTACTGGAGGGCCTGCCTCCTCTAGGGGAAAGAGTAAAGAATCTAAAGGTAAGCAGGTGCAGTCTGATGATCTGGATTGGTCTCAAGAATTATAGGATGTGGAATGCTTTAGAGATCCATGTGGTAGTTTTAAGAATGTTCTGCAGAAGCTATTTGTGAGATCAAAATGACATGTTCTACATAATCTATTTGTGAGATTGAGGTGACATGTTCTACATAATCTATTTGTGAGATCAAGGTGACATGTTCTACATGATCTATTTGTGAGATCAAGGTGCTGAAGAAATGAGCATGACTCAAAGGCAAGGGTGAAGTCAAGGGTTTTTGAAGCTTCCTCTCATATTCTGTTTCATAGATAAGTTCTTACCTGTCCATATCAATATGTGACAGATTAAGGATGCTAAGCTGCTTGCTCAAAAGGAAATGCCATACATGGAGCAAGAAGAGAGGTCACAGGTGCAGTGTGCTTTTCATCTCCTAGGCAATGTTCCGTGGAAATTGTTCAAATTAACTTACATGAAGCATTTACTACATTCTCTCCTTGTGCACAATCATTGTTGCAAGGCATATCCACTGAAGCTGTGTCTGTATGCAATCTTATCTGTACATATGTCACACATTTTGCTGGATGTTTTCAAAGTTCTGTGCAGACTGATGCTCTTGTGGTCAAGTTTGGATGTGAACTCTCAATCCATGTGCTAACATGTATGTTCCATTATCACAGAGTGAGTATAAGAGAGGAGTGAGCAGCTGGAACTTCAATGTGGAAGATCTGAAGATGCAAGCAGCTATGGTTAGTTTCTTTTTGACTGATTCCAAACTCCTAACATATTGAATTGGTTACAACATTGTATATTGGAAGGAGTTCATTTGATACATGCAGGTATATCCAGTCGACATACCTTCCTCTTACTGACTTCATGTCTAAACTGCCAAGCTCCTGCCAGATTCAAGATGATGACAATAGTCCAACCGCCAGAAAAGCCAAGGAAGTTGAGGAAGTTCTGAAGCAGGTTGAGGAAGGTCCAAAATCAGCCTCCAGAGGGACAGAAGGGTCTGCAAGCTCTTCTCCTAAGTTCTTACCAAAAGCTGCTGAACCATCCCTGAGCCGAGAATCATCATCTGAAAGGTTTCAGGTCCCTGTTACCATTCACTCCATCACAGCTGAGACTGCAAATGATGTAAGTATTTCAAGCCCTTCCAAGCACTTTTGGGTTGTACATTGCAGGCTACTCTTTTACCACTAGCATGTCTGCATTTGTGAATAGGCTGACCATACCAGATGGGGTAGCTTATGCTGGGCATTGTGGGATTGAAATCCCTGAAGTGTACCAGGAGAAGCCAAGCCAAGAGCTATACATTAATTTGATGAAGAGCCAGAGCTTAGGTCCCTGACAAGGCAGGATGGATGGCTAGAGATACAATGATACATGAGTTGAAAAGAACCTAAAAAGTAGTCAAAGTTGATGAAATTCTGGGTGCAGGTTGTATGGTATGTCACCTTTTCTTTTCAGCATCAACTGCTGTGGAGAGATTTTCTGTCAGGACAGGGAGTTTGCCAGGAAGTCTGTTACTAAGACTCAGCAGTGAATTTGTTAGTCTTGTTTGATGAAACAGGCAGGGGAGAGGGTGACAAGGATTCGATCAGGACCTTCATCAAATCCTGTGCAACCCAAATCGGGTAACAGTTCAAAGTATGTTTTGCCTTCCTTGATACTGGTAGTAGCTCAATGAATACCTCTGTGGAGTGGATGCTAGGAGGAATTGGGTTTGATGCTGAGTAATCTGACTCTGATGAAGAAGCTTGAGCATTATCTGCTTTTGAGTGCCAAGTCATCCTGTCATCCACAGTCTCCAAGTCAGATCTGCTTTATTGTTGCTCCACTATCCAAAATGTAACTCAAGTCTGATGCCTGAAACTGTACAGTGCAAAAGGGGACCAAAGTTATGAGATTTGCAAATTGGTGAGACCAATTGATCTGCTCTTCTGTGAGATGAAGAGAAATCTAAATTTGTATCACATAGTAAGGAGTCTTTGTAGTGTCAGTTCTTATATCTGTTTTGGAGTAGTAGTGTGTAATGGCTCCAGAATTTTCAGCATGTCTTAGAGAACTTTGCTATTGTGCACATCCGCATGTTGTGTGGAATGAAGGATAATAAAATAGGTCTTGGATTGCTGTAGACTAGGTAGGACCAGGAAACATAAGGGCAGTTAGTTCCAAAAGGCTGTGTGCAGTAACCCTGAGAGTTTTGTAGATTTTGGAGGTAACAAGTGTTGTGTTCTGACCCATAGGTCTGGAACGGAATATTGGAGAAAAGAGCCCACGCATATGTGAGTATACTGTTGATGAGATTGTTCTGATCTGGTCAAGAAGTTGTGTTGATTGTAAACAGGTCTGAACTGCTTGATGAGTGCTACGTAGATGGATGCCATTTTTACTATTGTATGGTTGTTAGCACTGAACATGTCCTCTAACATGTTTCTGATCTCATCTGAAATGGAAGTCAAGGTGTGGTTATGATGTGGCCTGTGGAATTTGGAGAACTTCAATATGGAGAGCCTGCCTGTAGCCACATAACATACAGGATCCTGAATTTTGTTTATTCTCCTAAAATGTGTCTTGAGGCTTATCTGCCTGAAACAGTTTGTTAGATGTTCTCTCACAAAAATTTTATAATTCAAGGAAGTTCTGTGTTTCAATCCTATCATAGACAAGCTGTTGGTTGCCTGTTTATGAGTATTGGTGCAGTGTCATGAGCTATAATTATTTTCCCTTTTGCTGTAGCATGTATAATGATGAGGGATTAGAGTTACATGTGTTCAGATGCTAGTGTGGGCAAGAGGGTATGGGAAGCAAAGACTTTTTTTGGTTTGTCATTTGTGACATCTGGATCAAAGATAAGTGGGGTCTGAAGTTTTATTGAAGCTAGATTTTTGTTGATCTTCATTTACAGTATCCTTTGCCTGATAGTAAAAAAAGTAGCTTAGGTTAGAATTGAAGGTCCAATGGCATACCCATTCCTGGTTGCTGTGGAGAGCTGCTTTCCCTCCTTAGATAGCTGCAGTGGGGTGAAAGAATGGATGTCAGAAACCTTCAAAAGGCACTAACTTCTCTAATGGTGTTGCAGAGGTCGATTTGATGTGTTTGAGGACGACCCAGGTCTTGGAAGTCCCAAGGCGCATGGGTCACCAAGGGAGCATCGAAAATCAGAGGACAAAATGCAACCAAGACAAGAAAAAGAGGAGGGAGAACATCGGAAAGATGATGAGAGGGAACGCTATGACGACGGTTCCCGGGATTTCATTCGTCGCATAAGTAGCTTCTCTCATGTGTCAGATCGTGGGGTTCAATCATACCGTGGGCGAGAAGAAGTTAGGGATCGGGACAGGTAAAGCCTTCGTTCATATTATGTTGTGCCAGTATCTCTCTTTCTTATCTGCACTTATACTGTCTACATTACGAGTGAAGTGAAAGCGCATAACTTGCAGAATCCATAGAGCTAGCTCAATTGGAAAAAGTTCTAATGATATGGATTACATGATCTATTGTTATATAAGTATCATATACAGTAGTAAAGAGTTTCAAATTCTAGGTAGAGACCGAGAAAGTCCACAGTGGTGAAGAGATACAAACACAATACTGGTTTGTCCAGCATTGTATTGCTAAACCTTCAATATTCCATCTTTTTTGATGGCTGCTTTTATGCATTTGTCAGATTTTCCTCTGCTGCACTAGTTTTCTCACATCGTTACCTTCCTTTTATGTGCTTATTGGCAGAGAAAGGGACCACCGGCACAGTGGACGAACTAGCGAAGAGTACTCGCGAACTCCACAGCGGGAGCGTTCTTTCAATGGACCTTTTGCTTCTGTTGGTGATCGTTCTGTGATGGACCATCGACCTGCCAATGGGCATCAAGGGGGTTCGAGATCTACTTTGGGTTTGCTCCTTCTCTTGCATCATCTGAGTGTACACATCTGATTATTTTGTATGGTGTTGCTGTTGCCTTGGAACTTTGTTGTCTTCCTTTGTCATTGTTTTCTCTTTTCTGTCTCAACAGATTCTGCCTCACTTTCCTCCTGCTGCCAATGCTCTTAAATCTTAGTCAGTCCCTTCCTTTGAATACTGTGACAGGTACTAAAGACATCACAGAAGAGAAGACAAAGGTATCTTCTCAGAAGGGGCCAGTGCTTCACAAAGGTCGCTTTTCTGTAACTTCAGATGATGTTGACTTGAAGGTGAGCATTTCTCTTGACAACACGTGTTGTTATGGTGATGCAACTCATTGTACATGGTGTGTAGAGTGTGTTGTGAGAGAATTGGCTTAGTGACATTGGCTTCTTCACTGTTAGGGGGACTGCTTCCTTCTCAGATCTCCACACAGTAACAGCTGTAACTGGGAACTTATTTTGGGAATTGTTGTCTAACACTTGGATTTGTCCTAGGTCTCTCCAATTTGGATGATGCCTTGTGAGGCCCAGGGCATCATAACATTTAGGCAGATCACTGGGAATATATAACCGATAAGCTTTCAGGGTTGCTGTGATCCTAACCATTGGGCTATTGGTTTGATGCGAAGCAGGTCATTATGGCTTGTTTTTGAAGAAAGATGGGTGCTTAAAACATTTAGCATGAACCACAAGCCCTGGATTCTCAATCCTGAACCCAAGCCCTATACTTTTGGCACTGTTTCTCAATGATTCCTGTATCCCTGAGGTGTGGGTACCAAATTTATATGCCTTGTTACAGCGAGGTCAACTCAAATGTATAGGCTTTTTCTGCCCTTTGTACTGAGGGACTGTTGACATGCAATTGGGCTTCTCTAGGGCTTAACCCATGTCCATATCATGAACACTTATGTAGAGTGCATTGACAAGCTTCTCTTCTGTAATTGGAGTTTACCAAAGAAAGGTGTCTGTTTGGAGTTTCTGCCTGTGGAATCTTCAAAGGTTTATCATTCCTAAGTGGGGAGCCCACTTTGTAAGCTGACTTTTTCCTCTTAAAGTTCATTTCAATGTCCTCCTGCTCTCTGATTTCTTTCATTCTTTATTGTTTGTTGGGTTTTTTCTTTTCTGGCCTTTTTCTCTTTCAATGCTAGTCTTTTTTCTTGAGGACTTTTGTTATTATTTTTCTTGAGCTAGCCAGCACCATGGCTGAGTTTGCCTGCTACTGCTGTTCTTGTGACAGACACTCAGTACCTGGCTTAATGTTTGACATTTACCTGCACCCATTGTTGGAAACAGATGAAGTGAGTGGGGATGTTATGATAGCTTGTCAATACTATACGTTTTGCTGTTGAAGGTCCCTCAACATGCATATGACCCATGTTGTTGTTCAAACCACTCATTAATTCTTCTGTTTTGCGGTCAGGTTTCTCTTTTCTCTAGGGTTGGGTTTCCATTAATGGTTTCTGTTTTTTTTGGCGAGAACTGAAATATCCGGTTCCTTATTACAGGGTCATCTTCAGTTTCTTTTCAGGTTGATGTAAATTGTAGGTATTGAGAAATTCTCAATACTTATGAAGATATTCTCCTGTGCTTGGAACTCTGCCTATCTAGGACCCACTACAATTTAGTTTAAGGACCCCAATCAACCTGGTTGATTTTTTCACTGTGAAAAACTGATGCCAAGGTGAGTAAAAGTTTGGTTCTTGTGTTTAGCAGTTGTGGATAAGGAAGGGAAGGAGTAAAATTGGAGTGAGGAAGAGATTCCAGTTCTGCTTTCCTGTACCTATCTTCAAGTTAAGTTCTTGCTTTCTAACTTCAATAGAGGTGATTTAGAGAATAAGTTAGCCTTGGAGAAACAAGGCTGTAATCTGACTTAGTTATTCTACTGCACAGGAGTCAAGACCAAAGTAAAAAGGACTGCAATGTGTAACAACATAAGACATAACCTTGAACATGAAGTGAGTGTGTCTGAACTCCAAGCGGAAATTTCCCAGTGCTTTTGGTTTGTTCTGGAGCTGCTTATGTGACTGTTTATCTGAGTTTATTGTGCCTCCTTAAAGCTCAAGAAGGAATGAACTCCAAGCAAAGATGCTGGGATGAACTAAGTACTTGTCCAACAGCAGCTATTTTCAAGTTGCCAAGCTCTATCCCTTGAAAGGGACCTCCTGTCAAACTGGCCTAATCTTGGGATGTAGTGGTTAGTTTTTCTTTTTTCTTAACAACAATGTTAGTTGCCTCAATTGAGTTCCTCCTTTGTGATGACTAACTGGGAATTTGTGTCCAAGGTGAGATGTATTGAGCACCATGACACATGCCTCTTGTTCTGTGCATGAGATCTATGGCCACAATGCTATAAAATGCAAGTAACTGTCTGATTTTTGCACTGGTTGCATTAGAGTCTGCTCTTGCCTGCATTGCCTTCATGCTCCAGGCTTGACTACTTATGTGTTGAAGCTCTGTCTACACTCAGATCAGTCTCTGCAGACCAATATTTGTGTCTCTCTTGCTTCTTCTGGGATATTTTGATCAGCATGATTCTCTTTCTAGGGTCATAGATGATGCACTGTGTACTTTGGTATCCCCTATGTACCCATGGGAAATAGCTCCTCCTTTACTTTTGCTTATGCTAAATTGGATTTATTGCCCAAATTGGACAATGCCCGTGGTCCATTCCTAGTGTGATGATTTTCTGTTCATTTCTAGCTTGATGAAATGTATGGCATGTTTTTAGCTGTAAGAAACATGAGCATGGATGGTCTTGATGTGGCCTTCTTCTGAGCAGGATGGTGATGTCTGTAATCAGTGGAACTTGGATGGAAAATTTCTTGCCAGGGCATGGTTAAGAGGAACCTACTGTTGTTGATCTTGGTGACAGTCAAATTCTTTTTAAGCTTTCCATCATTGTACAGAATTCTGATACGGACATTCTTGTTGTAATGTGGTGTTTTATGGGCGAGGCACAATACCCTCTTTGACCTTGCAATAGATGATAGATGAAAGTCTTGTTGGTTCCTTGTGCAAACTCAGCTTGCACAAGCTTGGGTTAAGAAATAACATGTTTCTAGGTCCTTTACTCAGGTCCTAGAAAGATCCTGGAAGGATTCTGCATATCTGCTGCTCGAATCAAATCTGTAATTTCTTATTTGGCAATAATTTCCAGTTGGGAGAGGAACTTTTTAGGAGAGCCTAATTTATGTTTCTTTCTTGTGCACGATGGTACGCACTGTGCAGAGTGTATCAATTCACAAGTCGGCCAGTGTGGGTGACTTGTCTTCTGTGCGAAGGCACCCTGTATGTCTTCTGGGCTGACCCTTCAAGGAACCATTTTTGTGCTTTTTACATGATAAATAGTTTCTGGGTGAAATTTTTTTCTTTATAAATTCTTCTGGTCCTAATGCTGTTGCACAACCTGGGGATTTCAAGCTTTCAGCTTCAATGTCCTTTTCTTCTTAGTATTTGGTCTTTTCAATTACCTTTTCTGGCTGGACATTGTATGTCACAAACTTCACTTGGTTCATACAGGTCTTTCTGTTTCTCTTCCATTTGCCAACAATGCTCTTTCCATAAAATCTCCTCTGAGATCTATATTTTCTTTGTGAGCCTTCCATATTGGTTTGTGAAAGTACTGATCTTTGGTACAGTGTCCTCTCATGTAATCATGAAATGTGGCTCTTTTCAACTTGTCTCTTGGTGCCATTTGTGGTTTTTGAAGAAAATAATAACCTATATTTCTTTTGATGTTTTGATAAAATTGCAGCAAGCACCACCAGCTCCAGGGTCGTTGTTGACACATAATTTCAACTTAACAACACCCATAGCAGCACTTGTCCCTCAGTTGCAACACATCTACCACTGTGGTCAGAAGCAGCAGGTGCATGAGCCTTTTACACACCTATTGTCCCATTCTTGAAAGCCATAAGTTCCAAGTTGAAGAGTGGAACCATTAAGGTGTGTGTCTTGACTTGGAAAGGTGTGATTTTGATTTGCAGGAAGCTCTGACTCATCTTCTAAACAGTCTTAGTCCAAGCGACACTACTAGTTGTAAGCAGCTCAATATGCTTTCTCTTTGACATATCACATGGAGACTTGTTTAGCAATCAAAATAGTTCAATTTGAGGACTTTAGTGGGCCTAACTCTCTGATAATAATGAACTGTGCATGCAGTTCACTCATTTCATTCGAACTCAAGATACTCAAGGAATTCAAGTCTTGGTTCTTCTGGTGATTTTTTAGTACGTACACTATCTGATACTGATCACAGTTCACATCCTCAAAAGTACTTGAAGTCCTTCTCTTGCAGCATGGTTTAGAATTCGCAGGTCAGGTCTCATGATTGAACATATTTTTATCTGGTTGACTTCACAGACGGATGTTTCAGACAGGGAGAGAGATCTCCTTCATCAAGTCTCTGAACTGCAAGCTAGGTGAGATCCAATTCTGGGAAACTTGCAGTTCATGAATCTAATATCATGGTTGCAGTTGAATGTCCATGGATTAGTGAGAGTTTGTTACCTTCAATTTTTAGTTGTCAATGATGTGATTCTCCTGACTCTGGAAAGGAGTTTGGCACTAGGGTTTATGGGATTTTGGTCTATTTCCAGAACTGCTTACAAAAAATTGATATGACTATTCTTAGAACTGATGTATTGGCCTGTGTGACATGAATATTTTGTATGGCAGGGTGACAACCCTAATGGATGAGCTGCAAAATGCCAAATTGAAAAGTGTTGGGGTACAGTTTTCAAAATTCTTAACTTTAATTGTCCTATTCTGAGATTGATTTTTTTTCCACACTGGAAGTATGGAAATACTATATCTACTGCTGCAAAAGTTTGATATGATGTAGACATTTCACTGCAAGTCTCTGTGCCACCTACAACCTTGATTAGCACATCATTGAAACTAGAAGAAGTCAAGCAAAAGCCAGCAATGGAACACTGCAGAACCCAAGTTGGGTGAAACTTTCATGCAGTATGATCACAATTAGCACCTGAAATTCATGTAGTTGGATGGTGGTGACAGTTAGCCACATATCCACAAACTGCAAGAGAGTTTGAGTTGGTCTTGTTGGGGTCCTTCCAAGATGACTCTAGAATGCTTTCTCTGGTCAATTAACCATCAGCTATTGAATCTTCAGCTAGATCAGTTCCTATCTGCACTCAACAGATCTCAAAAAGTTGGAAATTTCCAAAAACTTAATCCAAATGTGTGACTTAGTCATTTCAGGTTGTTGAAACTCATTGAAACTGTCTTTTTTCCTTGTTGACTTGATTTCTGGTTTTTCCTTGTTTACCCTTATAGCTTGAACGGCAGCTGAATGCTATTTACAACAGAGAGGAAGAAGAGAGGATACGAATGGAGGTGGTGGCCAAGGAAGAGAGATAATGCCTTTCTCCTCCAGAGTCTCAAAAGAGGTATTGTCAATCCCCCTTCTATTAGCTGACACAGAAGAGAAGGAAAAGTTGAGAATAAACTGAAGCACATGGAGACTGCACTTGGAAGGTGACAAACTGTTGGGATGCAGCAAGAAGAGATCATTGATGAACTGCCTATGTTTTTCGGTGGTGAGCAGGCAGGCTACAGGATGGTGATGTAACTCCAGTGCTGTGAGTTACCTTGATAGAACTAATCCTTTGAGCTTTCCAGTTTTTCCCTGGGAAACTCTTTAAACAAGTATCAACCTGTGGGTATTTGTACTGTTACCTTGTATAGTAGCCTTGAAGAATTGGGAGATGACGGTGCAGAGACTAGGTCCTTCATGGTCTCCCACTGGTAGCAACACTTGATAATCAACCATGTCCTTTGTGTTCAGAGTCTAAAGAGAATATATGAAAGAATACACAATGGTATTAATCTTCATTCTTGTTGTCACAGCCTCTGCAACCAGGTTGTATGGAGCTCTAGGGATGTGTGAGAGAGAGAGAAATGAGTGTATACTCATAGATTGGGGATGTTATTGCCTTATGGCCTTAAACTTAGAGAGGGAGTTGAAAAATGAGAGATTGGTCTACAACTTGTGGATTGGGAGAGTATCCTGCAGATGTAGAATCCTTGTAGAAAAGCACCCTGCAGACGTGTACTAAGTCATCACCTGCATTTGGCTCTAATACATGATTCCGGCTGCAGAATTCCCTCTGTTATAACAGCTCCCTCTCAAAAGGTTGAGGTATCCAAATGCACTTGAAAGTGGCTCTGGAGGTGATATGACTTCAAGTTTAACCCAGAAGAGAGGTATTTATGTTTGCAGCTTCATTACAACGATCAGGATCTGGTGAGGCAGACTTTTACAAGTTCTTTGATCTGTGATGTGAGTTCTTTGAGGAGGCTTTCAGTTCCTATCTATTTCTTTGTAGCAAGTAGAATTGAAACTTTACTACCCTTTGTATTTTGCTAGAATTCAAAATAGTGAGGGTGGTGAGTGGATCACTATGCATCTTAATGATTTCATTGCTTGGTTGTATGCTGCATTGATTTGCACTAGGTGGTAGTCTTGCTAGCCTTGTACAAGTAGAAAAGGTTCTCAATAGTGTGACAAGAGAAGTGTCTAGAGCTTCAATGCTTAGTTGTTGTTTCAGCTTTGTCCATGAGATGTGTTGGTGGTGTTGCCAGTCGAAGCTCCAAGTTGAAGAAGTGGTGTTTCCCAAGTCAAAAAATATGAACACATTAGGGGTAGTTTAGTTGCATTATTTGGATTTAGAAATGATGTTCCCTCTACATTTTGACTTCATGAAGGAATGATACCACCAACCCAACAAGGTGGTGCTTGTTGAGGTCTACATTTAGGCACACTGTTGGACTAAATCAAACTAATGTCAAAGGCCCTCATTTATAAGATGCCAAGAATGCACAATTCTACAGTAGTCTTGGCCTTGAGACCTTATAAAGGTGTGGTCATTGTAAGAATATGTGGTTGCCCATTTCTATGTTGTTCTTGTGGACATGAAAGCTAACATGGTCAAAGAATTCTCAACACAGGCAATTTATGTCCCCAAAAGAAAAAGCTTACATGGAAATTCAAGAAGGTAATTTAAAACAATGTCATGAAATACATTAAAAAAAAATGTTAAAACATAATTTCATTTGTAATATGAAATGCTTATGAACTTGAAACAAAAAGAACTATGTTAAAGCATAAGACTATGGAGTGGTTTAAAGATAAAGATGGTTGTTTTCATATAAATTTGTTTTAGCATTTATTTCAAAGAAGTTTGTATTAGAAACTTCATTTGTGGCTCATTGCTTAGGGAAAAAATTAGGCATTTGTCTAAATGCATATTATGGATAAAAAGTGAATGACAATGAATTTGAGTCGTCAACAGTAGATAAAATGAAATTATATATATATAAATCTTAGGACGTATTTTATGGTCTATGTTGGGGTAGATTTTCTAATGTCATCTGTGATAGTTGTAAGTGTTTGATGAAACCTTGTTATGAGTACATGAAACTCATTCAGATTGCTATGATATCATATGGGGGTTTATTGATGATGAAACATGTTTCAAGTTAATTTCATTTAAATAAAGCAAGTTGCACTAGTACTTGACAACAACCCCATTGGACTTGGACTTCTGTTTGCAGATATTTTCAAAGGTCCTACTACCTTCGAGAACTTTCCTTATTCTACTTTCATTGTGTCTTGGAATGATAAGAAAATAAGTTATGCCAGTTAGTGTTGCTGGCATTATATGGGCTATGACTCATTGATTTCAGCATTTATATAGCTGCTAGCCTGGTAGGAGCAAAAACCAATCATGTCTTCATTTAATTACTATAATCTAGTCTCATATCTCTTCTAAATCTGACACAGTTTTTTTTCAATGTTGTGCAGTTATTTGAATTTACAAAGAACCATTGGTTTCGGTGGTTAAATTATTTCAGAATGAGAGAACCCTTGGTTCTGGTTCTTTGAGCAAAAATCAAAATCAAAGAACCAGTCATTTCACAAACCTCAAATAGCCAGTAGTTTTCATGAAAGAACTGGCAATGCATGACATTGATTTGATTTCATCAACAACATTGAGAACTGTGGTTGTATACCACTACTGGGGCTGCGATTTTTTTTGAGAATCAAGGTTATGAATCCTAAGAACTCCCCTGATAACTATTGAGAGTCTGTCGTAGGTTTTAATAACTGCCCAACACTAGTTTTTTATTCATGGAGATTGTCTATTCTTTAATTTGTTTGTTCTCTCATATGGTGAATGATCTTTAGCTATGATCTGCTCAGCTATCAGTTGGATGTGCGCCTTATGTTGGATGCAAGAAGGGATAGGTTATTTTCATGCACTAACACTCTCTCCTAGCCTTTGATGGACTGCTACGAATTCATTCGTCATTTCAATTATCTGGTTTAGTAAAAACTTGTACTGCATTTGATGGACCACTATGAATTCATTCTTCATTTGAATTATTTGGTTTAGTAAAGACTTGTACTGATTTTCATAGTATAATCAGAGGGCACCTTACCCAATGCAATTTTTCTTCCGCTGTTTGTGAGGCATTTCAATAAACAAAATGCTCCCCCATGATACGCACCAGGCATCATGGAAACAAAATTGACATAGATCTTTATGATTGGTAAAGCCCAAATTGAGCCTGTGCTCTGCTCTGCCTTACATGGGTCCTCATTCTGGTAATGCACATGGCCTTCAGGTTTACCCCACACATTATCTGTTTGTATGAACTGGGTTGGGGAGTGAAGAAGCTTGCATTTGGGCAAGGTCATCTATGGGTTTCAATTCCCTTGCAGATGATTTCTACAAAGCTTCTTTCATTCTCTATCAATGTTCCCCTACCTGATTGTTTGGTGAATTCATACCTGGTATATGGACTGGTATAAGACTAGTATGTCTTGGTGAATACATGGACATCAGGTATAAGATCTTATTCCGACAAGGCTTGATTTAATGAACAATACGAGCTGCAGTGAAGGCAAATCCAAAACTGGAGGTAGAACTCCCCTGAGGATCAATTTAGGAGAAAATTAGTTTAGTCCCCTGATTTTCTTTCCTGTCTACTGTTTTCATGCTCTTCTCATTTGGTCCCCAGTTTTGATGAAACTGCAGTCCAGTACAGCCAGTTTGTGGCTACTTTACAGGTAACTCTAATCAAAACATCTTATTGGAAAAACTAGAGAATGCAAGGATCATCATTCTGTATTGTACAATTTGTACTCTTCATGGGTCAGTCAGATATTAACATATAACTTACATGCAATGCAATTATAGCATAGTAAGTTTCATTGATGTTTCTTAAAAATGATTTGCTTGCATTTGGGCCCAATGGATATTAAAAACCTAATCCTGACCTCATAACCTATAGAGAGGTCTTTGTTTGGGCCAACTTGTTGGGCTGGTTGGCATGGCACACCTTCATCAATATCGGTGAGATTAAAAATGTCCTGAAAACTCATGATCGGGAAATTTCCATGTGATCTCATTTTGCTTCGCCCCATACTTGTCACACTCCTTTTCCTACACACTTCCCGTCAAGAGTGAAGATGTGGGAATGCATGGTGGATTTTGACGTCAACCATGTTAGCATCATGTACATAGGTCATAAGTGTGTTTGAACCAGGAGACTTGAATTGAAGATTCTGAACAAAAGTTCAAAGTACATGCAAAGAAAATTCATACACTAGCACTCTGCCACCTCTTCCCATGTGTTTGGAAACACAGTGCTTTACAAACTTTCTTTCTCATTAATCTATAGAGCACTTTGTTCCTTGAAAACTTCTCAATGGTTTTCAGAGGGTTTCCCCAAAGTGACTGCAGCACTATTGTACACTCTGTCAGTGTTTTTTCTTTGGTCGACAGTGTGCATCCTGGTGACCAAAAAGAAAAGCCAGTTCGAAATCAGACAAAGGCTTTTCTTGGAAAAAATGGCCCAAAGTTGTCGGATTTTGAGGATTTCTTTTTTGAAGTTGCCAGATTTAGATGATAGGTTTCAGCAAGTTTCCTAATTTCTTTCTTTCATCTCTTACCTGTAGCAAAATTTGACTAAGTGCAACTAGCTCCTCACGTTGCAAAAGCCCACTCTCTCACTTGCAAGCAATACAGGATTTTAGATCCAGCGATATACTAGATTCTGTACATTCTCCCAATTTCCTTCAAAGACGAAAAAAAGAAGATTGCAAAAATCACATTAGGTCTCAGAAATAATGTGGTAATCTTCCTGATTCCAAATTGTTCTATTTGGAATCTATTCCAGACAGCCTTTCTTTTGGCACCAAGTTTCACACAAGTACGAAAGATGAAATATTTCTATCAACTATTCCCTACTTTTGAGGGACAAAATTCGCTAAAATGTGAAAAAAATTGATCATTTTCCATCACATTTCTACTCAGAGTTAGGTTTGGTAGCATTTTTTCAAACAGTTTTTTTTCGCAGTTTGCATAGATTCTAAGGACTTGTCACCACTTAGTTCTAAATCCCTCTTGGAATGCTCGCTACTGAAAATCGAAGAAAAAACACTGATTCTCAGACATGTATGTTTTTTCTCCTTTTTTGGGTAACAATGAATCTGTTTTAGAAAGAAATCAACACAGTAGCAACGAGTGTTGGTCTGGTATACAGGGTTAGAGACTGATATCAATATGAATATGAACATTGGTATCAAATACGTATGACCTATGTCTGGTACCAGCCTGGTAGGGACTTGAGGTATTACCAATCTCATATCCGTCTTATGTCAGTCTATATGCTTATTAAATAAGTTGATACCAGACCAACACTGGTAGCAACCTAGCCAGCCTTCTTGCTATTGAGAGGAAAACAAAGAGGTCACTGAGTAAACCCAGGAAGGGGTTTGCTCATGAACCAGTGAATGGTGCATGTAGTTTGGCAGCAAGTATTTAACAGATATACATACATACATACACATATATTTATACACAAGCTCCATACAACTCTTTGCAGCCTAAAGTTGAGCCTTTAAAAAAAGGCTCATCTGAGACAACCAGAAAGAACCCCGTTAGGGGATTGGGGATTAGTTCTGGCACACATTTTCATACTACCCCCTACATCACAAGACAGGCTACCTGTCATACTGCACACTTGTTGCATTCTTGTTGGGTTAGGTTACACAATTGAAAATCTGTGAAGAAAGAAAGGACTAACAATTTGATTAGACCCTACGACTACAAAGACGAGCAGCACCTTCCAAAGTGGTGTAGTTTTGAACAACCCCATCCATGGGTCCAAAGCACTTTTGCTGGCTGCTTTAGAACAAAGTAGAAGAAAAGAGCCGTGCCAGGCACATGTCAAATAGCAACTGTAGCATTGGTGTTTGTATTGGGTGAACATGATGTCAAGTCTAATCACAGATATGTCACTCCCTCCTAACAAATTCCTCCGCCAACAAGCTAGCTCAATGCTACTTTTTGGTGTCCCATAAAATCATTATTTCATTATTTTTCATGTTGCTACTCCCAATTTCTTGCCCCATTCTTTGTCAAATTTTGTCTCCTGCCCTCTCTGCAGGATATAGTACTCTGCAGAACAGCATTATAACTGGATCTTGCTAATCTGTCCTAGTGTCCGGGCCGACATCCTGGCCCATCACAAGTGAAAATAATAACTTAAGCCATGATGTGGACCTCTCTATCAGGTTTGTTGAAATCCAAAGTCTTCTCCCTTCTCTCTCTTAGATTGTTGAAATCGAAGGCATGTTTTGACCCTCACATTTGGTTTCTTGCATGCAGCAACCCTCCTCATCCCCACACCCCAAACTTGGATTATGTCAATGAACCCTAACTAAATTTGCATTGGATTTCGCCTTGATAACCATATCTTATAGACATGATAGATCCTGTAGTCAGGTAGCCAAGTGAGATAATTAGGTGACTATTACGTGATTAGATGCACATAGATGGTTGGTACCAGTTTTTTTTCATTTTCATTTTGATGATGGAGCACTAGTGGCAATCATCAGAAAATGGATTTAGCATTCATTGATGGCAACAAGTTATTGGGAAATTCTGGAAACAATAGAAACTCTGGCAGAAAAACTTGAGTTAACACTGGGAAACTGTCTAAATCTGGTGAACTCTTTTTTGAGGTGTGATCAAATTTGGGAGAATTTTCAAAAATTTGCAAGAGAATATTTTGCTTTTAATTTGTTTTGGGTACAAAATTTTGCACCAGCACACCAGAAAAAAAAAAAGGCTGGTTAGCACTTAGTAGGGTAATAAAAATATAAACTGAGCTAACCATTGTGGTTACTTAGGGCACTAGAACCCAATGGGAAAGTGTTTCCTATATCCACCCACCATGCATCCTTGATGATGCACTGGTGGTTGTTAGTGCACCCTGGCCCATATTTTGTGTAGGGTATAAAGCCTTAGGACTAATGCTTTACATGGCGTAAAGCGGTGGCCCAGGATGAAGGATGAAAAAAAGGAATGAAGAAGTGAGAAGTTGAGCAGGGTAAGGATGAAAAAGTGAGAGGTCCTGCAGGTGGGAATGAAGAAAGCCAGAGGTACCACTGGAATTTGAGAATTTCTCGAGCAATTGCTATTTGTACTGTCCTGAATTAGCGTACTTTTCCTGTGCCATGCCTTTACAGGTATTAAAAATCGGACCAAGTGAATTGACCCCCCACATTGGGATCATGGTAAAAACCCCAAAACCCACTTTAAAAATCTTTAAGTGGGTTTTGGGGTTTTCACCATCATCCCAATGTGGGGGCCAATTCGTCTTGGCCTTAAAAATCCATTGGGGCCAAGATATGACCTATTGTTAAAAGTGTATTATATAAAGGAGAATAGTACAAGGATTGTCTTGTATTCAACTTGTGTGCATCACCAACCAGGACTATCTTGAATCAACAAGCCACATCTAATGGTAAGAAAGAGAATACCAGAGGACCTTTTCAAGTTTGGCAGTAGTTAAACTTTTTTTGGAAAATTCAAAAAAGTTAGAGATTATCTGTTTAAAATGTCAAATTTTAAGAAAATTACAAGAATTTTTTTTTGGGGGTCAAAACCACCATTTTTTTGTGGAAACTTTTCACCAATTTTGTGAAAACAGCACCCAATGACATCATCAAAGGTTATTCTTAAAAGATTCCAAAAATGTAGCCAAATTTTTAAGAAGATGGCTATGAAACGGCCCAAAATTTTTTGCAGATTTTGATAGACTCATAGTTTGTCCCATACCAAATTATCAGACCTAGTAATAGGTCGTCAAAATATAGCAAGATTGCTCATTCGTTTACTTCTCTATTTGTCTTGTAACCAAATTATCTAAATCCTCTTGTGTCTGATTGTCACTTTGGGTGTGGGAAAAAAAAAAAAAAAAACCATTGGTGAAAACCCAAGAACTTATTGTTTTATGCTAATCCACCATAGTAAAACAAGAACAGGATAATTTATAACATTTCTCTGTCCAATAATTTGATGGAACATTACGTTTCCCCATTTATGCAAAAAGGAGCGTTTAAAAATGTTGTGTAAAAAAGTTTCATTATGTTAGAACTTTTAAACTTCAAAAGAACATGCAAAAGAACCCGCCTAGCCTACATTTATTGCTTAGATGTCAGAACTTATTATTATTTTACTGCCAAAATGGATTTTTGGAAAAAATAAATAAATAAATAAATTGGGCACCCGAGTACCAAACCTGAAAAGGTGCTCTGGTATATGAAAGAATGCAGTTAGTGTGTGATAATAATTACACTTGAACAGTATAAGTGTCCACAACCAGACACGCGCTGTCTTCTGGTTGGGTAGATCAACGTGGAGTTTACTCCCGTAAAATCCTGTCATATTTTGACAACATGTTAGCCTAGTTGCTGGACAGTGTCGCCGGGCATTCCTGAAATATGAACTCTCGAGGTGGGAGACGAGGGTGTTCTTAATTTCAGTATTGCCCGCACTCCGCGAGTGTTGCCCGACATATAAAGCGCTGCCAGATTTTTTTATTAGAAAAAAAAAATCTTCTAACCCGTGATATCCTCTGGGTACCCGCCGGGTATCAATGACTCACAAGGTGTCAGTGGATTTCGAAAAACGGAATTCCCCCTCCCGTGCAACGGTACGGAGCGTTGTGCGTGGAGGGCACTCCAGTTTTTGAAATGCACTGCCATCACATTTTTGCTTTACAACAAAACCTCAAAATACACTAAAATAAAATCTGGCAGTGATTTATGATAGGGTTTTTTTATCACTAAACAACTGATAAGCCAAAAATGGTTTTAAAAACAAAAAGTGAAATTGATACGTTGCAACCGGACCTTTTTTTTTTCTCCAAAGTTTGGTTTTTGGTCCAAGGCTTCTTCCAATGGTATTCTAATCAGGGAAGTCCATTTCAATTTGACGGGTAGGTTGATTTAAATAAGGTGTGCAGTGAACACTCGAGGGGGTTTTGCCTGAAGGCAAGAGAGAACCAATTTGGTGAAAATACAAAGATCATCAGAGCATCTCCAGTGGTGTTCAGTATGTGATCCTGCAAATATTTCTCACATCCACGTTTGTTTAGTTATTTACTTTCTTTCAACTCCACCCATAAAACTAAAAATGGGATGCAAATAGGTGGTAGACTACTAATAGCAACACAGCTGGACCAATCAAACGATTTAGCCAATCAACAGTAGGTCTTAGGCTTTGCTGTGCCTTTCACTAACCTCTGCATCCTGTGCTAAATTCGCCAAAACCATTTTGCAAAGCCAAACCAACATGTTTTGAGTTTTTTTTAATCCAATTTTCTTTTGTAGGGCCACAAACTGAGCATTGGTGGAGCTGCTCTCATGGGTTGCAGTTATATCTGGGGTAATTGTGCATCATGGGTTGCAATAAGATCTAAAGGCAATTGGGTAGCACTTATTATGGCTAATCCACCTATTGAGAGTTGATATGTAAATGAATACATTTAAGAAAATTTCACAATCTGACCACTTGCATTATGAAAAAGCCTTTAAAAGGTGCTAGATTTAAAACTTAAATAGGAAAACGCTATACCTTTAGACTCTTCTAGAATGTTCGATCTCAGCCACTCCATCTATCAGCCTCAGAACATGCAACTCACATCTGGATACATCCTTCTCCTATACTAATTGTCCGTGCTGGTTTAGAAAGGTGACACTTTTAGACCACTTGTTCAGGATTACGTGATTTGTTAGTTGCTTTTTCACCATTCAATTTGTCTATGGTTGCCTTTCTTGACTCATCTACATAATAATTATCATGGCAATCGTCGGCAACCACATGCGTAGTGAAAACCTGGTTGCCATGGGAGTAATAGATGGCAAATTTGGAGTGCAAAGTATTAATTTGGGAAATTTCCTTTGTAGTTTGCCTTTACCTCTTTGCCTTTTTTCTACGGGATATATAGCATCAGAAAGCAATTTTTTTAAAAAAAACCTGCAAAAAAGTGTTTTTGAAGGCTTTTAGTTGCCAGAAGTGAGAAAAAAGGAAAAAATCACCAAAATTTGTAGATGTGGTTCTTATTTGGTAGCCTAACATATAGAAGGATCAATAAATATTTGTACTTTATTTCTGATTTATAGTCAGATTTCCAGATTTGACTAAATCTTCCAATGAATGATTGCCACTCTGACTACCAACAAAAATTCCTAAAAACCACTAAAATTGAGGGAAAAACATTATAGCAAATAGGATTAACAACCATGGGACCACAATGCTACATAGCACTCCTAAGAGGGGCACTTTATCGCGGTCGTTTGCAGTTCTAAATTCGCTCCTTACAAAAATTATTGGTTCTATCACTAAAAGAAAAATGTCAATTTGCAACTAGAAAACAATTAAACCCCTAAAATTGTATTAGTTGCATATGTGAAGTTGCACCCAACATATTAGTCATAAATCATGACTTAACATGATGTCACTAGGGAACCATGGATGATGTATATGACAACATATACATGTTCATCCTGTGACCATCTATATAACATTTATAATTAAATCTTATTTTTGTAACTATTGTTACAATTATCAAATATTCACATTTTATTTATCACGTGTCTTAGATTAAGATTTAAAAATAAATAAATAAATGTTGAAAAATATTCAAAACATCAAATTTGAATGAGTTGTGATGTTGTCATCTGGTAATATCAAAATCCACCATGTGATATTACCAAAAAAATTGGATGAAAATTCTTTTATTATTCAAACATTCATTTCATCCATCCATTACGAGCACTCATTTTAAATGGTCCTAGATTGTGACATGTGGCATAATCGTAATTTGTCACTTAGCATATTAATTGTATTTTGAAAACAAAAAAGGTCAAGATGAAATAATTAATTAATTAATTAGTCACTAACTAATTACCTACCTACCCACTTACAACCCTACCTATAATCACCTACTATTCCTTTGATTATTTAATTCTAGAAGTAGCATTCATTTATACCTCATACTTTCTATTAATTAATCAATAATTCATATTCATAATTCATCAACAATGTGTAATTTTTTTTGAAATGAATGATTTAATACATAATTAATTTTTAATGAAATTAATGAACTAGTTATTATTTTAATTAAAATTTTAATGTAATTAAATTTTTTTTTCAATTAACCTTTTAAATGCTAGTTATCAAATAAATAATTAAAAAATAATTGATTCACTACATAATTTAACTAATTATTAAATAAATTCTAAACAAATATTTTATATTAATTATTAAATTTGAACTCATGAATTTATTTAATTGATGTATATCAATTAAGATAATCAATCTTAATTATTCATTAATATTAAAGTAAATAATTTAATTCATGAATATTTAACTAATTAACACCTAAGCGCTAATCAACTAAGACTTAGTTTCATGTTTATTAACCATAACTTTTGATTAGTAAATTATCATTTAATTCATTGAATATTAACTAGTTATTAATTGAAATATTTATTAACTTTCAATATATTCTAAATTGATTAATTAATATTAATTATTCATTCTAAACTTATGAACTAAATAGGAAATCAGTTTAACTTATCATTAATACTAACTAGATAATTGAGTTTGTGGGTTTGCAATTAATACTTTTTTGAGCTATGTAAATATTAATTAATAAGAATTATAAACTATTCACCATAACTCTTGAGTAGTAAATTTGATTTTATTAGATAATTAATTTAATATTAATAAAATTATTAATTGAAGTAGTAATTAACTTTAATAAATTATAAACTGATTAGTGAATATTAATTATTCATTCTGAGCATATTAACTAAATAGGAAATCAATGTAATTAAACTAATAGTAACTTCATAATTGAATATTTTTATAAGTTTCGTAATTATTAATGAATTATTACTTACTAACTATTTACTTTATCTTGATTAGTAAATATTAATGATCAGATAATTGAATGAAAATCAATTGATTAATAATGAACATATTCATTATTTATTCGTAGTTTATATATTGATTAATATTTTGAAATTGAAATTATATATAATAAATCAGTTAATATTAAATAACTATGTATTAAATATTTTAATTATTAAATAAGAATATTAAATAGTTAATTATAGATTATAGATTATTCATTGATTATCCAGTTTTACTTTTTTAAATACAATTTATGTTTGATTAAATTATAAATTATTGAATAAATAATAATAGCTTGAATTAAATTAATATTATTTAATAATTTTCATTATAATCAATTATTTATTTATATTAATTGATCAGAAATTACTAATACATAAATTATGAACTGAGTAAGAAATATTCAATTAATTATTATTCCATATGTTACATTATTTAATAATTATTTGATAGTAATATTTTATGAATAACTTTTTTGAAAATTATGTCATCTTAATATGACCTTGCCACTATAATTTAATTGTACATTAAAATAAACATGGTATATTTGTAAACAATCTTTAATAAAAAGAAAATTATTATTTTTTATTTGTTCAAAATATGAAATAATGTGTGTTGAATATAGGTCAAATGGATTTTAATATATTAAATAGGTTTTAATATATGTTTCAAATACCCTGATTACATGTTTTATATAGTTTTGATGTAGTCCAAAACATTTTAGTGTACATAAAATGTATTGGCACACCACAAGAAGTACCAACTTAGAACTAAATTTGCAACTAAATGAATATAAGGGCCTATTCTTAGATGAAAAACCCAAAAAATGATTTGGTTGTTTTTAGTTCCTAGTGGTACCACCCAAGGATGGTTTTGCCCTATTGTAGACATTTCATGGTTTTGGGGCCAAGCTTATCATTTGGTGATTCATAGATTGTTTTAGCATTTTGTTTTTTAAATCTTATGGCACCCAAGCTTGCATACTTGGAGTTGCATAGAGTTGTCTATTGGGTTCCATAAATTTTGTTGATAGGAGGTTCCCAAGGGTTACCAAATCCTTTGTTAACAAATCCTTTAATAATCTTATGAAGAAATGTTTTGGAATCAACTTTTTAAAAAGAATCTTATTTTTAGACGAAATCCATGCATGTGTAAACATCACCCAATGGTAGTCTTCCATATCCTCCTTTAGAATGTTTACAATTTGTTTGAGCAATTCAAAACTTTCTTTGTCTATCTTCGCATTCATCCATCACCATGTCGCCCATTCATTTGTTTTGTTAATTTTCCTTTTCCATTATGTTCCCCATGTTCTAATTTGTAGCAAATGTCTAAAGGGGTCTAGTAGGGTAGGATCTCTTGGATATCCCAAAGGTGTTTTTATCATTTCACATATTCTATCTAGTATGTTTGAGATTAAAATGTAAAACAATCATAATTTCCAAGGTGTTTGGTGTGACCATTGTTGTGAATTTTCTTTTTGACATTGTAAAATAAATGTTTAACAATTACAAATGAGTGGTAACTGTAGAAAAGATGGAGCTAAGTAGTTTTGGTGGAGAAGGGGAAACAATACAGTTTGATTCTTCAAGTAGCAAGAATGTTCCTAGACATAAGAGGTTTTGAAAGACTAAATTCAAATAAAAAACAAGTTAAAATGGTATAGAAAATGTGTGACCTCATATTGTTTCAATCCCTAATGAGAACATATATCTAAGAGATGAACATGTGGTGTTTCGATGGACACATACCTCTCGATTGTCAACATGTGGTGTTTCAATTGACACATACCTCTCGATAGTAAACATGTAAAGTTTGGATTGACACATAATTCTTAGTTATGAGCAAGTTGTGTTCATCTTTTTTTTTTGTTCATCCATTTTATCCTATCATCTATTTTAATTTTTCATCCATTTTATTCTTAATCCATTTTATTTTAAACCATGCACACAATAGAATATTCCTTCATGTCATGCATTATTCTAGTCCATGTGTCAACAAAATATTAAAATTTTTTTTTGGTCTTGCTCGCTTATTCATGTTCACCTACTCACATTCATGCTCACACATTCACCAAATAACAATCCCCATCCCAAATGCCTTATCTCACAAAAGAAAATGGAATATTGGACCAAACAACGGACATTATGCTCCCCCTTTTACAATTGGTGTGGCTTAGGAAATTTTTAAGTACTTCATTATTGAAAATTTTCTAGTTCATTTTAGTTAGAAGCAAAGGAAAAAGCTAGCCTTGAAACCTTTATGCTTTAATTTGGTACATGGTAAATTATACCTTAAGGTCAAGACCAAGTTTTGAGGCGTTGTCTTAAGGATTCGGAAATCCCCACAATGTTATAAGAAATGCATGAGGGAGTTAGTGGTGGGCATTTATCATTCAAAATCACAATTTGCAAGATCTTGGATGTGAAGTATTGGTGGCCAATAATGCATAAGGATGTTTTCCAATATTGCTAAGCTTGTGAAAATTGTTAACGAATGGGGAATTTGATATAGAGCAACATAGAAAAATTGATAACTTCATTACTAGTAGAACCCTTCATAAAGTGGGGATTGGATTTTGTTGGCCCAATGAAACCCATAACCAAGTATACCAAAAACAAATACATTTTAACAACCACTAACTATGCCACCAAGTGCGTGGAAGCAAAAGCATTGCGCACCAATATAACAGTTGTGATAACAAAATTCATTTACGAATTCATTTTCACATGGTTTGGCTATCCACTTATTTTGGCAAGTGATTAGGGCACTCATTTTATCAATGATGCCATTGAAATTCTTACAAACCATTTTCTAATACGACATATGACCTCAACCAATTATTATTCACAAGGTAATGGATAGGTAGAATCCACCAACAAAGTTTTTGGTTCATTATTTACTAAGTTGGTGAATGAGAACAACACTAATTGGGATAAACACCTACACATGGTTTTGTATGCTTATCACATAACATTCAAGGTAACCATCAAACACACATTGTTTCAACTTGTATATGGCCTTTACCTTTTGATGTCAACAAAATACTTGTTGCCCACGAGCAATTCATATCCCAATTGAGACTTTTCTCCTACCCATATTTTGATTAGTCACATGGTAGAATTGGAGCACTTGGATGAAACCCGCAAGGAGGTAGTAAAATGGATAGGTACAAGGCAATGGAACACAACGTTATGTGTTCAACAAAACTACAAAATTAAGACTTTCTCTATGGGGGACACAATTCTTTTGTTTCCAAGGGTAGAAAGGAAAACATTGAAAAGCTCAAAAAACCATGGTGTGGTCCATATAAGATACAATATTGTCTCCTCAATGATAATACACCATTTGTCAACATTGACCAATTTGAACCAAATTCCATTTTGGTGAACATCAACAAGCTCAAACCTTATAAATGTTTGGGAAAAGCTCTTAAAGGACAAGAAGCTACCATCAAAGGGGGAAGAGAGCACATGGAGGATTCAAAAACAAGGAGGATGCACAAAAAGGTTTTTGGTATGGTTTTACCAAAAGTTAGACAGAAATCGAAATCAATAAAAAACATCTAGTTATTAGCATTGAAAAATCGAAATATGGAACTACCAAACTAGAAGAAAATTTGGGTCCATTGGATTTCAGTGAAGACAATTGAAAAGTTGGCATTCCACTGAATGACACCTTTCCAATTCTTTGTTGGAAATTTTGATTCAAAGATAAATTCCAACCTGAAATTTGCTCTGAATAATTTTGGTTTGGAATACTCAACTAAAGATTCCACCCCATAATTGGATGGGGTAGATTCTAAACTTTTTGGTTTAAAATCGGCATGGAATAATTTCAGTATGGAATCTGCAGAGGAAAATTCCATCCCAAAATTGTTAGTGGCAAATTCTGTAGTCGAGGTAATCATGATCAGTTGTGTTTTCATTTAAACCAATGAAATGTTGTCGAAAATGATGCTTTTGAAACAATTTTTGCAACCAACGTCAAGTTTAAGCACTTGAACTTTGGTATTAAATGAGGAATTGTTCATTTAATTCAAGCACTCTTTCTAATATTGTTATGTTGTAGAAATTTGTACCAATTTTTTGTTGGTGAAGATGAAAGGAAGCATCAACAAGGAGATGGTAGAAAAGATGAAGAGGAAGGAGAGTTTAAAATCAAAATCGGGTGGCAACCAACTTGCACCAAAATTGAATGTGAGGACAAAAAGAAAGAGAAAATGGTAGTGACTCTTTCCAATAAAGGAAAGATCATTTTCTTGGAGATGAAAAGTTCCAACAATGGATTGTTGGAAGAAATGTAGAGTGGGCTCGGAACTTCAATGCTTTTGGTTTGCTTGGCATGCAATTGAGTCTAATTTGACCATTTGTGGAGTTTCTATAAGCCATCACACGACTTCATCTAGAAATTATAGAATTGGTTGTGCAAGGAGTTTTGGTTTTCATAACCAAGAAGACAGTGGCCAAAATGCTTGACCTACCAAAAATAGGCATCAACAAGTTACCCGCCAAACCAACCAATGAGAAGGAAAGAGAAAAAGACGTAGCCATTTACCAAAAAATCACTACACTAGAAACATTTGTTGATCGAAGAGGCAAAGTTGGGAAGGAAGGATGTTTAGTAAAGGACTTTGCAAATGATGATTATCATCATCTTTTGTTTATTGAATGTAAATAATTTCTAGTTCTTGATTTTACAAATTTTAATTGATCATTGGTTTTGTTTTGTAGAAAAAATAGAAGCAAAGAAACCCAAATTTGATAGAGATTGTTGAAGATTTATAAGGATCAAAGTAAATAGGCTCAATAAGATGTTCAAATTTGTAAACCCCATTTAACATTTGATGCATTAAAGTCAATATATGACAATAATGGAGTCATAAATGCTAGTTGGCATGTTTTGATTTGCTACCTTGATATGATTCAAGTAGTCATTATGAACTTAGTTCCATGGTTTCAAAAGTTTCCATGTGTTTGTTGTCATGTACATTGCCCTGTTTGTAAGTAATATTGTTGGCCCCTTTATTACCATATTTTATTGTTGCCATGTTTAATATTATTATGTTTTAATTTGTACCCATTATTACATTTGCGAGAGTGGATTATAGTTGCCATGTTGACATTTCATTAGAACAACATTGGATTATTTAAACTAAGGAGCACCATGGAGAATGTCAACTATAATGACTAAGTTGGAAAGTAAACAAACAAAATTCGATGGCAAGGTTTCAATTTTTTTGGACGAAACACATGCAATTATTTAAGCATTAGTTGACATTAAGTCTATGTTTTCAGAATTCTTGGGGAAACTAAAAGACCAAACTAATCCACATTCAAAACCAAAGTCTACTCATGAGGAGCAACAACCATCACTTCATGATGTAACTATGGTTCTTAAAGAGATGCTTCCCATGCATGATGCAAATCCATTGGACACCTCTATAGGAGGTAGTGGCAATGAGGTAATAGATTTGGGTTGTGTAGGTGGATCTAATCCATCTAAGCTCCAAACTGCACCAACATCATCCAAGAAATTGGGGATGAAGAATACATTGGCTAATCAACACCCCAAATTCAAAGTGTTGAAGGTGTGGATTGGGTTGTTTTGCAACCAAGATCTTCTCCATCAAAGAAGTTGTCCAATAAGAAAAGAGGTGTTGGATTGAAATCTCCATTGAAATGTGGTGTTCTTGAGGGTCACATTGGTCACATCATAGGCTAGGTGAGTACAATGCCACTTGATTTCCTACTTTATATATATTTTTGAATATTTGTTAACATTTAAGTACTGGCTAGACATCATTTTTTGGATGTGGTTGCAACAAAAAAAATTCAAGAAAGAATTGAGGGTTGGGTATTTGCACCTCTAGAATGCAACAAAGGAAAAACCAGTGCACAATAGGTAAGGGCTTTGATTTATGTTTAATTGAATGCACCTTTTTGGTTTATACTTTGAAGCACTTTGTTGGTTTATAGTTTGGATGTTTAAATGTAGTGTTTTAATGGGTAGCTTTTGATGTGGATAGTTTGCAATAGGATAGTTTGTGATGTTGGACAATCCCAACACTACTACATATTGTGCCTTTTTGCGAAGGGCCAAACAAAAAAACTCAAGGGTTTGCGAAGCAAAAACAACCTGCCATATTTGCGATGCAACATGCATCGCACCTTGTGGTGCACCAACCATCGCTAATTTATAATGTACAATAAATCATCGCAGCACTTTTGCGACATATACCACAAACAAAACTTTGCGACATGCTCATGCTTCGTCCACCCTAGCGATATTCCACACTTCGCAACGTTTAATCATACTCAAAACATCGCAAATTTTAGAATACAAAAAGTATCGCTAAAATTTTTGAGAGTCACAACGAATCGCAAACTTGCGTTATTCGACGCATCACATTTTGCATTTGAATATGTATCGCAAACCTCATCACAAATTTTTACAAAACTTTCCGGTGGTGGGCATATCGCAAGTTGCGATGTGCGGCAACTCGCAAATTAGTAAAAGGGTTACTAGAGAAGGAAGTTTCGCAAAAGGTTTGGCAATGTCATTTGATTTATCACGACCTTTTTTAAGTTGCATAAAATCTCGGTGACATTGAGGTAATACATGCGGTAGTGCAAAGGAGAATAGTACAAAGTACCCAGAGGGCCTACTTGCAAAACTATAAAGGCTGAAATTTGCTAAAAACTTTGACACAATGAACATTGTGCAGTAATATAGAACCACAAGCCTCAATGGCAATTTGCATAAAAATAATGAGTAGTACATTATACGTGGTCATCATCCACCTCAGAGGTTGTAAGCACAACCTCTGGTTTCTCACCTAGAATAGAACAGGACCGTGGCACATATGTGACAACAAGTGACCACTCCTCTGGGTTTGGGGGATAAGGAAGATAAAAGCATTGTTCTATATGACTGGGAAAAGTAAATGGCTCTGAAGTTTGCCAATGAGATGACTGATAAATGGTGGCAAATGTCTTTAACCGTGTGTGTCCGCACTCATCCTGAACTACAGTGCAATTTGCACTAGCAAGGTTCACTTTAAACCACTTGCACTTAAACGCATACTCTTCAAACTTTGAATGTGCATCATAAGATACCACCAAGATCTCTTCCAGCTTTCCATAATGTGGCACAATATCTCGAACAATATTCCTGTCATGCCGACTACTTCTAGAGTCCTGAATGAATTGCCCTTGAACTCCACAGTCAAAGGTGCGGCGCCTCTTTTCATCCAAAATGGAAATCCTGAAATTAGTATTGTGTTAGGCATTGTGAGTCAACAACTTATATGATGATAGAAATTTCATGCCCATAAAAATCGACCTAGAACATTCTAAAAACTTGTCTGGAATGTGAAGATGAGTTAATATGCCTAATGAAATAGAAAAAATAAATACCTGAAATGTCTTCCTTGTGTTCACATTGCTGAACGTGTTGTCACAACTCTCAGTGGTCCATGAACAATGGTGCGAACATCATCTGTGATCTCTGGAAAACATGATATACTTTCTCCTTGCCAACAATTGATCCACTTCAGCCAACTTCTCTTTCATGTACGTATGAAACATAGGAAAAATCCTTGATCTCCCACTCATACTTTTGGCATTCTCATAGAAGTTCCTCCACTTTTCCATGACATTACTATTATTCAACATGAATGTGGTTAGCTGAATTAACTCTATAGGTAATAACATACGTGTTTGGATGGCACCAGTCAAACGGTCTTCCTCCTCTTCTCTTTCCTCCATCCAGACATGAGGACATGATGGATCTATAGTGGCCAAGATGTTGGTGCAATAAAACATGCTCTCTGCTGCCAAGTGTCCTGTTGCCATGCTTCCCTCCACTCGTGCATGGTTACGGACATAACCCTTTAATACTGTCATATATCTTTCAAGCCAATACATCCACCGACAATGCACAGGACCAGCAATGGCTATCTCATCCACAAGGTGAACTACTAAATGCACTTGACAATCAAAAAATGATGGAGGGAAGGCCTTTTCCAACTTGCATACCACCTCTGCTGCTATTACCCTTATTCTTGGAATCTCCTCTACAAATAACTCCTTTGAGCATACCCATTTCAACAAATATCCCAATGACCAAAGAGCATCTTGCACTTCTGCACTGGCTAAGCCTATTATTGCCATAGGCAATATGTGCTGTAGTAAACGATGATAGTCATGTGTCTTCAGATACCTTGGCCACTTGTGGTCATCGTCCCTACCAAAAGCTTTTTGAAGATTAGCTCCATAACCTGCAAGAAGGATCCATAAAATTATACAAAAGTATTCTAGACATCCAACAGATAGCATCCTATACTTCAAACTCTTTTTCCAGTATAAGGCATACAAATTTAAATATAAATAAAAACAACAGGGTATTTCTCAAAGTTCAAACCTGTAGGGAATCGCGTCTTTCCTATGCGATTTTGAAAGTCTTTTCTTTCCTGTGTAGTAAGTGTCCATGGAGCTGATGGTTGTTGCTCAATACCTGTGTTAGGATCAACAGTAATCCACACATCGGGATGCCTCTCAAAATCCTCACAGGCCTTCTTAAAGTTACTGTCCTTCTCTCCATAGAGCTGTTTTATGATAGCCTTTCCCACATTTCCCTCAATGTGCATGGGGTCCAAGAGATGACGTATTTTCACCTCACCCCAGTAGGGCAAGCTGTTGAGTATACCCCACCTTGTCAATCCACTACCCTCGAACACCATAGAATCATTTGGGTCAATAATTCTATTGGCCACATCCCTCCAATATGCAAAAGTGGTAGCTTCTGGAATATCACGCTCATCACCATAAGGCATGTCAAAAGATGAAAATAAAAATGGGTTTGATCTCATATCATGTCCCAGTGGAAGAAACTTTGTATGGCCAAGGTAAACAATTTTGCGAAGATGGCTTGAGTATTTAGCCATGTCCTCCAAACTTGGGCCACATGTAGAGCAGGCCTTGTAGCCTTGAGTTTGCAGCCCACTTACAAAACCAAACCCTGATTGTAGAAGAATTGAATATTAGAACAACAAATAATCACAAAACATAATAATAATAAAATATATAGAGGCATGTGCATGATTTCTTACCAGGATAATCATGCATTGTCCACATGCAGATTGCCCTCAACTTGAATACACGTGGTATTCCTCCAGTGGTCTTCCTCCCATCATATGCCCATACTCCATCCCACAGCGTTTTGAGCTCATCGACCACTAGTGCTAAGTAGGTGTCTAGGTTTTTCACTTTACTTGGCCTTGGGATAATAAGAGAAAGCAACAAAAATATTTTTTTCATAGACAACCATAGAGGAAGGTTGTAATTCATGACAACAACTGGCCAAACAGAGGTAGGTCGTCCCTTTCCTCCAAGTGAATGTGGACTAACACCATCTGATGCTAACCCCAACCTCACATGCCTAGGGTCATTCTCAAACTCTGGCCATGTTGACTCCACATGCTTGTGAGCAGGAAAGTCAACCGGTAACCTCATAACACCAGACTCTGATCGATGTTTCTTATGCCAAACCATTAACTCGGCCAAGTCTGTACATCGATACATGTGCAGCAAGTGAGGAATAATGGGAAACCACCTTACTAATTTCCTGGGCACCTTCTCTTAAGCATGTGAAGATCATATCGAACCTCTTCACATGTACTGCACTCCGTTAAATGGGCATTGTTCCCATGAAATAGCATGCAGTTATTAACGCATGCATGGACAATGTGATACTCCATGCCTATTTTATGACTAAACTAAAAATGATTGAACTAAACATGAGTAAAATAAATATGGCCAAACCAACTAAAGAATAAATACTTTATGGTTAAACCATCCATGGCGAAACTAAAAATGGCTAAACTAACCATGAATAAAGTTAATATGGCTAAATTAATGTGCATAAGTATTTTATGGGTAAACCAACTATGCATAGATTAATTATGTTTAAAATAATGATGAATGAAGTAATTATGGTTTAAATCAAAATGGTTAAAATATTTATGGAAAACCCAATTATGCAAAATTATTTATGGCTATAATAAAAATGAATTAAATAATTATGGTTAAAATCAAAATGGTTAAAATAATTATGGCAAAACCAACCATGGTTAAACTATTTACCATGAATAAAATGAATTTGGCTAAAATAAACATGAGTGAAATAATTATGGCAAAAATAAAAATGTTTAAAATAACAATGGCAAAACCAACCATGCCTAAATTAACAATAGTTTAAAATTAATTATCATGTCTAAACGTACTAAGGCTAAACCAACGATTGTTAAATTGACCATGGTTAATTTCAATTTTAATTAATTTTTCATAGGTAGTTGAACGATAATTAATTTCAATATAATCAATTTAACCATAATTAGATAAACCATATGTATATAATTATTTTAATCATAAATAATTTGGTCATGATTCATTTAGGTATGAATAGCTAACTTTTACATCTTCCAACTTTTTCTTAATGGGTCAAACATAGTCAAAATGTTGAATGTAGTCCCAAGATACCCAACTAGTATTAGAATTTGTAATTGGCCTTTTTGATTAGGCCATTGGCATTTTGACTAGGCCTACTTAGTTAGCCCTATTGATTGAATATAATAGGTGTCCTTAATGACTAGGGCATTTGCCAATTTGACTAGATTGGGTGGTCTTATTGACTAGGCCATTAACCAATTTGACTAAGTGATATTTTTAAATCCAATTGATTAGATGTCTAGTTTGATTAATTGTCAAATTAATCATTCTAGTCAAATTAATGAGTAAAAACATACCCATTACCATTCAAGACCTTGGCCTCTAGTCAAAAATACATGTCCTCTAGTAAAATAGACCCATCTAGTCAACTTGGTTAGTTTGAAAAAATAGGAATTCTAGTAGTGCACGTTGTCCCCCACCTACGTTTCTTTTGCCACGTTGGGTCCACAAAACATGCCATGTCATAGGCCACATGGTTTCCATGTGGCAAGAATGATTATATTGTTGTCAGTATTGACTAATATAATGTGGTTTGTGCCATGTCATGTCCTTTACAACTTTGTGTCCTTTTTCGACTGGTCCATAATAACTTTAGGGCCTTTACTCATAGATGTTTTATATGATTAAAAAACCAGTAATATAATCAATCATATGTTTTCAATTTTCTTTTTGTGATTGAGGCGTGAGCCACAAAAGTTCCCCTATTTTTTTTGATACAATGGTGACATATTCTCAATCAAATTCGAAATGTGTCGCCCAATCTATGTTTACATTCTCTTGCATCTTTGGTAAATTGTTAAGAAACATCTTGGATATCGTAGGCCATGATGTCAAACTATGTGATTAAAACCTCCCATTTTCACAATATTATGTTTGCATTTTTATGAGTTCCACCTCCACTACATAGTTCAAGATGCTACCAAAATGCATGTAATCTATGCATGCAGTTCGAATTTTGTAGGGTTGCCTTCACAAACAGTTCAACATTTCTTTGAGACTATACCTTCATGTCAATCAACGTTTGATGGTAGCATTCTATGTCTTCCACAAAATTCATGTTCCTTTTCTATCTTAATGGCCCTTGTGAGTGTCTTTTGTAGTGCCCATTGTTGAGTGGGAACATTTTGTTTTAGCCCAAGGTCAAAATAAGATAAAGTATACATAAAAATGTAGATGTTTTCACTTTAACCCTATGTTGATCATACAACTACCATAAAGTAGCATCAAATTAAATGAAAGTATGTGTAAAGTAGCATTAGTTTGCTCTATTAAGTTTATAAGAATCTAATTCTAAAAGGATGAAAAGCAAATGAATTTTAAAAATAGATAAAAATACATTTGAAACTGATTGAAAAAATGTGTTCAAACCTACTTTTTGGTTAGAAAAATTATTGAAATTGATATGTCATAAGTTAGGAAATGAAGATCAACATATGTTTTAACAAGTCATAAAAAAAAATCTATTTCCTTTTTGTAAAAACCTACTTTCACCTACTTTTCCAATTTGAAATATGAAAATCAATGTTGATTAATGTAACCATATATTATATTTAATCATTAAAATGAAAACATTCAATGTTTCAAAATTTTATAATGGGTTTTATTGTTATTTTAAATCTACTTGTTCTAGTTTTGACAAGGTAATCAAATTGTTCACTACACCCCCCAAGACACTTGGTTTGGCTTGCAACCAATTTTTCATACAATGCATTGTGCTTCGATGTCACCTCTTGAAATTACATTTACATTACACCCATTTCCCCTCGCAACACTTCTAGAATATGTTTTGTAATGTTTGCTTGTCTTGTGAAAGACAATATGTTAACATCTTATGCCAACCACCCCTAACCATTTGTTGTGTCAAATGATGCCATTTGAACCACAACATCCAATTGTCTTGCATCCATGGGGTTGTCCATGTTCAATGGTGATTGAGGGGGACTTTGAACTCCCAAGGGTGTTGAACGATTCAGTCGTTCATCACAAGATCTAGATATTGAATATAAGAAGTATTTAGTGTTGTTGATTTAGGAACAATTGGTATTACTAGTATCGGTTGAAAAGAGAAAAGGGGAGTGATAGGGGTAGATCTCGGAGGAACCTAGGGTCATCCTATAAGAATTGGAAGAATTGTTGTAGGAGTTGGGAGAGGAACCAACGGATTGATTGTCACTGTAGATCTATCCGGTTGGTACAGAAGCACATTGCCAACTTGAATGATCCTCTAATTGAAATGAACCCTAAGCACCACCTCCACATAAACCATGCGTGCCATAGTTAAAGACACTTGGATTTTGGAAAAAAATGGTTCCCCATCATGGCCATGTGCACCTCCAACATGCATGTTTTCATACGTTCATCCATACAACTTATATACTAGGCATAATTATTTTTCTTGTGCGTCTCATGCCTAGAAAATGGCCACTTTTTATCAATATGGCACCACCACACATATTGTGAACATAACATGTATGACCAAGGTTGGGGAAAGTTTTTCCATTTAAAATCTAGTACAGCCGTTGGGTTTTCAAGTGCTTCGAGCTCTAGACCTTGTGTTGATTTCCTTTTGTGCCATGGCCCTTAATCACTTTCCTTCTATCCACATCATCTGCCATTGTACCCACTATCCATTAATAAACAAATAATCTAAAAATTAATTAGGGTTAAAGGTGGGGTGAGTTAAGGTTAAGTTTAGAAAAATAATGTATAATGAATAAGTATGGGGGTCCTCCAAGAGGTTTAGCCTTGAAATCCAACACATAATTGTTTTCACAATTAGCATTGTGAACTTTAAAGCCATCCAAAGGACTCCCATTTTCTTCTAAGTGTATGGCATTGATTGTTTAAAACAAATAAAGTCCTCACATGTAGGGAAGAAAATACATGAAATGACAAAAGTGTGGGTCTTATAGTGGACCCCCACATGCCCAAAGCCCCAAAACTGGGCCAAGGCTTGTTTTGGTCACCTTCGATCACCATTAAATGCACAATTTAGGTGTTAGGCCTAGTCTTGTAACCCAAATTCCCTTGTGAGCAAAATTTTCAATCACCATCTAACATCTTGTAGGAATTCTGGACTTAGGGCCATAGGATGGTGACTAGAAAGTGGTTCAATCGCCACCAAACCACACCATTGCGTCAAATGGCGATTTAAGGTAACCAAAAAATGTTTGGTTGCCATTAGGCATGGGGCGACCAAAATTTTGGTCACCTTTGGTCACCCATTATATAATCTTGTAGTTGGTGACCAACATTTTGCGGTTGCTGATTGTACATGTTCTAGTTGGTGACCAAAATGTTTTAGTCACTTTTAACTTTAAGAATGGTGACCAAATTTTTTTGATCGTCAATAGTTAACCAAAACTTTTTGTGAATCGGTATTTTAGTCGATACTTACTGAACCGGTGACACATGTTGAACTGGTGATACCTGTTCAATTGGTAGTCTATAGAACTTGTAGTTAGTAGAATAGGTAGTTGGTAAAACATGTTGTTAACAATGTTCATGTAGCAAATTTTGAAAGTTTTGATTGTTTATAACAAGTTTACTAGCTAGTTTTTAGTAGTTGGTTAGAATAAGGAGTTTTATTAGCAATTATGACTGTTTATTACAATTTTACTAGCTAGTTTTTATTAGTTGATTATAAGAAGGTGTTTTATTAACTAGTTATTGTTTGGTTGATTTTCACAAGGCACTTCAAAGTTCAAACTTAGAATATAAAGGAAGGATGTCAAAAAATGAAAGACATGGGTGCAGATGAACTCAAATGAGCCCAAATTGATGTCAAAATGTCAATTATTCTATAATTTTTATTACATTTGTCTATGTGGTGCCATTTTAATGGCATGTGAATCATGGAAAGTTGTGCTTATTGAATAATATGGATATTGAAAAATCTAAAATTATTGAAACAAAATTTCAATATCAAAGTTTGGTTTGAGTAAAAGATGTTTAACAACTTCATTCAATGACATTACTTTCATAAAGGGTCCCGTAATTTTCATAATATAATTTACTTCATCCTTAAGTTTCTTAAAGTAATAGGGTACTCTTAAACACATTTAAAAAATACTCAAATTTTCATATTTTTTTGATTTTGTGTTTATAAAATATTAAGGTGTAAAAAAAGTTCATCAATCTTTTTCAACATGTAAATGTGATGCAATGTATATGTTGTTTAAAGAAAACTTGTAGGTTATAAAATAAAAAATTAAACTTGAAAATGTAAAACATGTTTTTGGTATGATTTGAAATTATGATTTCAAGACAAAACACAAAATCTAACAAAATTCGTGCACTTTCAAAAATTCATATTTCTCCAAATTTGATTATAAATTTTTTATGACATATTGGGGCAACTATGAATACAATATATTAAAAATTTCGAAACATTTCATTTGAAAATCCCTTTTGAGGAAAACATGTTTTTTTGGGAAAAAGGACCCCAAAAAGGACAATAATCTTAAATGCAAATTAAACACATTGGCTTGGTATATGTTGTTTAGACCCACATTAGATCTTTACTTTCCATACTTGCTTTCTGAAATTTCTAATGTATACACTTTGATTTTTTAATACAATTTTGTATTTTCACTACAAGTTAGAATACCTATTAGCATTGAATAGTTAGAATTTATGAAAGGAGATTTGCATCAAGTGGGAGACTTTTAATGTTAATTTGATTTTGTATTTCTCTTTCATTGAAAATATGAAAACATGTTTTTTTCTACAATATTTTTTTTGAAACTATGTGCAAATTGAGTACATGTTAGTTTAGGCATTGTAAATAAAATTCTAGTTTTGTTAGTCTAAATGTACCTATTTTTTGTTTTAGGAACCTATTGTTGGAAATTTAGAAGTTTAAAAAACCTTAATGGGAATAGAAATACCTATTAACACCAACTGTCCACATGGCCCGTTAGTGACCAAAAACTTTGGGTGTGGACAACCATCAATTGAAGAAGTTTGACAACTTTTTACAAGTGTGGTTGGTAAATGAAAATGCCATTGGATGGCGACCAAAGTTCTTCGATCATCAAAATCCTTTAGGTGCCCCTAGTTTTGGGTATCCCTAACTAAAAACATGTGTTGCAAAATTGTGTCAAGTTTTGCTCCCAACAAGGAAGGATTGTGTTCCATTTTTCCATTTGTTCCCAACATGTTCCATTCAAATTCCCAATGGGTTCCCATGAGTAACCTAGTTTTTCTATGAAGGGATCACACAACATGGCAACCAAAAGGGTTTTGGTCACCATTAGGGGGGAAAATGAAGAAAAGATAAAAAAAATTGGGAGTTAGGGGGAGGGGAAAGACATTGTGATGATCAAAAGGTTTTTGGTTGCCATAGGGCATAACAACCAAAACCCTTTTGGTTGCCACATTTATGTACTAATTGAATTCAATTGCCATTGAATGGCACCAATCAAATTCAATTGCCATTAAATGATGGTTATGAATTTTAGTTGCCCATGATGGATTTTTTGGCATTTTCAGTTGTTGTGTAGGAATCATCAAATGATTACCAAATGTTTTCAATTGTTCAATGGCAATTGATTTTGGAAATTTTTTTTGAAGGTATATGAGTTTTAAATGCAACTCTTGATTCATTTTTGAACATTTCTATTTTCATTTAAGTTTTGTGTTTTTAGTTGCCCCCTTACAGCCATTACATGGAACCTTGGGTGAGTTGAAGTGATTAA